>CAWUFW010001397.1:1697500-2297500 GCA_963921515.1 Calotriton arnoldi
AGGTAGGGTGGAGCAGAGGACGGAAAGTGGGAAAGGTGACAAACTGCCCAAGATGGAATGGAGACACCACTGTAGGTAGGAAAGATGCCTTAGTTTTCAATTTGAGCTGAGCTGGAAAGAAACATATTAAATGTGGACAACCACTCAACTTTTATGCAGATTTGCAGAGTGCACTATACCCTGGAAAAGTATCCTGGCTCTAAAGTCAGATCAGAGCTCCTGGCCGAAAAAGTGGAATGATATACAGAACGTCCTGAATCCTCTGAGAAGGAGGAAATGCCTGGAAGAAGTTTGTATCTAGTGCAGCCACTATGAATATGAGGAACTAGAAGGGCCCAGGTCGGACTTCTGCACATTGATCAAAAACCACAAAGTAAACAGCAATGAGGCTGTCATCTGTAGCGAGCCAGCTTTGAGCACCTAGTCTTCCAGGTATGGGAACACTGCGATACCAAACATCTTGAAATGTGCCGCAACCTCCGTCATCACTTTGGTGAAGCCTCGAGGTGTTAAATTCAATCTGTAGGGAAGGACCACAAATTAGTAATGAGTAGAAACCACCATAAAGGAGTGTTGGGAGAATGGTGGGGGGTTGCTACTGGAAGTGTAGAATAAGCTCAGTTTTTACAATCTGTAGAACCCAATGGTCCGTAGTAATGGCCTACAAGACTCATAGAAAAGAGGACGTATGTCCTTCCACCGGCATCACATGCTCTATCAAAGAGGAACTACTGCCTCCCCTGTTGGTGCGGGGGTATGCGGAGCAGTAGGAAGGGGAAGAAGGCCGAACTGGTCAGAGGCATCCCTTGTACCTCTAACTAACGGATGAGGAGGTTCTGTTACTGCTGACCGGCCTTTGCCGGTTGGTTCAGTCTGTACTGAAAGGCTCTGCCAAATCCTTTGGGTCTCTGAAAGAAGCAAAAATACTATTGTCAACTGAAGCCCCAGAGAGCTAGTCATGGCTCTACCTTCCTTGAAGCGTTCAAGTGCTGCATCTGCCTTTTACCAAAAAGCCACTCCTCATTAAATGGCATAATAATCAAAGTATTCTGCATATCTAAAACCCGGAAGAGTGAAGTCAGGAAAGCTTTTTGAGACTAAACAGATGCCACTGGATAGGCTAACTAGCAGGGTACCTCCGTTCGGTAACGCCTTCTCTGGTGGAGACACTCACTAGTCACAGATTCCTTACCTCAGAATTATCCCCAAGTGTCAGACTGGATCCGGAAATTTTTCGTGAGCAGTACCCCTGCATGCCTGTAGATTGCGTTGTTCGGCTTCGTGTGGCATCGTTCGCGCTCGAAGTGACGAATGCAGTGCCTGTATAAGCGCCACCCAGCTTACCAACATCAGTTTCTTTTCATGACTTTCCACGGCAGGAACGCGGAGCCACGAAGATCACTGACCACTGGTGTGGAAAACTAGGGTCCTGAAAGGGAAATCCCTGTCCGTAGAAATTGGTTCGCAGAGTGGGTCGGTAAGGAATCTGCAGATAGAGCCTCTAGCAGATAAGGCGTTACCGAAGGTAAGTGACTTGTTCATCTGATAGAGACTTCTAGACACAGATGCCTTACCTTAGAATAGATACACAAGCGATACCTCCCTGGAGGAGAGTCTGCGAAACTGATTTACACTAGAATCTCCTGCAGGACCAAACGACCAAAGTGCCCGCCCTGACGGACCTGACTGCCCAGGCAGTAGTGCTTTGTGAATGTATCTAGAGAAGCCCACGCTGCTGCCTGGTGTTGTCAATGCTAAAAGTGACGTGCGCAGTGCCTATATAGGCGACGCCCCAGTGCGCGGATGTCAGTTTCTATTTGCGACTTTCCATGCCAGGAGCACGGAGCCATGAAGAACACTGACCACTGGTGTGCAAAGCTAGGGCCCTGAAAGGGGTGCATCCCTGTCCCTAGAAATCCATTTGCAGAGAATGGAGGATGGGTGGGTTGGTAGGGAATCTGTGGCTAGATACAGTCATCTGATAGAGACTTCTAGCCGCAGATTCCTTACCTTAGAATAGATACCGAAGCAATACCTCCCAGGAGGTGAGTCGGCGAAACTGATTTACGATAGAACGTCCTGCAGGACCAAATGAGCAAAGTGCCCATCCCAACGGGCCTAACTGGCCAGGCTGCATGAATTTATCTAGAGAAGCCAACGCTGCTGCTTGGCAGATATCCAGGACTGGAACTCTGCATGCTAACACAGTGGTTGCAGCCTTTACTCTGATTGAATGAGCACGCAAACCCTCATGGGGTTGCTTCTTGGCCAATGCATAGCAGAGTACTATCCATCGGGAGATGGTCCGCTTCTGCACGTCCTCTCTCTTCTTCATACTGACATACCTGACAAAGAGTTGGTCGTCCACCCGGTACTCTCTCGTGTGGTCAAGATAGAACTGCAACGCTCTTTTTGAGTCCAGTTGGTGAAGTCACTCCTCTTCTTGCGAGGGATGTGACGGAGCTTTAAAAGTAGGGAGGGTGGGGGCGTGGCCAAGTGCCAAAGAAGGTGGACGCACGGTAGAGAGGCTCCATGAGTCTCTAACCCCTAACACCGATTAATCCTGTCACAAATCTGAACAGCATCACAGCCCGGCAAGCTGAAGCCCGAGATACACTAGCGGAGTGATTTCCAAGCCAGCGCGCCAATCCGTGGCGTGAATTTTGAGGAGAAGAAGAACTGCGGCCTAAGACGGCTCAGAACCCGCGGGCTCGATTATCGGCCTGGGCCATGGGGCGGCTGTAACTGAAAGTGGACTAGAAGGGGACGCGCCGAGAGACTGGCGCCACCATCTACATGGACCTCGGCGCCCGCACTGCAGCCCGGAGGTGAGCGCATCGACGAAAAGGCGGCACCCTCAGGACCAAGAACGTAAACAGGCTGAAACGATCGTCGGAAAGTGCGGAGGGCCGCCATCTTCATCTCAGCGGCCTCCTGGCAGAGTAAGCAGTGGTTTCCAGGTAAATGTGCAGCTAAACCGGCCCAAGCCTGGCATGAAATATTAGGAGTGGAGTGATCCACCGAGGCCATAGAGTCATCGTCCAACGAAGGATCGGGGACAGGGGAAATAAAAGGAGACCGGACTCAGTATTGGTTGGGAATTCCCCTCGCGTCTCAGTAGCCTCCCCGAGCCCCCAAGGACAAAGTAACAAGCCACAGGAGGCCCGACCATAAAAGAGATGAATGCAGTAATAACGGACCACCGGGTACCTCTGACTAGGGTGTGGCCCTGGACTTACAGATGGTACAGGAGAAGACACAAGAATACCCACCAGCCCTCTAACAACAGGCATTGCCTTGGTGCAGGACAACCAAACAAACAGTGGAGACTTAGAGTGTGGAGAGAGACCCTTCGAACAGAGGGGTAAACCATGAACAGCCCCCGAGGGAAAACCAGACAGGCCGAGCGGGATGAGTGACTAGTGCGCCCGAGGTCAGGGGGCGGACTGTACCCAGGGGGCCCAGAGTTAAAAAAAAAAACAGAGAACTACCACCCCCCACCTCCCTACATACCCATCTACCACGTCTACACCAGCAAACATGTCCGGGGCAAGAAGCAACAAGGGCACTCACCAAACCGATATACTATGCAAAAAAATGCAGCTGTGGAAACGACGGCCAAAACAGATATGGTGGCGGGAACCAGCCCAGAAGGGAGGGACCCCACACTAAAGGAAATCATGGAAGCTATTATGGGGGAGCAAACCTTACATGAAAGGAGATTGGACTCCAAAAGATGAGTGACAAAGTTAAAACCATGGAAGCAGTCACCTCCGACCACCACGATTCAAAAATGATGCAACAACAAATTAAAGACCTCCAAGCTTCCAGTCGAATGATGGAAATAAAACTGGACGACTACGAGGGTAGGTCACGTCGCAATAACGTCAGAATCCTCGGGGTCCCCGAGCGAGCGGAGGGGCCTGCGGCGGACCTCTTCGTTGAAGAACTCATCACCAAGCACCAAAAGCCGAAGTGCCTCTCCAATTTCCTCTCAATTGAGAGAGCACATAGGGTCTCAGGAGGTAGACCAAAACCAGGGGCACCCCCGAGACCACTTTTGGCTAGACTTTTTAATTTCCCAGACATTGTATTGCAAACGGCTCGTACTGCCCCACCGGTCAAATATGAAAACAGCGTCATAACCTTTTTTCCCGATTTTACTGTCAATGTCCAGATGCAGAGACGTTATTTTCTGGGAATCGAGAGGGAACTCAGAGATAGAGGGTTGAAATATTCGATGTTGTTCCCAGCAAAATTGTGACTTGAAGCTGAGGGAAAAGTCTGTTTTTTTGATACCCCGGAATCGGCGCAGGAATGGCTGGACGGGTGGAGGCCTGTGAAAGGGAACAATGTCAGGCAATGGAGGGAGAAACCTTCCAAAAACCAAACTGGTCTGGAGGATAGTGCAACACAGTTAACCAACATCGACAATCCAGAGGGATGAAGACGTCACGGCATTGAACTTAACTAATATGCAGGGCCATCGATAAAGACACTTGAAGGAACTCCTACATAGCGTCCTCACTTAACGGCAACGGCTAGAGACTGGCTAAGTGACAATCTTTCATAATGTTTGAAGTAATGGGGCTGGAATGTATGTAGCATCATGCTAAGGTGGTGGGTAAAAGAGAAAACAGTCCACCCCCCCTACATTTCTTAAATTAGTTTTGGGATAGGCCGACAGGCACTCTGCACAGTTGGGGACATGGGTAGTTTTAAGCCCAGTTTGCAGGGAAGCAGGGAGGGGGAGTTTGGTTGCACTTACGCTTAATAAGTAGTTTAGATGAAAAAAAAGTGGTAGTCATGTCAGAAATTTGAAGTTGGGCAGCGATTGATGCGAAATACCTGCATGCCCTTATCCAATCCATTATAACATCAGAATACAAGATGAGGTGCTCCGGCACTGCAGGGGAGGATACGCCACTGGGGGGAAACCAGCCTGAACACAGATAGGTCAACCAGTAGAAAATGGACTTGGGTTACTATCGTGGAACGTTAATGGCCTAGGGGACAAACTTAAGAGAGGGATCGTACTTCAATTCATAAAACGACATTCCCCTGACGTGGTATTACAAGAAACCCATCTAATCAGTAACACATGTAAGGCGCTGACCAGGTGGGGATACAAACTAGTGGTGCACTCCGGATTTACTACCGGATCTAGAGGGGTTGGGATCCTGATGAGAAGGACTTTCCCCATGTCAATGGATCACACCTGGACTGACACACAGCAACATCGGGGAGTAGGGAGGGCCAGGCACTCACAATAGTTTCTATGTACGTCCCCCCGAGCCTGCATACACTAGCGTTTAAGGATCTGGGGAACTTATTACTAACTTTCCCAGAAGGGCGACTCCTGATAGGAGATTTTAATGCTGTAGTGTCGGGACGGCTTGACCGACATCTCCCTCGAGACACACGGCCGCCTTTACCAGACTTCCTGGGAGCAATGGGATTGGTAGACGTATGGTGAGTCCATCACCCCAATGAGACACAGTTCACATTCCATTCGGGAGCTCACAACAGTCTCTCCAGGATAGATTATCTACTTACCCCAGCTGGCAGGTAGGACAGATTAGGGAAGTACAGCACTTGGCAAGGGGCATTTCGGACCACTCCCCAATATGGGCCCGGGTGGGGGCCAGTGAACAACAGGTGGGGAGAATAACGCCAATCAACCCTTGGCACCTTAAAAACCCTGCAGTCAAGAAAAATGTTTTGAATGAAATAGAGCTTTATTTTCAAGAAAACGAAGGCTTAGTAGAGTTCGCCCAGACGCTTTGGGAAGCTTTCAAGACAGTGGTGAGAGGTCACGCTATCGCCTCAATAGCAGGGACCCGAAAAGAGAAACAGGCGAAACTGGTTAAGCTGGAGGGAGATATTCTACATCTGGAGGGTAGGCTGAAAGATGACATCTCGAGTGAGATTAAGCACACGTTAGATATGAAAAAGAAAGAATACCACGATCTGGTAACAGACGCTGCTAAAGCACTCCACAGAGCTACTCTCAGTAGAATATACGAGGTCAGGGACAAAGCAGGGAAACTACTGGCATGGCTGGATAAGCCAGACCAAGCAAATAGACTTGTCACTGAACTAACTGTAGAAACAGGGGAAACACTGAAGGACCCACAGCAAATAGCTGATGAGTTCACCCAGCACTTAATGCAAATATACGAATCCACCAACACCGTCCCAGAATGGGGAACTCAGGCCTTGTTGACAGACATGCCTCTCTCAGCCCTCACAACCGAAGACTCAAAAATGTTAGATAGTGATCTCACAAACGAAGAGGTGGCCCAGGCCATTAGGGTGCTTGCAATCCAGAAAAGCGATGGGGCCCATTGGCCTCCCAATAGAGCTTTACAAATTAGCACCCAGCAAAATTGCACCTTACCTCAAAGCCATGTATTTAGAGAGTCGCAAAATGGGCAGTCTACAAGCAGAGCAGAGGTTAGCAACCATAGTGGTCATCCATAAAGCAGGCTAGCCTAAAAACAAATGTTCCTCGTACCGTCCCATCTCACTGCTCAATGCTAAGGCCAAGATCCTAGCAAAGCTACTGGCGATACGCTTGATACAGGTAATAACAAAATTAGTGCACCCTGATCAATCAGGCTTTATGCCGGAACGAAACATGTCTTTAAATCTCCGTCGATTAAATGGAGTACTGGGGAGAGTGGACACACTAGGGGAAGATGCAGTGGTGATGTCCATAGATGCCACCATGGCATTCAACACAATTGAATGGCCCTATTTGTTTGTTGTCCTTCAAAAGATGGGATTTGGACCCAAATTCATGGGCTGGATCAAACTTCTATACACTAACCCGTTAGCACAAGTAGTGGTAAATAACAAAAAATCACCAGTCTTTGCTCTCTGAAGAGGAACGAGGAAGGGATGCCCGTTGTCACCGTTGCTCTTTGCGTTGATGTTAGAGCCACTGGCTTTGTGGATACGTAACGACCCACTGATAAAGGGATTGAGATGGTCAGAGGGGTGGGAGGACCACATCTTCCTCTACGCAGACGACATACTGCTGTAATTGGCATCTACCAAATCATCAATACACAGAGTCCTTAATATATTCGCAAACTTTGGGAAATACTCGGGCTATACAATCAACTGGGCGAAATCAGTAATCTTTGTTCTGAGGGAAGAGTTTCCACCTCTACCCAAGGGGTATGAGACAGCGAGAGCACCAGAGGGGTTCAGATAACTTGGAGATTCAACAAAATTTTATAATCATAATCTCCTACCCCCGTTACAGCGCCTGAAGAGTGACGTGCGCCATTGGAAAACACTTCCGCTGTCATTACTGGGCTGAGCGGCATTATTTAAAATGATGTCCCTGCAACGTTTTTTGTACGCGTTACATAATTCACCAAACCCAATTCCAACCGCCTACTTCAAGGCAATTGAAAGCGAGCAGAGAGAACTCCTTTGGGTAGGGAAACCGCCCCGCATAGCAACCCAAAAACTGGTGAAGGGATGCACGATGGGGGCATAGGACTCCCTGATATTAGAATGTACTATTGGGCTGTACAATTAGTAGCAATTAACCACTGCATGTATAGGCCATACGAAGACCCAGCATATAAGATGGATAAGTGGGTCCTACCGGAGGGGAGTTACACTAGGGCTCTCTGCACCACACCAGCACGACTACAGATAAAAGGCCCAACCAAACACTCAGTCCAAGTGTGGCATGCAGTCAATAAGAGCCTGGGTTGGGCAGGGAGGATCACGCAGGCCACCACCCTATGGGACTCGGAACAATTGGGAACCCTGAGGAAAGCTAAGGGATTTGAACGCTGGGATATAATTGGAATCTCTCAGGTGGGAGACTTGTGGGGACGGAGAGGAGTAACTCCCTTTGCACAACTGCAAGAAGAATATGAACTAGCGGAAACGGAGAGGTACCGGTATTTACTGGTGCGACACGCCCAACAGGAAGTCATCCCCAGGGGGGAGGTTCCTCCAGAATCCTCACCACTGGAAGATAGATTTCTCCACGGTTTTATGCCCAAAAAAGCCAGTTCCTTGCCCTACCAAAAACTAGTTAACAACATGCCTGACCCCCTCTTGCAGCTCCGTAGGAATTGGGAAAACATTATTGCGGAGTTGGAGGAGGAAGACTGGCTGGAGGCCCTGGCCTCCCCGAAAGAGGTAGCAATCTCTTCAAGGCTAAGGCAACTTAAACTACTACACAGAACATATCTCTCAGGCCCTGCTCTGGTTAAAATGGGTTACAAGGAAGATTCCGCGTGTAGGAGGCAGTGTAACCAGGAGGGTACGTTTATTCACATACTCTAGGACTGTATATATGTTCAATGATATTGGATGGGGGTGCTGCGCTGTATGGAAGAAGTATTGGGAACAAAGATGGTACCAGAGATTAAACGGTGCCTCCTAAACATCTGGGAGCCTACAGACCTAAGCAATATAGATAAAATCTGGGTAACGCTGGAAATGGTAGTCGCCAAGCGAAACATTGCAAAGGCATGGGGAGCAACAGAAGCAGCAACAGTGAATGCCTGGAAGACAGATATGGACTGGTGCATGATAACCGAAAAGACAGTGTATGCATCTCGGGGCTTCCCCAAGAAATGGGCACAAATATGGAACAAGTGGAACATATACAGAGGTAATATTTGTACGCCCCCTCGCTCCAGGTCCTCCTCCCTCTTGGGTAGTGAGCAGCATGATAGGTAGGAGAAGCGAAATAAGTAAAGTAAGACATGATGTGATGTGGTAAAGCAATGTTTATTGAATATGTGTCAATCTCTGTATGCATCTAAATGGATAATGATGGTACTACAATATACTTTGTCATCAATAAAAAGAATTATAATAAAAAAGTAGGGAAGGTGATGGACTAGCCTACATGAAAGGGAGTGATGTCCTTTGGCAGAAAGGAAGCTCTAGTTCGTAGAACCAGCTTGTCTGGGTAGATGTTCAAGTATGGAGGCTTAAATAACAAAGACTGAAGCTCACAGACCCTCCGGGCAGATGTTATTGCCACTAGGAAAGCTGTATTGATGGTAAGTAGCCTGAGAGCACAGTTGTGCAAGGGCTCAAAGGGAGTGCACATCAGGAACGTCAGGACTAGATTAAGGTCCCACTGAGGCATGATGAAGGGGGAAGGGGGAAGGAGGAAACATATGTTGCGAACCTTTCAAGAACCTATGTATGCAGAAAGGCTGATATAGCAGAAAAGTAGCCCTTTAAGGTGCCCAGAGCAGAGCCTTGCAGGGCAAGGTAAAGAATAAATAAAAGAACCTGAGAAAGGGGAGCAGAAAGGGGGCGAGGGGTCCACCGGTTTTTCTGCACACCATGCCACAAATCTGGCCCAATGGCAGGCGGATACCGTTTTGGTGGAGGGCCGCCTGGCTACCAAGATAACAGTGCAGACTTCAGGTGGAAGGTCCAAAGCTGTCCACTGTTGCTGCTCAATCTCCATGCACCAAGGCTAGGCGTTGACAGGTTGGGTGGAGAACCCTCCCCGGCTGCTGCAACAGAAGATCGTCCCAAAGGGGCAGTCTGATCAGAGGACTGATGGCCATGCTCAACAGCTCGGGATACCAAACTGTCACGGGGCCCCTAACTTCCCACTAAATAGCGACCCAGACGACATGGAGGAAGACCCATTACCTGCTCATGCTATGCCCTTTCTTCTATTGCAGCCGGATCATCCGTCCACGGTTTCTCCCTCGCAAGTGAAATACCACTGCGGATCCTTTAAGGAAGAAGACTTCCTGGATTTCAGTCCCTCCCATAAGGATTACGTCATTTCAACCTTTGCACCAAACATAACAGAGGATCAGGAGACGGCAAGTTCAAATGCAGGATTGGGCGTTGTTACCTCTGGACTCGAGAGAACGCCGATGGGACTGACAAAGGGAAACCACCTTGTTTAAGAGCCTGGCTATGGACATCGAGAGGAAGACTACGCCACGAGAGACGTCAGGAATCGGAGCTCTGACCGGATGTATGATGCTACATCGCAAGCGTTAACATCGCATGCCATAACATCAGTTTTCACATCGCATGTTCTTTTACATCGCAAGTATCCACAACGCAAACCATTATGTCGCATTTCCATTGAAATGCATACAATACATTTACAACGCACACAAACACCCCGCATGCTTTGACTTCGCGATTTTTACCCCTAGGCCCACTCCCCTAAACCTGACATTCTAAAACCTCTAATTACTCCCTTACACGAGGACCCCGACCCGACCCTAAACCCTGAAGCCTAAAACAGTACCCTACAGTACGACCCCCTAACACTTCCCTAAACCCTAAGCCCTAAGCCCTAAACCCTAATACAGTACCCTACAGTAAGACCCCCTGACACTACCCTCAACCCTAAGCCCTAAGCCTACCCTACACTACGACCCCCTAACAGTTCCCTAAACCCTAAGCCCTAAACCCTAATACAGTACCCTACAGTAAGACCCCCTGACACTACCCTCAACCCTAAGCCTACCCTACACTACGACCCCCTAACACTTCCCAAAGCCCTAAGCCCTAAACTACACTCTAAGCACAATCCCCCTTACCTCTCTCTCCTCGCGTCATCTCTTCCTCGCCTCTGTCCCGGTGCTCGTCCGTCCCGGTGCTCGTCCGCCTCTGTCCCGGTGCTCGTCCGCCTCTGTCCCGGTGCTCCGCCTTGCGTCCATTACACCACATGCGATTTAAAAGCGTATGCGTTTTAAAAGCGCATGCGATGTAATGGGACACGTCGCAATGTGTACGCGTCATAACGTCGCTTGTGTTGTAACGCATGCGACGTAAAGGCATGCGTAGTAATGCCAGTGTTGTAATGGGTGTTCGCTCTCCGACCCGACCCCGGGAGAGAGGACAACGGTACTCGCTGCAGCCATGAGGAGGGAAGAGCCCAGTCAAAGGAACCACATACAAGCCCGCCACGTTCCAGGAGGAGCGTGGCTTACAGAGGTACGAAACCGCTTAAGGGGTTTAGGCGGGAGGCAGGTCTCTAACACCACATAAGTCACCTTAGGGGAGAGGTAAGTGAGACAGATCACTCCCTCTGACAAACCCCCTGACAATGGTGAAGGTTTATATTGAATAAGGTGTAAGCACCCCGTCACTACCCTCCCTGACTTCCCATTAGGCCAACGAAAAGGCCATTCATTCCGGTTTCTCTTTTCCCTGAGGCACTCCTGAGACGAAGAAGATTTCAGGTGGAGACCTAGCAGCGCCCGTCAAGAGTAAAGGAGCAAGGGAGGCGATCCTTGTCTATATGTGTATTGAAAACTGGATACTCTACACTATGAAATAAAATAGTGAAAAGAAAAAGTATCGGAGACAACTTGTTATTTCATCACAATTCCCTACACAAACCCTCCAAGCCCAGTCCGGAGCCACAACGATGACTTGGGCCCGGTCGTTCCTGATCTTCTAGAGAACTCTGGAAAGGAGTGGTATGGGCGGAAAGGCATACAGGAGGCCTGAGCTCCACTCAAGATTAAAAGCGCCTCCAAGCAAGAGCCGCCTTGGAAGTTACAGCGCCCAGAACTGCTGACATTGCGTGTACTCTCACCAGTGGCAAACAGATCTAACCAAGGCTCTCTTCACTGCCGAAAGAGACCTTGTACCACCTCCAGATAGAGACACCATTCATGAACCGCTAGGCATCTTCGGCTGAGTTTGTCCGCCCAGACGTTCAGAGAACCTGCCCAGTATTGAACCACCAGGGATATGCCCTGCTGTTCCAGCCATTTCTAGAGAGGCATGGTCTCTTGACAAAGGGTCCACATCCCCACCCCGCCCTGTTTGTTGCAGTACTACATGGCGGTTGTGTTGTCAGTGAACACCTGCACTAGCCTTTCCTTGATTGAGGGCAGAAAGGCTTTCAATGCCAGCCGGATCGCCCAGAGCTCCAAAAGGTTAATGTGGAGTCCTGATTCCGTCAGAGACTGATCCACTTCTCCCAGATGGCCTCCCCATCCCAGGAGTGACATCGGTCATCACTGTCATATCTGGCTGGGGAAGGGACAGCAGTCTGAAGCGTACATAAGTGCAGTTCATTAACCACCATTGCAGGTCTTTTGCAGTTCCCTCCGAGATCTGGACCATGTCTGAAAGATTCCCCTGATGCTGCGCCCACTGGAACTTTGGGACCCACTGGAATGCCACTGCAGAGCCCACATATGCGGGCGGGCATGTGTCACAAGCAGGATGCCGAAGGCCAAGAGGCTCAGCAGCCTCAGAGTTAGTCTCTATGAAATCCAGGACAGAGACTCAAATATCGCATTCACAGCCTGAATATCCTGAACTTGCCGCTCAGGAGGTTAAGCCGGAAACCGCACAGTGTGCAGAACAGCTCCAATAAAAGGGTGCATCTGAGATGGAGTCAGGTGTGACTTTCGCACGTTGATGGTGAACTCCAGCAAACGCAGGAGGTCCGCCATAGTCTGGAAGCGGAAGACGACAGCCTGGTGCGAGCCCACCTTTAACAGCCAGTCGTAGAGATAGGGGAAGACTGGCAGCTCTGATCTCCATAGATGAGCTGCAACCACCGCCATCACCTTGGTGAACACCGTAGGAGCGCTGGTAAGGCCAAAAGGGAGCATAGCGAACTGAAAGTGCTTGTGGCCCACTATGAACCGCAGGTAACGCCTGTGGGCAGGCAGGACGGGAATGTAGAGATGTGCGTCCTGCAAGTCCAACGCTACCATTGAGTCTTCCGGGTCCAGGGCAGACAGGACTTGAGCAAGCATGCGTATTTTGAACTTCTACTTCTTGAGGAAGGAATTGAGAGGCCGCAGGTCTAGGATAGGACAAAGGCCTACATTCTTCTTGGACACTAGAAAGTAGAGGGAATAGTAACTACAACCTCCTTCTGGCGTCGGCACCTTCTCTACGGCTCCCTTGGCCAAGAGAGACGTCACTTCCTCTTGACAATTTGGAGAACCCATCGGTCTGATGTTATAGACCTCCCGTAGGGCAGATAATGGTTTATTCTGCCTCCCACTGGGTGCCCATGATGGTAAGAAGGTAGACTAGAAGACTTTGGAGGCTTTGGCTTAGGTTGGGGGTATACTGGACCGACCCCTGGCTGCCCAACCCACAAAGTCTGTGGGTACCCCATCCTCGGCCCTGCAGAGGCTGGGAAGCTTGCGTGCCACAGTGGCTTGGAGGGTATAGGGCAGCTGGAAGCCCCTTCTGTGGCCACAAAAGGAGCAAAAGGCGGATTAGGGGTGGCGAGGGGGCATGGAAAGGCCCAAGGACACGGCCTTAGCCCTGCTGTCCTCAAAGCGCTCCAGCGCTGAATCCACCTGGTCTCCGAAGACACAGGAGCCATCAAAGGGCATGTCCATAAGCGAAGTTTGGACAACCCCTGAAAAGCCAGTTGTTCTCAAGCCAGGCGTGGTGCCGTAAGGCCACAATCAAGGAAACAGCTCTGCCAGCGAGTCGTGGTATAAAACCCACATCTTATCTTCAACTTAGCTGCATCTCTCCCATCTGCAACAGCGTGGGAAGAGTACGGCCCGGGCCTCCTCCAGAACCATGGGCAGCACCTGCGCAAGAGAATCTCACAGAGCATGGGAGTAACGGCCCAAAAGGCACGTGGACCGCTGTACCAAGCTGGTGGAAGAAAACATCTTCTTCCTTAATATGTCCAGCCTCTTGGATTTCCTATCCAGTGGGGCGATTGGGAATGCACCAGGGTTTACATGGGAGTCAGAGGCTTGGACCATCAAGCTCTCTGGGGCAGGGTGTTGTGTGAGGAATTTGGGGTCCCCTGGGGTGAGGCGGGAGGTGGCGGCAAGCAATCATCCTGCTCACAGGAGCCCCTTTGCTGGTCTTGGACCAGGTCCCAAGCAGGACATCTACTAGGGCCTCATTAAATTGGAGAAGCGGCTCTGAGGGGGACACTCCTCACTGAAGCACCTCCATCAAGAGCACCTCCATCTTGACTGCCACTGAAGGCACAATAAGTATAAGAAACAGTGATGGATGGAATGCCTGAATTAATCTCCGCCACTGGTAATCACTCGGTACGAAACCCAATCCATCATTATTTTGCACACCATGCCACCTCAGTTTGGACCCAGCTATATGCAAATCAATCTTGACCCTGCTCCAGTAGGAACAATCCAGCCCAAACTGCCAAGCCAGGTCCTCCTTAACCAGAACACAAGCAACCCAGGACGGGTTATGCCCTAGTTCATCAGCTGGGTACAGCTTGTTTCCAGTAACACAGTGTGCACAGGACCAACGTCTGGGCATACCAGTCCCACTTAGGGAGACACAATAAGTATACATAACCGTGATCGATGGAATGCTTGAATTAATCTCAGCCACTGGAAATCACTCGGGCCGCATCCCAATCCATAGTTATTTTGCACACCATTTAACCTCAAGTTTGGACCCAGCTATATGCAAATCAGTCTTGACCCTGCTCCAATAGGAACAGTCCAGCTGAACTGCCAAGCCAGGTCCTCCCTGAACTGAACACAAGCAACCCAGGACCAGCTTTGCCCTAGTTATGGGCTCATCAGCTGGGTACAGCTTGGTTCCAGTGTTCATGGGACCACATCTGGGCATACCCGTACCACTTAGGCGCGACACCATAAGTATCCAAAACAGTGATGGATGGAATGCTCAGCCACTGGTAATCACTCGGGCCACATCCCAATCCATCATTAGCACCTCAGCCACCCTTCTAACCAACACCACTGGAAAAGACGCTCCTTCCTCTATAGCCACGGTCTACGGAGAAAGCATGGCAGTATCGAGAAAAGTGTCCAGTTAACGGGCCTCCGTTTAGCCCTCACACCAGTCCATTTGGGGATCTAAAGGCTGGTATTCCTCAGGGTCCAGCAACCCCTTCCAATCCTCCCAGAGTCCTAGCCCATAGGAATAGGGCTCCGGCTCCAGCCTGGAAGGCATGGCTCCAATTGGCGCTGGAGTCGGCGTCGGGCACCCCTCTGGCTCTGTGTCAGAATCGGGAATCAGAATGGGGGCGGCACCGGGAGTGTCGACATTGGGAAAAGTGCAGCGAAAGGTCGAGGTGGTAAGACCCGCACCGGTCTGGCTACAAGGGGCCTGACTAGCGTCAGAGCCGCTGGAGTGAAATCAGTAGGGGCCCCTCCTGAACCCGCGGGGCCCGAAGGCACGCCGGCGGGAACGGCTAGCTTAAATATGAGGCGCATGGCCACATAAAACTCTGGGAATTGAGCAAGTGTTGCTCAACGGGACGACTTTGAATGCGACAAAGATTTTGGTCTCTGCTACTGATCCAGAGATCTTCCTCTTGACGGGGATCGAGACCATCGTGGCATCGCACGTAGAGCCACCAAGAGCTTGAGGGACCACTCCCTCAAGGCCTTCGGACTCATCGTGCAACAGTCGACGCAGGTCTTCATGTCGTGGTCGTGCTTGTGGAACTAGAGGTAAGCAAAGAGCACGTCCGTCACCGACATCGAGCTGTGACAGATGCCACAGGGCTTGAAGCTAGCCTTCCTACAGGACATTTCTGTCACATCAGGAGAAAAACTTCTCAAAAAGGCTTGGTCAAAAGGCAAATAAAGGCTAGTTAAAAAGTGACTAGGGGTAGCTCTCTCTGGATCTGCGCTGACTGGTGCAGAAAGGAAAAAACGGACGTCACCATGCTGGGGTGGTGCCTTTATAGGCACAGCGCACGTCACTTCCAGCACAGATGATGCCACGTGGAACCGAACACCAACACCTACAGGCGTGCAGGGGTACTGCTCATGAAAAACCTTGGATCCAGTCTGACGCCAGGGTTTAATTCTAAGGTAAGGAATCTGTGACTAGAAGTCTCTATAAGATATAACAGTGTGCTACCACACCATGCTTTAGTAATAGGTTTGTGACATTGTGCCCCAAAATGCAACACCAGCTACTTAATAATTCCCACTGTCTTGCTGAATGGGCTTGGCTCACTTGTTCCTTGGCTGATTCTTGGATTTTTCAGACTCACTACGAAGACCATGATGTAACACTGATGGCAGCATCCTCACTCTGAAACTTGTTCCAGCACCACTGTTGGAAATTGTGGGATGGGTGCATTCTGATTATAGGTGTGTGCTGGGGGATTTTGCAGTGAACACGACAAAAAACAATTTGTTTGTATTCACACATTTTGCAGACAGTTTTCTACTCTCTGAACAAAATGCTAAGTTACTCCCTGAAAAGGAGGAGTAAGTGGTATGAAGGTGATAACAGATTTCTCAAGAGGGAAAAGTACTTTCTGCCAGGGAAGACATGGCTTGGCAGTTCGGGCTGGACTGTTCCCATGAGGCACAGGGTCAGACTGATTTGCATATGGCCATGTCTGAACTGGGGTGGTGGAGTGAGCTAAAGAATGATGATGGATTAAACCCAGATCAGTTGACTGGGGTGAGTGTTTGATTGGCTCAAGCTGCTCCGTCCATCATCCCCTTTTGTATCGCTTTGGTCGCCCTAAGTTGGTGGGGGTATGCCCAGACGTGGGTCCCTTGCTCACTTTGCCACTGGATTCAAGCAAGCCTGGCTGATGACGGCTGAAATGCCAGAAACCGGTCCTAGGATGCTTGTTTCCGGTCCAGGGAAGACATGGCTTGGCAGTTCGGGCTGGACTGTTCCCATGAGGCACAGGGTCAGACTGATTTGCATATGGCCATGTCTGAACTGGGGTGGTGGAGTGAGCTAAAGAATGATGATGGATTAAACCCAGATCAGTTGACTGGGGGTGAGTGTTTGATTGGCTCTAGCTGCTCCGTCCATCATCCCCTTTTGTATCGCTTTGGTCGCCCTAAGTTGGTGGGGGTATGCCCAGACGTGGGTCCCTTGCTCACTTTGCCACTGGATTCAAGCAAGCCTGGCTGATGACGGCTGAAATGCCAGAAACCGGTCCTAGGATGCTTGTTTCCGGTCCAGGGAAGACATGGCTTGGCAGTTCGGGCTGGACTGTTCCCATGAGGCACAGGGTCAGACTGATTTGCATATGGCCATGTCTGAACTGGGGTGGTGGAGTGAGCTAAAGAATGATGATGGATTAAACCCAGATCAGTTGACTGGGGGTGAGTGTTTGATTGGCTCAAGCGTTCCGTCCATCATCCCCTTTTGTATCGCTTTGGTCGCCCTAAGTTGGTGGGGGTATGCCCAGACGTGGGTCCCTTGCTCACTTTGCCACTGGATTCAAGCAAGCCTGGCTGATGACGGCTGAAATGCCAGAAACCGGTCCTAGGATGCTTGTTTCCGGTCCAGGGAAGACATGGCTTGGCAGTTCGGGCTGGACTGTTCCCATGAGGCACAGGGTCAGACTGATTTGCATATGGCCATGTCTGAACTGGGGTGGTGGAGTGAGCTAAAGAATGATGATGGATTAAACCCAGATCAGTTGACTGGGGGTGAGTGTTTGATTGGCTCTAGCTGCTCCGTCCATCATCCCCTTTTGTATCGCTTTGGTCGCCCTAAGTTGGTGGGGGTATGCCCAGACGTGGGTCCCTTGCTCACTTTGCCACTGGATTCAAGCAAGCCTGGCTGATGACGGCTGAAATGCCAGAAACCGGTCCTAGGATGCTTGTTTCCGGTCCAGGGAAGACATGGCTTGGCAGTTCGGGCTGGACTGTTCCCATGAGGCACAGGGTCAGACTGATTTGCATATGGCCATGTCTGAACTGGGGTGGTGGAGTGAGCTAAAGAATGATGATGGATTAAACCCAGATCAGTTGACTGGGGGTGAGTGTTTGATTGGCTCAAGCGTTCCGTCCATCATCCCCTTTTGTATCGCTTGGGTAAAACGATGTCACACTTTCAAATGCACGTTTGTGCACCATTTTGTCCTGCATATCTTCAACTTAGAGTGAAATCAATGTGAATTAATTTCTGAAGTTATAGTACACACAGAGATCTACAGCGCTCCTGGGGATTCTCTGGCAATATCTTAAAAAGCAGAAATCCAATTAAAGCACATCACAATAGAATTCCGACATGCACAACCTCAATTTCGTGAATCAGCTACACATATCCTGAACTTTTATTTTATTAATAAATCTTTATGCTGTGATTTTCCTTTTAATATCAAAGAGAATATTAATATTTAGGATATACAAGATTTACACAAGTATATTATTTTGCCTCAATCATTTTAGAGTCGATGACTTGGTCTACATGTTTTAAATTTGGGTAAAGGACTTTGGTTTGATGAGGAAATGCATATAAAAGTTTAGCCAACAGTGTTCAATGACGTGGGTCTACTAGATTGACATATTACTTAGTGGTTTCTTACCTCCAAGACCTGCATGCATATTCTGTGTCCCCTGGTTTTGCTGCTGTTGCTGTTGTTGTTGTTGTTGTTGTTGCTGCTGCTGCTGCTGTTGTTGTTGTTGTTGCTGCATCACCATAAAGTTGGGGGGCAAGTTTCCCTGCTGAACTATGGTATTTCGACCAGGCGAGTTAACAGACTGCTGAAACCCTTGGGTGAGTGACACATTCTGGGGTGGCCTTTGTCCCATAAGCTGCTGCGGTTGATTAACCGTTGGAGAAGATACAGGGGATCCCTGCTGGAAGGTGGAAGGGGATGAGACAGGAGACTTGTTTGTCAAATGGGACTGCTGATGTGGTGTTGAAGCACGTGCTGTTCCTGCCTGAAGAGCCTTGAGGTGAGGAGCAGTAAATTGGGCTGCATTGCTCATCTGAGAGAAGTTTGAGTGAGAAGCTTGTTGGCTTCCAAATGGATATGGAGGCGGAGGATGGGATGGAGTCTGAACCGTTGCCAAGGATGGTCTTGTCTGATACTGTGGCTGCTGCATCTGCTGCTGCTGCATCTGCTGCTGTTGCAGCTGCTGCTGATGCATCTGCTGCTGATGCATCTGCTGCTGTTGTTGCTGCATCTGCTGCTGTTGTTGTTGCTGCATCTGCTGCTGTTGCATCTGCTGTTGCATCTGCTGCTGTTGCTGCATTTGCTGCTGCATTTGCAGTTGCTGCTGCATTGGTCCAGTTATTGTGGCCTTTTTCCAACCTTGGCTTGATGTAATTTGAGCCAGATTTCCTTGGGCAGGGGGAGGTTGGAGGGCCCCAGAAGGGAGCTGGTTCCACCCTGCAGGCACTGGAACTGTAGTTGGTGCAGAAAATGAAGGACGAACACCCTGAGGTTGCTGCTGTGGCTGCTGCTGCTGTTGGGGTAGTCGTGGCTGTAGTTGTTGCTGATGAAGTTGTTGGAAGGTGCCTGGGTTAATTTGCCTGTTAGTGGGCATGGACTGTGTGGGACGAAGTTGAGGAGTCAAAGATCCAGAAGACTGATTTGGTTGTTGGACCGCTAGACCAGTCAGTAGTGGATCAGTTGTATCTGTTTAATCAAGAAAAAAAATCTGTATTTAGAGTAGGTAGGTTGACTACTTGAGCAGTCTCTAGCAACTGATTTATCAGAGTACAATGTCCCAGCCAAAGCAGGGGATAAAAGTATAAAGAACTATAGAAAAGTGCTAGGAACTTCGAATCGCTGCAAGAAACCAGGAAGTTGACGCAGTTACCTGCTTTTCTGGTATGTTACAGACAGACAAATATAATGTGCACACGGGGAAATGTGAAAAATGCACTATCTTGCTTAATAACATCCCTCGTCCAACACTATGCTCCCTTAACTAGACAAATATGAATGGAAAGTGAATCAATGCTGCTCAATATACACATAGTGCCCTAATCTGTCCTTTTTATCCTGTACTGGAAAGACCAAAGTGGTTGATTGAACTTTAACATGGACAACACTGTAGCATCCATTTTGCTGCAACTCAAAACTCTGAACCCACATTGCAAACTACTTTCTGATATGTATCAATTATCACCAACAGTATTTTATAAACCGCACGAAAGACAAGGCTAAGGGGAAATGCATGTTAGGAATAATGAGTATGAGACAATTAGTAGCGTGTGGAATAGAGATATTGAATAAGATGACCAATGAAGCACAGGGCCACTGCTTTCTTTTTAAATAAAAAAAAAAGGGAGTAGAGGAGATACCCAATGCTGGGAATGGTAGGGAGAGGCATATTGTTATGGGTGGTGCAGGGGTGATGTTAAGTAACTGCATAAAAGATGAACACCGAAAGGAAGACAATTAGACATATGATTATGTGAAGGAGCATCCAAAGGATGCAATAAGAGAAAAACGACAGGTAATAGAAGGTTACAGGTAAAACAACCTTATATTAAGAGAAATATGGTAATAGGAAAGGCATCAGGACAAGCAGAGAAGGGTTGCATCCCCATGCCCCCAGGCAGATGTAGTAGATTGTCACACTGAATGACATGTCTAAGGCATGTGCCTCCTTCATACTTTAACCAATCCTGAAAGACAATGATCTATACTGAACTGCAACGCTTTGATATCAGTATACATTTAGTGTAGTTAGCTCCCTCTTCCTCACAGTAAATGAAATACACCTAAAAAAACTGGCTATTTTCCAGGACAACAAGATGGTTGTCTGAAATAAATGATCAAATAAATTAGGAACATCATAAAAGACATTAGTATTAGATAAAATCTTAGGGTTCACCGCTAAGCCCTAAAGTAGGCCTCTTGCCTATAAGCTACTCCGTTACCTTAGTGGATTCAACTGAAGGTTCTTCAGATTCTGCAGGTTTACACTCCACAGGGATAAAGGAAGAGACCTCTTCTATCAGGACCACAGATGGATAAGGAGTGTCCCTTCTGTAAAGAGATCCAGACCACTTTAGTTTTTAAATCAAAATAAAGGTCAGAATTGGAGTTGCATGAAGAAAGCAGATTATCTGCCTTGGAGTCTTCATAGTCTGTGTAATCATAATTTCCATCAGGAAGGGTTATGGCTTCGGAAACAGATCCGAGTAACTACTCTATCTGGGTGAGTTCCATTGTTCTAGAGAAAAGCTGTTCATCAAGGCATGTTCAGGCCTTCTCTTAATCCATCAGGATAATTTCAGCCACTTTGGAGGGTAGCGCCAGTAGCGACTCGGGCATGGCACCGAGACCAGCACTGGTGGCAATGTCATAGATGATGTCATAGTCTGAGACTTTTTTGTAGCTGCTGAGGCCAAAGCCTGTAAGGTCGATGAGTCAGGAGTTGTCTGGGTCAGAAATGCTGTAGTCAACAAGCAAGGTGTGGGACCACCCTTGGGGAGTAGCCTAAAGGGTAACAGAGCCACCCTAAAGATGCCCAATATGGCCTGGCATAAGGAATCGACCTGTGCATTTTCGACAGTAGGAGCAGGAAATTCCAGCTCAATCTTTCACAGCTATGGAACTGGCTCCAGGGCGCGAAGAAGCCTGGCATCGGAGAACAGAGCCATGCTTCTGAACGGTCCTGGAATGAGAGAATTTCCTCAGGGACTAAGCAGATTTTTCCTTCATACGGTGCTTTTTATGAGGGAAGATTTTTAGGACATCACTCCCTCTCAGGAAACTTACCTGGAGAGGTAGGGTTGTGTTTGGTTTGTTTCTGTAAGCTTTGGCCAAAAATAACTTCCAAGACACCACATGCAAATGTCCTAAGATCCAATAAAAACAGTTGCTTGCAGTACTTAACAGCAAGGTTTGAAACCAGACACTGTTGGAAAAGACATATGGTCTAGTTGCTATCAAAGCTGAGAAAACATTTGTCAGTCAGGCACCGAGGGGGAGCTCAGGACCATGCTGCTGAGGTGCAGAATGCAGAAACTGATGAAAGCACACAGGTTGACGCGTATTATCCACCAAGGACATCATGCCTGGAAGGTGGCACAGGGGCCACAAGACACCACCTGATCAGCCGACACCTGGGAAATATTGTTAAGGTGAGAGATCAGCAGAAAGATGTATCCATCAGAATAGCCTTTTTTCTTGGGTGATCTCATTCAGATCATCACATCAAGCTGTAATAAGGATCCTACTTTGATATTTTGTGACAAAACTAGGAACTGGAATTAAAAACGGACTCAAAGACTTGTACGTTTCCAAACAACTGACAAGACAACAGTATTTGAGAAAACCCTAAAATGATGGGGGCAACTCTGAATTCTTGTCAATAAAAAAATTAAAAAAAGAAGCTGATCGTATGGCCGTCTGGCAGTGCCTTAATGCACCAGACGCTTGATATTGAGTGATGCCAATTAAGCTGCAGCATTGCCAGAATTGCTGACTTTGGAAGCCTGGAACATAGGGTAATGCACAAATAATGCAACAAAACCTACCACCACCATAAGTGCATTTTCTAGCATGAAGCATTTATTTTTCACTCTACCTGATTGTGAAGGAGGCCGCTGAGTTCGCAAAGGAAACTCTGCACTGGTTCCGCTCACTATATTAGAGGGTGCCACATTCCCACTCTGCGACATTGATGCTCCTGGATTGTTCATCCGAATTAGACCTGTTTTATATACATACACAATCTTGGTTAAATAGTCCTAGAATAGCAATCATTTGAAATTAACAACCAAGCTGAACATCAATTACATGGTTGATTTTTAACATAAAAAGAAAAAAATAACCTACTAGTATCAGTTTTATTTTAAGTGCAGTTATAGGCAGCCACCAAATAAAACGGCCCCTAAAATGAGACAGTTTGTTCCTGAATACTAGTTTTATGCAGAGCACCAAGACCTTTACATTGAGGGTAGCAAATGTGAAAACAAACTGCTGGATGCCCATCCTCCTTTTGTAAAGATGTTCCTACTCTGACATAATAACCAACACATGAAAGTATCAGGTCCCTGCAAGGAGAACAAGAATAAGATTGTGAAACACCGATGATTACTTTTTATCCTGTAGAACACTTCTGGATAACAAAGATTTAAGGGTGGGGTAATAAGGGTCCTGAAGCACCTGGTCCTTGCGTCTGATCCAAGAGGAATTACTTCAACTGTGTGAGCAGGTGAATGCCTCAAAGTTAGAGTGTTGGCCCTCATAATGCAACATAAGACTTTTGTCAGCCTCCATACCATTCCCTAAATTAGATCCCATTTTCCTAAACCCGTAGTGGTCGATATTTGAAAAATGTCTTCATCAAATCAAGAATGCGACAACTGCAGCTTGATACTTTAGATTTGCATGGATCTGGGTGCAAATTATGCATAAATATTGTTACTCACCCAATGGCTACTTCCTTTACAACTAAGGCACAGATAATGCTTATCTAATGAAAAAAGTGTCCAAACATCAAACATATATTGCATCCAGTCCTCTGAGGGACGTGTTGGAAAAAGGGAAGCTGAGAAAACGAGAAGCTAAGATAATAATTTTCCAATGAAGCTCTACAAAACAGAGAGAAGACTTTGCAATGTCTAAATATGAGGACAATAGCAGATGTACGAAGCTCCAGTGCTCTAAAGAGCCACTCTTTCCTTCAACGCTTGGAGAGCCACACTCAAAAACACTGCAGCTATCCGTGGTACGAGTAAAACACAGAAAACACATGCAAACCAAAGAACAGTCCTACTTAACCCCTTTTCCAAGCACAGATAGCACAATGATGTATTGATAATCTCTCTGCTAAACAGAATCCGGGTGAATACTAAGCAGCAAATTATTTCAGAAAGAAAAAATCCTTTAAAGGGACTTGTCTCACAAGACTAAAAAGGTGGAAGTCAACAACATTGTGAGGAAGAAACAAGCTGCTGGGCAATACAAAACACAGCAAAACATGGAAAGGATATCAAAAGAAAATCAAATATAGTATAGTAAGGGTCAGTCTTCTGAGAACCACTTTATTAGCATGCTGACAAATATCAAACGTAAAGTAAATAGTTGCCACATAGTATGGTGGACCTTTGCCTCACAGAGCTGCACAACCTCCTTTTTGATGAGAGAGTGCAATTTAAGAAACATTTATGGGGTCTTAATTACAAAGATTGGCTCTGGTATAAATAAACGTGCAGAAAAATGAAACAAGTGTCATAGGAAGGAAGGAACCTTAAGGCATGTGAATCTAAGAAAACTGAAGACCGAGAAAACTGCATCTCGGCGTTTCTTTGTCAGGCGCAACCTTCACTCTGCATATTGTGAATACTTCTTCCAGAATGGAAAGGCATTGTTGGCAGTTACCCTTTATAATCTGATTAAAGTATACATGCTTACTCAATCTTCGAAGGATTGAATAATCTATCAGCAGAACGTCAGCAAATGATCTTGAATATCCATGTTAGTTGTTTTCAAAGAGGAAGAGATATTTCTGAACATATATATTATAAACAGAATGTGGAACTCTTCATTGTCTTTCTACATCAAGCAATTCTGGTTAGGTTGTCAGATTCATATTAAAAATATTTGACAACGATAAAGTAGCCTATAAATTAGAAATTAAAAATACACTATAAGATGCAATCAAGAGGGGTGGGCGGAGTAAACTGGGAATAAAGATCAAGCTCTGCACTAGGACCCACACTCAAGTTCGCTATGCTGGTTGCGGAGACCCCATGTTATAGCGGGTTCCAATCACTGATTAGCAGAACCTTTTAGGCATTCGAGAATTGTAGTGAAAAACGAAGAACCCACTGTAAACCAATTTTGCAGTTAGTCA
Organism: Calotriton arnoldi; assembly: GCA_963921515.1. Lineage (NCBI taxonomy): Eukaryota > Metazoa > Chordata > Amphibia > Caudata > Salamandridae > Calotriton > Calotriton arnoldi. The sequence goes on from CAWUFW010001397.1 coordinate 1,722,019, forward strand.
GGGCTTCCCAGTCCCTTGAGACAAGTGTGCCCTGACTGATGGTGCAACTTATAGAGACTCTGAGCTGAGGCTACTTTTGGCAGGAGGAAGCAAGTCATGGAATACTAATGAAGTGCGGATGTCGGGCACAGCCTATCCAGATCGCAAGGAGACAGCAATTGGGTACTGACGGATTGCTGACACAAGGAGGTGGGCGTGGATGTGGGAAGAAACGGACCCACTGCAGTGGGATTTCGATGTTTATGTAGACATGCCCGCTACACCAACCTCTACCAGTGAGGAACCAGGTTTCTATTTCCCACATACATGCAGTATCCATAGGTTTTCTCACTGGTCGTAAGACAAGAGTTTGCAGGTGGTTGACATGTCGCAGAAACAGAACATGTGTGAGAGAGGCTGCCTCTTTCTTCAAGCCACAAGCAAAGGCCTCAGGAATCAGTGGAGGAATAACAGTTGGCCAGCGAGGAGAAAATGCTTCTGAAATCTATTAGCTTAGTGTATACCAGGGGCAGGCTCTCAAAGCTATTGAATCGAAGAGTATTGTGTATTGGGAAGTGAGCAGAGAATGGGTTGAGTTGGAGAAATGCATCAGGCTCCTTGATCAAATCATGCATGTGACAATACTTTTCAAAGGTTGTCCAACTTCCAACTTGAGCAAGGAGGATATGAGGTCAGAGAAAAAAACAGTCATCAGAGAGATTCTTGAAGAACAGGAGGAATTCAGACTAGAGATTGTAGTGAACACATTCACATTAGTCCACTGGCCCAGAAATGTTATTAAGGGTGGCTGTGAAGAAGGAAATTGAGAGGTATGCTGTACAATATATCCATAAATTTCTTAATCTGAGTCTGCAGAATTTGACTGTCTTTGACATCCGAAAGGAATACTATCTTAAACATCCCGTTAAGCGTGGAGTATCTGGTGAACATGAAGGTGACAAATCATGGAATACTCCTTTTCTCCCCTGAAATGCAGGCCAGAGCTTTCACTGAGGAAATAAAAGACACTGGGTTTGGCTTATAATGTTATCACAGGAGTATTTCGAAATTGTTTTTGAGGTTGTACATGTACGGGCCTGAAGAGGTGGGTTTTTTGCCATCATAAAGTGACATTTGGAAGCTAAAAAGCTTAATGATTATGAATCAACTGAATTTTCCCATGTTAGTGATTTCTCTCTTGTCACTATGCTAGGTTTCCTTCACCCCATGCCCTGTTTCTTCTGGGTGGGCATTTACATGTTTCCTTAAGCACAGAACATAGCGAAAATCTGTCGCTTTGTGATTCAATGTTGTTTTTGACACATTTATACTGCTTGATCGATTTGCAGAGCAGCACACAAACTGTTTGCATGCTGTTTTGTAAATAAAATGATATTTGGGGAAAAAATGCATAACAAGCCCAACTGATAGAACAATTGTTACTCCATTTAAGAAAATCAACAATAAGCATACATAAAAAATGTTATCAACTATAATAATATACTTGCATGAAAGGGTCAATTAGTATAAAGCTTTTTGGAAGAAACTTCTAGTGCTTGTGATTACATAATGCCCAACATAATAGGAAGCATAAAAACCAAGTAAAAGTAACAAGTGCAAACCCCTGTTCTGCGCTGGGATAATCCTGGGCTAGAGTTTTCTCTGTATTAAAATGTTTAAAGGAATTAAGTACTCTGTAGTGTTCTGATTGAGAGACAACTACATTAAAGGTCTGACCATGCATTTGGCATCCTACCGAAGGAACTTTCAACGCACCTGTGCCACTCTGCATGGGAAAGCCAGATTCTATTCTTGCCGAATTGCTTGCGCCCACTGGTCCATTAAGCCGGACATCTTGAACTCTGTTCTGGGCTAAAGCCAAGTTAATTGCCCCTTCACCTGAAAAGGATAAAATGCAGTTCAAGTAACTGGTCACTGTTTAAATAGCCATACTATCACCTCAAACAATCATTTAAGGACAGTGCACAACAAATAATTGCTAGGTGTCACCTAGCAGACAGCAAACTCTGTCTAGCTGTGAAAAGCCTTTTGTGGGTGGACCAAAACTTACAGCCCGCCTATTGCTCATTACTGGCTGGCATTATTGTCACTCGTTTCTTGTTTCTTATTCAATGGCTTTCCTTGCCCATCATGTCTGTGATCTTCTTTGGAGCATAGATTCTTTATCTTTCATTTGCTGGGGTGACCTGCATTCTTCCACTCTTACAAGTGTGACAATTCAGACTATTCCAGACCACTCAAACTTATAAGAATCGCGTAGTGACAGGTATTATACATTTTTTATGTATATTGAATTATTAAACACTGTTGTTGTGCTCATCTCAAAATTAGGCAGACAGTGCCACCATGTGGTGGACTGTCATACATACATTTATTCATGTTTCGGAACTGGCTAGAGGTCCACATTGGAAGTGCAAAAATACAAATGTAAACATACATTTACACAGTCATAGTTACAACAACAATATAAAAGGAAAGGGTCTTAAAAAGTGGTGGTGTGCAAAGTGCAAGTAGGGCATATAAAAATACGGGATTTGAATTTGCTGCATGAATACAGCAACATTCACAACAATACACTTAAAGAGTGCGAATACAAACATACATTTACGCAAACATAATTGCAACTAACCGTGACAAAACAAGGGATTAACACATTTAAGAAGCATTTAAAAACGTTTTTTAAAAATTAAACCATTTCATGGGAGGGAGGGGGGGCAAATAAACATTGACGACCCTCAACTACCGAGTGTACATTATATTTTAAAAAGATCAGTCTTAGAAAGTGGTGACGTGCAGAGTGCAAATAAGGGCACACAAAGACCACGTGACCTAAATCTTGTACATGTATAGAGCAAAATTCACAAAGTCTCTCTTCCTTGGACACGCCTTCCCATATTCCTGTGATCACACGCAGAGGGAGTAAATTTAGCCTTAAAAGCAAAATAAGTCTGCACAATCCATGAGGAAGAATCCAGATAATGTAAGGCTGAGACTTTTTCCCATATACAATTTTACTGAACAACCATATTTCTCACGTGCTGCGTACAAAGCAAAAAATCCCTTTTCATACTTACTTTGTACAAGGATCTTTTCAAAAAGCTTTTTTAAAAAGGATTTTGGCAGTGGAAGATCCCCAATTTGAACAATCGCAAACATTTCATTAGTTTTTATAAAGAAAGAAAAAAATGCACTTCTCTCTCTCTCTCTAGAGGTCGTTAATTTTGGGCCTTAATGCGGCTCTAATTGACCCCTTTTCACTTCTGAGCAGACAGTTCTCCCACCTCCAAACTGCCGCCAAAGCGAGTGCAACAGTGGAAGGTAGCCCAAGCTCAAGTCGAAGAGCATCAGGGGAACCAGAGAATTCAAATCCCAAATTTGACGCCAAATACGCCCCACCACTATGTCGAAAACGGCCCAGTGCTTCATGTCCATCACTTCACAGGCACAACATAATGTTACCTACATTCTTGCCTTGCAAACCAAAAGGATATGTGCAAAGTGCCTTTTTCCGCAGCTTTTATATAATCTGTTAATAGCAGAAGTTTGGGAGAGAGCCTTACTTGTACAATGGTTTATATGATCTCTATCATAACAATTGCTGGAGAAAATCTTGCCCATAAAAGGGTAAAATTGCACATTTTCCATGTTATCACGCCCCAAAAAACAATTTAACATTCTGACCGATTCTAGCACCCTTCTTGCAAAAAGTCAGGACTTTACTTTTTGAAATGTTTATTTAAAAAAAGTGCTCCACAGCATATTCTTCCAAGGCACTGAGATATCTTTGGAGTCCTATTGGTGTTAAATCCAACAGGACTACATTGTTGCCGAATAAAAGGCAACATGCATCCATGGAGACAGTTTTAGGGGGAACACCCCTTGCCATTCCTACTCTACAGGCAGATCGGAAATGTAATGTGAGAATAGCAAAGGCACCAACAGATACCCCTGCTTCAATCCATCATGTGTCATAACTCTATGCAATAGACCTTGGTTCCCACCCATCAACATTTGGGTTCACGTAGAAGAGTGAAGAGCTATGATTAGCCTCAGAAGATATAAAGGGATTCCTAGCAGAAGCAGTTTTCTCCACAGCATCCCTAGGTCTACTCTATTGAACGCTGTGGATAAATCAATGAAAGCCGAGTACACGAGTAGGCCCGTTAGCTAGGGGTACTTTTCTATAACAGTTTGTAATGCCGCAATGTTATTAAGAATATTGTAATTACTCCTAAAACTGGCCTGCTCTGCAGGTATAATATTATTTCTAAATTCCCACTGTTGAAGTAGTATGCTTTTAGCAAATAATTTGCCAGTCACATCAAGAAGTACAATTTGCCTATAACCAGCCGGGGAAGTCTTCAGCCCTTTTTTCATACAGAGGAACAAAAAAAAGGTAGTCCATAAAAGGTCCTCCTGTTTAATGATTGCTATTGGGAGTTCTTCAAGGCCATGGCATCGAATGCTCTAGTACTTTTAATAAATCCAGCAATCTCCACGTATGTGGGTGGACCATATGAAGCGGAGGAATCTACACCTGCTCTTAAAACAAGAGAGTCACTGCTGCTCGAGTTACATGCAAATAAATTAGAAACGTATTGGGTCCAAACATCATCTGAAATCGGGATCACTTGAGCGCTAACTCTAGAGTCACAGTACTGAGCGACTAGAGACCAATGTTTTCTTAAGTTATTAGAGACAGCAGCTTCTCTCAAATTGATTCATTTTTCGTACTCTTCCTTTCTTCGTTTTTTCACTTCCAATCTAGCTCTAATGCGTTTGAGACAGTAAATTTCACCCGTCTTATAATTGTGAATGACATAAATTGCTTCCTGACAAGGGGATTTATTTCCTGATTTATTGCTTTTAGAGCCTAGATGGCCTTTTTTAAAGGGTTTTGATCCTTTATCTTTACTCCCATGAGGTCTAAAGTAATTCATATGCATTTCATACCATGATATAGAGTCGTGTTGGGGCTTATCCACTGGGTCAATACTAGCTACCCTGGGACATTGGCCTAAAGCCTTTATGTTGTTACGGGACCAGAAAGTAAGCCCATTCGATTTATTACAAACCACATTATCCTCTAGGGTATTCCAGGAGTCAAGGGCCTTCAACTCTAGATTAACTGAGATAGAGAGAATACTGTGGTCATATAAATCTAACCGCAATACCCTAGGTGCAAGCATACTCTAAACATTTGATGCAACACCACCAAATAATAAATTAGCGACTGACCATGAGAAGAGTGAAAAGTGTAAGAAGCAGGTGTATCTTATGGGAACCTACCATTCAAAAGGATAAGATCATGTAGTCTCAGATTGACTAAGAATAATAGACCCCTCCTGTCTGTTCTAACCTTTTCCGGGAGCACCGCTTCTGGAATAGACCATGCTTCATCCATTTCGGTGTAACTAAATATCATGTATGCTGAATTTGATACCTTAGCATTGAAATCTCCCACAATCTCCAGAGAACATTCCTACATTAAACTGATATAGCAGATGAATGCAAGCACTGAATTAACTAAATGGTCCTGAGACTTGCCCAGGGAATATACAGATTAAGTAGCAGGAAAAACAACAGACCTTCTCTCCCTTCAAGAAAGGCCAACTTTAAACAAAGACACAAGTTCGATGGATGAACAAATATTTTTTGATTCCAAATGATGTTATTTTTTTTAGCAAAATAACTATACCTCCACTAGCATGACCTTTGTAGCCAATTTTGCTCTACAGGAAAAAACAAAAAAATTCTCATACACAGAGTTGGTGCCGGCCCAGGTTTCCTGCAAACAAAAAATCAAAGGATTAAGGTGCATTGCAGAGTTCAATTTCCCATATGCTAGCCCTAGGCCTGCCATATTCCAGGATAAGAGTATTCCTCTGTGTTACTGGGTACTTCAGATTATTGCTGGAACCATTCAGTGTTCCTGCAACCCAGCTTCAATTTGATAACTCATCCCCGTGCTCAGGCCCCCAGGAACTCAATCCTGCCGACTGCAAAATATTTATAATTCTCCTCTACCTACTGAGACAGTTAGTATCCTTAAGATTACCTAGGGGGATAAATTAGCAGGCCTAATCAATATGGATTCCAGAAACCTTTTGTGACTGTTCATCTTGAGACTGCTGCAATTAGGCACTACCCCATACTCAACGCAGGTTACATCGATTCCGCTTTTAAGGAAATAATCAAAATTCTCCAGGATTAGCTTTACAAGAATCTTTGAGCCAAACATTCTAGAGCTAGGCAGCAAAGCGGATGGGTTTATGTAAACATTTTCAATGTCGCTACATTCTTAATGCCCCAATTTCAATTAGAGTGTAGAATGTATTTTCTATTGAGAGGCTCAAATTCCTGATCAAACAAAATAACAAAATCCAACATATTCGATTTTGGTGCTGTTTCTAAACCCATTGGGCCTCCTTTCAGTTTATTTAACTTTGTCTCACTTCTACACTCAAGACGCTGTGATAGAGGAAGAACAGTATGTGCATCCTCGTTTAGGGGTGTATAGGGCTTAGGATCATGCCTTGGAGGCATCTTTTCGGTGGGTGCTACTGTTGATGACATCTCCTCCATACCTCATCCCTCTGGAGAGACCCCATGAGAATCAGCATCAACACCTATGCATCCAGTGCTCTCATTCCATCTCTTACTTCGGCCATCGGGGTTCACAACATCCTTGCTGTTGATTAAATCAGGATCACCTCTGGCACGGTGTGATACTGAACCCCTTTTTTGGCACATTGCTTTAAATCCAGTCTCTTCCACCTCACTGATCAACACCTGGGGAATAGGGTTTTTTGATGGACCAGGCGCTGAGCCCAGAGAGGAGGAAATGCGGACCGGCATATTATTACTCGTGGGGGAGAAGGATAACACATGATCCGCATTGCCCAAAAGTGATGCACTTGCAAAATCTCTGTTTTTGTGGGTCTATGTTTCGTAATACAGCATTTCTTTTTTCTCATCCCTTTATTCTTATTAGCCCCTGAACTCTTTGGTTTAGACACCCCTGTATAATTGGTACAGAAGAGGAATCTAAGATTCTCCCTGAAGAATAAGAGGATACGCCACCAGAGGGAACTGCCTTTTTTTTTTTTTTAAATGGGAAGATTTTACCACTGCATGATCTTCGAAGACATTTGAATTACACCCCCTGAATAAAGACTTTAGGGAATTTATCTGGTCCTCCATTTGTTTTGATTGTAAGGTAGTTTGCTTATATAGAGGACCCTCAATCCAGCACGACTTCCCCACTGGTATGCTAACATCTTTAACCACGCAGCTAGCTTGGATTGCTAGCAATTTCAATTCTTTCACATTTTGGACTGACATTTGGCACAAGGCTGGGTAGATAAGACTTTGAACCCTCAAAAGAATTGGAGACAGCACATTCAGCACATGATCGGAATTAGACACAGATCTTTCTAATAAGGATAAAATAGAAGATAAAGCTTTCTCAATACTAAACAATATTTATGATGAACCACCCTTCCTCCAACCCCCTCCAGAGTTGCAAGTTCCATTGTGACCTTGAAGACATGAATATTTCACAGTTCATAGAGTTCACAGAGTCTTAACAACCAGTCATTGAAGGAGTACTACTATACAAAACAGGCAAGGTTGGATGACTGGCTGGACATTGCAGGAATTGACCCATCTTGCTGCTAACAAGGGCGGCGGGGATTTTGAGCATGCCTCCAACAGCTAATTCCTGCCAGACAGTTTTATGTCCAGCAAAGTAAAATCCCCCAACACGACCACCCCCTAACCAGCAGTCTTGGCAGAATTTGCCAGGGGAAGAACATCACTTGGAACTAAACCTGCATCCTCCAGGTAAAGAGGGAGGTTATTAAGAGTTTTCCCAATCGGGACTTAGGCCCTGCCCTAAAACGGTCCGTTTGCGAAGCTCTACTTAGCATGACTATCCAGAGCTGGCCCGGCCAATGCAACATCTATCTCCAGCAGACCCAACTCAGTACAATTTCCTTACCAATTTGGAGAACTCTGCTCAATGACAGCAACCCTAACACCATCCCCCTCTTCTTTTGTGCCGGGGGGCCTTATTAGCATACTGGAGCCCAACAAATGCAGAAGATTTTGACCAATTTGGCCCCCTTGACATGCTGATACCAGGGAGGGAGGGGGATTGATGGATCTTTATGCTCCTTAAATCCTAAGTCCTTATCTATAACCATGTCCATATCTTTGCTCAATTATTTACTATTTGAAGAAAAGAAGTTCGAAATAGAAGGATAGGACTTAAGGGAGAGCAGCTGTGGTCTTTTCCAACAAATTGATTTTTTTAGTTTCAAAGGATTGTTTGCAGCAATTAAGCGACCAGATCACATTCTCTTTAATGTCATCTTATCCAAGCAGCCCGAAGAAGTGTTGGGGCCCACAACACCAAAGGGTAGGCACGCACTCCCCCAACTGACTAGTCGGCTGCTTATGGATGGTATATAGCAAAACACACCAAGAATGTTCTTATAGGTGTGATAAAAAATTGTTAATTATTCGATGACATATATAATAGCACTCCAACGGAGGGAAAATACCACCAGCTTTCCTGGGGCGCGAAAGCCGTACAACATCCAAGCCCGGTCGCCTCCGCACTCCGTCCTTAAAATTAATTGATTTGACCAGCCAATTCAAGAAAAGATGAAGCAAGGGCTTTTCCAACAACACTCAACTTCTCCGCATGTTGCTTTTTTGCTGATAATTCACTCGCTGGCTACACCAACTTCAACACTACAATACTTCCACTAGCTGTGCAATAGTTCAGTGCCTCTAATCATTTTTATCACTGCAGTTTGGCCTCCAAGAGAGCAGTAATTGGTCACAGCCATGGCAGAAAGGGAGTGGATCAGCGCTCTCTGGTATCTCCAATTGCATCTTCCGGCTCCCGACTCCCAACCCCCAAGCTTCCTCGTGCTTTTCCTCCTACCTGCCGAGTTTCCAGCTGCGCAAAAACTATGAAGGAACTGTGTAAACCACAGCTGCAGACTCTGCAGACAAAGGAGCAGGAATACGGACATGAAGCAACTGTAGAGGATAGGTCATGGAGAATGGTGAGAAAATGGTGAAGAGCAGCGTAGGCAGGCCGCCCCAAAGCAAGTTGCACTGTCCTAACGACAGCCGCCTCCGCTCACCGTGTGACCGCCGACAGCCTAGTGCCGCCGCGCTTTCAGATGCGCTTACCTCTACTCTCTGGTGTCTTCGATGGTGGCAGCCTCCAGTCCTGGCCGCTCAGCCTTGAACTAGGCCTCAGCCCGTGCATACGTGTGGGTGGGCTGTGGCTGCAGGTCCGTATGAGCAGAAGGCAGGACCGGCTGGTCAAACCGGGGCTTGCAGCAGCAGAGAATTCTCCACTAGACTGGGACAGGGATCAGGGGGAAAACGCTGTCTGCGCTGGTCCATGCTAGCCCCCGCTGCCCTCACAGCTCCCGGCTCTCACGCTCCTCACTCAGCCGGCGCCGCACTAGCGCATCCACAGGGCTTGCCCTCAGCGTGATTTTGTCAGCAACCACGCACACAGCAACCAGATGCTGGACTGTCATTAGTGCCTGTACCAGTGTTGAGAGTTAAGTGCCAGTGCCAAGCACTGAAAATCAGTGTCTCAAATGAAGCACTGCAAACAACCAGTGTGCTGTGCTGCTCTCTCTCTCTCCCACTTGTATGCCTCTCCCTGTGCACTCAGTGTTGCTCTCTCCATCATGTGCTACTCACACTTTCTTTCTTCTGTTCTTCTTCAGCTCCGATGCTCCGTGTTGCTTTGTCACTCATGTGCTGCTTTCCCATCGCCACCACTCTGCTTTTTTTCTATTTTCTCTCCACCCACTTGTCCTTGGCCGCCCCCCGCCTACACCACAAATGGGAATTTCGATTTTTTCTCTTCATTTTTGGATGGCCTGGCAACTGCCATTTGCTGTCCAGTACTCCACACCCAAAAGAAGTGGCATCTACCATCTTAGATAGGTCAATAAAAAAAATAATTTAAACTGTGCCTTTGTCATTCTGTAGGCACATACACTCATACATGCACAGGCCCACAGAATGATGCGACCAGAATCAACAGCTTTTTTGCCTACAAACAGCATTAGCAAAGCCAACAGGTCTAAGAAGGTGTGGCCTATTGGCTACAACACAAAATTGAGTAAGACGATCGGAAGATTCATTCAACAACATAGGTTGGTAGTGGGCTTTGCCAGAAATATTCAATTAACTTGCATGGCAGACATTAAACAATTTCACTTGCCTTCATAAGGAACTGTCCTTCACAGCAAAGTGGCCATTCATAAGAAGGCTGTCCAAGTTTTCAACAAGGAACTTTCTTTGGATCATCACTTAAAAGCTGCCAAGATTCTGGCATTTAAACTAAAACTTTAGTTGACAGATTGTATAAAACCATTTTTGTATAATTTAACAAGTGTTCTTTAGTGTACTTTTATAAAAGTCAAAGACATGCACCTCATAGAATCCTTTAGTTTTTGTCTATGAGACCCTTCAGTCATATATATGAGACTCATTCCTACTGGGTCGTGTTGCATCAAGTGCCCTAGCACTTTAGAGCAGCTTAGCCATTAAGATCATATTGGTTCATTCATACATTTTAAGGGTTTGACTTTTCCAGCTCCAGTGAGCTTAGCCCCATTTTACTTGCAAGATGGTACAAACTACCTCACTTTAACTGAAGGTGCACTTTCACTAAAAATATATGTATCTACAGGGCGTTACATTTAAGTCATGTGTCCATAGAATGTGAATGCTTTAAATGACTAAAGAAAAACAGGATTGTGTAGATTTGTGAGACATCGTTTAAAAATTAAAGCAAAAGATGGGTTTTGAATAAAAACAAATTTGCTAATATTTTAGTGAGATTGACAAAATACATGTGCGTCAAAACAAACAAAGAAATATATATATTTTAAAAGAAGTACAGAAATTGGTAGGGGGTGGCCTGCACTCCACCATCTAACAGTCAAAATCCTTTTCATATCTCAATTAAATGGGAAGGGAAATAAAGGGACCATACTAACAAATAACACCTGGATGCAAAGTCCATGTGCTTAGCTGTTTGTGCCGATTAACATTTAGCACACCAGTGTAAGGTTGTTACAAAAGTTTCATTCCAGGCTATGCTCTCTTCAGAGCAGGTACTCCTCTGCCTATTTAAGTGGAACCTTTCAGTTGTGTTCAGTGTAGATTTAGGACTTTTGTGCGTAGTTTATAGCGTTACAATTGAGAGCCCTAATGTTTTTTTCTTTCCAGAGTAGGCTAGATTGTGCATCACAAATGTTTTAACCGACTTCCCCCATCCATTCTTTGAGAAATCAGATAAACATGACTCTACAGGTCTACTGTGTGATAAAGTTATCAGAGGAGGATTCCAGATCCTTCAAGTCAACAAAGAAGATCCCCTGTTAATATTATTGGTATCATGAATTTTTAAAAGTAAGTAATTCCCCAAATGCAAGGTCAAGTGAATGCAAGCCATCTTTAACAGAGATCTCTCCATATTAAGACCTATATAAAAAGAGGTCATAACTCCAAGACGACTCTGGAACCAATAAGTCAATGTACTTCTTCTGCACAAGTATTTTTTTCAACTGTATTGCCTGTTCTTGTGTCCTGAAGCGCCCTGAATGAAGTCGGTGCTAGAATACGCATGCCTTTCTTGATATTTGCCATCAGAAATTTGACTTTTCTGGATATTCTGTGGTAAAAAATGCTGGACATCACGGCAGACTTTGGATTCTGGAAAATACTGTCTGGTGATGCTGTGTGGTGATGACCAAATTGCCACTTGGCAAATCTCCAGAACGGTACTCCTCCGAAAAGGGATGACTAGGCAGCTTTAGCTCGGGTACAACAGGTTTTACTTCCCTATGGAGCATTCCTCTTGGCGGGGTATAGCAGATTTTAATACACAAAACAATTTAAAAGGAAAACTATCTGTTTTTCAAAGACGTTGCCCTTCTTAAACCACTAGAGCCCAAGAAACTGGTCATCTTCTTGGTTGGAATCCTCAAAAGCCTAAATCTCGTGTGGCGTTTCCGACAGACCTGGAAATTCAGGGTGCATCGTAATCAGTCGCGGAATCGGCTCCTCAGTAGGTTACAGGAAGCGAAACAGCGGGGCTCCTTGAAGTCCCCACAACTTCTAAGGCGGAAAGTGGAGAAACTGGGATGAGGCCCGCTTGGACAACTTCTGTTTCTTTTTTGACTCTGTTTGCCTGTAGATTTGGAATGAGATAACCTGTTAAAGGACCGGTCCAGAGAGTGGGAACAGGTTCATGCCCTTGACTATGAGCGGGACTGGCTTTACAAGACTTTCTTTGGTGCTCAGCATTGTAGAGCTTGGCTCTGTGGTCCCAGTTTGCCTTTTGGTGCATCAGGGCTCACTCCTCACACGACTTGGAGTCGTGGCCTGATCCCAAACACCAGAAGCACACCTCATCGGGATCTATCACGGACATTTGTTAGCAACAGTCCCTACAAGGCTTAAACCCTGTAGTTGGAGTAAACGACATATTCCCTTTCACTGGAAAAGAATTTAGAGAAAAAGCTCAACAATTGCCGAGAACAAACTATGAGCTAGTTCTGGATCCGCATACAAAGGCGCGGAAAGAAAGTAACTGATGTCAATGTGCTTCAGTGGCTTACCGTGTCCTGGTATATGAACTCGACCTCCAGGAAGTTCTTAATAAATTATTCCTAGATAGGCTAAGGGATACAGAATAGTAAAATTACCTCAAGCTTAAACACAAAGAAATTTCTTTATTAGATCGGTACCCCGGATAAGTTTAAAAACAAAAAGAAGGTTGTCTATAACTCCTTATTTACTGATCATAGAGGGTAAATCATAGAGGGCTCACAATATCATTGTGTCACTTATGCTTGGAGCCAGCCCCAGTGCTACCTGATGTGAGAAGTATCACTTTATACAAAGGACAATGTCTGGAGAGCAACCTGAGACAGACACATGAAAGAAAACCACCCTAGACTGGTTCTGAAGCTTGAGACAGTGGATCTATGTGCCCTGTTTAGAAAATGTGAATTAAAGTGGGATCCAAACCATCTCACTTTGTTCCAGTTCTACATTTTCTTTACCGAGGAAGGGAGTGCCCCACAGAGTACTCAAGTAGCTGCTACAACCAGTGCGGATGTCTGTATGACAGTCAGTCTCCCAGAGGTGAGGGGACATCACCTGAAGTCACCACTTTGTGCAGGAGAAGTTGACGATCTGCCAGACGAAACCAAGAAGCCAGCCTGCCTGCCTGCTGAGAGAGGAAAGGAGTGTTTCTGGCCCCGAAGGAGGAGGGACTGTCAAAAAAGAATAGGCCAAGTGTGTTACTGGAGTGAGGCACACCCAAGGGAAGCCAATAAACTTGAGAGGGATCCAGGAGAACAGCACTGAGAAGGGGTCCGCAGTCTCTCTATGCAGTGTTTGAGAAGCTGCAACTAAGACGGACTGTACCAGTGGATCAAATGAGGCATGTAGAATTTAGTTTAGCTGTGCAATTAAAAGTACTTTCTATCTCTAAAAGATAAGCACTGGTCTGGATGAGATCTTATTGCGTCTGTTGAGTTCTGTGGTCTTGCTTCCAACACTATCTGTCTCAGAAGCCTGTGAGTGCGTGCCCTCGCTACACTGAGAGTCAAGTTGTAGAAAGGGTTGTACTTGAGCAGTTGCAGAGCTATAGTAGGACGGGCCACAGGACAACAGTGGCAAACAACCTCAAACATCACAGTTGGGGCCTAGTAGCCAGTCTGCATAGTGGTACTCCAAAAAAGGGTCTGATAATGGAAGACTGGGATTATCAGCTTCTGGAAATGCAACCACTGCAACAACTTTGGTAAACAAACTAGTTGCTTTTGCACCTTCAATGATGGTGCTCTTCTGTCAAAAGCGGGGCTTCGAAAGATCATGGTGTATGCCAGGACAGCAAGACTTCAAGCCCCTCTCCCAATGGTCTATGGCTATGAAGAATTATATCTTTCTCTCATTCTTGAGGCACAAAGGTCAAATGCCTGTCTACTATGAACCAGGTCCTAACATCACATTTAAATTGCTGCACTGGTATGCAGGCCTTGAGAAATCTACTCATGCACTCGCTATGATGAGTCAGATTTTATCAGGACAAGATATTTTTAGGACCTTCTTGCTTGATCTGGAAGGACACCTCGAACTGGCACAGAATAGGTGTTTTGCTCATTAGGAAAGCGGATGAGTAATAATGATGCCTTTAAATCTTATTATCTTGTCACATTTGACGTGCGTTCAAAGACAGATGCTAAACGTCAGTTTATGTCTTCTTATAAATTGAGGCTTATTTTTATCATGGAGATTGGTGTTAAAAAATCCTCTAACTTTGTAGTCAAAGAAAAGTAAAGAGAACTATCTGACAATTCTGCTGAGGTACAGGCAGTATGAAATGAAGGCCTATATAATGTTTTTTTCTAACACGCAACATTTAAAGAGCTTGTAACTAAACAAAATGTTTGAAATATATTTCAGTAGTTATGAAAGAACAGTTTTTTGTAAATCTGTGGTGTGATAAAAACAAAGATTTTAATAGGATAAAAACCCTTCACTTGGTGATGTACAAATGATAAACATTTGCTGAAACCCGATTTCCTCACATTATCATTTGTATGCTATATAGTTTTATCATTAAAACTGCAGGTCTGGTAGTAACGTTTACGTCCATTTCAATGTAATGTGGTGTCTGTAAATGACAGTGCAATGACACAAACACGCTTTAGTAATTAATTTATTAAAATTGAGAGTTTTTAAACATTAACTGAAAAACATGCTTGCCCCCGCCCTGATGACAATGCTATTAGTGAGCTAAGTATCAAGTCAGGTGCCATGTGCACCCTATATGTGGGCTGACTTATTATACAAGCCCTTCCCTGCAGAAATCATTAAGAAGGCTATTCACTCAACTTCCAGCATAGAGGAACATGATCAACTTGATGCTTCTCAGTTTGACTTTAGAAGCCAACACAGCACGGAACTCGCCCTGATCACCGCATCGGAGAAAATACGACAAACCATTGATGCAGGAGGAAACGCTGCCTTGATCTTATTAGATCTCTTGGCGGCATTTGATACTGTTAACCACGATATCCTCTTTGGTTGTCTCGCCTCCATTGGCATCAAGGATCAAACTCTTGCACTTCTGAAATCTTTTCTTTTCTGACAGAAAGCAATTTGTGGCACTTGAAGATTTCAATTCCCCTCCCTTCTCTCTGCCATTCGGTGTTCCTCTGGGCTCCTTCCTGCTGCACCCCTGGCCAAACTAGTCAGATCCTTATGGTTCTCAGCAGTATCATACACCGATGATACCCAAATCGAGGTTTCTGTAGCCAGTAATCAGGTAGAAACGGCCTTGCATTTTCATGAGTGCATGCTCCCGGTCGGGGAACGGATGACCCACAATTGCTTAAAGCCTAACTCCGGTAAAACTGAGGTCTTACTCTTCGGTAAGAATACCTCCCTGTGGTCCCCTTTATGGTAGTCTGTGAAACTTAGCACACTCCCGACCCCTTTCTCTAAAGTTAAGAACTTAGGAGTAATCTTTGACAGCAAACACTTGTTTGAGGGCCACGTAAATTCTATCACATCTGCTTCATTCTTTACTATCAAACTTCTCAGGAAAATCTTTTCTTTCTTCCCTAAAGACCTGCAGAAAACAGTGACAACCTCCCTTGTTCCGCCAAGAATAGATTGCTGTAATGCCCTCTTCGTCAATCTATGGAAAAACTGTATGAACAAAATTCAGATCTTACAAAACGCAGCAGCACGACTTCTTTTGGGCATCCCCAAACGTGAATCTGTGTCCTCGGCACTTATGCATCTTCATTGGCTTCCCGTTAAAAAAAATTAGAGTTTAAAGCTCTCTATATTGCCTTCAGGGCATTGCATGGTTGAGGCCCGAATTTTGTAGGCAAAACCTTCGCTGGTACATCCCATCTAGAACTGTTCACTCTGCCACAGCTTATAATCTGGTGGTTCCCAGATTTACAAAATCTCAATGGGGTGGAAGGCGTTTCATAACCATTATCTCAAGACTCTGGAACTCTCTTCCCATTGAACTGAAAAAACAACTGATCTGCTGTTATTCAGGAAAGGTTTAAAAATGTCGCTCTTCCATCATTAGTCCCCCTTTCATCACTCTCAATTCTATCAGCTACCTCCACAGAGCTTCACGCCTAGACACCTCAGGGTATTAGTGCACTTTACAATTCTCACTTTCATTTCAAAGGTTTAGTCCATTAAATCAAACAAAAGAATTTTTGGACAGCAGTCATGCTGAACTCACATATTTGAAGTTGCTCTCATATGTGATAAGGAAAAGGTGGCCTGGTGTAATAAAATATTTGCCTAGGATTGCACAATTTGAGACCAGTTTATGGGTCATGCGAATTACAGTTAGGTCGAGTAAATTATTCAAGTCAATAGCCCTGCAGGACTGGTAAAATGTTTATGATTTTTGAAGGCCTGGTCTGTTTTATGCTCCTCGCTGTTTGAGAGGTGGCGTCATCCAAAAAGAACATTCTCGATTCAGTTGGACACAGGAAGAGATTTTCAAGGATGAGGAATCTCCAGGAAGCCAGATTCATCAAGAATAGGAAATACCGATACTTTAGATTAAAAAATGCATGCACAATTATTGGTGAAAATGTTAGTCTATTCATTTTTGTACAGTAATTACACTTTCTCTTGGGCATTAAGCCATAAGATATCACGCGAAGCTAAACTGGGTATATAGCTCCTACACTCCATCATTCAAGTCAAGTCAATAATAACTTTATTTCGGTCAGTTTGACCTTAAAAGTACATCTAAAATTACATACAATTCATTTACTTAAAATCGATATAGGTAAAAAGAGATAGAGGAATATTGGATACATACAATAAAAACAGTTGGATAAAACATACGGAGGAATGGCCTGGCATAAAAATATAAAATGTGGAACGATCTATTCAAGCAGCTCAACAAGTGGGAAAATCAAGTCATATGAGACAGTACATTGATCAAAGATGGAAGCAGTGCTGGCAATTCAAAGTGCATGTGCAAGCTATATAAGCAAATGAAAAATCAACATGTGTGAGGTCAGAACTTGATCTTAACCGCTAGATGCAAATTCTCGGGAGCAACAAACCCCTATACCAGTAAATTCAAAATATAAATGAACTGCATCAATACAAATGATCTCAGTTGAACAGTGAGGGTAGAAGGCCCTATAAAATTCCTCATGTCATTTGTGCGAAGCTATGGACCTTATTTATTAAAATGATTTTAAAAATGCTCTGCGGGTGCACCACATAGAGAATAGAAAGCCTGCTACCGAATATACTATCGAGAGACTAGAATCGTGTTTCAATATCCTAAAAGCCTCGCAACAGCGCCTGGTACCTAGGTTTCTACAGATCTGGACCAGCCACCGTTTTCTTGCTTTGTGGTAGCCGGGGCAGCTAAAAAATACATGAAGGTCTGATTCTGTGGGGCAGTCACATGCCGGACACCCCAAAATTTGCAAACCCCCCCACCTGTTTGTAAATGAGCGTAATGGCAGGACCCCGTGTCTGAACTGCAAGTAAAGCTTTCTTGCGGCTGCCGGCTTGATGTCATTCAATGCCGGTTCTAGGCTATATCTGTCCTTGGTTTCTAGGAAGACTGCAGTCCGCTTACCTGCCAAAGGGTTACTTTGGAGTTGGGCCAGTTTGAACTCCCCGTAGCAGTCCTTTAGCATTTTCCTAGAAATCAAGGCACAGGCAACCTCCGGGTCACCCCAAAGGTTGCTCCGTCCTAGACTCGCTAACGTGTGTCGAATATAGGAAAGCCAGGGTAGTTTGCCCGCCCCCGGTAGACTCATCACCTCTCTTAATTCGTCTCTGTATTCTGTGAGTTCTGGGGTAACCCACAGACGCCGCCAGAATAGAAGGGGTCTGAGATTAAATTCTTCGGCAATGGCCCTTACCCCCAGGTCCAGTCTGAGCGGCATGAGAGGGGTACTCCGTGGGAGGCTAAACAGTTGCCTGAGAATGGTGTTTTCTGTCTGTGTGGGACTCTCAGAGCTGCGATGACCCCATAATTCTGCTCCATACAGCGCCCCTCCCCTGGCTTGGACCTTGTATATTTCTATGGCAGGACTCACAGGTTTATGGCTTGATTTTCGGAAAACCATCATTAAGGCCCCTGAAGATTGTGCCAGTTTTAAGGTTGATTTTTTAATTGGGCCCCCCAATCCATAGATTCTGTAATGGTGATGCCGAGATAATCAAATGAGGATACTCTCTCTAGGGGTTTGCCATTTAAGGATGGATTTGGTTGAGTGCTTTTGGCAGAGTTGAACGCCATGAATTTAGTTTTTTGAAGGTTAATTTCAAGCCCTCTTTCCCTGCAAAACGCATCAAATCTATTTAGTGCCCTCTGTATCCCCATAGGCGATTTGGATACTAGGAGAGTGTCATCGGCAAACATCATAGCTGGAATTTTGCATGATGCCAACTTAGGGACGTCCAAGTCTTTCTCGCTGAGCAAGAAGTCAACGAGCCCATTTATATAAAGGCTAAAAAGGGTCGGGGCGAGTACGCATCCCTGGCGGACGCCTCTGTTTACGGGAATGGGGGCCGTGAGTTTCCCTTCCTTGCCATATCTGATTTGGGCATAGTTTCCCTCGTGCAACTGTTTCATGACTTGGCACAGGTAAGGCGGAACCCCCATCTCCTGGAGAACTGCCCACAGCTTCTCCCTTGGAACCAGTTCAAACGCAGACCTCAGGTCTACAAATATTAGGTAGAGACTGCCACCCTCCAAGCACACGTACTTCCAATATAGGATTTGTAGCCTGAGGATTTGATCCAACGTGGACATTTTTTCTCTGAAACCTGCCTGTAGAGGGGTAAGTATCTTGTGCTCCTCCATCCAACTCTGCAGCCGGAACAACAACACGCGCGCGAATTTTTTTTGTGTAATATCTATGAGGCTTATCGGCCTATAATTTGATGGTAGCAGCGGTGAGCCCTTTTTATATATGGGGATTATTTCGGCTCGGGCCCAGCTAGCAGGGATCTTCATACCTTGAAGTATGGCGTTGAATAGGACCCACAGATATGGTGTCCAGACAGTGGGTTCACTGCGGAATAGATCCCCTGGGATCTTATCTAATCCTGGAGCTTTACCCGGGGCTATTTTAGAGAGGGCACCATTTATCTCATTAAGGGTTATAGGAGGGGTGTCGTCCAGAGATCTATTGGTGAACATGGGTTCAATCGAATGATCAATCCCCGCAGAACAGCCCTTGACGGCTGGGTCATCCAATGTCACCACCCTTGTATAGAGAGACTCAAAATGGTCCCCCTCCATACATCTGCCTCCAGGTTTGGCTCTATCGGTGATTTAGCCTCGGAGCTGCCTGTGTTGACCACTTTCCAAAAGGTCCTCATGTCACGGGCACCTAGGGAGCTTCTCAAGGAGTCCCATTTGTTGCTTTCCCACTCTTTTTTTGCCTCGTTGACACTGGCCTTATAGGCCGCTCTAGATATTTTAATTAGAGGGCGGTCATTCAATCAATCAATCAATCAATCACAGAATTTGTAGAGCGCACTACTTACCCGCGAGGGTCTCAAGGCGCTGGGGAGAAAAAAGGGGGGGGGGTGCTGCTACTGGTCGAACAGCCAGGTCTTGAGTAGCCTCCTGAAGGTCAGCAGGTCTTGGGTCTGCCGTAGGCTTAGTGGAAGGGTGTTCCAGGTCTTGTCGGCGAGGTGTGAGAAGGATCTGCCGCCGGTGGTTGTTCTTCGAATGCGAGGGACGGTGGCGAGGGAGAGGTCGGCGGAACGGAGCTGGCGGTTGGGGTCGTAGAAGAAGAGTCGTCTGTTGAGGTAGGCTGGGCCAGTCTTGTGGAGTGCCTTGTGTGCGTGGATGAGGAGTTTGAAGGGAGATTCTCCTGTCGACGGGGAGCCAGTGCAGGTTCCTCAGGTGGGGGGTGATGTGGCTGTGGCGTGGTACGTCGAGGATCAGGCGTGCGGAGGCGTTTTGTATGCGTTGCAGTCGCTTGATGAGCTTGGCCGGGGCTCCCGCGTAGAGGGCGTTCCCATAGTCAAGTCTGTAACTGACGAGGGCCTGGGTGACTGTTCTTCTTGTATCTGTCGGGATCCAACTGTAGATCTTGCGAAGCATGCGGAGGGGGTTGAAGCAGGAGGAGGAGACTGCGTTGACTTGCTTGGCCATGGAGAGCGTTGAGTCGAGGATGACTCCCAGGTTGCGTGCGTGGTCGGTGGGTGTCGGGGCTGCTCCCAGTGTCGTTGGCCACCAGGAGTCGTCCCAGGCTGAGGGGTTGGAGCCGAGGATGAGGACCTCTGTCTTGTCCGTGTTCAGCTTTAGTCGGCTGATCTTCATCCAATCGGCGACGGCCTTCATTCCTTCATGGAGATTGGATTTGGCGGCGGTCATTGGCCTTGATAGATGTAATCAGGGCTGTTTTGGCCTTACGGCATTGGTCATTATACCAAGGGTGGGTGGGTTTCCTGTTTGGCCTGGTGTTTTTTATGAGGGAAAAGAAATCTACCGTGATTGCCATTAATCTAGTATGGTTCTGGGTGACCTTATGGGGATCAATTCTAGTGCCGATAATAGGTACAGATTTAATTGCAGTCGAGAGCACCGGGATAATGGCTTCATACAGGGAGCCTAGTCTATCTTGAGACTGGTTTATATCTGCCCACCGCACTCTCCTCCTACAATTTGAGAGGTACAGCCTGTCATCAGTGGGGGAGTATACCCCTGTGGCACTCCCGGGGTTAAACTCGATTAGTTCTAGTACAAGGGCATTATGGTCGCTATCGTGTCGTGCCATGACTTTGAAGTCAATTACCCTATGCCAGGATTTGGAGTCAATTAAAATATAGTCTAATAAGGAACCTCGCCCGTTTCTAGTGAAGGTGTAGTTGCTAGATGTATCGGATTGTGTTCTTCCATTGCATGCCCTTAGCGAATATTTTAAAACCAGGCAATTCATCTGGATTACCAGAGGGGACCAAATTTTAACTGGTGGACACATAGTCTCCGGAATAGCCCAGTACTTATCTTCTTCACAGAGACTGTCCTTAAGCATGCCATCTAATGGCTCAAACTGACAATTGAAATCCCCTCCTATGATCACAGTATGATTATCTGCAATGGTAGCTAAAAATGACATTAGTTCCTCAAGTGTTTTTGACTCCTGTCCCTGGCTAACTGGTCTTGAGTACACATTTAAAAGGGCTATAGAGGTCTTGGGCGGAAAGTGCAGAAGGACACACAGAATATCATTTGAAGATGATTCTATCTGTTTTGCTGAACAGCCTAGGTGAACTCACACCCATGTACTTAGTCCTCCAGAGGGTCTCCCTTTTCCACCAGCTATTGCAGGAATATTGAAGGTGGCGAAACCCGATTTTGAAACGTCCCCGCTTGTCCACGTCTCCTGGAACATGCAGATCTCGTGTAGGTCAATGAAATGGCCCCATTCGGGGTCATCTATCTTGTTGTTCAGACCTGCTAAGTTCCAGGATAAGACTCGCAGCCTTGGGGGATCAGGGCAGTTAGTTTTATTAGCAACTGGAGGGGTAAATTGGGGGAGAGGCCCGCAGAGTCCAATATCAGCTTTCATGATGGTCCCGCTATCCGGTAAAGGGGATTGATTGCACGTCATGGTCATATTTAAGCCCTCATGGATGTTTCCTGGGGAGCCGCTCATGCTCCCGCAGGTTTTTCCTTCCCCTGACGTCATACAGTGCCCTGTGTCAATCTCGCGGGTCTCAGTTACCATCAGAGGGTTGCCCAACTGCACTTCGGGGCCAATGGCCTCAACTTCAAGTCAATCCACTCCTTCTAGGCCGCTAAATCTATTTGCTGTGGGAATATTAAAAATTGGTTGCCTGGGCCAGTGGTGGTCCAGAGCAGCTATATTATAGCTATGGTTTTCATGTCTCCGGCCCCACCCATAATGCCTTGTATCTTGATCGACCCTCTCTGGGGGATAAAAATAGCCCAGTGGGAGGGCTTGGATAGTACCCGTTTGTCTCCCATCCTCTCTATTTAAAAGTTCTTGGACAACGCAAGGGTTTCTAAAATTTATCACTATGCATTCTCCTTGCTTGTCCTTGGGCAGCCATCCTAGCCATCCCACTCTACGTGTAGTTAAGATCTCTCCTGCATCGTCGTACCGGAAGTGCCTATGATTGACTAGTCATTGCATGCATTTGTATTTTAGTTCTTGGTGTTGTTCATGTTGGCCCCTACCGAGCTCGGGGATGCCTACAAGGATAAGAACATATGGGGTTGAAGCCGGTGGTAGGTTTATAACTGGGGGGGGAGGACTTTCTTTAGTGGCTTCTGTGCGCGTGGGGAAATTTACCCCTACCCGTTGTTTATTCGGGTGCCATTGCCTGATGTGTTGTTGGAGTAGGGGGAGTGGATTTACTCTACTGGCGGTGGTGGTAGGTGGCCTCTCTATGTTGGCTCTGGAGGGGGCTGGTGGTTGCTGCCTCTCTAGATTAGGTACTTGGGTAGCTAGGCAATCATTAAGATTAGGGGCCGAGATGGCCCTTATGGTGTTCACAGCGGCCTGGTCTCGGGGGCCAGTGTCAGGTCCAACATTCCCATGTACTACCCCCCTGTTACTTGTCCAGTCATTAAGAAGTGAGGCCAGCTTATCGACCCTTTCCACGAGTGTTTTGAGTTGGTCCTTAACTATGTCCCTCACTTGAATTTGCAGATCCACCACTAACTTAGTGACCCACACTGGCTGTTCGCTAGATGTTTCAATACTGTTTACAGGTCCTCCCGTCCCGGTATTCCTGTTATCTGACTTCTCTCCCATAGCTTTCTTCCTTCTTACCACTGTTTTTGCTTGAAATTTAGGTCTCCCTTTTGTAGTGGGCTGTATAGGTGATTCCACCCTAGTTTGCTCAGAATTGATTGCTTCAGCTATTGGAGTTTGGGCCCTGGGCATGTCATTTATCAAGACTTCTGAGGTTTGCGAGGTGTCAGAATCTACCAGAGGGATTTCCAAGTTAGGAGTTAGAGATAAACGTCTCTCTGTCCGCTCGATTTCAGTGGCCACTGCTCCTAGGGCTTTTTCCAACATCCTATCTATAGATGTCGGTTTGGTTTTAGATGTAGGCATGGGAGGGGCCTTTTGTTTCTTTTCTATGCACGCTCGTTTACCCATTCAACTTTGGTTATGGCGATTACCTTTTGCACTATAGAATGTTTTAATTTGGGCACTACTAGTTGACTTAGAACTCGGGGTAAAGGGAGAGCTACTTGGAGACAACTAGCACAAACAAGCATTGGCATAGCCAATAGGTCTCGCTTTTGGGACCTTATAAGTATTTAGTTATGCAGCACAATATCCTTGGTGCAACAACATCAACTGTTGCATGGCTAAACACTTATAAGGTCCCAAAGGCGAGACCTATTGGCTGTGCCAATGCTTGTTTATTTACTGTAGCCGCCACCGAGTATTAAACGACAGAGTGGGATAAGGTCATAGCATATCATCAAAAATTATCACGTAATGCAAAGCTTAAATATATTCAGTTTAACATATTGCATAGAACCTACCTCACACCCGGTAAAATTAACAAAATATTCCCTTATTCATACACTGGCTGTCCTTCACCTTAAGTGGGATTAAAACACATGCTGTAGCATTGGCCCGCCGTAACAGATTATTGGACAGACTTTCTTGATGAGCTGACAGAAGTGATGCGTCTGATCGAATGCTGTATGCTCCGTCTATACAGATGAAAAATGGACCACTCCCCCTCAAAACCATGACGAGCTGAGCTCGCGCTCACGTCCAACAACTCACCCTCTGCATATGTATCAACGCTGGAAATGCTAGGTGCTCTAAAATGAATCAATAACAACTTTAAATATTCGTAGATAATCTAATTGGTTCGTCATCGCTGCAGATGCCGTATTCTGTGTCTGTAGTATAGCGCACGCACTCAGCAAGCGTAGCCTCGTAGCACATGTGGGCAGTGGGTGAAATACACATCCGTGCGCCTTCCAATATTATGAAAACACTATGTTTATCTATCAATGTACAGCTCACTAAGATATATTGCCATGGAGCCGGCCTGCCATACGTTTTCTCGCAGCTCCACCGCCTGGATGTTAATTTAAACAATCTGCAGGAAGTGCTTGTGGACGAGAATAAACATCTGAAGTACACATCACTCGATCACACTGCAGGGACCGGCACAACATGTGTTTGCAGCGGTCTTTACGCGTCAGTTCGCTGGCACAGGAGTGCAGCGGTGCACAGGAGTGCAGTGCGCGCGCGCGCGCTCCCTGTGTGCAGATACATACAGTAGTGCAGCTGCGATAGCCCCACTCGAACTCTTTAAGTGTGGCCCGTAATATGCCTCACTGGCACCAGAGCTGTCAGTGTGTGCAGTAACCCCCACTGAGCCGATGTTTGTCACTGCATTGCACTGTCAGTCTGACTCTCAGTGCAACTGCTGCATGTTGCTGCACGCATGGACTGACAGCGCTACGCACACTGGCTTGACTCAGCGCACTGATGTGCATTACATATTTCTGAGCAATTAGCTCTTCCGCGTTCTGACAGTGCACTGAGCTATGTGCACTGCTCTGTATCAGTGCTGGCTTCACTGGCAGCGGCATGACTCAGTTACATGCACTTTGAGAAGGCTTGCTTGCAGTGGTATGAACCCCTGGGGCATACATCAGTACAGAAAGCCCTCCTTGGGGTGTTTGATGGTAAAACAAAAGTCCAGTACGAGTTGACACTGAAATGTAATGTGACACTGGAGAGTAATACAGTTTTGCAGTGTAAATCAGTTGTGCAGTGTCAGTAATAACACTGTACGTGGTACATCTGCAGACAAACTAATGCTCACATTGGTTTGATAAACAAAAACAGACTAGCAAAAAAAAAAAAAACAGACCCACAAAGCGTTTCCTTTGCGGGAGCGAGCAGGGGCACCATCGGTTTGCAAGTTAATTACAAACAGATGTCGCCAAAGCTCGCTCCATGAAGGGAATGCACGAACGTGCACGCGTTGCCATTGAAAGCAATGCAAAGCGTGCACGTTTTGGTCGAAAAGCGAATCGATTCCAAGAGGTCCCCTCCTCAGCACCGCATGCGCGCTGCGTAGGCGAGACCTAAAAAAGACAAATTTAGGGTTAAATCTAATTTTCTGGAGTATAGTGAGGAAGAAGGATGGAGAACAGAATTATCTAAATACTCAGTGTTGGCTTATTAGAGATCTTTAGCATCAGTGGAGCCTGTTATTTATCATTAGATCTTACACACTGGGAGAGATCACTTCTTTTCGTTTCAGAGAAGGAACAATATGGCGGTTTCTGTGTTTTAATAAACACACTGATCGGTCGGAGGATTCAGCTCTACCTTGCCCATGTGATAATACAAGTGCTTCACGCTAGTTTTTCGTAGGTTTTTTTTTTGTTTACATTTTTCACGCAAACACTTTCTTAAACCTATACTAAAGAATATAGGGCATTGCAGGTATAGAGAAGCTTTGTTTCACATGTAATTATTGAATTCCCCTGAAATGTTTTTGGATCAGCTCGTTTTTCAAATCTGTAGTAAGGACTAAAAACTCACTATACATGTAGGCACGATTATTTAATTTTAAGTGTAACTTGTATTTTGGCTTAAGTATACATTTGTCCTTTACAAAAGCCATCCACTAGCGGTCTTACTATTTGAATTTTATAATTGTGAAATTTTAGGTCAAAGGATGATTAATGTGATAACGTACCTGAAACAATTTAACCAGGATAGCTGCTAATTTAGGTGTGCCCTGATTACTGTTATTTTCCCTTTTTGTAAGTATCTTATGATACCCGCAGATATCTTTTGACCATGGACAATTTAATTTTGTGCTTTTATCAAGTTTTGTGTTCTCTCATGACCAAATCCGGTCGAATAAAGATTCTTAAATGAAATATTTAAATATCATTAAGGACACTGAGGCAAGGATTATCCAACCTGAACACAAGTAGCGTTTCCTCCCTCCCTTCATGACTACTGTGATAAGTATGCAATGGTTTTAATTACAATTGTACTGTCTACATCTTGCATTATGTAGAATCTTATTGCATTGCTATGTGTCTTCAGATGGGTTCTAACATTTTTTTAGATGGTAATATAGGTAATACGCATTATAGATACTGATACTTCTCTACAAACAACAACCTTCTGATTGGTTGTTATCTTTAAAGTTCCAGAGAAGTAAAGCGGTAGTTAAAGGCTAAATGCATACTTTCACAAGAACTGGCTACATTGACTTCAATCATCGCTGCATCCTTGCGCGCAGAAAGAAGAATCATAACAGGCATTTATATGGTTAAAAAGGACATGACTGGACATTATGGGTCAGGTGATTTACAGTAGTTTTCTTTCACATACCTACTGGGTACGGTAGGTCACGTTTGTTGGCTGTGAGAGAATGTAAAGAAAGTTTGAGCATAATCCTCCCCTCCATGACCTTAATAGAATTGAAACTTTCCTTTATGTTTGCTAGGAATTTTTTTATTTTCCTTTCTTTTCCTGGGACTATCACATCTAACTGCTTTTGCTCTCACTGCTTTGGTAAATATGAACGCAGGTTTTAGGAGAAGTGTTAATGTTAGGCTTTTAGCAGGAGATGCTTTCATTTGCATCTGAAAGGCTGTCTCTGCCCTCTCACCTTCTGGGATGTTCAAACTGTGACGGACTACAACAAAAAAAGACAGAAAGCTAGGAACTACACTTTTATTTTGCATTTCACAACTCTGTACTTTGGCATTACCACATAGAATACTATTGTCTATGTTTTTTTTTTACTAAGCCAACATCATGTTGCATTGAAGTTTTGCTTTTAACAGTTTCATTAAGGGCTCAAAACCTCCGCATGCAAAGTGCTGATAAGGAATCAATTGTAAGCTGGGTTAAAATTTTGTAAAGCTGCCTACTCCATTTCAAAAAATTCTCGTTTGGTGGGTAAAACCAAAAACAAACCCTGCTCACATATTTTGTGAGGGATCACTCACTTCATGCATTTAAACAAGCATTGGCAACGTGGGTACATTTTTCTTTTGCGTAGTGAAACGTTTAACACTGAGCAGGACGGGTACAACACAAGTAGCTTACACACTAACCAGTGAGTGAGCAGCACTAAAATAATGTTGTATGATTTTAATGACAAACATAAGAAGTACAAAACTCCTGCAAGAAACAGCCAAATCGGTTATGGAATTACCATTTATTTAAGAACTCACATAGGATGATGAACGCTCACCTACCTACTATGGTATGCTACTATATTACTGTGTTCTAGATCTTGCGCTGGGAAACGAAGCATTAAAGAGTACTATTGTTCACTGGTTGACAGTTTGCCAGCTATGGCTTCTCTAGTTTGGGTGAGGTTACTTCATTTATGTCGATATTTATGTTCTCCCTTTGTTAAATTGTCACACCTATAAAATTGCATGCAGGTGTGTTAAGATGGTGCTTTATTGGTGTTCCTACCACAAGATTAAATGCAGGAGGGCAGAGCAACAGACCAGACTCCTCTTTTCCATCAACATGTTTCGGTGCTTAAATATGCCCCTATGGGCTCAGACAGATTCCCCAACAATACAAACTTACATCAAATATTGCAAAATAATCCCTGCTTCATAGGGCATGTTAACCAGCCTGGGGGGGGTGGGATCCTGAGGTCCCACTTCTTGAAGAAGTCATGCAACTTGCTATTGATGAGGCCGCATGCTTCACATGCCAAGTCACTAATCGCAACCTGTGCTACAAATAGGCCATGCTCAAGTTGCAGCTTACTGGGTGTGGGCAGCGAGAGTGCGTAGGCCTTAATACTCTGAGCTACGCACCCAACACCAAAGAATCTCCTACCTTGTTATCAGTGACAAAAGGGCAATGGAAGTGAGAGAGTGACTGCCAGATATTATAATTTTCCGCTGCCCTATCCATGTTGAAGCGTGTCTGGAAAAGCAGTTCTGAGCTCATAAGTGACTGCTACTTTATTTACAAGTTTTACATAAAAAGTGATTTTTTGTTTCACTTTAGCACCTTAGATTATATTATTGCACTGAATGGCCTTCCTTAAGATGAACAACCCACACCCCTTCTGCTGTGACAGTTTAATTAATGACTCAAGCTGCCCGGTTTCTTCTAAATAAGCCTTTTTTTTGTATGAACTGAGCAACTTTATGATCTACTAACCATACACGAGAGGTTGTTGTACAGAATACATCCTGAAATATTTCAAGGTGCTCTCAAATGTGAAGAACACTGAAAAGAGGGCGCAGTGCTGGAAAGTAATTTTCTAGTGTCAGGCTGCTTGCTCAAGATTTGAAGCTGTAATGGAAACCAGGTTTCCTGATTAGATTGCGCAATTGAGATCCTGGATGGATACCACATCCTTTCCCCTTCAGCCCTGATGACAATTTTATTAGTGACCCAAGAGACAAGTCAGATATCTTGTGCCTTCTATACAAGGCCTTTACTGTTACAGAAGGAGCAACATTATAGTATATCAAACTATATACACACACAAGAGGTTTCTGTAAAATGCACATCTTGAACTTAATGATTTTAATGTGCTGTCAAATGTGATAACTCTGAAAAAGAAGCACAGGAAAGAAAAATAATTGCCCAGAGTCAGAGTTTGGTCAAGTTGCAAAGCTGTGATTGAAACAAGCTTATGTGTCAGGACACCGCTACTTGTCTTGCTTGCCCTGTGTCCAATAAAAGCTTCCGACTGGCCTGGGTAGGTAATGCAAGTCTATTTGTTTTTCTGTGTGATGGGGCAACAGCTGTGGAAATACCCCTATTCATAGAACAGCTACACCATTGGGCAGAAACACTGCAAGTTGCCCTCCTCCAGAGGACAAATACAG
The DNA here is from genome assembly GCA_963921515.1 of Calotriton arnoldi. Classification (NCBI taxonomy): domain Eukaryota; kingdom Metazoa; phylum Chordata; class Amphibia; order Caudata; family Salamandridae; genus Calotriton; species Calotriton arnoldi. The sequence goes on from CAWUFW010001397.1 coordinate 1,750,979, forward strand.
CTACGGTAGCGTCAGCACAAGCTTTTCCATTTACTGGGCAGTTACAAATTGGGCAGTAGCAGTGCAAGCTTCACTACGTTACAGGATAGGGACAGCATGGAAGTAGCAAAGCAAGCTTCCCTCTGTCTCAGAAGACAGTAAGTGCAATCTTTCATTTCCCAGCAACACAGATCCAGCAGGGCAGAGTTGTACAAGCTTTCATCATTTACAGGACATGTACACTTAAAGAGTGACAAGTAGCTTACAGGCAGATCTCTAGAGCAAATGCTTAACTCACTGACAGGAATATTTAGGAGGCGAATGAGTGAAAATGTGGGTTCTGACATTATTCTCTCTTAGATGATATTTCACGCAGCACTCTGAAAATCCTGCTGCAGTCACCAAGAAACCCGTTTGTGTTGATTCTTTACTTTTCAACATATTGAAAAATTGCAGTAACCTAGTGGGTCTGTGTTATATGGAGCAGCCTCCCCACAGCCTAATTACCTATGCTGTAGACCGGCAACAAGGTGCCAACCTCTTCAAAAAGGTTTTGAGTGGGGTGCATCAGACTCTGTACGATCCCAGCCTGTTTAAAATGTAGAGGGCCGCCAGAGAGACACTGAATTAAAAGTGTGAGAATTCAGTGCATCGCTGAGATATCGAGAAGCCCTTAAACTTTTGCAATAAAAGCACCGCACAAGAGGACGAATGATACACCAAACAGCCAACACCATGAGGTGAGAGAAAAAACGTTTAGGGGAGCCAAAGCCAACTCAAATCGGTAAAACGATGTAGCAGGCGACTGGCTAGCAGTGTCACGCAATGCCAATAAAAAGTGCACCGCTGAGAACGTATATTACTCGGAAACCAGACAGCTTTCTGCGGCAACTATACTAGATCTCCTTACCACCACTCGCGATCTGAATCCCGAACTGCCGCACTCCGGGTAATTCAATCCGGGAATTTGAGTAAACGTCCACCGGAAATCGAACGCCAACTGATCCAATTTAGTAGGTATCCCAGAGCAGCATGTCTGCAGTGAACACTGCGATTGCTCTCAATCCAAAAGCTACCACAGAACCTCCAACGACCCCCGCACTAGGGCTAAAAGGCAAATACTCAGAGCACCCCACCCCTCAATTTAAAAGCCCCAAATATTTCAGAACAATCTGTGGTCCAGGAACACCCCACCCTCTGTACCTGAGTCCGGCCTGTCTCCAGAATGCCACCATCTTTGCTACCGGTGCTGGAGCTGCAGTATCTGCTCGTGCGATGGCGGACAGGCAGGGGGCGGGATTCGGCCAAGGGTAAAAGGAGAAAAGCTCTGCAATCAGCCAATTAGACAGCGCGCCGGTCGACATGAAAGAAATACTGTAGAATCCGGCGTAAAAACAGGTCAGAGTTTAAGGCAAATCATATTGCGGTAAAAATAAAAGAAGGTGTTGATACAGCTGCATTTCCAACAGAAGACTTACTAACGGGTGACTTTATCTGTGCATACATAAAGGAAGAGAAAACAAGCGCGCGAAAGCGCTATATGAATCAGGTTCGGAGTTACTGACACCAGTCACACCAGAGCCTTCGAACACCAAAGCACTAGATGAACCAGACTCTGCAAACACAGAGCCAGACAGACAAAGCTGTTAACAGGACACCCAGATCAAGCCACACAGACATGCTCCAGAAAACAGCCGCCATTGTTCACTCGAAACACCCAAGTCCAGGTGCTTGCTTTCTTGTTCAGTGCTCATTACTAATAAAACAAGCGCGCACGGCAGCAGGGGGAGGGGGGAGAGGAGGGAGCCTGCGCGATTCACTTGCGGGAGCGAGCGGCACCAGGAGCGATAATTGCTACCATATGGCGCCAGCTGCTCGCTCCCGCAAGTGAATCGCCAAACGTGCATGCGTTGCCATTGAAGGCAATGGAACGCGTGCACGTTTTTGGCTGAAAAGCCGAATCGATCGCAAAAGGTATTTTTTCCTATGCAGCGCATGCGCGCTGCGTAGGCGAGACCTAAAAACAAAGTACGTGGGTGCTCAGACATAAGGTACAGAATGCAAATGCAATATGCCAAACAGTGGGCACAAAAATATGAAAAACAATAGTGCAAGTGCGAGAGTGGAGGTGGAAACAGGCCCCAGGGAGAATCTACAAGGGGTTGACAGGGCTACCAGGTAAGAGTGCCTGAGGTAAAAGGCTCTATCTATAACCCGATAATTAGGGGCAATCACCGCTACAATCAAATTGGTTCAGATCCAATTTAGAATCCAGTGTTCTGGTAAAAGTGAAATCCGTAGAAATGTTGAATAGCTAAAAAAGTAAAATATGGAATCCAATAATTGGTCATTAGCTACAAGTAAATGGTTAAAAGCACATAACCATATTTAACAATTTCATTCGTTTGGGCCGCCCTACGCAAGGTTGCCCCCACTAATTTAAACAGTCTGGGCAGGTTACTGGCAATATTAACGTGGTTGCAGTCCCCAGGGGAAGTGACTAGGGAAGCTAGAAATGGGGGAATGAGGATTAAGTCTCACCGCTTTGCCCTCCAGCTGATTGCATTACCAGTTCCGTGGCCTAGGGCTGGGTAGCTTATGTCCCGATGAGACGGTCAGGAGGGTGGCCCAGCCCAGCCTCTTCCAGTCGCTGACGGACGCGGATGGGCCCGCCCTTGGCCCGGGCCTGGCCCGCGCGCGCCCGCGCTGCGGGAGGGCCGCTGTGTTTTTATTGCGCCCCCCGGCGCGATGTCAGCTTCGCGGGAATGCAAGGGCCTCTGGGAAGTGTAGTTTTTGTTGGGCCGTTCCCCTCACGGCCAGGAATGGAGGAAAGCAGCCGTTCACCTCACGGCCAGGAATGGAAGAAAACAGCTGTTCACCTCACGGCAGCAGCGGAGGCTGCTTGTCAATGCCCCAGTCAGGTATGCGTCCATCATTCATTACAGTGAGCTAGCTGAGCAAAAGAGGTTTTCCGGGTTTTCCTAAACTCCAGGTAACCACTGAGGGTTCTATTAGGAAATTGCCGAGAACTCCAGGTTTGTCTTGTGACCTACTGCAAGTCGTGGTTTTCTTGCTTTCTGGAACCACGATTGAGCAGCTTCGACAGAGCATATGAACAGTTTCCTCCTGACAAACGTAGGTCAGAGTGGTACAGAGCTTTATGCACTGTGCAGAGTGGCTTAAATTTTACACTCTTCACAGAGTTTAAGAGAATTGAATTAGGTGAGCGAGACATGATCCAAATGTTTCAACCAGATAGCAGGAGCAGAAGTGTTTTGCAACTACTGGAGCTTTTATAATGTAATCAGGAACAACTGACCATCTAAACAGTCCAATCTGGCGACACCCAGGGGCGGGACTGCATAGAACCTATGTGAAAATTTCAGAAGAGAAAATCTTTCGGTTTAATTTTTGATTAAGCTAACCAATTCCATCACAAAAGCAAATGTTTGACGTGATTTTGGTACAGAACAGAAAACACTTTAATTAAACAAGGCACACATTGCAAACAGTGCAAACAGTGCCTAAGAGTTCGAGGCTGAATCACTTGTAGCTGGTCTCGCTGTGTCAGTCAACAACCATCCTAATTTAGAGAACTGTGCACAACAGAAACAGAGGCAATCGGATTAACTGAGACTGAAGGAAGGAATGAGGACAGAGACATCAAAACTGTGCCCTTATTTTTCATCTCTAGGTCTTGTTTTTAAAATTTCAGAACTGACACCATCAAAGGCTGTGAGAAATATAACCATATACAGCAAAAAAGTTAGTAAGGTTTAAAACCAAAAATGCCCCCAGGTCAAACATAAGGTTTAGGGCCACACAGAGAAAACCCTCAGCAGGGGAGTGTTTAATAAAATATGTATGGCCACACAGGATCCTTCTTTACCAATTGGGATTAAACATGATTATACATAGTTTCACACTCCAGATGCCTACTCCAACTGAACCCAAGTCTGGTAGGTGACAAGACTCCACACTGCCCCAGAACTGTGGGTAATTCGGAGCTCAGACAAACTAATTTGCCCAGTCCTAGCATGCCAAACCCTCTGTGCACAACTTTGCGAAGGAGCTTAAGAAGCAGAGTCCGAACCAAGCAACGGGTGTTATGCATTTTTCCATCAATAACTAACATTAATAATCTTGACTATAGAACTGCAATGTGACCTATTGATAGGAGAGGGGAAAAAACTGAGACGCGCTTGCGATGCAGGAAGATATTAATGGGAGAAGATAACAAGAGCAAATACTCTTGATGCTCCTAGTGATGGGGACAAAAGCTAATGGCTTCTGGTGAGAAAAGAAAATGGTTAAGGTACACTGGTGACAGAGAAAACGTTGAAGGAGAAAATGTTGAAGAGTCCAGAAGACAATGTAAATATTTACTGAGCAAAAGCTGATAGGGATGAAGAAACACTGATTGTGAGAGTTATGAGATTTAATGCTTATTGGATGAAGAAGCAATAATGTGCCAATCTGAGGTTGAAATAGTGAGGCTATACAATTAGGCTATACATATAGCATTGATTCTGATATGGCAATTAAAGATTTGTTCTCTCCCACTGTAAATTATTTTTTAGAACAGATTACCTCCGCTTTTCAAGGTCCATATTTAGAGAATTTGCCTCCCTCACTCGAAATTTATATGGCTAGACAAAAGACTAAGAACGAATATGTTTAAGCTGAGATTGGACAGAAAACTGGGTGTGAGTGATTTCTTATTTCATTATCTACCTTTGAACCCTGTTAATATGCTGAGAATGAAGATTCGAGATTCAGCAACATTGCTGGCACTGTTTTGAAGAGGAAGTGTCACTATCGTGTATGGTGGTGAACTACTACAAGAAAAGGCAATTTTGGTTGGAGGTCATGAGGAAAATACGAAAAAATCTACAAGTCCACTTCAAACCGATATGGCCAAGTCTCTGGATCAATGTTGGTTTGTCATCCTTTCTTTTAATGGGGAGAACAGATTCTCTAGATTCCCTGATTACGACTGCCTCCAAATCTGAGCTGTAGTGTTGTTGGGAGAATGCTAACAGGTTGCTGTGCATGTCTTGTGAGACTGGGTTAGATCTGTGAGACAGGGTAATGATCTTTTCCTGCAGCTTCTTCAATATTTCCTGGACTTCCTCTGATGGACTATGGTCAAAGGTAGAGTTATACAAGCAACAGATTAAATATCCCTAAATTCTCAGCGATGTAGAAATGTTCCTAGTATAGTGCTATATTAAACAAGAACCGTATTCTTCGTAAATTTCTCGAAGATCCCACTTGGCTGCACCCTCTGCCATCTTCCAACTTTCTGTTGTTCCATATAACCTGAAGGTGTTTCGTTTTTCATCCTATCTCCTCTTGTTATTTTTCTGTTTCTGTTCTTACTTATATAACTGGTGTATTATGTGAGGTAGGCAAGGTTATGACCAAAGCAATGTATTATTCTTTAGATTATACCTTAATTGTGGGCCTTCACTACTGTCTCCCTTTTTGCTGTCAATGGAAGTTGTCTTAATAAAAAGCTGTTGAAGAAGAAAAAAATTCCAACAGTGAACACAACAAAATGTAAACCATAGTTATAGACCTGGAAGATTGAGAGCAAATTTGAGTAGCCACTTAGCAATTTTGTTGGTGCAATCTATCTGCCTGGATTCTGGAGATCAGACACCAAAGTAATTTGGAAATATTCTTTCAGGTACTATTAAGAGTTGCCATTTGTACATATAACAAACAAAATTCAAAAAAGAAAATATCAACCAGATTTTTGGGGTGATGAAGTCTTTGATTTCTCACAAACAATAAAAGAACCCCCCCCCCCCCTCTAAAAAAGTCTTGTGTAATAGAAATGTCTTGTAATTCTGGCTGAAATATTCCAATTTTATGCATGGATACATGATTAAACATGTTCATTATAATGCAACAGCTGAATCAGTGATAGCATAATTAACATGAGAGGTCCACAAAAATCAAATTACTTAAAGATACACTTCAACACAATGCATTATACTGTTTGAGGTACTGGCATGTGAGAATCTAGGTGAAGAAATATAAAATTGATACCTTCAATTTGAACAGACAGAATCCCCAGATCACGAAGCTGCTGGTTGTTATTTTGAGCCAAAAGTCGCAGACGCTCAGCTGCTTCACGAGGGATGTTGAAAGTCACACGGACGCTATTCCAGGGTTCTACTTTTTGCAATTTGAGCTTTTTCGATTCTTCTCAAAGCAAAAAAATAAAAAGAAGAAACATAGAAAGCAACTTTACATGACTGTACAAAAAAAGTAGTGAACACTGCAGTTTTTCCATGTTCAGTAGCCATCAGCACCATTTCTAGTACCCTTCAAACACCCTCTTTCCTCAAACTATATAACACCTGTTCCTATTCGTATTCAGGAAAGTAACTAAGGGCCATATGTATCAAGCCTTTTTCCCGTTTGCAAACGGGCAGATTCTCAGAATCGGACCGTTTGCGAATTGGAAAAAGCCTTTTGGGATGTATCATCAATAGAGAATTGCAAAATTTGCGATTCTCTATTTTGCGAATGCAATTAAGGAATTGCAAATTGCGATTCCTTAAATGCAATTCTGGAAGCACCAGAAATTTGCTATTTGGCCTTAAGGAATTGCAAATTACCACCAACTTTAAGTTGGTGGTAATTTGCGATTTTCTTTAAAAAAGCACTTTTTTGATTTTTTAAAAGTGCTTTAGGGCATGTATGTGCGCAAAATGTGCACAGATGCATATTTCAGGGGTGCAACAGGGTGTCCTTTTGGCACCCTTGCAACCCTGAAATTGCATTCTCAATTTGCGATTCTCTAATTGGTAATCGCAAATTGAGAATGTCTTCCCATTCATTCCTATGGGCCTCCTAGCCCATAGGAATGAATGGGAAGGTATTCCTTATTTGCGAATCTCAATTTGCGATTCGCAAATAAGGAATATGTAGGATTCGCAAAATTTTTAGCAAATCCTACATACATCGCATTTTGCGATTCTCTAATTGTGATTCGCTAAAAATCGCAATTTGAGAATCGCAAAAATCTTTTTTGATACATATGGCCCTCAGACCTTACTTGAGCGACTGAATGTTCTGAGCTCTCTATTTTCCTAAATTAGAAGCATACAGAGCGAATCTTCACTCTAACACAAAACCTGTGACCTCCTTTTCCTGGTTTGCCTGAAGACACGAAATTCCAGCTTATCTCTCAACATGACCACAACACAGGAAGAACCTGTTATAATCCCTACCCGATGCATCATGGAAGTTCTTTCAACATTAAACTTGTTACACACACAGCTGGTCATCTGCAGAATCCTTATTTGCAGCAATCACATACTTTCAGTGGAAACTCTATCTTTTATTTGGAGACAGCAACTAAGCCTGCAGTTTCACATCAATCACTTTCAGCTTTTCATTCTATTAACACCAGCAGGACAACTCAGTGCTGCAAAACCACCCCCCGACCCCCAACTCACTTCATCAAGAATTTAGGCCCATTTAAGAAAGGACAGCTGCTCAGAGTAATACTAGGGATTGTCTTTGTGCCTCAGATACTATGATTACAATCTCATTAGGGCAACTGCCGCGATTTCTATAATAACGATCTCACTACTGCAAATTATCTCACTAAGACAAAAACTGAAATGTGCTTTTCAACATTGTAAGATAACCAAAAAGTAAATTAATCTTCAAAGTCAAACTAAACAAGCATTAGCAATGGCAACAGGTATCACCCTCGAACTACATTAACCAACCATCTGGCTTAGCCAATGCTCATTGTTGATACTTAACAGCATCAGCAAAAATTAAAATCATTATACCGAACGAGTAAAACCCCCCAAAAAAACAGCCGGGCCCAATGTCATTAAGTATAAACGTGTAAAATGGCAGACACAAATCTTGGAGCGATAAATTAAAATATATAAAAAGTGAGTGAAAGCGTATTGCAGAATTGGGAGCTGCCAGTAGCAAACTGAAGCTGCTGGGCTCTCTGAAAAGAAAGATTTAAAGGACAAGTTACTTACCTTCTATAACACCATATCTGGTAGAGACATTCTCTAGCCACAGATTCCTTACCTTTGAATCTTCCAGGAGTCAGTCTGGATCCGGAAGATTTTTCTTCGAGCAATACTTCTGCGCGCCAGTCGGCTCCGCGTGACGTTTTCAGCGTTGTCTCCGCTGTTGTGACGTCCGCGTCACTATATATCAATCAATCAGGGGAATTGTAAGCGCGCTACTCACCCGTGAGGGTCTCAAGGCGCTGAGGGGGGGTCCGCAGATATGTTTAGCTGAAGAGCCAGGTCTTGAGGGTCTTCCTGAAGGTGTTCATGGAGGGGGCGCGTCTGATGTCCGTTCCAGGTCTTGGCTGCGATGTGAGAGAAGGATCTTCCGCCTGCTCTGGCTCTGTGGATGCGCGGGGTTTCGGCCAGTGCGAGGTTGGAAGATCGGAGGTTTCTTTTGGGTACGTGGAAGTTGATTCTGTCGTTGAGGTATTTGGGTCCGTTGTTGTGGAGGCATTTGTAGGCGTGGTGAGGATTTTGAAGGTGACTTTTCTCCACGGGGAGCCAGTGCAGTCTTCGTAGGTGTTGGCTGATGTGTTCGTGCCGGGGGGATGCCGAGGACGAGTCTAGCGGCGGTGTTCTGTATTGTCTGGAGTTTGCAGGGTAGGGACTTGTTGATGCCGGCGTAAAGTGCGTTTCCATAGTCCAGTCTGCTGGTAATGAGTGCGTGGGTGACTGTTTTCCTTGATTCAGGGGGGATCGATTCGGAGGATGCGGAGGGTGTTGAAGCAGCTGGAGGTGACGGCGTTGACCTGTCGGTTCATGGTGAGGGAGGAGTCGAGTACGACGCAGAGGTTTTTGGCGTGGTCCGAGGGGGTAGGTGGGCTTCCAAGGGCGGTCGGCCACCAGGTGCTGTCCCATGCTGTAGGGGTGGTACCAAGGACGAGGATTTCTGTCTTCTCTGCGTTGAGCTTCAAGCAGCTGTTGGTCATCCAGACTGCAACGTCTTGCATTCCTTTCTGGAAGTTGAGTTTGGCGGTGGTGGGGTCTTTGGTGAGGGAGAAGATGAGCTAGGTGTCGTCAGCGTAGGATACGATGTTGAGGCCGTGTTGTCGGACGATGGCAGCGAGGGGGGCCATGTAGATGTTGAAGAGGGTGGGGCTCAGTGATGATCCCTGTGGGACTCCGCAGGTGATTTTCGTGGGATCGGAGAGGAAGGGGGGGCAGTCTGATCCTTTGGCTTCTTCCGGTGAGGAAAGATCAGATCCAGTCTAGGGCTGGTAATTGTATGCCGACGTCGTGTAGTCTGGCGACTAGTGTGCGGTGGGAGGCGGTATCAAAGGCCGCTGATAGGTCGAGTAGGATAAGGGCTGCGGAGTGGCCTTGGTCCAGGAGGGTGCGGATGTCGTCTGTGGCAGCGAGTAGGGCGGTCTCGGTGCTGTGGTTGCTTCGGAATCCGGACTGGGACGGGTCGAGGACGGCGTTGTCTTCGATGAATTGTGTCAGTTCCCTGTTGACTGTTTTCTCTGCGACTTTGGCCGTGAAGGGGAGGAGCGAGATGGGCCGGTAGTTCTTGAGGTCGGTGGGGTCAGCTGTGGGCTTCTTGAGCAGGGGCCTGACTTCTGCGCGCTTCCAGTCATCTGGGAAGGGGCCAGTTTTAAAGGTGGTGTTGATGGCGCGTTGTAGTTCGGGTGCGATGGTGGCCGCGGCTCTGTGGTAGATGTGAGGAGGGCAGGGGTCGGTGGGGGCCCCCCCCCCCCGAGTGGATGCCTTTCATGGTCGAGGCGGTGCCTTCGGCCGTGACCGGCGTTTAGGTGGAGATGGTGGGCTGGCTGGTATGTCTGGGGGGCGGGGGGCCGGCCGCGGCGTCAGGTGGATGGTCGACGAAGTTGTTGTAGAGGTTTTTGATCTTTCGGTGGAAGTAGGTTCCAAGCTTATTGCAGAGATCTTGGGACGGGGTGATGTCTGTGGCTTCGCTGCGAGGGTTGGTGAATTCCTGAATGACACTGAAGAGTTCCTTGGAGTTGGTGGAGTTGGCGAGGATTTTGTTGTGGTTCTGATTTGGTTATGGTAGCCCGTCATGGCTTCCTTGTAGGTTGTGTGGTTTTCGGGTATCTTGGTGTTTCTCCATTTCTTCTCCAGGCGTCTGCGGGTGCGTCTGGCTTCTTGGAGATCGGTGGTGAACCAGGCGGCTTTCCTGGGGCATTGTTTGTCGGGGTTGCATAGAGGGGCGAGCTCGTCTGCGCAGGTGGAGATCCAAGTGTGGAGTTCTCTGGCTGCGACGTTGGCGTCGGATGCCCAGGTGTGGTTGTCTCTGGTGAGGGTGGAGTTGAGTTGCTCGTCGGTGATCTTGCTCCAGTTCCTTCGTGGAGGGCGTGGGGCTGGTTTGGGTGCCTTTGGTTTGTCGACGGCAAAGTGTACGCAGTGGTGGTCGGTCCATGGCGGTTGCGTTGTGTGGCTGAAGTGAACGCTGTTTCCTGCAGCGAAGATGGGGTCGAGGGTGTGTCCTGCTCTGTGGGTCGGTGTGGTGACTAGTTGTTTAAGTCCGATGTTGGCGAGGTTGTCACGGAGGGTGGTGGAGTTGGGGTCGCTGGGGTTGTCGAGGTGGAAGTTGAGGTCTCCGATGAGTATGTAGTTCAGTGAGGCGATGGCGTGGGATGCGATGAAGTCGGTGATGGTGGTGGCAAAGGGTGTCCGGGGCCGGGGGGTCTGTAGATGAGGGTTCCTCAGAGTGTGGGGGTGGTCTGGATCTGGAAGTGCAGGTGTTCGGCGGAGGGGAAGGCTTCGCTAGACGTGGTGAGGCGGAGGGTGTTTTTGTGGGCGATGGCGAGGCGGGTGGTTCGGGCAGTCCTTCCTTTGGATCTTGTATCCGTCCGGGATGGCGGTGTTGATGTCGGGGGCGGAGGAGGCGTTGGTCCAGGTCTCCGTGAAGAAGGCGACGTCGGGCGAGAGGGAGTTGAGTAGGTTCCAGATTTCCACGGCGTGTTTGTGCACAGAGCGTACGTTGAGGAGGATGCATCTTAGAGTGTCGCCGGTGCTGGCGTCTGAGGTTTTGGGGGCAGGGGTGGTGGTGAAGGTCTGGCGGCAGTGGAGGCAGGAGAACTGGCCATGGGTCATGTGTGGCGAGTCTTGTTGGCAGTCTGAGTCTTCCGGGGTTGAGTGCGAGGAGGGTGGTAGGGTCGTAGCAACACCCCGACGTGCTGATGACTTTCCAAGCCAGAAGCGTGGAGCCATGAAGTGCACTGACATTGGGGTGTTTCTGAACAAATAGGGCCCTGAAAGGGGGTCAGCTCTGATCCCAAAAACCTGTCCGCAGTGCGGGGAGGATGGGGGGGGGGTCAATAAGGAACCTGTGGCTAGATCATGTCTCTACCAGATAAGGCATTACCGAAGGTAAGTAACTTGTCCAGCTGATAGAGACATCTAGCCGCAGATTCCTTACCTTTGAGTAGATACCCAAGCAATACCATACCCGGAGGAGGGACTGCGGACAAGTTTAGACCAGGAAGTCCTGCAGGACAGAGTTATTGCCACTAAAAAGGCTGTTTTGATGGTAAGCAGCCGGAGGGGGCAGTTGGGCAGAGGTTCGAACGGAGCACACATGAGAAAGGTGAGAACCAAATTAAGGTCCCACAGAGGCATGATGAAAAGGGCAGGTGGGAACATCTGTACAAGCCTCTTATGAAATCTATAACGGGATTTACATAAAGCGGATTGGTCTGGCAGCCCTAAGAAGGCAGACAGGGCCGACAGGTACACTTTGAGAGTGCCCAGAGCATAGCCCTACTGGGCAAGGGTCAAAATAAAGAGAGGGACTTGAGAGACGGACGCAGAAAGAGGATCAATAGATCTTTCTGTACAATATTTAACAAATTTGTGGCACCAGCAGGCGTACGCGGTCTTGGTAGAGGGACGCCTGGCTGCCAAAATAACATTACAGACTTCAGGAGGAAGGTCGAATGCTATCAACTGCCACCGCTCAATCTCCAAGCAAGAAGGCGTAGAGTTGACAGGTTCGGGTGGAGGACCCTCCCCTGCTGCTGTGACAGAAAATCCTCCCAAAGGGGCAGCCTGCTCAGAAAATCGATGCTCAGCTGCAGTAGCTCGGGGTACCAGACTCTCCGTGCCCAGTCCGGAGCCACAAGAATGACTTAGGGCCCGGTCGGCTTCTGATCTTCTTTAGCACTCTGGACAGGAGTAGAATTGGCAGAAAGGCAGAAAAGAGGCCTGAGCTCCACTCACAATGAAAAGCATAGCCGAGCGAGTGCCGCCTTGGAAACTCTAGTGCGTAAAACTGTAGACATCGCGATTTCTCGGAAGAGGTGAACAGATCCAACCAAGGCTTTTCCCACTGCTGAAAAAAAACCTTGCGCCACCTCTGGATGGAGACACCATTCGTAACCCGCTAGGCATCGATGGCTGAGTTTGTCTGCCCTGATGTTCAGAGACTCTACCAGTAAAATCCCTGCGGTTCCAGACGCGTCCAGAGACGCAGTACCTCTTGACATAAGGTCCACGACCGCACCCCACCGGGTTTGTTACAGTACCACATGGCGGTGGGGTTGTCCTTGAACACTTGAACACTTGAACCAGCTTTCACTTGATTGAAGGAAGAAAAGCTTTCAATGCCAAGTGAATTGCTCAGAGCTTCAGCAACTTGATGTGGAGTCCTGATTCCGCTGGAGACCAGAGTCCTCGGTCTCCACCTTTTCCAGATGGCTGCCCCATTCCAGGAGTGATACATCTGTCACTACTGTGAGGTCTGGTTGGGGAAGGGAGAGGGGTCTGCCTTTGACCCAATCATTGTCTGTTAGCCACAACTGCAGGTCCTGTGCAGTTCTCTCCGAGATCTGGACCATGTAGGAGAGATTCCCCTGATGCTGCGCCCTACGGAACTTCAAGTCCCACTGCAGAGCCAGCATATGCCATCTGGCCTGTGTCACTAGCAGGACGCCATGAGATCCAGCAGCCTCAGAGTCATTCTCACCAAAATCCAGGATAAAGGCTGAAACATCAGTATCATAGCCTGAATATCCTGGACTTGCCGTTTGGGAAGATTGACCCGAAACTGCACTGGGTCCAGAACAGCTCCGATGAAAAGGAGCGTATGAGAGGTAGTCAGGTGTGACTTCGGCATGTTGATAGAAAACCCTAAGCGAATGCAGAAGGTTCGCCATAGTCTGGAGTTGGGAGACGACAGCCTGGGGCGAACTCGCCTTCAACAGCCAGTCGTGTAGGATAGGGAAAGACTGGCACCCCTGATCTGCACAAATGTGCTGCGACCACCTCCATCACCTTAGTGAACACCCAAGGGGCGTTGGTAAGGCAAAAGGGCAGCACAGAGAACGGAAAGTGCTTGTGGCCTACCATAAAGCGCAGGTAGCGCCGATGGGTGGGCAAGCAGGACAGGAATGTGAAAATAGGCGACCTGCAAGTCCAACGCTACCATCCAGTTTCCTGGGTCCACGGCAGCCAAGACCTGAGCTAGAGTGAGCATACTAAACTTTTCCTTTTTGAGGAAGAAGTTCTCGGAGATCTAGGACAGGGTGCAGGCCCTTTTCCTTCTTTGGGACCATGAATTAGCGGGAACAGCAACCAGAGCCTACTTCTGGCACCCTAACCCTCTCTATGGCTCCCTTGGGAAAGAGAGTCATGACTTCCTCTTGAAGCAAAGTCAGGTGATCCTCCATCAGCTGGTCGTAAGTTGGAGGCATGTAGGGAGAGGTAGTCTAGAAGGGGAGGGAGTAGCCCCTTCAGACTATCTGAAGAACCCACTGGTCCAGAATGATGTGCTGCCAGTGGTGGAGGCGACGGATGATCCTGCCACCAACTGGCCACCATGATCTTGAAGGGCCGGACTAGGACGGTTTGGAGGCTGTTACGTCATGTTAAAATTATTTGTAGAGAGCGCGTTCACCAGTCGGTTTTTTTGTCGCTAAATATAGGAGTATCCTGGAGTCTGGTAGGTTATTCATATGCCTGGATAAACAGTGAGGTCTTAAGAAATCTCCTGAAGATCTGGAAGTATGTACAGGATCTGATGTTAGGGGGAAGGGCTTTCCAAAAAGGGGGGGCTAAAACCGCAAATCTACAACCGCCTACTCTCTTCAATTTGTAGGTCGGTGTGACCAGGAGGTTCAGGTGGGTTGAGCGTGGATTGCAAGCAGGTCTATATCTCTAAATAAAGTTGGAAATAAATTTCAGACAGGAGCCATGCAGAGATTTGAAGATGAAACACCCGATTTTGAAAGTGCAACGTTGTGTTACAGGGAGCCAGTGTAGCTTCCTCATTAGAGGGGAAGCGTGTTGCCATCTGGGCTGATGGAAAATCAGTGTGGCAGCCTGATTTTGCACCAGCTGCAGTCTTTTGGTTAAATATGCCGGAAGGCCGAAATAAAGTGAGTTGGCATAATCAATGTGGGAAATGACCAAAGATAAAACAGCCTGAACCACTGCTTCCCTAGTGAGGAGTCTGCTGATTTTCCTTATCTTCCAAATCTGGAAGAAGCAGGTTGAAACTACCGTCCCAACCTGGGACTTCATGGAGAGTTCACAGTCGATTGTAACCCCAAGACTCTTGGCGGAAGAAGATGGTACTGGAGGTGAGCCCAGCTCGACTGACCAGAAATTAGGGTTCCAAGGGTTACGAGCACCACCTATCAAGATCAGTTCAGTTTTATACAGATTTAGCTTTAGGTGGTACTATTCATCCAGTTGCGTATGTGTAGCATAGTGTTCTGGAATTTGAGAATAGAATCAGACGTGTTGTCGATGGTAAAGATCAGTCGTAGGTCATCTGCATAATTAAACGTGCACACATTTCTCTTAGGGACAGAATCAGAGGGAGTAAATACAGATTGAACAGGTGCGGGATAATGAAGATCCCTGTGGCACCCCTCAAGTTAATTTAACACTAGGCGCTGTGAAATGGGAGAGGCAGACAGACTGGGATCGGCCCTCCAAGAAGGATGTAATCCATCTGAGAGCCGGACCCTGGATTCCTGCGTCCCTGACACGGTCCACCAGAATTCCGTGGTCGACCGTGTCGAAGGCCGTGGATAGATGTAGAAGCACCAAGGCCTGAGTGGTACCCTAGTCGGCTTCCTGCCTTAGTTCATCTAACACGGTCAGTATTACTGCCTCAGTTGAATGGGAGGGACGAAAACCTGCTTGGTGGGGGTCAAGGAAATGAGACTGTTCAATGAATGAACAGAGGCAGTTTGCCACATGAGTTTCCAATACCTTGGCCAAGAAGGGGAGCAGAGATATGGGGCGATAGTTCAGTGGGATCAGGGGGTCTGCCCCAGTTTTTTTGATAAGGGGAACTATGACTGCTTTTTTAAAGGCTCAAGGGACGCAACCCTGTATTAATGAATTGTTCAAAAGGGAGAGAGCAGGGTCAGGGTTTGCAGTAAAAGCTTCTCTTAAAATATGAGGGGGACATCTGTCAGCAGGGGATCCAGACTTAACTCTGATCAGTAATTTCAGGAAGGATTCTCTGCTGATTGCGGGGAATTGATGCAGGGAGCGGGGGTTTCTCAAGGCCATTGGTAAAGCATCCCAGGAAGGGTTGATAGGGATACTGGCTTTAATAGTAATGATTTTATCAATGAAAAAGGTATTCAAAGAGAAACAAAGCGACTGGGAGGGAGCTAATTTTATTGTAACTGTAAGGGGTTGGATAGCTCAGTGACGATTGCAAATATTTCTTTCAATTTATTAGTGGAGTTCAAGATCTTTGTAGAGAAGTAAGTGGCTTTAGTATGTTGGATGGCTTTTTTGTATTCTTTGATTTGGGCTAAGTAAATGTCTTTTTTTGTCAGGGGAGTAGTTCCGTCTCCAGTTCCGTTCTGTTCGGCGCAGGGCTAATTTTTGAAGTTTTAAGCCGTCTGAGAACCATCTCTGGTCCTCATGACGCCTAGCTGTTTTAATCATCCTAAAGGGGGCATGTTTATTGCTAGCTGCTGTTAGCCAAGCTGTGATGTTTTCCTCACTTGGGTTAACTGATGACTGGTTGGTGGGTGCCGAATTCGCCAGCGAGTTACAGAAGGCATTAATATCAATGTGGTTCCATTTCCTGGCCATTAGCCCTTCCTTTGCTGGGGGTTTGGGCGTTATCATATTATTAATAACAAACTTTATTAAAAAGGGATCTGACTGTGTGCAAGGAGATGCTGTCAGTGCGGACACCGTAAGATTGGATGTCCAGATCTGATCGAGAGTGTGTCCTTTTATATGTGTGAGGGGCGTCACATGTTGGATACAATTCAGCCCATTAAGTAAATCGGTCAGTTCCGTTGAGTGTGGGCCACCCGTCACATCATTGGCCCAGTAGTTAAAATCACCGATCAGCAGTATTTTAGCATAGTTGATTATTAAGTGAGACATCTGTTCCCCCAGTGTTTGGGGGAAAAGGGGCATATTCTGAGGGGGCCTATACAGCACTACACAGATTAAGGGTGTAAGCAGAGTCGAGCTTAATAACTAGATTGTCCATAGAGGTGATGTCTAGCGTAGTGAGTGTGGTAAATTTCAAGTCTAGGTGAATTATGGCGGCCACCTCTCCTCCTATTTTCCCAGCCGGCCGATTAGCCTGGAGGATATAATAGTTGTTGGGGAGGGCGGCCAAAATATCGGGAGCGGACTCCTGCAAAAGCCAAGTTTCGGTTTATAAAATAATATCTGGTTTGGCCGAGTCCAGTAGGTGAAATATATCCAATTTATATTTTACCAGGGAGCGGGTGTTTAGATATATAATTGTGAGTTCAGATATCCTGTGACTGCCATGTCTCTAGATGTTATCTACAGCAAAAGGAAGTTGATCGACTTCAGGGAGGGAGTCCCTTGTTTCCATAATCCCCGACTTAACTAATCTGGGGCAAATAGAGGGATTAAGTGGGTAATCTTTAGAGTGCCAGTGTTTTAATTCAGTCAATGTATAACTTAAGATTTGGGCATAGTGACTGGCCCCAGGCCCCAGACGGCAGGGGACGGGCTTGTCTTTGGCGCGTCTACTGTGCTCCCGTGCTGCGACCAGCACTAAATGGCAAAGTGCAGCCTTAGCTCCTCCCCCCAGGTGGCAGAGGGGGTGGTGGACTGACCTGCACTCTGGCCGCCCAACCCACGGGGCCAGAACGAGCCGAACCCACGGCCGCGCAAAAGTTGCTGAACTTGCGCGGTCTTGTGGCTGGGGTATGGCTGGCTCAGCTGAAAACCCTTTTCATAGCCTCGACGGGACGAAAGGCAGAGTGGGGACGAGTGGCCACTGAGAGGCCCAAGGATTTGGCCACAGCCCGGGAGCCCTTTAAGTGCTCCAGGGCATGTCGGCCTTCTCTCCGAAGAGACGGGTGCAATCAAAGGACTGGATATCCCCCGAAAAGCCAAAAGTCCTCAACTAGGCATGGCGTCTAGCAGCCACTGTAGTTGAAAATCACTCTTCCATCTCTACCGACCGATACCGCTTGGAAGAGGATGGCCCGGGCCTCCTCTGGGACCTGTGGCAGAAATTCCACAACCATTTCCAGTGTTCACCGACTGCAATGCAAGGCTGGAGGAAGAACACATTTTCTTACCCCTGCCCTGGACGGACCACACTGCTGTTTTCTTTGAAGTTCACACTAACGGATCTCCTATCAGAACCCAGTGTACAAACAGGACAGGGGTATTACGCCCTTGGAAGCAAATAAATAGTCTTGATCTTGAAACCGCTTTGCGATCTCAGAGCCCCCTTATGGACACCGATTCCAATCAAGCAGCGGTAAATTTTAACCGCTGGATTGACCAGGCAGTCTCAAGGCTAGCCCCAGAAACTAGTATACGAACAAGTAAAAGATTGACATCAGCCCCATGGTACAATACTAAGCTAAAAGATCTAAAGAAAATTTGCAGAGCCAAAGAACGACTCTGGAGGAAGGATTACTCGGAGTCAGGCAAAAAAACAGTATAGCGAGGCGTTAGTAAAGTACAAAGAAGCTATAATTGTTGCAAAATCCACTTTCTTTACTGAGAAAATAATGGCCTCTAAAAATATACCCAGAGAACTGTTTAAAACAGTCTCCAAATTAGCCACCTTTGGCAATATCAAACCGTTCAATTCCACCAGACAGTTCTGTGACAAACTTGCTGAGTTCTTTCATGATAAAGTGGTCAAAGTATACGATGAGTTCTCTAATAACACCAATGGAATCAGAACAGACGAGCATAAAAAGGACAGATTAAACAACCAAGTCCACTTACAAGAGTTTAATCCTCTAACACAGGATAGAGTCGAAAAAATCATAATGGCAACTAAGTCAGGTTCTCCTCTGGACCCCTGCCCGGCCTTGGTCCTTCATATGGTCCCCAATACTGTCGCAATTTACCTGACACCTCTTCTGAATAACATCTTCAACTCAGGACATTTCCCTGTTGAGTGGAAAAAGTCCCTGGTAAGACCTATCTTAAAAAAACCGACTCTTGACCCCTCGGAAGTTGCTAATTACCGTCCCATCACCTACTTACAATTTCCGTCAAAAATTCTAGAAAAAGCACTAAATGAGGAATTGTTGTCTTTTATAGAAACAAATGACAAACTTGATCCAGCACAACATGGATTTAGGCCGCGGCACAGTACTGAATCTGCATTGATCGCAGCTACTGAAAATCTATGTGTCCAATTAGATCAGGGAGGGAAGGCCATACTAATATTACTCGACTTATCAGCCGCGTTTGATACGGTGGACCACCGTATTCTTCTTCAGCGGCTGGCCGAAATAGGGATCGTCGATAAAGCAGCAGATATACTTTGGTCATATCTAATCAACAGAGAACAATCTGTAATACTGGACGAGCATAAATCACTCCCCTATGCTATGCCGTGTGGGGTACCTCAGGGATCATCACTTTCCCCGACCCTGTTTAACGTATACGTTACCCCATTGGCCAAACTTATACGCTCCCTCGGTTTCACGCACGCAAATTGTTGTCTCACTAGCGTCAAAACCAGAGATTGTGGCAGCACGTTTTAACCTTTGCATGAGCCATATCATTAGCTGGATGCAGGATAACTGCTTAAAATTGAATACCGGGAAGACTGAAGTGGTTTTGTTTGGAAGGGACACCTCCCTCTGGAATTCCGTTTGGTGGCCGGGGACAGCAGGGCCCTGCCCCCAGCCCGTAAAGAAGGCAAAAAACCTTGCAGTCCTGATCGACGACCATCTTTCACTGTCAGACCAGGTCAACAGTATCACCTCTTCGTGTTTTTACACTTTAAAAATCCTTCGGAAGATCCTTCCTTTTATTCATATGCCCCTCAGGAAAACGGTCGTGACTGCATTAATTTTGTCAAAAATCGATTACTGTAATTCGCTCTACCTTGGAGCCAAAAAGACTGTGATACATAAGCTGCAGACTCTGCAAAATGCTGCCGCCAGGCTACTATTAAAACGCCCTAAATTCAGTCCTATAAGTCAAGTCATCCGGGAACAGCTGCATTGGCTGCCCATTCCGGCGAGGATTCAGTTTAAATCTATGTGTATAGTACACAAGACCTTGTATGGGGCAGGACCTGCCCAGATCAGTCAACACATTAAGCGCTATACCCCACAGAGAAGCCTCCGCTCGGCATCGGCGTCTTTGCTTGCAGTGCCGAGAGTAAAGACGTTGAAGTGGGGAGGTAGAAGTTTCCGATACCTAGCCCCCAGGCTATGGAATTCCCTGCCCCTGCATCTTAGAAACCAAAACAATCTGCTACAGTTCAGGAAAGAACTCAAAACCTGGTTATTTCACTCGTACTAAACTGGCTGGTTGATTTCCCGGTTTACCCTCCATGGTAGCAAGCGCTAAGACGCCACGGCATACATGCGCTCTATAATAAACTTACATTTCATTTCATTTCTTGGATACCTTATCCGAGAGTGCGGAAGGGAACTCGCCTTGAGAGGTAGAGGCATGGACCACCAAGCTCTCGGAGGTAGGGTAGGTGGTGAGCAATGATGGGTCAATTGGTGCAGGGCCATGGCGGCGGGCAATTGTCCTATTCACAGGAGCCTCTGAGCAAGGCTTGGACCAGGTGCCCAGTAGGACATCAGTTAAGGTCTCGTTGAAAGGCAGCAAGGGTTCCGATGAGGAGACACCAGGCTGCAGGGCCCCCGTCAAGATGTTAGTCTTGACTGCCACCGAAGGGCGCTCACTGCACAGGACCGCAGCTGCCCTTCGCACCACCATAGAGTATGATGCTCCCTCCTCCATTGCCACAGTAGGGGGAGAAAGAAGGCCAGAATCTGGAGAGGTATCCAGTCCTTTGGCCTCACCCAATTCCTCACACCAGTCCATGTCATGGTAAGGCTGGTCTTGTAAAGGGTGCAGCAACCCCTCCTAATCTTCCTCCATTCCTAGCCCTTCAGAATAGGGCTGAGGAATGACCCAGAACCCAAAGGTTATATCGGCGCCGGTAGGTGCCAATCTAGCTCCGGATCGTCGGGGATAAGAATGGAGCTGGCGTCGACGGTGAGCGTCGGGGGCGCCAGGAGTCTTGGCATCGGGACCTGAGCCAGGAAAGGCCGCAAAGGTACGACTGGCATCAGTCCGGATCCATAGGAGGGCATTGGCGCCAGGGCTGGAGCCGCTGGCGCGGAACCCAATGGAGACCCTCTGAGTTTCCAGGGCCCGAAGGCGCGCCGGTATGGTCAAGCTGCCCAAATATGAGGCACATGGCGTCATAAAACTCCTTGAGCTGGGTGCGGGTTGCTCCGGCTCCCGGGAAGCGTGGAGCCGACCCAGGCACAGGTTCCTAGGAACGAAGCCTATAACGCCAAGGCTCCTCCGTCGCGTCGGCGTATGGACGGGGAGAAGTCAAAAAATGCTTCGACTTCTTATGTTTCTTGTGCTTCTTACTGACTGACTCGAAGACTTCGAGTGGGAGGACGAAGACTTGGTGCTCCCGGAGCGGTGCCCAGACCTTCCTCTGGATGGGGACTGTGAACGAGACCTCCGGAGCGAATGACGTGCTGCTGAGCACCGGGACGCAAGCAGCTTTAGGGACAACTTTCCTAAAAGCTTTCGGAGCCATGGCCCAGCAGTCAGAGCATGACTGAGTCATGGTCGAGCTCCAGGCACCAAAGAGAAACCAAGTGTGGATCAGTCACCGACATGGTGCAGTGCCAGGCGCTGCATGCTTCAATCCAGAAGACTTCTTGGACATGTTGAAAACCTACACACCAAAAAACGTTTGACAAACATTGAAAAAAGTGTGTCTAAAAGAGGGTAGCTCTCTTCTCGGATCTGCGCTGGCTGGCAAGGAAAGAAAAGAACGGACGTCAGCGTGACCTAGGTGGTGCCTATATAGGTGACGCGGACGTCACAATGGGAGAAGACGACACCGAAGACGTCATGTGGAGCCATTCGACGGCACCTAGTGGCACGCAAGGGTATTGCTGGTAGAAAAATCTTCCGGATCCAGTCTGATGCCTGGGAGATTCAAAGGTAAGGAACCTGCAGCTAGATGTCTCTATCAGATCAAAAGAAATAAGACAGGGAGGCGCGAGGGAGCAACTGAGCAGGCGAACTAACTTCCACCAGTGACCATCGGTGGAGGGTGAGTAGCGCATGAGGAGGCTCTTTGGAGATCCCTTCATCAAGATGAAAATTAGTTACTTACCTGTAACTGTAGGTTTCCAGTATTGGTATCGTTTATAGATTCACATGCTTGAATCATTCCAGTGGGAGTCCCACGGTACCATACTAAAGTAATGTGTATCGCTATGATAGGTAATAATGCCAATGAATTATTGGTTCTATAGCCAATCTATGCCCTTTGTTTAAAAGGACCAAACTATAAACTTGAGCCAATCAGGTGACAGCACCCTCTAGAACACTCCCAAGAGAGGCTGAGTCCCTAAGATTGTCGAGCACAAATGTTTTACTTTAATCTTAGAGAAAAAGGGGAAGCCTCTCAGGGAAGGAGGGTGGGTCGCATGTGAATCTATAAAAGATACCAATACTGGAGAATTGCAGTTACAGGTAAGTAAACAATTTTATTCTCCAGTATTGGATCTTTTATATATTCACATGCTTGAATTAGAAATGTCAGTAGTAAATCACACTTAATAACCATAAAAAATATAAATATATATATATATATATATATATATATATATATATACATACACAGACACACATACGCACATACCTACATAAATATAGCGGACAGTGGGAAATAAAGGTATGAGAGGCTTACCTTATTGGAATAGGTGTTGCAATACGGCTTGTCCCACAGCTGCATCAGCCTTGTCAGCCTCATCAAGGCAATAATGTTTCATAAAGGTGTGTCTGCTGGACCATAATGCTGCTCTGCAGATGCGTTGAATAGGCACACCAGCAAACAAAGCTGTGGAGGTGGAGACATCTCTGGTGGAATGGACTTTAACTTTGCCTTGCAATGGTTTTCCTCTTGTCTGTGACAAAATTAGATGGTGGATACAATCTATCAGGCAATGGTCTGTTTAGAAACTGGACGACCCGGTTTGAGGTTTCCGTACGCCACAAATAATTGATCCCCTTTGCGGTTATGATGGGTTCTGTGCAACTAGATTTTGAGACATCTTTTGATGTCCAAAGATTGCAATGACTCTCTGCAACAGTTTGTGGATTTAGGAAGACTGTCCGTAGCACTACTGGCTCATTTAAGTGGACGTCCAAAGGGACGGTTGGGATAAATCATGGATTGGGCCGAAGAATTACCATGTCTGATTTGAATTGAAGGGAAGGCTCTTTCATAGTAAATGCCTGACTGTCTCTAAATCTCTTGGCAGATGTGAGAGCTAGGAGAGGTGCAATTTTCCAAGTGAGGTATTGCAATGCAGCCTTGTTTATGGGCTTGAATGGAGCTTTAATGAGTTGGCCTAGAACCACATTCAGGAACCACAATGGCGGGGGTCTCTTTTCTGGAGGAAATGTCCTGAATAGACCTTTTAGGAATTGTTTTATGACTCTGCTGGACCACAAAAACAGTGTGTCACTAGAACGTCTAAATCTGGAAATTGCAACCAGGTGCACTCTTATGGAAGAATGGGTTAATCTGGATTTTGCTAAACGGAGTAAATACGGAAGAATTTGCTCGGGTGATAAGAAAGGGTGAATTTTGTGTTTTGTATGCCAGATGCAAAAGCGCTTCCATTTGCATTTGTAGGTTTCGTTAGTGGTCTCTGCCCTTGCTTTCACAAGTATTTCCCTGCAGACTGAAGGACTATCTAGCATAGCAAACTCATTGAATTCAGGAGCCAGGCTGATAAGTGTAGCGATGTTGGGTTGGGATGACGGACCTGACCTGGTTCATAGTCAGCGGCATTTTTATTGGTTTGAGCTGAACGTGAGTGAGGTTGCTCAGATAGGAGCAGGAACTCCATGAACCAAAACTGTTTGGGCCACCTTGGAACACTGAGGAGTCGGCAGGGCTCTCTTCATTTTCATGAGAAACCTTGGGATCAGAGAAAAAGCGTAAGAATAGATTCCTGACCATCTCATCGAAAACGCATTTCCCTGTGATCCCTCTTGGTGATGCCAACTTGCGAAGTATAGGCCTTTTTTGTTCTGCTTTGTTGCAAACAGGTCTAAGTTTGGTTTGCCCCAACGATGGAAAAGGTTATCCTGAGTGTCTGTTGAGCTCCCACTCATGGCAGGTGATGTTGGTCTTGCTTAATGAGTCTGCAAGGATGTAGGATACTCCTGGCACATGTTCTGCTTGCTCTGAGCATTATGTGATGTTGCAGAGCCCAGTTCCAGATCTCCTCTGCCAGAAGAGATTGCGGTTGTGAGCGTGTTCCTCCTTGCTTGTTGATGTAAAACATGCTGGTGGTATTGTGAATGAGCACTGATGAGTGTGCTATCTTGGGGAGGAACGATCTTAACGCCAAAGTGAAGGCTTTGAGCTCCAGCAGATTTATGTGCAGTTTTGCTTCCATGGAATCCCATTTTCCGCTGATCATTAGGTCTTGCAGATGACCACCCCAACCTTCCAGCAACGCATCTGCCATTATGATATACTCAGGTAATTGTGCCAGAAATGATAGACCCTTGATATATTTGATGTCTGTGTCCACCAAAGCATGGCTCGTGTCATTGTTGGAGTGATGTGAACGATGTTCTCGAACGAGCCTTGGGCCTGCAGCTATTGCTTGTCCAATTACACTTGGAGTGGCCACATCCATGTAATGTTCGAAATGAGGTGAATGCATGAAGAAAGCTTTTCGAGGAGCGATTTGTATATCCTGTCAGAAACTGACCTTTTTTGTGAACAATCTTTTCGCTAGTTTTTATTTGTCTGTCTTGTGATGTGAAATCTTTGTTCTGGACCGTGTCCAAGAATGCTTCTAAGAATGTCAAGGTAGTTGTCGGATTCAAGTGAGATTTCTGGTCATTGATAGTGAGACCTAGTCTGTGGAATAATGTTAGACAGGTTGTTGTGGCCTTTAATGTTTGTTGTTGTGTTTGTGCCTTTATCAGCAGTCATCCAGGTATGGAAATCCTGAACTCCACCCTGTCTGAGATAGCCCATCACTGGAGCTAAGACTTTGGTGAAAATGTGCAGTGCTGATTTTAATCCGAATGGAAGGACTGTAAACTGGTAGTGGGTGACAGCTACCTTGAATCGCAGAAACCTGCGTTGTTTCGGGTAAATTGGTACCTGGACGCATGCGTACTGAAGATTCAAGGCTGTCATATGACCTCCTGGACAGAGATGGTGAAGTATATCTTGGGAGTGTCACCATGCAGAAAGATTGTTTCTTCAGGAATTTGATTAATTTGCGGAGGTCTAGAATGGGGCGCCAATCTCCTGACTTCTTGCAAATGAGGAAGAAACAAGAGTAAAACCCCATGCCTCTCTGTGGTTTCGGGACTACTTCTATCACTCCTTTTCTTAGCATGGTGGATACTTGCATGAGAAGTTGTTTCAGGTGTAGAGGGGGTGGTCCCTTTGGCAGGGTGTTTGGCGGTGTTTTGATGAACTCTAGGGTATGGCCCTGGGCTATCACATTGAGCGCCCACTTGTCTGACGTTATAAGGGGCCATTGATGGTAATGATGTGAAATTCAGCCTGCCAGTGGATTGGGTGAGTTGTGTGGGGTAGACGGCATTATGCAGGGGTCACTGTTTTCTGTTGGAATCCCTGCCTCAGGAAGAGAACTTTCCTCTGGTTGTGTGTTTATAGGCTGCAGTTGGTGGTTGTCTGTAATTCTGTTGCTGTTGAAGATATTGTTGACAGTATTGAGTTTGACCAGACTGATATTGGTTTCTGTAGGGTTGATAACCACCTCTACAGGAATATGCTCCTCTGCCCCTAGCTCCTCGAAAGGGCTACTTCAGAAACTGAAGAGTTCCCAGGGCCTTGGCAGTGTCCGTATCAGCCTTGATGGACTGGAGCACCTCGTCCACATGCCTAACCAACAATGATTCGCTATCAAATGGTAAATCTAGTATTTTACTTTGGACCTCCAGGCGGAAAGACGTGGCTTTTAGCCATCCTTGTCTACGTAGGACCTCTTGCACCAGAGAGCTGTCTGAATCCTGTTTCTGAGACATCAATAGAGCAAACTATGATCTCAGCCGATGTTCTCTCTCCTTCTTGAAGGATCTGACGGGCTTCTATTTTGGCTTCTTCAGGCAAGAGGTCAAGGTATTTAGAAAGGTCTGACGACATTTTCTGGTCATAGCGGCCTAATATTGCCAGGGAGTTTGCCGCCCTACTTGTCGTGGCTGCCATAGAAGAGAATCTCTTTCCGATATTATCAAGCCTGCGACCATCCTTGTTAGGAGGTGCAGAGACTCAAGTGGACGGATTCTTGGAGCAACTTTGGGCCGTCTGGGATATAACTGAGACTGGTTTCGGTTGGCCAATTAAGCATATTGGAGAGTCTTCAGGAGCTTTGTATTTTTTTTATAAAGCCTGAGGATGACAGCATATACTGTAGCCGGACTTTTCATGATTTGAGGCCTTCTTGCCAAATAAAGTCAATGATAGGGATGGCCTGAACAGATTTTTTTGGTGGGCACTTAAAAATCAAAAAGGAAAGAATCGGCTTGTTTGATGATAAGCGGAAGCTCAAACCTCTTGGCAGCTCTTTTCATCAGATTATGGAATCCACTGATATCCTCCGGTGGGGAATCTGTTGGTGGCGGTACTGGAGGGGATGGAGTTGGGATTAGAAAATCATCCAATTCATTAGGGACTGAGGCAGGGTCCCTTATTTCTCCGTTCTCTCTTTCTTCGTCCGTGTAAGGTGGTTCGTCAGCTGGAGGGTCAGCTATGATAGAAGCCACCAGGAGAAGTCACAAGTCTTGATGGTCGTGAAAGAGGCGTTCGGAGCCGAGGAGACTGTATCGGCGTCTGCTTTGATGAAGCTGTGTCAGGGAACCTGCGATAGTCCTGGAGCATATTTTGCAAGCTGCTCACTAAAGACATGGCCATTTGAATAGATTGTTCTTGTTGCTCCTGTTGCTCATAAGATGAGCATTCCTCCTGGTACTGCTCAGATTGCTCTCCAGTAGTATAATAAATAGCATTCATTATAGTACTGCCCTTCATCATCCTCGTCTGCCTAGCACTGGACGTGAAGCTCTGATGGGCTACGAGCCACCCCACAGGGGCCCTTGTCTTCTGAATCATCATCGTCTAGAAGATGTGCTAGTGGAAGGGATGAAACTTTACTCAGTGAGCTGTGGGCTGGGAGAATCTCTGTTGGAGTTTTATTTCTTGGAGTAATCAATGACAAGGGCAAAAATGATGTTTTCGTCAACGATGTGGATTTCAACGGCATAGACGGTTCCTTCGTTAACGATTGCCTCGTCGTCAAATCTTTATTCAACGGTTTTTCCCCTCGTCGTGGGTCCCTCATTGCCAGGTCCCGCGTCATCAATGGTTCCTTCATCAACGGTAACTTTGTTGTCGGGTCTCTTGTCGTTGGGCTTAAGGGATAGTCCACAAAGACGGCGAATTTGGCGACTGAACCATCGTCGGGGTCTAGTTAAGAATTTGTGCAGTTATAATAGTCGTTGACGACAACATCGATGAACCAAAAGTCTACCTTCCCAGTTTTGTTTCCAGTCCAGGGAGGACCTGGCTTGGCAGTTCGGGCTGGACTGTTCCAATGAGGAGCAGGGTCAAGACTGATTTGCATATGTCTGGGTCCAAACTGGGGTGACGTGGTGACCAAATAAACAATGGCTTAAACCCAGATCTTTGTGACTGGGGGTGAATGTTTGCATTGTTCAGCATTCTGTTCATCATTTGTTCTTTTTTGCTTTTGTCACCCTAAGTGGGTGGGGTATGCCCAGACGTGGGTCCCGTGCTCACTGCGCTACTGGAATTCAAGCTAGCCTGGCTGATGAGGGGTGATACCCCAAAACCGGTCCCAGGATGCTTGTTTCCGATCCAAGGAGGACCTGGCTTGGCAGTTCGGGCTGTACTGTTCCCATGAGGAACAGGGTCAAGACTGATCTGCATATGGCTGGGTCCAAACGGAACAAGGTCAAAACTGATTTGCTTACGGCTGGGTCCAAACTGGGGTGGCGTGGTGAATAAAAAAACTGTGGAATAAAACCAGATCTTTGTGACTGTGGGTGAATGTTTGCATTGTTCAGCATTCCATCCATCATTTGTAATTTTAACTCCAAACTGCGCACAACCAAATGCCGTCTGCAGCAGTGGGATGGCCACCCACACGGGGTGCATACTACAGACCTGCTAGAATCTAGAAATGGGTGACGTGCCTGAATTACACCACCTTTAACTTACCTAGAAAGCACAGCAAGTGTCAAACTAGGGTAAAAAAAAAAATCATCAAGTATGTCCAATAAAACTCAATATATGCTGACAAGAGAAACATTTCTAACATCCTGAGTTGCCAGATGTTTTCTGATTCAAACATTTCACATGTGTGGATGAGTACACTATATAGTGAGAAACAGACTACATTCTGGATCACATTCTTTTAGGAAAATTTAGCAAGTGCTATTGCTGCCAGAAGGGAACCCCACCATCTCTACCACTGTATAAATAACAGATACCAAGAAAATGCAATGGAGATAGGAGCTGTATGGATCGCACTATCACTTCTTAGCCAGACTGCGCTGCAAATATCAAACTATGGCTTTAAAAAATGGCATATTCACATGCATTTCATAGAACACCAAACTGTGCTGACAATGTCAGCCTTCGTATAGTTCTGGGTTCCCACACTTCACCTTAGAAAAGCAGACCACTGCATGTTTGGATTTATAGGTGGGAGAGCTTGGGGGGAAAAAACAGATCCACCATTCTCATCACATTACTGTAGGAAGATATGAATTATCCTAGCCATGGAGAAACCTACTATCAGTTTTATTGGGCCATGGAGCAACCAACTACGTTTCATTGGGCTTAATTTCCAGTACTGGGAAATTCATATGTAGATATACAGATTAACTTTCTGCCATTTGAGTAGTAAAATACTGCGAAGCTTTAGGCACTGTTAATGTTAAATCCTACAGTAGCATTGGCTAAGCAGCCAAATGAATACTTCAATGGTTTCTTTTGCATCCATTACTGGCCTTGTTAGTTCATTCATGAACTGTGCACAACCTAAACCGACCACCTCACCTAATTAATCATCGAGGTCTGAATGGTGACCCAACTACATCACCTGAAATCAAAAGACAAGCATTTATTTGGAGTATTCCAGGCCTTTACTGCATGTACTAGATTTCACTGTAAATTGTAAACGTAAGCGTCATCTCTTCAATGAGGCTTTTATCGCAGGTAAAGCAACAAGAACTGAATGCTAGTGACCACTTGAGAGGAAATAGTCGGCATCCTGGAGCTCCAAAAAATGATTTACTACGTGTTGCTTCCAAAACTCAACAACTCAAACAATGGACCTCTAATAACAGTTTTATTTACATTTTGTCAAACATTCCCTTGACTCATGTTCATTTGGCACTCAATGAATGACAGATGTTTTAAGGCAGTAATGTACTGAGAAACCATATTTACCCATTTGTAACAGGAAAGGAACATTATCTAGAATGCTTTCTAGTTTCCATTTAAAATCTTCATCATTCATGTCCCCCTGGAAAGCAACAAAGATGGTGGAATCCTTCGCCATAGAGTTCAACTTTGGTTCATCTTCTTCCAACCCAGAATCCATGTCGGAGTCTTCCATGGTGGAGGAGCACAAGGAAGTGTAGATTTCCTCAAGGTTAGGAAGCTCATTCGAATCCATTGCTGGGTCTTCTCCAGCTATGCATGCACCTGGTGGGAAAAAATAGCAAATTAAAATGAGACAAGTTAAAAAAAAAAAACTGATTGCACGCGGAAGCTGCAGTTCAACTATTCACTCCCAAGGAAAAAGAAATGTGTCACGGAAAATAATGCGAACACTCCAAACAATACGTAATAAAGCTACCTGGAATTAACTTATCTACAGGCTGACAATTAGTTTCAATACCTTTCTAAATTAACGGTCCTCTTAAGGATGTAAGAGAGAGAGAAAACAAATCAGTGGTGAATTTAATTTTATCGAATGTGCAGCAAACCGTGATATTTCAATAAATGCTGAGCATTGTTCGCTTTCAAAATTAACTTCGGCCGAACTCAAAATACGTGTTGGAAAATGCTCAAAGCAACGACAGCCACTGTTGCACTCAACAACACACTCTGCAGGTAGAATGGAGGAAAAGTTTCCCAGCAAATTCTCCTTTATGGTTAGCTGTCAGTACACCAATTGGCGGGTTACCACCCAACTCTAAATCAGTCTAATTGAAACTTGATAGAACTCCCTAGCCCCTTGCTGCTTTTTGAAGGCCTCAGTGCCCTGATGTTAAAGGCCGGAATGACAGCCCCAATTGAGGAAGTGAACAGCTGCATTTATGCAGTGCAACTGCAAGCAGAGTGCCCGAGACTCTTTCACCACCAAGCACTCACCCAGCTAACTCTATTAGGCAAGATGGCAGGCAAGGCACATATCATTGAATGACCTATCATCCCTTCACCACTATGACACAAATGAGCAGTTAAAGTTAGCACAACCGCTGAATGGAGAGCGGTTTTTCCTGGGCACTGTGGGGACGAGAGCACTCAAAATGGTGGAAGGAGCGACCTTTCTCTGTGCGAAATAGGGAATGATTGAGTAA
Organism: Calotriton arnoldi; assembly: GCA_963921515.1. NCBI lineage: Eukaryota > Metazoa > Chordata > Amphibia > Caudata > Salamandridae > Calotriton > Calotriton arnoldi. The sequence goes on from CAWUFW010001397.1 coordinate 1,781,101, forward strand.
CGACTTTCCATATGCATCTTAAGAGACTGCCTGTTCATGTCTGTTTTGGTGATGCCCATCACAGGGCATCCCCAGAAGGACTCTTCTTAAGAGTACCATACTGAGGTTCCAAGTGGCGCAATTACTCCTACCACCTTTTCATCTAATTGTGCTTCGACACATGGACTTTTACTCTGGAGTATGCTCTCCTGAGCGCAGTACTATATGGGCTTTGTTTGCAACATTTATTTATTATGAATTGAAACAATACGGTACCGACACACATGTATACAAATGAGGAAAGAGGATCGGCAGGAGTTTACATTCACAAACATAAAACAATTTATGATTTAGGGCCTAGAGCCTTCTAGTCATAATAACATTAAAAGAAACAATCTATAGGAGTTAACAGTTTTTCTGCTGGGTGGCTAGTTTGGGGGTGGGGGATAGAAGGGTGGAAACTTGGAAAGCATGAAAAAGAAGGGTGACAAAGATGGGAGGGTGTGTAATGGCGTTAGTGTTTCTTTCATGTCTATGTTTACATCCCTGTGCATGCTGGCTGTTAACCTGCATGCACGCCTTGTTTATATTTGTGTACCGATCCATGTTCCTTATCCATGGTTGCCAACTAGAGTTGGGAACTGATGGAGAGAGGATCTTCAGGACGTGGGCTCCGATTAATAATAAAGCAACTTTCCTTTGAAGAAACTTCTTCTCGCCTGACCGCCTCTTTCATTGAAAGAAGACCCACCTCTTCATTTGGCGACGAGCGGTTTTCGTTTAAAGGGGCCCATCGTCTTCCTTCATATATTCTCCTGCGCACTCTGGCACCCGGCAGCTGCTGCCTTAAACGCGGATTGCTTTGGTCTTCTGGACGAGTTCTCATACAGGATTATTTCATTTTAGGATCTCGACGCACCCTGGAGACGCGGCGCATACGTCATTCTTTCATTTAAAGAAGTTCCACATCTTCAGGGTGGATCAGGGGAAGATGGGCATTGACCTTATATCTCCCCGTGCCTAACCAAAATTAATGTGTCCTTCTGTAACGAAACTGGTGCTCATGTAAACCGCTCTGATACCCGGGGAATTACGTCTATTAATGCCATTTTTAAGGATCCTCTTTTATATGTCAGAGTAAGCGTCCCAAGGTCCGGAGTTGGTTGCTCGAACAACGGTTTGATACAGATCTCATCTGTGACTTATGGATTCATTGAGGGTTGACCTTGCCCAGCAGCCCAGTCACCAGAATTTTAGGAATGATTTTTAGGTCCACATTTTTAGCAATGATTATTAGGTCCACATTTATCAATGAGATGGGGCGATCACTAGAGCTCTCCAGCGGGTCTTTATTCTCCTTAGGGTGGAGGGTACTGGCGGCAAATAAGGAGCCTGTCTTCACCTCTTCCGGGTATGTATGCATCCGAAGGAGGACAAGAAACGGTTTGCCAGTCTTATCAAATTCACCTAAGTATCCATCTTTACTGGTGATTTACAAGTGAATAAAGCCATCATGGCTTCACCTGTGATTGCCCCTTTGAGGCACGCCCAAGCCCTCACCCATAAGGGAGGGTGAGATGTAGAGGAGATAGGAAAGCATCTATTTGGGATAGAGCGGCCGAGCCTGGGACGTGTAAAGTGAGGAGCAGTACGAGGCAAACCGACCTGTGATTTCCAAGGGGGTCAGTTGGTAAGAGGCCACACATGCTGCGGATTGCTGGAATGGATAGCTGAGTGTCCTGAACGTTCATGTTTTAATTGATTGTCGTCATTTTTATAGGCCACGCTGCTTGATTTTAAAACCCCTTTTTAAAAAATATAACATCAATTGTCAGAATGATGCACTAGAACTTCACTTAAGGATGGAATTTTTTGACGTGACTTGTGCACTGGCTTAGTTTCTTAAACGTTGTTTGGATTAGTGTCTTATAGTTTATATAGTAGGGGTTCAGAGCTTTTAGTGTATTATGATGAATTGGTATTTATATGGTGTAATTATATAAAAAATGTATTGTTTTTAAGGACTGTATGTTTTAAAGACGGTGTCTAAACATTAATAAAATTCATTCATTCATTCACGAGTGTCCCGCTGACCAAGTTTAGCGGCTAAGAGCTGCCCGCTTTTCCCTATGGCAGTATCTCCGCCGCTGTAATGTGACTAGAGCTCTTTCCGCCGACTCAGTGAAGAAGGTAATTAAGCATAGCATGGCCAGTTTTACTTCCTTCTGGAGAACGGTGGTAGGAGATGCCACGTAACTGTCATTCAGATCACGAACCATCGCCTCCAGAGGAGTTTAGGGACTCCTAAGGGGATAAATGTGTTTCTTGTTTTAGGTAAATGTCCACATGTTTCGTATCTACGTAGTGCAGTATCTTTTTGTATTTGATGTGATGAAACAATCAATTGACGTTTAAAGTAATTAATGATCCGGCATTTTGACAGCTTGTCCTATTCACCGGCCAATGGGTTTCTGAGGTCAGGTAAGCCAGCAATGTGGGGCTCGGACTGAGTCAAATACCGGGCTAATGAGGGGGTCCCGCGGAGGTCCCCAAACGACCTGAGCTCACTCCCTGGTGAGGGCGTGGGCGGATGGCCCCGACTGACTATCATGCCACCATGTGGAGTCCCTTGTGTTAACTGAAGGATCCCTCGAGGACGTGGAGGTGTTCCGCTATATACTGCCATGTGTTGCCAGGTATACTATACTTCTCGGGAAAGGGCCAACTCAGGGTCAAAGGAGGAGGGCGGAAGAAGGCACAGAGTTCAAGAGGCACTCCCTTCCAAGGCAAGGAAAGTACCCAACACCCCTTAAAATTTGTCAAGCTTGTCATTCAGTTTATAGGTATTTGATGTGCTATTCGGTGTAATTTAATGAGCACTGGTTACTTATGTCAGTAGTGAGAAAGCCAAATACCAATAGGCGCAGGGGAGCAGTGTGTGTTCTCGATCTACTGCTATAACAGCATACAGAAAAGGCCCAAATCAAAGGGTGTTCTTTACACTACCAGTCATCAAAGACTATCTGGAAAACTCAAGAAGGTCTACCCTCCAGTCAGAAGGCCTGCTCCCCCGTGAGAGCTGAATTTGGTTCTTTCTAAACTTACAGCTGCTTCTTTTGAACCTATTCATAAATTCACATTGTAGCATTTTTCCATGAAAAGTTTGCCTTTTAGGTGCAATTTCCTATGCCAGGACAGTCCGTGAATTCCAAGCCTTATCATCCACTGAACACTAATTGATTTTTCATAACAATATGGTAGGTTTAAGAACGCTCAATTCTTTTCTTCCTAAAGTTGTCTCAAAATTCCATAAAAATCAAACAATTTTACTCCCTGTTTTCGTCCCCAATCCTTCATCTCCATCAGAGAGATCACTACATTCTTAGACTTAAAGAGAGTCTTGCTTTTCTGATGGGTTTAGTTTTATCTAAATAAAACTAACATCTTTTTTTTTTTTTTTAATTGTGGCCCTCTACGTACAAGGCTAAACATCTGCTAAACCGACCATTGCTCACTGGAAATTGTCCTGCATTCTATGTTATCAGATAGCAAATAAACCTTTACCTGGAAGGCCAAGAACATCTTCCACTAGATCAAAAGGGACATCTGCAGATTGATCAAGAAGTTCCTCTTTTAGAAATATGCAAGGCAGCAACTTGGAAATAATTTTATACTGTCACTATACATTGTCTAGCTGAAGATTCTCAAACTGATACCCTTGTGGGTCAAACACTGAAAATTGTTTTTATGTACCCCACTCAGATTTCTTAACTTTTCTACAAGCCTTACTTGTATAGAATGTTTCTTTCTTGCATTGACAGTCATGAAGTTGGGATATGCTTGCTACTCTTCTGCGTTCATAACTCATTGTAAATCCTATGATGCAGAAGGAAATGTTTCTCACATGTAATCCTAATTCTGCACCATAGGTATTCTCACTGAAATCATAAACAACCCTCCCTTCTTCCTAACTGTAAATGTAATATAATGAAATACACTTGTGTTCATAGTTCTTTTTGGGATATCATACTCTTCTGTTCAAAAAGAACTGAGCCTGTGAGAAAAGCAGCCAGATTAGTGCAATGGAAGCTGCTGGCTCTCTTAAATCTACAGTGTATATTGAGTGCAAATATGCACTTTTAGCTCGACAGGCACCTTTCGCTTAATTTTTCTCCTCTGTAGCCACAGCAGGGATTTAGGTTGCCTTTCAATATATGACGTTTCTACTTTAAATGCTGCAATGTTGTTTATATTTATAATTATAATTTCACTACTATAGTTTTTTTCTGCAGAAAAAAATGCAGTTAAAACTGGCCTGTCACAGGCTTGTGGAGGTATCACCAGACTGTTCATCATCGAGGTGGTAACCTCCAACGTCAGCATATATGTATAAAGGAGTGTTCGGGGGTCCCAGTGCACAGGTGGGACTATTCTATGTTCATGACTTCAGTGAGAATACCTACAATGCAGAACTAGGATTACAAGTGAGTAGCATTTCTTTATTCCCCAACCCACCTGTATCCCACCGCCCAGTCCACTCTCAATTCCCTCTTCAACATTCCTCCACATATGATGAAACGGCCACTAAGACAGATAGGGGTGGATCATATGCCTTTAACTGCCTTTTAGAATGGTGGCCTCTAGACCCCTAGCAAAAAGAATTCACAAGGTCAGAGCTAAAGAGCTTGGTTGTATACTATGTGTTGCTTCAAACCGGCACAGACTTGCCCATTGTGTGCAAGGCAGAACACCATCATATTAGAAGACTTAAATATGTGTGAAGACTAAAAATTTAGTTCTCTCCTCAGGGGTTAGCAGGGTGTACTTTTGGCACTCAAAGGCTTCAGGTCTGGTCGCACTGATTCCCTCCTACGCACAGTCCCGGTCTGGTGAGAAATCCTGCTACTTCTGCAGCAAGGTGAACATTAAGTTGCAATCAATCCTCTTCTAACTTCAATGCGATTCAATCTTTTTTTCTTACTTCCTTCCTACTACCTCCTTAGCGTTGGCAAGCAAGGTGTTACCATACCACAGGCTTGGTGAAGTTGGTGGGAAGTGGGAAGTTGTGTTCCTTTGATAGGCCGAGAATGTTGGCTGCTTTACTTCTTGGGGGAGAGAAGTATAGGAGTAAAGATGAGGCAGAAGGTATAGCCCATCTTTTTTTATTTCGGATTCTCATTGGTGTACTGTGATGACCATGAACTACTAACATTTTACTAGAGTTGACTGCAACATTTTGGAATGGTGCACTATTCTGTTCCCTGAAGCACAGACCCAGTATTGGCTTTAAGCTCGCAGTATTTCTTCCTTGACCTCTAATAATGTACCATTGCAAGGAATTCTAGCTTCAGACTGGTCTTCAGCTGATACATCATGAAACATCATACCTCAGGGTATGAGCCAGGCCAGTTATTTAAGTGGCATAGGTAGATCAGAAAGACTTCATCAAAGAGGGATCAGACATACTACTGTACTTTTTTCTGAGGAAGAAACAACCTGAATGCATATATCTTTTTCCTCACATGATCTTTTGTAAGACTTTACTACTTCATTGCCAGTTGTTATTGCCTCTGTTTGTTGCCCAGAGGCACCTTAACCTGGGCTGCGTACCACTTTCTCTAACACATGACGTCGCACAAATGTTATGGTCTGTCAATTGTTGTTTCCAAAACCAGTGAACCGCTCCAAGCCCCCCCACGTACCCTAGTAGCCGGACACCTTAAATCTACCATATCCTGCCAATGATGCTCTCCTGAAGGAGATCACAGCCTTTGTCCCACCATATCAGCCACGGAGTCTAAGATTATGGACCTTGCGGCAGAGGAAAAATCGATGACACAGGAGATCTCCACCTTCCATACACATCTGGATAAGGTCAGCCAGAGATTAGTCTGAGTGGAATCCCAATACGAGACATGCCAAACTGGGGTGGGACATTGACTTCTTGCGTCACAAGGTCATTGACAAGTAAGATAATGTGCGACACAAAAACTTCTGTATATATGGTATCCCTGAGGATGTGGAGAAGGGTGATATGATGAACTTTCTATATGACCTGCTGCCTAAGCTTATGGGCCTACATTTCAGCAAACCCTTGGAATTTCAGAGTGCCCACCACATTCGGACATGCACTGCTGCCCAAACCCATTTACTGCGCCCGATCATAGCATGTGCCCTGCGACATCAGCATACTAGGTCCATCTTACATGTGGTGAAGCGTTCCAAGGATCCATTGCTTTTCTAGGATCTATTCCTAAACATGCTTGTTATTAAGGATGGCAAGACAAAAGACTTCTCCGACCATGGAGGCCTGAAATCCTTTTTGGATATGCTAGATGAATAGAACATGGATGCTACTGCTTCAGAGGCAACACTTATTTCCATTTCTCCCTTAGCAGTTGCACCCGCCCCGTGAAAACCACCTCGACAACAGCTGAAGCACCAGCAAATTTTGGGTCCATCACACCAAAAATCTGACTGTGTAGGTTTTCACCAAGTTGTAGTTGTCCGCCACAAAGACAGAGACACAAATCTAGATCAAAGCATAAGCAGCTGCCTGAAGCAGAAATGAATGATAGGAGAGACAACCAGAGCGGACTGTGCTACCTGACCACGTATTGTAGGCGGTCTACCCAGCATTATGGTGATGTATCATGGCAGGCCTCATCCCACCTCCCATACTGCCCAACCATGTTCCTCCTTACCTAGTGGTGGTGATGGTCTCAGAGCTGCAGTTGGCAGAAACCACGTTAGTTAAGCAGAGCTAAGACGTTAGGGCACTGGGCCTAGATCTACCCTTCTCCCACTCCTCAACAAGCACTGAGCTCGATAAAGTTCACAAGAGACGCCCCCCCCCCCCATCTCTTCCTTTACTCCAGCCCACCATCACCTCATCATTCTAGCCCCTTAGAAAGGAGCTGGCCCGACCTGCAGTATCATTTATCCTGCATTCCAGTGAGCGAGGGAAGTTAGTTGGCACCAACCGAAGCAAGAGTTCGCTCAGGACCCAAAGGTTTCAAACCCCTTATTTCCCTGATCCCTTTATGCTTTCCAAAATCTCCTAGCCATTCCCTCTTTTTAGGGGAGGCAACAACCTACTTGTCCCTCCCCCCTTCCGTATTGACAGCCCCCCACCTTTCCACTTTTTGCAGGAGCCATTGCAGACTTTGCTCGGACGGATCCCCTGATCCATATGGTACGGAGCTGGCCCGATAGGAGGCCTACCTTCCACCTTATTCCAGAAAAATTCAAGTTGTTCTGTTTTTAAACGTACAAAGTTTGTCTGTTTAGAGGGTATAAAAGACAATCCCTTTTCAAGAAGGCTTTTTTCCGATGTTAATAGCGATCTTTTTGATAAGTTAAAAATGGAGGAGGTCACTGGTTCTTGTAGAACTGTCAGAGTTTTCATTTCCCATGGTTGGCTGCAATATTATTGTTCTCCTCTCCTTCTGTATTGGCCTCTTCCTAAAAGAGACGGTTGTTTTTTTTTTTTTAAGAATTCAAATTCTGATTAGATGATCCTTCACCAAGGTAAGACTCACCTGTGGACTGTGAAGAAGATGTTTCCGAGAATGTGATGAACTGTTTTCTAGATCTGCCTTGAAAGTCTGGGAGAAATCACCGAGACTCAGGGCAGGTATAAAAATCCTCCTTTAGGTAAGGATAAACTGTTTCCTGATTAAATTACTTTTTATCTCTCTCAAACTTGGTGGACTTTTGATTGACTGTGTAATCTTTGAAGTTCACAATTTATTTTTTTATTTTTTCCAAGAGTGTTTTGGCCTCAGACACTGACTGGTTATCCTTAATCTCTTGTTCCAGCTGCAAAATGTCTTCCCATTGTTTTTTTGGATAGTCGTTGGGCAGTCTCTATTGAGAGTACCATCAGATCTCGGCTACATTTGGTACCAATGAAGCTGTATCTTTTACGAAATTCAGGATCTTCCTTAAAAATGACAGGAATTTTCCGTATTTGTAGACCCCATGGGATTGTGCTGCTTTTAAATGCTCCAAGAGGAGGTGGCCATGGAGTTCACTCAGTTCTGACATGTTTCTTTTTTAGACGTACCAATTTTTCAGATTCATTTTGCTGCTTAGCTGTGGAGCTTAAGCTCACTGAAGATAATAGTGAAGGAGCAGAGATAAGTCTCTGTATATGCACTTCTGTGAATGACAGTGTATCTTTTTAGACATGATTTTTTATTTTAATCAAGAAAGAGGGAAATGCTTTTCAAACAAGGAAAGAAAAGCCCACACAAATCCCTAAATTTTGTTCTGAAAAACATGTGAGGTGGGACATAATTTTACATTTTTGTCTTTTATGTTGGTGTGACATTCCTGGTCTTGTATACATATTTTTCATTATTTGTTTTATTAGGTACTCTTTTGTATTAGTGTAAAGAAATGCATTTGAATGTTGATGACATCTTTCTGTACTGCTTCAATGTTTATGACAGTCTTCTTCAGACAGATTTTATTGAAATATGTGTTTGTACTAATAATGAATAAAAAAATTCTTTGTGATCACGTAGTTTAAGAGTCGTGGTCAGCCAATCAAAAATTCCTATAGAGTTGTGTCAATATTGGCATATTTCGGTGTCTGTTTAACCTTCTAAAGGTGGCATTTTCAGAACTTCAACATCAGTTGTGTTTCCAAATTGTGAGTCCAGGGACACCAAATTTGGGTTTCCTATCTCTTCCCAATTGGAAATGACACTTCTATATTGTAATAAGGCCTTCCCAATGTTAACCTATGGCAGAGATAGGCCTTGAATTAGGGAAAAACAAATTGAAGTGTCTTTCACTACCAGGACATGTAAAACTTAAAAGTACATGTCCTACTTTTTAAATACACTGCACCCTACCCATAAACTGTCCAGGCCCACCTTAAGGGTGACCAAAAGTTAATGAAAAGGAAGGTTTGAGCCTGGCAAGTAGGTTAACTTCCTAGGTCGAAATGGCAGTTTAAAACTGCACCCACAGGCTCTACAGTGGAAGGCCTGAGACATGTTAAAAGGGCTACTTAAGTGTGTGGCACAACCAGTGCTGCAAGCCCATTAGCAGCATTTGAGTTACAGGGTCTGGGCACATATAGTGCACTTTACTAGGGAATGATAAGTAAATCCAATATGCCAATTGTGGATAAAACCAATGTTACCAAGTTTAAAGTAAAGAGTACGTGTACTTTAGCACTTGTTAGCAGTGGCAAAGTGCTCAGATTCCTAAGGAGAGCAAAAACAAAGTCAGCAAAAACAGGAGGTCAGGAGGGAATAAGTCAGGGGAAACCACACAAAGTATGTCAGGTCGAACACATGCCCCCTCCCCCCCCCCAGCAGAGAGTGGGGAGAGCTACTCAATCCCTTGGGAGTTCTCTTCACTAAGGCAGAAGAACCTGGAGAAACCATCAGCATTGGTGTGGTCTGTTTCAGAATGGTGTTTCACTATAAAGCCATTCCCGGTAGGGAGAAGGACCACCTCAACATTTGGGATCCTCACCCGTCATATGCATTAACCATCTGAGGAGCCTGTGGTCTGTCTGAACCCGGAAGTGAGTGCCAAACGGGTATGGCCTTAGTTTCTTCCACGCCCAGATCACTGCAAAGGCTTACTTTTCTATTACGCTCCACCTCAGTTTCCTGGGAAGTAACCTTCTACTGATGAAGTCTATAGGTTGATCCAGACCCTCTTCATTCAGCTGTGAGAGCACAGCCCCTATGCCATGCTCTAAGGTGTCTATCTGCACCACAAATTCTTGGAAGAAGTCAGGGGCCTTGAGCACAGGTGCTGTGCACACGGCCTTTTTCAGTGTGTCAAAAGCTTTCAGGCAAGCCTCTGTCCAGGTCACCTGATATGGCTGCTTATTGGAAGTCAGCTCTGTCGAGGAAGCAACGACGGTGCCATACCCCTTGATGAATCGCCTATAATAGCCAGCGAAGCCTAAGTAGGCTCTCACTTCTGTCTGGGTATTGGGGGTTCCCAAGCCAGAATGGTTTCAATCTTTGGCTGAAGGGGCTGCACCTTGCCGTCCCCTACTTGGTGTTCCAAGCAGACCACAGAACCCTGCCCTATCTGGCACTTACTGGTCTTGATAGTCAAGCCTGAAAACTGCAGAGCCTGAAGCACTTCCTGGAGGTGGTGCAAGTGGTCCTTCCAACTAGAACTGAAGACCGCAATGTCACCTAGATAGGCAGCACTGAACTTCTCCAACCCAGCCAGGACCTGGTTGACCAACCTCTGGAAGGTGGCAGGGGAATTCTTCAACCCAAAAAGCATGACCTGGAACTGGAACTGCCCTTCTCGTGTTGAGAACCCCAATCTCTCTTTAGCCCCCTCGGTCAAGGCAATCTGAAAGAACCCAGACATTAAGTCAAGCGGTACTGAGGAACTTGGCAGCTCCAAGACGATCTATGAGCTCATCAGCTCTGCCCACGGTAGTCCACACAGAACCGGAGTTCAGGTGTGACAACTGGTGGGGAAGCCTTGGGGACCAACACCACTGGGCTGGACCAAGGGTTGTTTGAAGGTTCCATAACCCCCTATTGCCAGCATCTTAGAGACCTCTTCTTTGATGCTGGCTCTCATCTTGTCAGATAACCTGTACATTTTCTTTTTCACAGGCATACTGTCCCCAGTATCAATATCATGGGTGCACCATGTAGTGACCCCTGGGGTAAGTGAGAACGTAGAGGTGAACTGTCCCAGCAACTGATGGAAGTCTCTCGGTTGATCTAGGGTTAGTGTAGGGAAACAGGCTTACACCCTCCACTGACCAATCCTGCTCCTTGGAAGAAAGGAGGTCAGGAAGAGGATCATTCTCCTCTTCCATCCAATCATCAGTAACCAAGAGCATGCTAAGCTCAGACCTCTCAAAATAGGGCTTGAGGCGGGAGTAGGCACTTGCGAAGGTGTATCCACATGATGATCCTCTTGATGAATGTGTGACTATAGAGGACATTGTCCCCTCCCAGACCAGGAAGTCAGTATCCTCTATAATTAGAGTTAATATATCTATGCTCAGGTAGAATTCACATGGGTATCCTGGTTTTAATATCGTGTATTTTTGGCGATTAGGCCGCATAAAATTCAACAGTGATATCCGTGTTCACCCACTCATGGAGTCCACTCCAGTTTCCCATGTGAGGGAAGGCCAAAAGCGATATCAAGGGAAGTTCACAGGCATAGGGCACTTGTGTTTGCATTCGTTGCAGCGCTGTCGACCACACATAACTGAGTGTTGTAACCAATATCCCAGTGCCCTGATGGTAGGACTTATTGGTGGGATTCAACAATAATCTAGATAGTGTATCCCCAGTAGGGGTCTCCGTAACCTCCCTGTTCTGGGTTCCTCATTGATGATCACTCCATCTAGCAGCCCACTGCAGCTGCGCTGATTAATAATAAAGTTCTAAACCCAGGACAGTCACTCCCACCTAATCGGCAGCCACACATGACTTTGCCAATGCTATTCTTTTCTGCGGTGAACCCCATATTAACTTAAGCAATAAACCATCAATGTCCCTGAAGATCTTTCTAGGTATCTGTAGTGAAAACTACAGCAACTTCGGGAGAATTGTCTTTTTCGATAGAGCACATCTTCCCATCTCCAACAACGGTAGCGTTCATCAAAACCCAAAGGATTGTTGCAGTGAAGACAGGGCTGCTATGATGTTTGTCGACCAGTAGATGAGCACTCCCAAGTATCTAATAGTTTCTAGCTCCCCGTGAATAGTGTGCCCAATTTCCTCAGGTCTACCATCTGCCATGGGGGTCGCTATTGAATAGGCACAAAACTTTCCAAATGGACCATAAATCCTGATGTCTTTCCAAAGAGTTCTAGAGTACTAATGGCCCAATTCACATCAGCTGCTGTCCCACCCACATACGACATATCATCTGCAAATAATAAGTACGGGGAGATCCATTGATCCAAACTACTGGTTGCCCTACTGAATGGTCATAGCCAGCAGTTCTTATGCCATTACGAACAACTGGCGACAGATGGCAGCCTTGCTGTGTACCCCTGCCTACAGAACAAGTATTGGATATGATGCCACCCTTCTTGATGAGGGCTTCAGGATTAGTATATTATAGTCTTGTCCAGCTCACAGATCCACTGCCAAGTCCCATATCGGCCATCACCATATAGTGAAACTCCCACTGAAGGGAGTCGGAGGTCGTTTCAATGTCTATCGTCAACGCGAGTGCCTTGGGGTAGTACAGCAAAGAAATATGCAACACCTGCACCAGTCTTCTGATGTTCTGGAAAGCTATAGGATATACAATAAAGCCTTGCATTCATTCAAGGCCAAGGTACAAAATCTTCAAAACACAGAAAAGATGCTTGGTTTCTCAGGATCAAGAGGTTGTCTCTGTGACTTCTCATCTCACCACCGACCACCCCCTCTCCGTTATCAAATCCATCGCCGATCTACAGATAACAATGTACTGCAGTGCATATGCAAGTAGTCAATGGTCTCTAAAACACTGTGTAGCCTTTGGGTCAGGTTAGAGTTGTTGCAGGTCGTGTTTTATCCAAATCGATTACTGTAATAGCCTCTCCTTGGGATTACCAGATTATGTAATCCCAAGGAAAGGTTATTTCCGCATATAAACAGACGGAAGCCTAGAAGACACGCCGGTTCCCTGCACGAGTCTTTGAAAGGGCCACATAAACAAAAGGACCCAAAGAACAAACGTGTAAATTAAAAAACTGGAATTTCGGATTCACAACCACCGTGCACGAAGGGAATTCGGTTAGAGGTTAAACCTTATGAGTTGACCTGAGATCAAAAACAGTTCAGTGTCGTCTCTAACTAGGCATGATGAAACATTGTTAAATGTACAAAAGAGCTTTCACCTTATAAAATATATATCACAGGTGAAACCAGTTCCGGTTCACCCATATAGATATTGGGACCTACGTAACAGGGGCCAATTAGCGCTTTGGTTTCAAAGAAATATGTACCATAGATATTTTAACCACCGAGAGTACAATCGTTTAGAGTCTTGATAAAGAAGGTCCAACAATACTATACCTTCGAAACGCGTCGACGCCCGTTCGCCATAAACCCACCGCTCCCAATCCACCCCAAATATTGATGAATTTTGAAACATTGGGGTCGTTGTGTATAGATTTCTGGCTCTGGTTGTGGTACCCAATGACAAAAATGTAATGTCTTTATTATCTCTCGTGTTGTAATTTTTATGAATATATTGTGATATTGTTGATTCATTGTTTTATGTTTTTTTCTTTATATGAAATGTTTTTATTTTAGTTTCGTATTACAATTTTAATAAAGTTAGCATTTGAATGCATCATTTGTAGGTTTCTGTGCCAACACGTAGATCATTGGTGTTTACAGTGATACTCTTGATTGAATGGGTAAGGATTGTTGAATGAATGAAAACGTTGTCTGTGAAGGAATACTGTGGAACTAGATTTTAAAACTCCCAGAGGACGCTCACTTTAGAATCTCTGATTGAATCCTAGTCCTTTGGGTCTCAAAGGGTCCCTCTCTTTTTTTAAGAAGTATTTCTGAAAATGATACAAAACTTTCCTATAAGGAAACCCACAGTTCTGAAAAAATATGAGCACTTCACTCAAGCAAGACGGTCACTTTAATGGCTAACTATTAAACACTGTATTATCTTCAAGGCTAACTGCCTCATGTACAAATTTGTTTATGATCAACATAGTTCCTGTATCAGTAATAAACTCACCAAGCATAGCTCTTTTCTTTCTTGCTGCTCCATATTCACGATTCTCAAAATCAATTGCTTCCTCACTGGAGACTGTTCTATTAGCAACCTCTACTTTGTATCTGGAATCATCTTCTAATATCTTACCCACAAATACAAAGTCATACTTCCTTTATAGGAAAGGTTAAAGTCTGTTCTCCTAGCCTTGTTTAAGCACGTTATTTTCACCTTGATATTAAGCACAAAGATGTTCCTTTGGAGTGAGAGTTAACATTTTATAAATAATAAAATAAAAATATGAGTGAAACAGCATCTGCCCTGCTAAGCTTTGAGCAAATATGGTGTGACGAACACCTGATGAAAAACTGCATATTTTCTAGGTAGGGTACAAAGGAAATAATAGGCACAAAAAAATAAGGGCGACCAAAGTTGACGCTCTTTAGATATCTGCAACAGATTAGTCTTTTTAAACTAGGCAGAGCCTGGGCGTTTCCGAGGTCTCAGAGCTCAGAGAGCGTTTCTGCGACCCCAGACCTCACCGTGTCGAGGCGAGCCAAGGTGGCGAGGGCGAGCGCAGCAGCTGTTGTCAGCCGCTGCAGAGAAAGAGAGAGAGAGACAAGGACCCAGCAGAAGCAGCCAAGCTAGGACTGGGTGCGGCTTTTGGGAGTCCCCAGTAAGCTCCCACTCGAACCACTCCCCCATCCCCAGCCCTACTGCTGTCACCAAGCCCACCATGTCCTCCACGCCCTAGAGGAACTTAGCTGTGCAGGAGGTGGAGCCCACAACAGTGTCGGGCCCCCTGCTGCTTTTATAGGCGAGACGTGATTGCAGCGGACGGCTGCAGCCCTGTTGGTTCTGCTGCTTGGTGCCCGGAGTTCCTCACAGCGGTAGAAGCCAGTGGGGGTGCAAGGGGTGTCTCCCCTATAAGAAGAAAAAAAAAAGGACAAGCACTAATAAGCTACTTTGCACTAACTTTGACATCTGAAAAGCACTCTAAATGCTGGTATGCACCTGATATCCGGCACAGTACAACATAGTGGCGAGTATTTTAAAAGTCAGGGTGCCTTTAGAGAATCCAGAGACTGCTCTACCACCAAAACACAATTTCTTTTTAATTGCTAGTTGCCAAAGAGTGGCCTAGCAATTGGTCCGCACGTAGGCTTGTGCTCTCACCTTAAACAAGCATTGCCATAGCCAATAGGTCTCGCCTTTGGGACCTTATAAGTGTTTAGTTATCCAGCACAATATCCTTGGTGCAACAACATCAACTGTTGCATGGCTAAACACTTATAAGGTCCCAAAGGCGAGACCTATTGGCTATGCCAATGCTTGTTTTTGTTTTGGTTGTTTTTCCCCTTTTGCAAGCCGTCTTAGAAGGGACTTAATGAAGTAAGCTGAAGAAGGTTGGAAGAGAGGAGAATAAACTTTTCTAAATAAAACACCGGTTTGGAACATTGTTCACACTCAACAATATGTGTACAGGAGGCGCTCTGCAAAATGTCACAACTTTTATAGAAATAATGTCCAGGCCTGGGTCGGCAGCATACTACAACTTTACAATATGTCAGACAACAAATGCTATGACGTGCGAAATGTTAAAACCTCAGGAGTAATGAATGCAAAACTATGCTGTGAATAATTAAGCAATTTAAGAGTCAAATACAGTGGACATAGCATGCAGATTACAAAAAGTTTTTACAATTTACAGAAATAGTGGAACTGCCTCACACCTTTCAGAAAGTTACAACTTAAGAGAAATAATGCAACGGATGCCGCCTGCATAACGTTACAACTTTACAGAAATAACGGAGTGGACGAAGCCGGCATAATGATATAACCTTATAGAAATAATGCAGTGGTCCACCGCCTGCATAAAGCCAAAACTTTACAGAAATAATGCAATGGACACAGCCTATATAATGCTCGAACTTTACAGAAATAATGCAGTGAACGCAGTCTGCGTAGGGCTAGAACTTTACAGACATAATGCAATGGACATACTCTGCAAAACACTAGAACTTTACAGAAAGAAGGCAGTGGATGCACCCTGCATAATGCTAGAACATTACAGAAATAATGCAGTGGATACACCCTGCATAATGTTAGAACTTACAGAAATAATGGAACAGTCTTGTGCTGATGAATGTTACAACGTTACAGAAATGATGCAATGGTCATGCCCTGCAGGAGTTTACAACATAAAAGAAATAACGCAAAGTATGTGATGTGTAAATGTTACAACTTTACAAAAAAAATTGTGATAGGCATATACAGGTTATACAACTTGACAAATAGCACAGATGCTGTTTTGTGCAGTGCTATAACTTAACGGAAGTAATGCAATACTAGGACACAGAAAGCCCCGATTTGTATGTAGCGAAGTATGAAGAACAACCTTCAATTGTCTCAGAAAAGAGGCATAGAATGAAAGATTGCGGTGCGTTGAATGAGCTGGGCAAATAGCGCAGTAAATGTCCCAAGGGCAGACAGGCATAAACAAGACAAGCCCGGCTTCAAAAGTGGTGTGCGCGCGAGCGAAAGTGAAAGCAGCACGTTTGCACATATGTTTGCAATTAACGCGAGACGCGGCGGGGGAGGGGCGGAGGAGCGTTAAGAAAGCAATCAAGTGAGAGGAAAGCCAGATGGCTCCTGATCGGGCGCTGAAAGCTGGCGGCTGCGCGTGTGCACGCTCGCGTGAACGCAAGCTGGTAGCCAGCAAAAGCCTCTAGCAGCACTTTGAAAAGCACACTTACTAAATGTCTCGGCCAGAGCAGTGCTAAGCGCTGGCTCAGGCGAGACCTAAAAAGCAAGTGGCTTTCTTGCCAATTCATCCTCGGCCAAAACTTAAAAGTTGAAACATAACTTAAAATTTTAGTTAACAGAAAAGGGGGAAAGAGGACCAATGTAGTCCTTATTAAGAGGAAGGGCACATACTTTAAGCCTAAAGCCACCTCACACTTTCTACGCCTACCTGGGCACATGAGTGTAAGCTCAGAAAACAACATTCTTCCGAGAACCTGAAGCTCTCTCTTGCTAATGGCCCACAACAGAGCGCAAAACATTATCAGAAAAAAGAAATCAACAGAGACCCTTTTATTAAGCACAAAAATAATAGGAATACGAGTTTTCTGTCGATTACAGACCATGATATAGGACAAGAAGATGAAACCCCAAAAGTACTAGGCTGTCAAGCCAAAGGCAAATCTGCTGCTCCAATGCCTGAACAGATCCAATGGTTAAAACAAACAATGCAGACTCAAACTAAGGAGGAAAAAACAATACGAGAATATTTCAGCTCCTATAATTAAAATTAGGCACACCATAATGCTTTGGTGATGCATCCCAAAAATCTGAATGGAGACCTAATAGCCACGAGATCCTTAAGCGACAGTGCAATCAAGTTGGGCATGGAAATCGAACACATCACTCCGTCGCCTCAAGTTCAAGGATCCTTGACAGAACTAGACTTCATCAAGGACCTCAGTGGCAATGTGTCTAACTACAGTGCTCTCAAAAGAGAGGCTATCCACTGTCCCCTGAAATCAAGTTAAGAAAGCACCCGAGGCAGAAGTGTGATATTTTTAAATTAATTGGCCAAAGTGCCACAGACTCATTGCTTGAAGTAAATCCCTAAGTCAACCAACAAAATTAAACATTGATATGCACGGAAGATCCTTTTCTCACAGTTCATCCCTTACCTGGTATTCACAGTCATTCCCACACAAGGACAACACTGGACCAAGCGGGCACAGTGCTCACCCTCAAGATCTAGCATGGAAAGGCGCAGAACTTCATGAATTTTATGAAAAGACAGCAGAAGGGCCAAGTTGTAGACCAAAGGTATTCCAGTCAACCCCAAAAACGCAGGATTCCTGGAGGCATTCACGCAAAAGCCCGTTTTTTGATTAACAAAGCGAGTTTGGAATACAGAACGGGAAGGAAAAAGCAAACCATAATGGGTTAATTTGGAATAGGTTCGCTGTTGTTGTTGCTGGGGGAAGGGTATCCACACCCCCCCAGCTCCCCAAGCTACCATGAGTGAGTTAGATTGGGAAACGTCTGTAGCTAGGTCTGGTGACTGTGTTATCATTAATTTTAGGAACCAAAAGTTGGCTAATGATCTTTTGGTAGGTGAATCTAAAAGGCAGGACCCGGGCTCTAATCTAATGCTCCTACCATTGGGTTATTTCTACAGACCTCCCCTACAAGGCGAATCCTGCCAGAAGAACCTGAACCCACTTGGCCTAATACATAACTCTGGGTGTCCTAATTACCAGATGCCATGCGCCCTATCTTGTATGGTTCCAGTAGCCAACAGATTTGATGTATTGGAGGGGGTGGACTGACATTCTGTGTCTAGGGCTGGCAATGGATGCACGCTATGCGAGGGTGGTTGTTCGAGGGGGTGGACATGTGACCACGGAAGTTCTACTAATCTTTCAATTCAGATTTCATCTCACACAGCTAGGCCCGGTACTCTGGGAGAGGATTGCTGGTGCGAAGTAAACGTGTTAACTCCACCAGGTTTATTAAGCAGCAGGGATACGAGGAACAATGCTTTCTTGGCTCCCATAGACTCACACAATTCCTGCCAAGAAACTGGTACTAGTGAAAGTCACTCAGAAGTGATGGGTGGACCGAGCCAGGGAGCTTCGAAGTTTTTCAAGGTGGTATCCTGGAACATTGCAGGATTGAAGGGCATACTGGACTTTTGTGACTGGGGTCATTTATGGACCAGTATGATATCTGCTTATTCCAAGAAACCTGGCTGACTAAAGAAATTTGGCGCGCAAGCTATGCAGTCTTTTTTACGGTGGCTATTGCAGGGGGGAGGGGCAGACCGTCAGGGGGACTGTCCATGTGGGTAGCCGCTCATTTGGGTTATAGGGCCAAAATGGTGGAGACTTATTCCGATGATATTCTGTGTCCTATTAACTTTCGCTTCCAAAACTGATGTATATCTGGTCAACGTATATTTTAGGCCAGTGGGCAGTGGTCAGGAATCTCCCACTGTGGGGCAGTTGTCAACGCTCTTGTCCTCACTCCCGGAGAGTGCCTTTAATATAGTAGGAGACTTCAATTGTCACTTTGAGCACCTTGATGTTAATCACAATGATACCTTAAGTGTTGAGGATAGGCTATGAGCCATTCCAGTGCGGTCTATACCTTCTATTAAATAAAAAATGGTTCCCCTCGGACCTTCAAATCAATGCCCTCAAATCGAACCACTCTATACTGGCAAGTAAAGGGTGAACTGAGTCAGACAGGCAGGGCTCCCATACATTTAATCGGATACAGTGTTCACCTCCAATTGATTATGTTCTTGTGGATATAAAGATATGGTCCCTAGATTTGGAAATACTGCCTAGACATGACAGTGACCACAATGCTCTGTCCCTTGACTCAATTTCACCCTCTAAAAGTGCCTCAGCAACTTGTACAGATATGTTGGACGATAGATTGAGAATGGCTTTGTCCAGACGAAGAATACATTGCTCTACATTGCAGCAGTCCCTGCACTCAATTGATGCCTTGTATAAGGTGGTGGACTATTCCCTGGCAGCCCTGTACAAAGCTATTACTTCTGATGGCAAAGTTGGCTACCCTGACACAGCAGCTGAAATTCATGCATCATTAGTCGGTGAATTAAATGTTTTATGCTCCACGCCATTAAGCGCAAGGACTCAATGGAATTTTGGAATATAGTTACATTTGGGAATAGCGAGGGTAGAAATAATATAGAACTGAACATCGCAGCGGAATTGTGGAGCAAGCATTACCAGTCCCTATATGGAGTAACGGACGGACAGGAGGTACAGATAGCTGAAACGAACGATAAGGGCTTGCCAAGTAGTGAACTGCCCTCCTCTGGAAAGGAGAGATACTTTGTGATAACTCTAACAAAGTTCTTAGGGCAATTGGTAATTCCCGGGGACCGCTACCTTTCTGATCAGAAGTCTGGGGCCCATATCTGTGGATGATTTTTAATGCTATTATAGAGGGAATGCCAATTGCCAGTTTTTGGCTTGGTGCAGAGATCATACCCATCAACAAGAAAGGTTTCCCACGGTTACCTGTCAACTATAGACCCATCAGTTTAATTGACACAATGCAAAAAGTATTTGTTCGAGTAATATTAGATCGACTACAGGATTGGATAGAGAAAAAAAAGGTTCTTAGTCCCCTTTAAGCTGGTTTCAGACAACGTACTTCCACTATAGACCAAGTCTTCAGGTTCCAACTTTTATACTGGAAAACTGTAATTGTTGATGGTGGAAGTCTCTATCTGATATCTGTAGATCTAAAGTCAGCGTTTGACTGAGTTTCGAGGGACTTTGGCCAGTATTGGCTGATATGGGGGTTCCTTCTTACCTGTGCCATATAATTAAGAGGTTGCATGAGAATAGCCTTGTGCAGGATTGTTGCGGGAAATTGGGAGAACTCTCAGAACCCTTTGCTGTTGGTAGAGGGGTTCGGCAAGGCTGTGTGCTGGCCCCAACACTATTCTGTCTGTATAATAATGGTCTCATACATATATTAAACACCACTAACAACAATGATGCACCCAGGCTTGGACCTTGTAAAGTACTGGCATTGATATTTGCCGATGATACCCTTCTCCTTTCAAAAACCCCAATGGGTATCCAAAGGACATTAGATAGTTTCAATGCCTTTTGTAAGGGAAGGGGTCTAGAAATCAATGTTACAAAAACCAAATTCATGGTTTTTAATCAATCACACTCTACAAGTTCAAACCCCTGCTTGAATGGCATTCTTCTTGAGAGGGTCTCTACCTTCGATTATTTAGGACTAACTCTTAGCGAGCACATGGATTGGTCATTTCATATTGCCAAAAAAGGCTTAAATTGGTACAACATACGGACGGTCTTGCAAGGGTGTATAGGGGATCTTTTCATAAATCTGTTAGCTTCACTGTTGAGATCTACAAAACACAAGCCCTAGGCGCTACCTTTTATGGTGCAGAGTTACGGGGGCACAAACCTGTTAAAGACATTGTGCAGGTGGAGAACAACTTCTTAAGGCAATTATTGAGCCTTCCCGCCAGCACCCCATTAATTCCACTTCGACTAGACCTAGGTGTCAGATCAATTGCGGAGGAGGGTTGGATTTGGGCCTCTTCTATTTTGGAGAAGATTATGGACCATGTCGGAGCTGATCTCTTCTAGATTGGCCCTGGTGGAGATCCCAGGGCTATAAGGGGCGGGCAGGTTACCATGGCTTCAGTATAGAAGGGAAACCCTAAAATGCATTGGCAAAGCGAGTCTGTGGGATGAACCTGCTGAGGCCTGCTTGGTGACTTAGGGACATCACAGTGTCACAAGGCCTTTAGAATTTTGAAAACTGATACTCAACAGCCTACTGTTTTTGCAGTCTCTAGATATCTGTTTTCAATCTGGTGTGTGCGAAAAAGGTTTCTGCGATGTCATGTTCTTCTTGGTGGGGATGAAACTGGGTCCTAGTGTTTGGTAGCGAATAGACAGTCCGGAGAATTGCAGGAGGACAGTAGGATCTATATTAATTGTATCATCCGCACTTTTATGAAACATTGGTTTTAAGGTTTTAGTGACTTTAAATCATTGGTATTTTAAGCACTGCGCACTTTAGATAAAGCAATATTAGATAACGTACGCGAGTTGCAGGAATTAGTCCTCATCCCTAGACAATATGGTGGCACACTGGACCCTTCAGGACCCTAGTTATAGGTTCTTTTGGTGGGGTTTGTCCCATAGGAATCTGTCTTATGAGGCTGATAGCCAATAAGTGTCCCACTACTAACAGAGTCAATAGATTTTAAATTAGCGAAGTATTTATTACAATATTTTTTATATATCCTCATTTGAACCGTTTTATGGTGAAAAGGCATTTGTGCTTTATTGAATAATTCCATCTTAAAAGCTGTGTGTTTTTATTCTATTACTGAGATGTATTGTAAGGCACTGTGCATGTCTTTTTGTGTGTACTTTTATGGTTCTTTAAATCGAAATCAAGTTATCTAACTGAACTGGAATAGGTTCTATAGAACACTGTCTGCAATAATAACTGCAACTACCATGAACACTGATAAAATGGACATACTGATATCAGCTCTACAAATACTAGCGTCATACACAATGTCAATTGATGCCAAATTGGAAAGATCGAACTTCCTGAGAACAAAATCCCACAATACTGTGGAGGGGGGGCAGGAGTCAGGTAGATGTAGTAGCCCTGTATTGGAAAAATTAACTGAATTACCAGATGTCATGAAAAACATGATAGAGGAATAAAACAAGCAGTTTCACTTCATGAAAAACAAGAATTGATGGCAAACGCCTTGCTCTTTCCGCAAGCAAAAGAGCATGATGTCAAAAACCTAGCAAAATCATTCAATCAAATAGAGTCAGCTGATCCTCTACCCCAGGGATCACTACTGCACTTACAAGTAAAAGAAACAGAAAAACAACTTGATCTAACTCAAAAAGAGTGAACTGTAAACCCAACAGTAACTGACCTAGGAAAAAACGAATCTCCCTGTGAGTATGTCACCCCAGTGAACCAGTTCCAACCCGTACTCTCAAGAAGGAAAAATAAAAAAATGGCTGAGAAAACTTAATAAAAAAACATCCAATCAGGCTGTTTGACACTAGAAAACTTGAAACGCTGGAAGGTCCACATACCTATCCACTCTTCAAACACGCTCAAGACATTAAATTGGTGGGCAACCTCTGGAGCAAACAGACACCCACAAAACACAGCATAACAAGCGACGTAGACAAAAGTGTGACTTAAAATGCCCTGCACCCTTTAAGGCAAGGGCTCTTGTGCAATGCATCACAGGAACTTGTGAGCTTGCAGTGTACACTGGACGAAAATCTGCATTCGCAAGTAATAAATACATCAAGCCGCTATAAAGACCAGAGGGAAGATCCATCTTACTATGACATCCAAAGAGTGCGAACATAAATTTTCAGAAATCATGGACGGCCAAAACAACGCCCAGCCAGTCCCACTTGCCTTAAACAGAGGCCTACTCGGTGGCACAGCACCGATAGAGAAGAGAGAACAGGGAAGGGGAGCAGCAGCTGGTTCAAATCAATATGAGAACAGGATAACGGGTTAGCAGGCATTATAATGGGTCAACTGGGAAAAAGCACAATGCACTAACAACCAATGAAGAAAGCCAATATGAAGACCAGAATCCAAAAAATCAAAAAATACCACATAAATACGAACCAACCAATTGACTGGGACCATTCAGCCAAATGGCTAAAACAAACACCCAAATATTGCTGGAGTGCACCAGCCTCATGAAAGAAGGCTCTGAGAGGCGCTCTACACAAATGCCAAGCCAAAATTGGCCTTACATAGCCAATCCTTCTGATCCTAGTATTAACCATGGACATATGAATAACAAAACCCAGACTACAGGCCCGCTCTCTGGGCTGGCCTCTTTAGTTTTCTGGCCCACCTATAACTCCTGAGGCCCTTGGGACATATTTAACAGGTCAAACATACTCAAAATTTGCTTGGCCATTCCAGGCCTGGATATAATAAATAGTAAAGACTTGGACTATGTAGCATTCTTGGCGCTAGGACCAGGCGAGAAGAGGGTATCTACCGAAATACGGTTTCATGACATACAAATCATGGGTCTCATACTCCGCCACAGTGCCTTGCTGGAAGAATGGGGAATCACCTTGCGTTGGTTGGCGCCAGAGAAATATCATCTACTGAATCCGCAGCTAACAGTATATCGTCACAATGACTGCAGACCCCAGACAAGGGCAATCAGTGCTAACAATTACGAAAGGTGCCTCAGATGAACTACAGCAAACCAGGCACAATTGGAAAATCACCATACCGTCAGTGCACAGAGCTAGATGCATTGGTCCGATAGCACCCTACAACTTAAGCACCAACTGGTATACAGAAGCTCTTCACAAACGATCCTAGCATCCACTTATCAACAAGAGGTTCCGCTGCACGCCCTCCTCTAATCCCGGCTCCATGATATATCTCCCAAAACAAATTGTTGTCCAGAGATTTTCATTTTTGATTTGTGTTTTTGGATCATTAGAGAAGTAATTTATCTTGGGTAGAAATTGCTAATCCGAGCTGAATTGTTCTGGACGACATTTTTAAATTTGGCGGATGTGTTGCAGTGATGATGTAATATTTCAGGAACCGTGAGACCTATATACTTCATTTTAGTGTCAAAACATAGGTTTTGTGGGTCAAGTAGTCTTATAGAGACAGAAAATAACTCCTTGGAGCAACCCTTCAGCCATTTTCCAAAGTGGCAGCTATAATAGAGGAAGAAGAGGCATTTACAGAAATGAAACAAATAATGTTTTTTAATTCTTTTATGTATACACCAAACGATGTTCATGATCTGAATAAGAAAAAAAATGTTCATCACTCCTGTTTTACACACATTTTCATAGTTCACTTTATTTTTTTCAGCAATCGCTTGTGGTACATTTGCAGAATGTTAAACATTTGAGAAGAGCATATCGACAGGGCCATCTTTTTGTAGCACAGGTTTTGCAAGTACATGTACGTTTAAGTTCTGTGGGTAGAGGCTTTAGAAATTTCATAAGTTTTAACACCCCATCAATATCTTCTCAACAAAATTCACACGGATCTTTCTCTACATATGCATGATCCAAAACATTTACACATCTTGTGAACAAGTAGAATGCTCTTTTAATGTGTCCACGCACAGAATATGACATCGGTGAAAGGTCACTTATCGGGACTGATCTCTTGAACTCACTGTACCGAAGATCGTCAAATGTGTGACAGTCAGAACTCGTTTGCCAAACATGTACAAGTTATTTTTCTACGTCTTTAAAGTTACATTCTTCTTCTATCCCAGAAAATCCTTTTAGAAGCTTCACAGGTTCAGCAGTTAAAGCTCCAAGCTTTGCTCCAATTTTGCTCATAGTGTCATCACTCATAAGAATATGTGCCTTGATAAGAACACTGAGTATCTCTGGGTCAAGTTTCTTGTACAGAATATGAAGCGGGATTAAGTGTCTTTTCTCGCCTGTTCCATAACGTATCCATAACTTCAACAATCCATGACTTATGAAAATTGCAACAAATCGAAGTAGTACAATAATAACATCTGTGTCATTTGACAGTACAATGACTCGATTGGAACCATTTCAAACAGCCCAATCAACATGTGGCACAACATGAAGGTCAGCTTCCTCCAATTTGCTGGTGAGTTTTTGAACAATATGGCCCGTACCTTTTAAATATCTCTCTGCAGGCACCAACTCCTCTCCACTAGCAATAATTGGAAATTCAGTGTTCACTGAAGCATCAGCAATGTTTTGGTAAGTTAACATCTCCAAGTTGCTCTCGTTCGATGTTGATGATCAGAATTTATCAAGTTGCACAGGTATAGGTGTCAAATTATTATTATTATTTTTTATTCCAGTAATACAAATACAATATCAGCAAGTGTACATAAATAGCAAACATGTGATTCCATAAAACTAGCCAAGATAAATGGTATTCAATAAATAAGGTAGCAGCACTAAATCAACATACAATCCAATTTGTCAACAAGCTCTGGGGATAAAAATAATCAATACAATGATACTTAATGAAACATATCTAGCCATGTCGTTAAAGCTCCCCATATCTTCCTCCCCTTCTTTTTAGCCCGCATGCCCTTGCATGCATACAATGCCATTTCAAATTGATACACATGTAGAAAACGCCCCTTCCATTGCTGGAAGGTCGGGGGGTAAAGGATCTAGCCATGATGAAGAGATACACAGCCTAAAAACTGTCATAGCAATAAATATAATTTCCACCCCTGGACCGGTCAATATTTTGTCCACACCCAATAACATAAGTTGTGGTGATGGAGTGATTTCGCAATTGAGGACTTCTCCCAAAAAGCCTACTATTTCTAATTCTAACAGATTTAAGCTAGGGCAAGAGTGAAATATATGAGCCAGATCCGCCTCCGTCCCCTGGCATCTGGGGCACCTAGTCCCTGCCACGCCCCCCCCATTTAGCAATCTTTGCTGGTGTTATATAAAGATCAAACAGCGTCTTGTAGTGTTGTGACTGTAGATTTGAGGCAAACATAACTGCCCCTCCCATCTCCAATGATTCCAAAAAAACGGGGTCAACCAAATCAAGTCTGTCTTGCCATTTCCCATTCTGTTTCTCCAAATAATCGGGAACCAGTTCCATCAGACCGCTATATAGCTGTGAGATGGAAGGGTAGTATTCTTTATCAGTACTTCCAGCAAAGGTATATGGTCGAAGCCAGCTATTTCCCCAATCTTTCTCATAAAAAAATCCCTAATCTGTAAGCATTTAAAGAAATCCCGTGGCCTAACATTGAATCTTCTACAAACCACATCAAAGGGTGCGAACAGATTCCCAACGAGGAGATCTCCAATCCTGCCCAGTCCGCCGCTTCCCCACCTAGCAAAACAGCTGTCGTGCAATATGCTGGGCAGTTGTTCATTCCGGATCAGGGGAGTATATCTGCTATACCTACCTACCCCAAGTTTCTTTCAAACTGCCGCCCAGTTTCGAAATGCGGTATATAAAGTCTTAGAGTGGGTTCACTTAAAATAGCTTGGCTAAAAAAACTTCATTAAACATTCATGAGCTGCATTGCAGATCAGAAGCTCATAAATGGAGGGTACATAACCGCTTGTGCAGAATTCCATTGCCTGAGTGTTGAGTAATATATTGTAGCACTGCATAGCAGCGGCGAGATAATATAGTCTAAAATTGGGGAGCGCCCAACCCCCCCTCTCTCTGGGTAAACATATAAAAGCATTAGCTCTTTTAGTTTTCCCAAATGCCCATATAAAGCTTGCGACCAGTCTGTCAATTTTCTTAAACCATTCATTATTAAATTCCAGTGGGACAGTACGAAACACATATAACAGTTTAGGGAGGAAAATCATCTTGACTAAGTTACATCTTCCCATTATAGAGAGTCTCAAATTGTCCCACCGTTTAAATTCCTACTCGGCTTTCTCGAGAATAGGGGTCAGGTTTAGATCGATTATACGCCCCACCTTGGGGGTAATACATATTCCTAAATAAGTAGCATCGCTCGTGATCCTGTTATCAGAGGAAGATGTATGACTGTTAATCAAAATTTGGATTTTTGCCCTATTTAGCAGAAACTCAGATCTAGTCCCAAAGTTTTCTGCAATCTCCTACACCGCCCGCAGAGCTCTGTCCGGATCGCTGGTAACTATGGCCACATCATCAGCATAGGCCAGGGTTTTGGTGTCCCAGCCCTGTAAGCTAACGGGCACAATATCTGGGGAAGATTCTAGCCTCTCGAATAAAGGATCAATAAATAAGGCAAATAGCAGAGGGGAGATAGGACAGCCCAGTCTTGTACCTCTCTCTACATCAGATTCATGTCCCATTATTTGCAGATGGGCTATAGGTTTGTCATACATTGCACAAATTGCACCGATGAAGTCTCCCCCAGACCATTGTCTTCCATAACTTTCCATAAAAAGGCCCACGACACCCGGTCGAAGGCCTTTTCAGCATTCAGTAAAGCCACCCCCATTGGTTTTGCCAGAACTTCAGTTGCATCAAATAGACAGATGACCCTTTGAACATTATCTGTGGTCCCTCTGCCGGGAATGAACCCATACTGCCGCTCAGACACCAATTGGTGTATTACCCCTGATAGTCGGGTGGCAAACATTTTAGAATAGACCTTCACATCACTATTAAGCAATGTGATTGGTCTATATGAGCCCATAGCTTTGTGATCTTTACCTTTTTAAAAAAAAAAAAAATTATATTGGCAGCCCCCCATGACCTGGGGGACCGGGTTCCGATTTTAACATCATTTACTAGACCCAGCAATTCCTGCTGTATTTCTGTGAAAAATACCTTATAAAATTCAAGAGGGATATGGTCTCCCCCAACAGCCTTCCCCGATGGTAGGGCGAACACAGCCGCCTGTAATTCATCAGGTAGTATTATTCCCCCAAACATCAGCCTCTCCTCGTCTGTGATTTTGCCCGACTGATCTGCCAAACCTATATCTAAGGGCATGGGACCATGACTAGAGGAATCCTTATACAGATCGGCATAAAAGCCCCTGAAAGCCTCTCTAATTTCGCTGGGGTCTGTGACTATGTTTCCCTGCATGTTCTTAACCTTATTAATACAGCCGGCTGAGCTCCTTTGCTGTGGCCTAACTGCCAGAAACCGCCCAATGTGCTCACTATATTCATAGCGGTCCTGCTCTTTGGACATATACTTCCCGGCTGTTTTCTCTGCAAAATATTCATTTAAACGCGCCTTAGTAATAGCTATCAGGTTCAAAACAGGGGCAGAGTCATTCCCGGATTTAACAGCACAAATTATTTCTGCTTCCAGTCTACTTAGCATTTGATAAAGCTCTCTAATGCGTTCATGCACCTTCTTCTGCTTAGAGATGCTAAAACTCAGAGTTTCGCCCCTTACCCCGCCTTAAATGTATCCCAGACTACTCCCGCAGCAGCGCTTCCTTTAATTAACTAAAAAAAAAAAACCTCCAGGACTTCATGTGTTTAACATAGTCAGGATCAAGCAGCAGCCCCCTCTCAAATCTCCATTTTCTAGGTACATGCACTAACCCTGTTATGGCAAACTCAAAAGTGATTGGATTGTGATCAGACACCGCTCTAGGGAATAGTTCAACCTGAGCCCCCCTAGCCAATATGGGTGATACAAAAAAGTAGTCCAACCTGGCAAAGTTGCCATGGGGAGCCGAATAGTAAGTGTATCCTGGGTCAGGGGCCTTCAACGAGGCCCAACATCAATCAGCCTTAGTTCCTTCAGCAAGCGACCCAAGGCCTTAAAAGATTGTGGCTTGCGCCCCACATAGCTTTCTTCACCGTTACATAGTCACCCCCCCCCCCCGAGCCATTTAAGTTAAAATCCCCACAAACAACAAATGGCCCGGGCCAAAATAAATGTTTGGTAGCCAAGAAATTAAACACACTAGGATCATCTACTACTGGGGCATAAATTGTACATAATGTGAAGGAGCCACAGCCCACCTTGCATTCCATTATCGGCCATCTTCCCAGCTTGTCTGCAATGTTACGGCCAGGGGTAAGATAATCACTTTTCACTAGGATCGCAACCCCTCTGGTCCTAGTTTCTTGCGTCGTATAACAAATAGCCTTCATACCAAAGGTATTCAGCAGAGCTCTATCTTTGATGGCAACATGGGTTCCTTGTAAACAGTATACATCTGCTCTTAGAAAGCTTAGTTCCTCTTGTACCCGCCTTCTTTTGGCTTTGTCGTTTAACCCGCAGATGTTGATAGAAGCGATTTGAAATCTAGCCATAACCCTTACTGGAAGTCAATACCACCAAAAAGAGCCACCCTGATAGAACTAATACCTTGCTACCCCATCCAATATTTTGCACATGGCCGACTTCTCCGAGAGCTATTGCCTGCACATTTCCACTAGTATGCCCATGTGCATAGCACCACTGTTTTTCTGGCACATAAAAATACATCATTACACTAGCAATTACACTTAGATCCACTTGCTGTATATTGAATGTCACACCATCACACCACCACCCTCCACCCCCTTCCCCACCCCTCTCCCACCCCGACACAGCCCCCGACCCCTCTCACACTCCCTCCCCTTCCCGCTACCCCCCCCCCACTAGTGAAAGCTGCCAGATCAAACTGGTCTGTGTGATGGAGACCAGAGGTCAGCACTGCGAGGCTCCCCCCTCCCCTTTCAGCTGTAACCCCCTCACTCCCGCCACAGAAAAGTGCCAAAAGAGAAAAAAATCGGGAAAAAGAAAACTGAAGGTAAACCATCACTAATATTACAAAAGCTCAGGTCAGTTCTCAGATAGGGTCCCCGTACTTATGCATTACCACTACCCAACATGAACTGAGACAAATATTCTTTGGCCTTAATTTCAGATGTAAAAAATTTAACAGAGCCACGGACAACAGTTTTAAGTCTGACAGGAGCCAATAGATATGCTTCGAAGCCAGCATCTTGGAATGGTTTAATCACCTGTCGCACACGCCACCAGCATTCAACAGTTATGTGACATAAATCGGGGCGTACGAAAAATGATGATCCTTGGTATGTCCGTCTTGCATCCGGGCGGGCTTTTTCTAAAATTGCCTGGCGGAGCAAAAAGTTCCCAAAAAATACTAGGATAGCCCGTGGTTGTCTTGAATTCATGCCATCCTGGCCAGATTTATTACGAATCATTAGAAACCTATACACTCTTTAAACTTCTGTAGCCCAGTCCCAGCCTGACAGTTCGGGGAAGGCAGTCTTTAAAAGATCCAGCATGTAAGAGCGTATATCCTCCCCCTCACTGCCTTCATCAATCCCGAGGAACCAGAGGTTATTCCTACGCTGTCGATTTTCCAAGTCCTCCAGCTTCCACTGTACATCGGTTAATTGGGACTCCTGCATCTTGGTTTGCTCTTTCACTTCTGTGAACACTGCCTCCAGAGCCGTAGTCCTTTCCTCAAAGCAACTCAGGTGCTCCCCAATGTCAGAGCATGCCTTCCCCACTTTTCGAACAGCACCTTCCAATTTTTTTGTAGCATGCTTTGCCCTTTTACTATCTGCCCGAGCCTCAGCCCGATGTTCTTTAATAGACTCCAGTATTCAGCTTAACTCCGGATTTAAGGTATCCGTTGACTGTGAGGCAGAAGATCCCTTTTCATTCAGGGCTAATGTTTCAGATGGAGTCCCAACCATCTTTGTATGGTGGTGTCAAATTTGTGATGCAGGCAATGTCAAGTGTTCCACTTGCAGTCAGTCGTCTGATTCTCTCACATTCTTTGACAAATAATTCAAAATAACTGTCAAAGACAATGTGCAGTTCTTGCAAGGTGCACACTGACTTTAATATCTGTAGAACAGTCTAAACGACCTCTCCGAAGTTTTGCATGGATGAAATCTTGACCATTCGCAATTGTGGCATATAGTCCACAACAACAGCAGTTTTAAATGAGGACACCTTTTCAAATTGAATTTCTTCAGGTGAAAGTTTTTTTTGAGCTCTTGGACGAGTTGGTGCTTCACTTGTTTGGTTGCAGCATCTCCATCAAATAAAGCCTTTGCTGGAAGAAGATCATGAGACAGAATGTCCTCTCTTTGTGCTTGCAAAAGAGACTGGATGGCCGAAACTCTTACTGTGGGATAGCGTGGAAGTTTAGCTTTAGAAAATACGTCAAACAGCTTTTTCTCTTTCAATACAAATTACTCCTGCTTCAGTTCTGCAAATAGTTTCGATCCATGTTCCAGGACATCTAACAGATGTGTCTTTATATCATTATCCACATATTGTTTGGTCACTGAAGTTGTGTAGTCGCACAGGCTCACCCATTTCAAAGGTGTTTCCTTGCTGTGCATGTAATGAAAAAGGCTGTCAACATGTTTATTAAAATGCTCCCTCTCTTTTCCACAAGTTCGTTGTGAGGAACAGTTTCACAATGGTCCATTAATTTTGAATTTGTTATCTCTCTGAAAACATTGCAAATGGAAAGGACTTCATGGTTAACTAGCTGCCATTGAGCAACATATTCACTTTTACGTGTCTGAACAATTCCCTCAGAGATTTTCTTTAATCTCTGGATCGTCTGTTCCAGTTTCATATCTGGAGCCACAGCATTGAACCTTCCCTCTCTGTCTTTCACCACAAAATGTCTTTGGATGAATTTTCTGTAGATGTATGGTTTTTCCACCTCTAGCTTCTTCACGCTTTCCAAATAGCAGGACGGTTGCGTAGTTTGTGACTGGAGATGGTATTGCTGGTAAAAACCCAACCTTCTTCAGTGGGACGGTATTCTCAGGTAGTTTATGCAATTGAATTCATGAAAGCACAGTAATCAGTGACTCCACAGTCTTCACGTGCGGCTCTCAATCACCTTCCCTAACAGCATGTACCAAGTTTTTCACAAGATCTATCATGTGTAAAGCATTTCCCCAGTACTTGCAAAGTTCTGTTTTTCCTTCACATTCTTTGACAACCTCTACAAATTTGTTTTTCAGGTTTTCTGACTTTGAACTGAGTGTATTGGGCATTGCCTGGTTTTGATTTATGTATTTTGAATGAAGTGCACCCTGTGCCTTGTTCACTTCTGAGATAAGATATGCAAAACCTAATTTGTCATTCTTGTTCCAGAAAGCATTCCAACACAATGTTTTTATAGCCTCAAACATGATGAGCATACCTTGTAAAGTTCTAACATAATGACTTCCACTCAATACTGAATGGACAGTTTTGCTTCCAAAGATTTCAGCCTCAATAAGTGCATTGTCTATGCCATATCCACTGAGATAACTTCTTGCACACCGCAACGCAACTTTTGTCATGCAGAAAACGCCTATC
This sequence comes from Calotriton arnoldi, assembly GCA_963921515.1. Lineage (NCBI taxonomy): Eukaryota > Metazoa > Chordata > Amphibia > Caudata > Salamandridae > Calotriton > Calotriton arnoldi. Next base: position 1,813,174 of record CAWUFW010001397.1, read on the forward strand.
ACTGGATAAAGATCATCAAATTCTACTGGATTGCTCATAAAAATGTCAGCTACAATACAGAAAACATCTTAATCGCAGAAAACTGGCAGGATAGTCTGGTCTTCAAGATAAGCACGCACATTTTGAATATTTTAGGAGCGGTGTATACGGTTGCGTAGTTTGTGACTGGAGATGGTATTGCTGGTAAAAACCCAATGTCCTTCAGTGGGATGGTATTCTAGGAGATCAGAGCATGAATTCCAGCCCACAGAGGAACTGCCATTTCTTCATCCTTCAGTCCCTACTGAATAAGCGATATGATAATTCAGTTGAATCAGCTTTGCGGACCACAGCATCAGGTAGAAGAATATCCATATCCTAGCCACTTTGAAACTTTCTTCTTGACTGGGACGTGTTGATGGCTTGTAGTGATTTTGCACACGCTGGCAAGGCAGTTGGGCTATAAGTCTGCAGCTTCGTTTGTTTATGTCTACAGCTGACAAAGCTTGTTTTCTAGCAGCTACTTCATTGGTACAGTCTTGAAAAAGCACCATGGCAGTATCATGTGCGCTGGATGTTCCAAACAAAGAAGAGCTGTCTTCAAAATCAAAATTATCAAGGGCAGCAATTGTAAATCCTTTCCTGGTAAAGTGACTTGGAAGTGATGTGCTGTCGGATTCACAATATTTTACAGCATGAGCTGTTAACAAGTTCCTGCCCCGTACTATGTCTTTGTAACTTGTTGATACATTAATTCTATTCACTGAAGTGATTAGCTCTCTACTTTTGCAATTGTCATAGATTACGCTGGCAGTCACCATGTGTAGCGGAGTTTTCTTTTTGCCGTGATGAAATTCATAAAATACGACTTGGAAAAGACGGTACATTTGCACAGCATAAGCCTGTTGGTTCATGGGATTTGTCATTAAGTCCAAAATGTAAATCTTTCAGGATGTTTCTTAAAATGGTTCCTGCTGATTTTACTGCATCCTGTGATTTTATTTTGGCAGCAAGAATTTCAGGAGTCAAATCAGCTGAGAACACCATAAGTGGCTCATTCTTATTGTTGAACTGACAAAAACGAATTATGTCAATGTACATTCTCACCAGAAAATCTTAATTTCATTATTATGGATCAATATAGTTTAATCAAGGTTGACCTTTATTTCTCTGATCTCACTGAGTGTGAACCCATGGCCAGCACTCAAGAGTGGCTTCAAAACTTAATTTGCTTTTTCAAAGAGTGCAAACTTAACTGAAGGCTGGCGGTGACGTTGCTGCTGGGAACTCATTGTACATTCATATTTTCGAATGTATGCACGAATGCAGTTCGGGTGGGCGTACAAATCACCTGCAAATACATTCACCTCACTGTTTAGATCAGCTACTCGGCTGGAAACTTCATCTTGGAAGAAACAAGTTACAGATAAAAACATGTTTGCCCTTTGAGACTCTCATACTCTGCTTTCTGACCAGTTGTTGGAGGTGGACAAGAGGTAGCCATTGATCTTCTAAGTGGATGGGCATTGGGTTTGGTTGTCGTCGCTTTCTCAGAAGACTCGGATTCTTGTTGTGAGTCACTGGTTTCTGCTATTTTTTGACAATATTTTTTCCAGGCTGTTTTTCCATTGTATACGACTTGTAGCACTTGTTGTTACAATGATAAAATATTGGATCTTCTTCACCCATCAGTTTCAATCTTTTGTGAACTTCGTCTTGCCCTATTTCTGCAACATCTCGACTCTCTTCTGTCCAGCCGCAGTTGATGTTAGCTTTTCTTTCAGATTAGTTTGGCATATTACACACTTTTCTTTGTTGAAGGAGTCCTCAGATTTTGTAGTTAGCAACACTCTTATCAGGAGGTAAAGATCCTCTGCTACCAACTGCTTCGCTCATGTTTACGAATTTGAATCAAAGGAAAACCTGAAACAAAAACAATATATAAAATAAATTACCAATATGATGGCTAAACACATCATTATAGGGCCTCCAGTTTTATTTTCAGTCTCTATGAGACTACTTGACCCCCAAAACCTATGTTTTAACACGAAAATGACGTATATAGGCCTCAAAGTTACTGAAATATTACATCATCAACGCAGCACATGTGCCAATTTAAAAAAAGCCGTCCAGAAAACTTCGGCCCGGATTAGCAATGTCTACAATACAAAAACGCAAATCAAAATCTCTGGACAACAATTTTTCTACAGAGGTATATAAAGGCGACAGGACTACTCAGTAAGATTGCCCAGATACCATGGAAAATCGCAGGAGCAGGCAAGATTGCATTAGACCCTGAACGAGAAACCCACATAGATCATTTGATATAATATGTCGCCTGGAGCTTTGGAGCAACACCACTCATGGGTTACTCAGAATTCTATAACTCCGCTGTAAAAAGTGGAGTTAAAGCTTTTAATATAACCGAGTGGAAACCGATTCCTCTTTTATGCAAGCAATACAGATTAATGACTTAAAATCTGACGCCCGAGAGAAAACGTCTTAATACTGAACGTCTACTTGAACCTAAAGGAGGCCCGAAAGCAAAAGGCAATTGCATGTTTGGAACATACATAGCTAGACTTAAATAGTCGCCATCCGAGTGCCGAATGGATATTGGCTGGCAACTTCAATTTAAGTTTGGCAAACCATTGCAAGAGCAGCAAGGATGCGTGTACTTTGGACATAAGTCGGGGCATACCTGAGCAGGTCTCAAAATATGTAAAGACAGACCGCTTTAACCACCAGCTGCTGTCCAATATTGAAGCTATGGGTCTTAGAGCATTAAATGGGAGGGATGCTACAGATCGTCCAATGACGGCAACACGAAAAACCAAGTCAGCGGAATCAGTGCTGGACTACGTGTTTGTCTCCATCCACATGTTCCAAAGGGGCACAACGTTCAAAGTGGAAGAACGCTATGAAAGTGATCATCAGCCTTTGAGGACAAGAAACATTTTGCCCGGAGGAATAACATAGGTCTTCAAGACCCAGGAACAACTTGGAGTCATGCAAGATGGTAGGAACTTGCCCTGGAAAAATATGAGCCCTGGAAACAGACTGACCCGCAAAGAACACGGGATCTGCTGAACCCATTAGCTGCCTGGGAAAATATGCAAGAAGAGCTCAAAAGCTTCCTGGGAGCAAACAAATGGCGACGGCTGTTCCATCAAGGTTTAGCTAAAAACAGGTGGTTCAATAGCGCACTCAAACAGAAACGTGTAATAAAAGCAGCAAAGGCAAAGCAACATGCATCTGGATCTCATTTGCCCGCATTTACAGAGCTAAGGAAAGAGTACAAAAAAGAAATTTCGGAAGTGTCGAAGAGCGAGAAAGACTACATCAAAGTCATACAAGCCTGTAAATCAAAGAATAATAAACTTCTGTGGGTCCTGATTAACCAACTAGAGTATGGTTCGACTCTTTAAGCGGGCAACCACGTCCCTCACCAAGCCAGCCTAACCCATATCGGCTCTTTGTACCACTCCGGAGAATTAACAACATTGTATTCAGATGAGAGCGACTCTCCCTTTGCTTTTCCCATACTATAATTGAAGCTCAAATGAAGAAAATGAGAGGGAATGGAGCACCGGGCCCAAACAGACTGCCAGCATCGATCTAAAAGCATGACCTGGGCTTCTGGATTAAACAACTCCTTTAGCTGTACAACTACTGCCTACTTCAAAACACTATACAAGAGCCTTGAAGCGGGTCTATTCTCCACCCTATCTATAAAAAAGGCCCCAACTCAGACAGCTATCGAATGATTGTGTCATTAGATACTGACTCAAGGATTTTTGCCGGTATATTGATACAAGAATTGGAATGCTGGGCAGAAGAAGCAGGCTTGATACCACGAAATCAAACAGGCTCTCAGCCCATGTCAAGCACGACTTACAATCTCATAGCTCTTTCCATGCTTATGGAGAAATACACTCAGAAAAAACAACTGCTCTACACAAGCTTTATTGATTTCTCAAACGTTTTCGACCATGTGGACAGGAATTTGTTGTGGCATAAATTGGCATCATGGAACATCTCTGCAAATCTTTTACAAGCGGTACAGCTCCTGTATTCCGATAACTGAGAAAAGGTGAGCCTTGGCAGGAACAAGGGCCTATCCTCTGCAGTAAGAACTGGGCGAGGCCTTAAACAAGAGTGTGTACTCACCCCAATTCTGTTTAACCTTTTCATTTTTGATTTGAGCAAATCGTTGGATGGGGTGCACTCCCATCCCCCAAAACTGGGACAACAATTGCTGACGTCACTACAATACAAAGATGACATAGCACTGATGAACTTAACTCCAATTGGTCTGCAGCATTTGTTGAATGCGCTGGGCTCTCTACTGTACAACAAAACGCACGACAGTGAACCTACAATAAAACAAAATAGTAAACTTTAGAGGTGGTCATAAAAAGGGAAAATGGTACCTGGAAGGCAATCCGGTGGTAAAAAGTTCCAGGTTTTTCTTCTCATATTCCATCTTCCGCAGTACACTTCACTTGAACAGACTTGTTTAAAGTTTGGACTGCAAGAGCTAGTACAGCAACGGGTCCTTCCTAAGTATATGTCATCATTAAGAGAGGCAGTGCCGGACACACTAAAATCCCTGATCAGGAAAAGAGTATCAAGCAGGCAGTAAAACCAACCGTTGGGCCCAGGCCAGAAGTGAGGCTTTAGAAATGCTCGACGCACATCACGTTTGGTAAGCAAATATTCCACAGAACACTTTTAAACTCACAATGATGAACAAACAAATAATATTACTGTTGTGGGCGAAAGACAAGGAACGTTTCAAAAAGAGTAAGCACTCGTGGATATGTGTAACACATACAAATCGCCGAACCCACAGAGGTATCTGTTTGAAATAATCAAAGGCTATCATAAATTGAGGTTTTTAGTGCTGAGGTTTGGCCCATCACCAACAAGCGACGCATTGCCAGCGTGGGCCCCAAAACCTAGCTCAAACACTATGCAGGCTGTGCTTGGGGCAAGAAGAAAATCTCTTGCACATATTGTGTATATGCCCTGCCCTGCAAACTGAACACAGATAGTTCCTACGCAACATCTTTAACACACATGGCATCATGACTTGTCGTCGCGCCCTTCTTTTCTGCTTGCAAGGCTCGAGTGCCCGGGTAATGGTCTACCTGGAAAGGCTTATCACTATTGCTGAGAAACTGCTCAAAGCTGGGTCCACAACGACTTTCAGGATAGCATCGGCAGGCCCAGTCGCCTAGGAGAAAACTCAAGATGAACCTCAAAAGTCCCATTGAACAAAGTAAAACCCAAAACTGAGAAAAAGGGGACCAAACCTGACGCCTTAGTGTGCAGCATGTGGTCCCACAGTCTGAGTTGAACATAGTACTGCAAGCCAACGTCTCGCTGTGGGCAAACAAATAAATACTTTGTCACGTGAGCATACTTTATGATTGGACCAAGAGCTACAGCAGTAACCATCATGCAAGCTTTGCTGCACTTTCCAAGCACCAACACTTTAACCTCATGTGTCAACCAAATCTCTCGCCGTGGGCAAACAAACTAACACTCTGATGCCATTTTGAGTGCACTTTATTATTGGACCAAGAGCTACAGCAATGGCCATCACGAATGCTCTGTTGCACTTTCCAAGCACTAACACTTTAATCTCGTACGTCACTGCGCTACTATGGACAATTCTGAAATTGATCAATGGCATTGGTGTCCACTTTTTGAACGGACAATCAGCCGGCATAGTAGTTATTACTAATTTACTATTTTCTCTTCTTAAGCCTGCTATTTTAACTTCCTTGCACAACTCATAGAAGGTTAATTTGAGGAATGCCGGGCATTGAACGGTATGAATACTAAAATGACTTAAATATGTTTTTAAAAGGGTCCTTTGCCTGCATGTATGTTTGTTTTTTTTGTTTTTTTTTGTTTTTTTTTAAATGTTGCCTTCTTTTATCATGCAAATGTTTTAATTAACTGTATCATAATCAATAAAATTAAAAAAAAAATTTAAACTAACCAATGCTGTCTTTATGTAGGCAGAGAGAGCACCATGTTTCATAACATTATGAATACAGACTAATCACCTGCTGACAGTTTTTGTCCTTGTTGGCTAAGATGGGTATCACTGATAATGAAAACATGGTATCACTGAGAATGAAAACATGATTATAACATTGGAATGGTGAGCGCTCCATTGAAAACCATGGAGTGCTCAGGGCTTCTAATGGCCGGAAGAAGCCCGGAGAATCAACATTCCGTTTGTTCACAGCAACAGTTGTGAACAAAGGCCTCACAGAGCCCGGAGGGATTTCAACCCCCTTGGGCTCCGTGAGGCCTTTTTTTTCAAATTAAAACATTCTGTCCTCTAGGGGCGGAATGTTCTAATAGCCTTGCAGCCCTCTACAGCGGGCTCTACCAGCCATAAAAGGACCGCTGCCATATTAAAAGCCCTCGCCTTCGGCTCGGGCCTTTAATGCTGGAGCGGCCTTTTAATGGCCAGTAGAGCCCGCTACGGCGGGCTCGAAGGCTAGATTAGATACTCTGAAAGAGTTCGTTCTCATAAATCTGGAAAACAAAGCAAGGTTATGTTAGGTTTCCTCTGTCAAGGAACAGTATTTTCCAGGCTGAAATACAAGAAGAAACTCTTGATTTACTAGGAATTTTGACTGTAGTTTTGGTATAAAAGAAAGGACAGTCTGTGTGGAAGTCAATGGAAATGTAAGAACGCAAATTCTCCCAGTAGCGATGAGGAGTATAAAAGACACTGCTTTACAGGTAAGTGTTAGGGGGTAGGTTCCTTGACCTCTCATTTGTAATGCCTGCGCTAAGAAGCCCAGACTAAGACACTCTCTCAACCCATCAGTGCAATGTCAGTTTGGGGCCTCCATTAATAATGGAGCCGCTAGGCTTGATTGAAAGGTGCAATGGAGTCTCCAGAGAAGAGTATGTATATCTCAAGAGATCATTTGTTCCTGGGTGCTTCATGCCCATCCACTAGACCATGAGTATTGGGTCGGTCTGGACAGGCAATCCAATTCCAGGGGTTGGTGGTCTAGCAATCGGATGCTTTCACCTTCCCAAAGATCACTTTACAACACTTGATTATGGTCAGTAAGGGAGGCCACCACAAGGTTAGCCAGAGGATCCCTGGAGGAGATGCCTACCAACCTTGCTCAGAAATGTACCAAGTAGCTGAGACACTTTAAATAGATCTGGTCTCTCCCTCCTGGTGAAGAAATCTTACATATCATTTGAGAAAGGAGCATCCGTGCTCTGCATGCACAGTAGTTAGTTGGTACCAAGGGGCCATGTACACAGGGTACCACAAGTAGCACAGGCATGTACCAAATGACTGTTGTCCAGGCACAAGACTTAGATGTAATACTGCTCGGGCACTATGTGAACAAATTAAAGCCACAGCACTGCTGCCTAAGATACCCTACCTGAAGAATTGAGATGGAGGAAAAGAAACAGAAAGAAAAGGCGCTAAAACCCCCAAAATCTAGGATAGTGACCTACATAAAATTCACTCAGCATAATAGAAACAAATTCAATCCATAACAATTTAGGAGTAAAAACGGAATCTTGGTAAGTCACTTGGGATACTCCAGACATCAAAGTACAGCTCTCATGACAAATCCAAATTGGCAATGAATACCTACAGTGGCATGCTTGACTATCAAAGCTCAAAGGAGAAACAATACAGGATGGTCCAGAAAAACATACACGGCAAGACAGCACAGTAAAATCAACCCATATGCAATAAAAAAAATTAAACAATATCACTTACCAAAATGGCTCCAAAGCCTTCCTCAATCTACATTTTCAAATGTATGCTATTCTTTGAGGCCCACAAAACGGCAGCATCTTTCCATGCCGTACCTGACAACAAAAAACATAAGTACTTAAAAACTTACAATAACATTACTTGTGAATGCATAATAAATGGCTTTAAAATACTTACAATCAGGGAAAGAGGGTTGAGCAACAAGAGATTTGGACATGGAGGGGGCATTAAGTGCTGTGTTTTTACAGCAGGGTGTGTGTGCAAGGAAACAACAGGGTGGGCTCAAAGAGAATGGCGATTCTACAATTAACATGCAAAGAGAATCTTGATTTTATTAAAGACCAAGGAGGCTAACATTATGCAATAACCTTTATTGCTGTCCCAACATGCAGCTCATTAAAGAACATTACACAAATACATCATAAAGCATTAACCGGTTCCGTCCTCAGCCACGGTGGGTGTGTGCGGAGGACGGAACCATTCCGTCCTCGCACCCGCCCACATTTAGCTACTGTTTTATTTTGTGTGAAAATCTTTTTGCATTTGTTCACAATGTGTATTGTGTTGTATTGTGAGTCATTCTTCAAAAAAATTCTTTCTAGTGGGATATTGTTGGTTTTTGCTGTGTCTCTGCAGAGTAGGTGCTGGTGAGTCTAGCAGTCTCTGGCAAGTGAGTGGTATGGTTTTTGAGTATACAGATCTTTGTGATAAAGCCAAGCTTTGTTTATTACTTATTTTACACAGTGTTGGTTGTTGTTGACTTGTTTGTGAAGTTACTTTTCATAGTAAGAACTATGGCTAGCCGCAGGATGACTGCTCAGCAGGTTGTTGGTATGCTTTTTCGAGTGTTCCTCAGACCATGATTCCAACATGAACTCTGCATCTGAGTAGGGAGTGGAAGATTCTGGCAGTGAATTTTCTGTCCGAGAGGAATCATCCGATGATGAAGCCACTCTCAGTGCAGATGAAGTGCATGTTTTAGAGGCAGACACTGATGTGTTGATAGTGCAGCAAGAGGCATCTGGATTGCAGGCTAGGGCTGGAAGGCTTCCCATTGGAAAAGCTGAACCCAGGGTTGCCCCAAATATGGTGCAGCCGGTGCTGCCTACCTTTACTGGTATCGTAGAGTGTAAAGTGAATACTGAAAACCTTTGGCCTATAAATGTTTTTCAGTTGTTTATGGATGATGCATTTTTGGATGAGATTGTTGAGCAGACATTTGTATGCTGAACAATATTCGAGGGACAACAGTGCCAGACTTAAGCCCCGCTCTAGAGCTACCTGGCGGACTCTGACAAATCTGGCGGAGTTGAAGTAGTTCTTGGGTTTAACTTTTTGATGGGCTTGATAAGGAAGCCGTCACTGTCTTCATATTGGTCTACTAGTGCCTTGATGGCAAAGGCTATGTTTCCTGCAATCATGAGCCGTGACTGGAATTTGCTTCTGCTTTGGATGCTGGATTTTGTTGATAATGGTTTAGCATTGCCATGCGATTACCCTGATTGTGACTGTCTTTTTAGGATTCGGCCTTTCCTTGATCACTTTGTAGATCGGTTTTCAGAGATCTATGCTCTAGGGAAAGAATTAGCTTTGGATGAGTCTTTAGTCCTGTTCAAGGGTCGTTTGGATTTTAGGCACTACATTACTAGCAAGAGGGCACGTTATGGAATTAAGATGTATATGCTGTCTGAGAGTAGGACTGGATAGGTCTACAATTTCAGGGTGTACACAGGTAGGGATTCCAGTATTGACCTCCCTGGTTGTCCGTCCACTTTTGAAGTTAATGAGAAAATTGTGTGGGAACTTGGTAGAGGACTTTTTAACAACGGTCACCATTTATATGTAGATAACTTCTACACAGGTAAGCAATTGTTCAAGGAATTGGTCAAGGTGGACATTGTTGCTTGTGGCACAATCTGCTCTAACCGGAAAGTTTACCCAAAAGAGCTTGCTTGAAAAAGATTGAGAAGTGACAGTGCAGTGCCTTGCATAGGGATGAACTTCTAGCTGTGAAATTTTCTGACAGGAGACTACCATCCATGATGAAAATACTTCACCTGTGACTGTTTGGGGTCAGGTTGCTGAAGTTTGCAAAACTGTGTGTATTTTAGACTATAATAGGCACATGGGTGGTGTTGATAGATTAGATCAGAGGTTGGAACCCTATACTGCCCTTTGTAACGCTTTCATTTCATATAAGAAGTTGACTATCCATCTTTTCCACTTAGCAACCTTTAATGCCTTTGTTGTATTTAAGGAATGTTCTCCAGAGTCAAAGATGACATTTGTTAAGTTTCAGGAGTCTGTGACAGCCTTGTTGTAGTGGAACAGGCAAGTGTTCCTAGAGTTGGAGTGGTGGAGGATGTGGCTGGATTGAAAGATCGCCACTTTGCTGATCACATTCCTCCCACGGCCAAATAAGACTTTCCCAATATGAGATGTAGAGGTGCGCGGAAGTAGACTCGTATGTTCTACCCCGAGTGTCCTTCTAAACCTGCGCTCTGTGTGCCTGCTTGTTTTAGAATGTACCACATGCAAAAGAGTTTTTGGGAGCAACCATGAGTTTAAAAGTGAACTGCCTGGTCTGTATTGTTTTATATTTTTTGTTTATTTTAACAGTTGGCATTAGTGTGATGCATTTAGTTACAGCTTTTGTGTTTGTAGTTTTGTATCTACTTAGAATTGGTTAATTTTCTTTTTTGTAAAACAAAATGTGATGGCGGTGTGCGTGGACTAGCGCTTGGCTGGTGGTGTGCGTGGACTGGCTCTTGGCTGGCGGTATGCGTGGACTGGGGCTTGGCTGGCGGTGTGCGTGGACTCGGGCATGGCTGGCGGTGTGGAAGTCGTGAATTGCTGCTGGTCACTAAACACACTGCTAGCCAAACGCCAGTCCACACACTCCGTCAACCGATGTGGTTGCTGTCTCACGCATGTGGGCATATGAAAGTGAAGGGGCCCTTGAATGACGCTGTCAGTTGATGTGAGTGTTGTAATGTGCTGGGCCCGCTGCATGAATGGTCTTGTGTGTGTCACATATGAATGGGGTGTGAATGGACTGTAAAGCGGTTGGGGCCTCGACGCTGCTTTACAGCTCACGAGCTGTGAGTCACTGGTCCAGTTTTTTTTACTTTTCCCTTATTAACACTGCATTTCATTTTTGTGAACTTACTTGTCGATAAAATGTTATATATTGAACCATCACTCACCCTCGTGCCAAATCCAACCAGTGTGTGTGTGTGTGTACCTGATGAATATTTATTTAGTAATAATTGTCTTTTCTGTCTTTTTCTGCCAGGGTGTACATTGCCTCTTTTTGTGAATGTGGTAATGTGCCGGTCCCGCGGCTGGTGGTGTAAATGGTCTTGTGTGTTTCACGTATGAAAGGTGTGTGAATGGCCTGTAAAGAGGTTGGAGCCTTGTCACGGCTTTACAGCTCACGAGCTGCGAGTAATTGTTTCATTGTTTTGACTGTTGCATTATTAACAGTGCATTTTATGTTTGTGAAATCTCTTGTTAATAAAATATAAATTTTGACCCTTTTACTCACCCTCGTGCCAAATCCAACCAGTATGTGTGTGTGTGTACTTGAGGAATAGATGGTTGTGCAGTAATATTTGTCTTTTCTGTCTTTCTCTGCCAAGGTGTACATGGTCTCTAGGGAAAATCTACTAACTCTAGATATTTTGGGGGTGTGGCCAAGCAAGATGGCCGGTTAGACGTGCAGCGTTGCAGCTCATACCAAGGAGAGCCCACTCCTTAACGATCCTGTAGCAGCTGAGCCGTGCCGTGCTGATCCCCAACATATGTGTGGACATCTCCCTCTGTTGCTGATGATCTGTTGGGGGCCTGTGGCTCGAGGGGAGATTCGGTGGGCGGCAGCACTTCTGTGTAGCCTGGGCCACGGGCCGCCATTGGAGTGAGGCAGCGACTGTGAGATGCGAGTGCCGCAGCAATGGACGGCGCGACTGCCGAAAACAGAGGAGCAGGCCCAAATGTCCGGGACCTGGTGTAATGTATAGCCCCTAAGTGCTGATTGGAGAAACCCTGACTGGATCAGTGAGACCTGTGAGGGAGCCTTGAAGCGGCCTGCCTGTGGCCGGCGTGGTGCTGTGAGGGGGCTGGGCGCGGCGGCGAAGACTTGCTACCGCCCCTTACACGCGGGGCCCTGGGCCGCTGCGGTCTGCCCCTGTGTGGAGGGAGCCTGGGCCCGGCGTGCCTGTGCCGGCGGTGGAGGGTTCTGGGACCAGAGTGAGTTGCGCGCCATCGGGGCCTCTGGGGCTGAGGGGCCGGGAATCCCGCAGGGCCTTCTGATGCTGGACTTCACCCGACGGGAGAACGGAGAGGGAGATCTGGGGTCCCTCAGCGGTGAGTGCCCCTTTGTTCAAGTGGATCAGGGGAAGTGGGCAGAGCCTTAGCCTTTCCACTGTTGGAACCCCTGTTGTCTGCACCTGTAATTTGGGGCACAAAATCTAAACGTGCTGTGCCTGGGGCATTGAACTCAGTAGCTCTGTAGCCACTCCACCCTCCTCTCCCTTCTGATGCTGCTGTATGGGAGAACTCTGTGGTGGGGGAGTTGTGGTGGCTGCTAATGGTGCTTTCTGCCCCTTAATTGCTCATCTATGTACCTGCTGGTGCCAGGTTTGTGCTGCGGGCCCTCTTCTGGAACTAATATAAGAGGGTGAACTGTGCGTATCCTTATTTTACAACCGCCTGTGACCTATGCTTGGATTCGATGTATTGGGGCTTACTGGGTGGCATTGGCTCCCAAGACTGTCCAGGGTACGTTGATGCCACATAACCCTCCTGCCTGAACTCAAGTATGGTGAAGGGCAGGGGCCAAAAGGGTTGCAAACAAACACGATCGTGCAATATACTGTACCTGTCCCTGTCCCTGTCCCAATGGGGGCGCATCAGGAGGATCAGGTGAGCTCGGAGCCTGGAGGATAGACGCAGGGAACTGCTGAGATCATGGTGGCAATAGGGGGATCAAGAGAACCGTTAGAGTCTAAGATAGAAGCTACGGCCATGGAATTCAAACATTGTGCCACGGCCATGGACATCAATCATTGCGCCAAGATCTGCGTAGGGTTGCGGAACGAGTCACGAGCACGGAGGGGGGAGGGGGGAGGTGACTATCCTGCGGCAAGCTGTGAGGGATCTGCAGGCTGCGTGGCTGAAGTGCAGCGCAACGCACATGGAAGAAAGCCTGGAGGACGAGGAGGGGCATTCCAGGTGAAACAACTTGCACTTCCTTGGCTTCCCGGAACGTGAAGAGTGCCCCTCAGCGGAGCTCTTCCTTGAGGAGTGGATTACGATTGAACTTAAACCAACCCATCTCTCAATTATTTTTTTTTTACAATTGAGTGGGCTCAGGGGGGCATTGGTGCCTCTGGCGCGCCGCCTAGGGCGCTTATAGTTCGCATGTTTAACTATAGCGATAGAGATGCAATCTTACATCAAGTTCGAGCCCGCCGCCCCCCATGCTATGGAGACAAAACAATACAAGTCTTCCCTGACTATACTCAGAAGGTACAGGTTCTCAGGAAATCTTTCCTGCAAGTCAAGAAATGGATGAGAGACAATAACATCAAATACAGTTTGATGTTCCTGGCTAAGCTATGTGTCCAATATGAGGGAAAGGTACATTTCTATGAGTCACCTCGGGAGGCGGAGGACTGGATGGATTCCATAGGTCTACGTCAAGATGTGAAAGAGTCTGGGTGGTGCGAGCAGAGGTGCCGTGGGTCGCATCAAGCTGCCAGGAACCGTTCGTCGACAGCGAGGCAGTCCAGACATGAGACAGAGGAGCGCACTGAGAGGATCCTGGTATGCCCGGATGGTACTATGTGGGCTGAGCCGTGGCCCCTGGCGACCTAGTACTCTTTCTCCTCGCTGTGCCTAGTCCAAGAGACACCGAGCGATGACATTATTGAGGGGTGACTTGACCTAGAATAAAAGAATTCTAAAGTCAGGGGCTTGGGGGCCCTTTGGAACTATATGAGAGGCCCAGGTAATACCTAGTATCAACTACAGATTACGCAACCAGATATGTTCACTCTGCTGCTCTCTTCTCTCCCCTTTCTTTGTTTTCGTTTGACTGGTGGAAATGTGTTGGGGGATGTCTGGAGTATCCTCTATGAATCTTATTTAAATCTGGGCTAAAAGTATTGTGAGGTCGGAGAACTGGAGGCCCTTGGAACTGTACGAGGGTCACAGGTAATGCCCAGTATCGCCGAAAAAATATGTAACTGAACATACCAGTTTTACTGTTCCCTTCTCTCCCCTTACCTTGTTTGAATAGCGAGTTTTTTTTTTGGGGGGGGAGGGGGAGGGCTGAAGTATGCTGTATGAACAGTGGAACCAGTTGTGTATTGTCTTATATTGCTCCTTGGATGGGTCTGTTTGGGGCCTACACCTGCACAGCCTGCTGAGCCTCAATTTGGGACTTGCACCGTGTGGGGGATCTAATGACCTGAACTGTATTTACATTTAGGGGGCCTTTTATAGCATTTGTGATCTGTTGAGTGCGGAGGGAGGGCGTTTGGGGCGGGGTTCACTACCCACTTTCAACCTTGAGTTGTGCCAGGAGGGTTTGTGGATTCTGCCTTTGGGTGAGTTCTGGGGTGGGTTGTTATTGTTTGCTGACTTTCTTGATAAACTTGTTTGAGTTTCACATGTTTGGGGAGAAAACTTCAATGGATAATATATGCAACATGCTGATCTGTGGGCCTCACTGCTGGGTGTGGGAGGTCAAAATTTACCTCCAATTTTGTACATGTCACAGGTTGGGTACGAAATATAAAATGATGACCTGGAATGTCCAAGGTCTGAACAATCCCACGAAATGCCACAGGGTGCATGCATTCCGTTGAAGATATGGCGTTGCAGTGGCCTTTCTCCAAGAAACCCACTTGTGGGCTGATTGCCTTAAATGTTTGAAAAAGAGGTGGAGGGGACAGGTCTATGCCACCTCCTATTCTGGGTATGCGCGAGGATCCCTCATATGTGTGGCCTCACACTCTGGTCACAGTGGATGTGGAGGGGAGGTTTGTCATCCTGGAAGGCACATTTGATGCCCACGGCATCTGTTCTGTCAACGTCAATGCCCCAAATATTGATGACATTACCTTTATGGGTTCCAAGTTGGGAGCTACCCAGCTTCCTGTGTTGGTAGAGGTGATCATGGCGGGAGATTTTAATTGTGTTCTTACTGGCCAGCTTGATAGATCCCCTCCCCGACTGGCTAACTAAGCCCGGCAGGTCCACTGTGCTCAAGCAAGGACTGGGGTCCTTGGGCCTGGTGATCATTTGGCGCTTGGGGCACCCAAACACTCTTGCTTATTTTTGCTATACACCAGTGGTGAACACCTATAGCCGTATAGACAATTTTGTTGTCCCAACGGCAGGTGCATATAGGATGCTGGACATCCATTACTTGGCTGGATATATATCCGACCATTCTCCCCTCCTGTTAACGTATTCCCTGGAACGTCAGACACCAAAGATACCGCTATGGAAGTTGAATGCGGACACACTAACTGACCCTTACACAATACTTTGATCATAATTGGGGAAGCACAGGTAGCAGGGCTTCCAAATGGGATGCCATGAAAGTGGAAGTACGGGGAGAGTGATTGGCTGCCACAGTCAGCATTCGCCACGCATTGGAGGGGGACCTAACTCGCCAAGAGCAGACCCTGGTGATGCTGGAAAAACAACCATCCAGTAAGTCTGAGTTGCGGGAGAATGAAATCAACAAAGCAAAAAGATAATTGAAATATGGGAACAGTTAGAGAAATATATCCGACACATCTGCAGGAAGTGTATGCAGCCCCGATCTTGGAGCTGGATACCCATTTGCTGACTGCCTATTTAGCGGAACTGCCATTGTCGAGGCTATTCCCCAAAGATCGTGAGCTATTGCCCTCCCCAGCCCCCCCCCCCCCCCAACCAAGCAAAGAGGAACTACATGGCGCGATGGCTGCACTGAAAAGGGCCAAGTCGCAGGAGGGGTGATGGACTCCCTGCTTACTTTTTAAAACTCTTCCCTGAGGCCCTGGTTGATAAGCTACTCCCGGTATTTGAGGAGGCCCTTGATAGAGTGATACTGTCGGATTCCATGACAGAGGCCCGCTTTGTAGTTATACTGAAAGTTATACCAGGGAAGGGAGGCTGGTTCTTACTGACCACTCTCTATGATGAATGATGATTTAAAGCTTCTTAGCCAGGTACTGGCGACGCGATTGCTACCCCACTCCCTACTCTGATCCATACCGATCTGTCGGGATTTATCCTGCTAAGGAACACCTTGTGCAACTTGCATCAGCCAACTCATGTTATGCACGCACCGGTTCTTGGCAAGAGCCAATATGCGCTTGCCTTTCTTGATATTGAACTCACCTTTGGCTTGGTGTGTTGGGACTAGATTTGGCAGGAACTTGATCGGATGGGACTGGGGAATACATACATTGAAAGGGTCAAACTGCTATATTCAACTCCGCGGGCTAGGGTGAGGACCGGATGATACAGCTAGACTGAAATTGTCCTACAACGTGGCACACGCCAAGGTTGCCCGCTGTCACCCATAATATTTGCCATTGCTATGGAGCCCCTTGCATGCCAGCTCAGGCAGTCTCTCCACGGATGGGGTATACAAATTGTTAATACTGATCATGTTGTCTCCTTATACCCAGATGATGCCATGATGATGCCATGATTTACCTACACCGGCCAGACATTTCTGTGCCCATAATGCTGAACGCTATGCTGAAATTTTGGGTATTGTCCAGATTACGGGTTAATAATACAAAATCTGCCCTATTCCCATTGGGCCATTAGGTGGGCCTCTCTGTCGACGGTCTCCCAGATGTGGGGTTACACTGGAAAATGGACAGTGTCAAATATCTTGGTATACAGGTGAACAGTGAGTGCCGGTCCTATGATTTGAATTTGGGCCGAGTTCTTCAGAATTTACTCCAGACAGTTACGTTTTGGAATGCGCTAAGACTCTTGTTAATGGGGAAGATAGCGTTAATTAAAATGGTGGTACTGTCACTATGTCTCTACATGCAACAGAGTGCAATGTATGAAATCCCCCAAAGGGTATTTCGGGAACTAGATAAATTGCTCGTCCACCTTCTCCGGGCAGGCAAGAGATGCAGGATAAGCCTCAGTAGCATAGGGCGAGAATGGGACAAGGGGGGAATGGAGGTCCCTGATCTGGAATTATATTATCTGGCGGCACAACTACAGCATGCTGTTCATTAGTTTGATAAGAAGCCTAACTAGGAGCGCTCCCTGCTAGACTGCACACATGAACGGGCACCTGCTAGGGGAGCTGATGATGGTGGGTAGGTGGATTTCCCCCAAGTTGCCTCATGTGATCCAGCCGATAGGCGGTCTCTCGGAACGAGCAGTTAAACGAGTTGTTCGGCGGGCGCCATACGCCCCATATTTAGATATATGGATAGTTTGCTCCCTCACACAGATGGCAATAGATAGCAGGCGGGAGAATGCTCAATGCTTTCTGACCTCTAATCGGAGGGTCGCTTCATTTCACTACAGGACGCCGTTGAGACGTTCAGTCTGGGGAGTGGACAATTCCTTCAATATGCCAAGATAGTGGCCACGGCACATCAGTTATGTTCGTCATTTTCTGAAGCCCCTACCCCCACACAAACACTAGAGACCCTGTCGTCCATGACAGGTGGGTGCAAACTTATAATGCATATTTACCGAGCTGCTACCACAACTCCGCCCTGCATCAGGCTGGGAAGTATCACATACAATTAAACAAGGTTTATTGAGGCTCCTACCGCACAACCCTAGATTGAAGTTGAGCAGACGGTTTACTATGTTGGACCTCATAGTGGCAAAAAGATGTATAGCTATCAGTTGGATAGCAGTGAGGCCCTCCACAAGGGAAGCATGGGAAAGGGATTTATTGGAGTGGGAGCAGCTGAGAAGGCACACATACAGAAAACACTTAAGAGATGTTTTGTGTTCTTGGGACGCCATGACCCAGGCGATATTGGAGCCGGGGGACAGGGATCGGCCTACCACAGGCATCCAGACCACACTGGTGGAGAGATGCCCTGATTGAAACAGTGACCGGTGAATCGGGTGGAGAACTGCCATACTCATTGCATGCTGGGATTATGCTTAAGTAGGTTAGCCGAGAAGAAATCGATAATATTTTCTGAATGTCAATTGTCTTAATGGAAGTTTGGGGGAGGGTGGGTTAGGGAGAGAGGGACTTATATAGGTTATATTTGTTATTAAATTGATTTTGTGTAAGTGTAGACTTTCGATTGTCATTCCTAAATATATTTTAGTTGGAAGTATACTGAGACGGACGTCGCTGTTACTAAGATGGCTGTGGACTACCACTATACGGAATGTATCCGGAACAACAGTTTATTTAACTTTTTTTTTCTTTCTTTCAGCTTCACTGAATGGATAAATGTAACCGCCGTCTGTTTGGCGATGTCCGACTTTGGTACTGTAAGTTATAATACACTGTCATTTGAAATGTCAATAAAGAAATAAAACAAAAAACTAAGCACCCAGGGGAGTACAGGCTGGTTTGCCTCTCGTGGATACCAACAAGTTTTCTTACCCACAATGCCCTGCAAACCTCAAAATGTGACTAAAGTCACAAGAGGGGAACGCTGGGTGGTAGGAAATTTGTGCTGGTGCGGTGATCCCACACAGAAATGTAAGGAAAATGTGATTTTGTTTATTTTGCTAAATTTGAGGTTTTCAGGAGATTCTAGGTAAAAAAAAAAAGTTGGGAGATGAACGCAAGCCGCACATCCCTGGACTCCCCAGGGTTTCAGATATGTCTGGTTTGGTAGGTTTACCTAAATGGCCACAAAGCCCGGGACAAAAAACGCAGGTGCCCTCCTTGCAACACCAGGCTGTTTTGTGATAGATGATGCCTCCACAATACATTTAGGGCCCTTACCTGTTGCGGGTACTTGTCCCACCCACACAAGTGAGGTAGCATTTTTATTGGGAGACCTGGGGGAACACTGGGTGGTAGGAACTTTGTGTTGGCCCAGTGATCCCCCAACTTTCCCACACAGAAATCAGAGGAAAATGTGCATTTTTATAAGCTAAATTTGAGGTTTGCAGAGGATTCTGGGTAGGAAAACGTTGGGGGATATACGCAAGCCACACATCCCGGGACTCGCCCGGGTGTCTAGTTTTCAGAAATGGCTGGTAGGTTTCCCTAGACACCTGCCGAGTCCGGGACCAAGAAGGCAGGTGACTTCCTCGCGAAACCAGGTCTTTTTGTGATCAATAATTTTGAAGTCCACACAGTATGTTGTGGATCACTTCCTGTTGCGGGCACTAGGCCTACCCACACAAGTGAGATTCCATTTTTATCAGGACATTTGGGGGAATGCTGGGTGGGTGGAAGTTTGTGGCTCCCCGCAGATTCCAGAACTTTCCATCACAGAAATGTGAGGAAAATGTGTTTTTTTTGTTGTTTTCTTTTACAAAGTTTGAGGTTTGCAAAGGATTCTGGGTAACAGAACCTGGTGAGAGCCACACAAATCCCCCCTCCATCCTGGATTCCCCTGGGTGTCTAGTTTTAAAAAATATACAGATTTGCTAGGTTTCCTTAGGTGCAAGCTGAGCTTGGGCCAAAAATCAACAGCTAGGCACATTGCAAAAAAAGGCTCAGTTTTCACTAGAAAAATTTGATGTGTCCACGTTGCGTTTTGGGCCATTTCCTGTCGCTGGCACTAGGCCTACCCACACAAGTGAGGCACCATTTTTAACGGGAGACTTAGGGGAACACAGAATAGTAGAACAAGTGTTATCAATTGACTTTCTATGCATTTCTGCCTTCCAAATGTAGGATACTGTGTAAAAAAGAAGTAATTTTGAAAAATGTCCTCTAATTCATATGCTAGCATGGGTACCCACAAATTCAGAGATGTGCAAATAACCACTGCTTCTAAATTCCATATGTTGTTCCAATTTCAGAAATACATAGGTTTCCTTGTTACCTATTTTTCACTCTTTATATTTTACCAAATTAATTGCTGTATACCCGGTACACAACGAAAAACCATTGTAAGGCGCAGCTCAGTTATTGGCTCTGGGTACCGCGGGTTCTTGTGAACCTACAAGTCCTATACATCCCGCAACCAGAAGGGTCCAGCGGGCATAATGGTATATTTTCTTTAAAAATCTGCCAACTGTTACTTTCTATAGGAAAACCTTGAAGGATCTACATAAATGACCTCTTGCTGAATTCAGAATGGTCTGTGCTTTTCAGAAATGTATAGCTTTCTGGGATCCATTATTGGTTTCATATCCATTGCTACCACTAACTGGAAGGAGGTTGAAAGCACAAAATTAGGAAAAATAGGCTAGGTCCCAGTAAAATGGCAAAACTGTCTACAAAAGTTTGGTTTTCTGACAAAAGTCTGCCTGTTCCTGAAAGCTGGGAAGATGGTGATTTTAACTCACCAAAGCCTTCATTGATACCATTTGCAGGGGAAAAAAGACACTTTCTTCTGCAGCACGTTTTCCCATTTCCACCCCCCAAAAAAACAAAATGTAGCAGTATTTTGGCTAATTTATCGGTGCCCTACAGGGGAATCCACAAACCCTGGGTACCTTTAGAATCCTCTGGATGTTGGAAGAAAAGAAAGCAAATTTGGTGTGGATACCTTCTGCGAACAATAGGTTACAGGGGACCTAAGCGTGAACCACCCCAAATAGCCAAAAAAGAATTAGCACGGGGGGGGTAAAGGCCTAGTAGAGAAGGGTTTAAATCCATTTTAGAATGTTCAAACAGTATATATGTCTAAGGCGCACAATCCTACTCCTTTTTTATGCTACGATGAAACAAGAGATTTCCTTCATCTTGAACCAAAAAACTGAATGCGAATAATGTGCAAATAAAAATATTAATCAACTAATTTCTTCATAAAAACAAAACATGTCTTAATAAAGTCATATCTCGCTACCGAGGGCTATACCCGTTGTTAAAGGCCCTGAACCTGAGTTATAGGCCTGAGCCACAGGTGAGGGCCTATAAAGAGGGAGAGTGCCTTTAACAACCGGTATAGCCCGAGTCAGAAGAGCTATAGGGCTATTAGAACATTCCACCAACTAAGGGTAGAATGTTCTAATTTAAAAAGGGAGAAACATGAAGACAAACATTGGAATGTTGGAGCTTCGGGCTTTACCAGCCATTATAAGCCCGGAGCTACTCCAATGTCTTCAATGGAGCTCTCAACATTCCATTTTTCTAATATGTGTTAACCACTAACTTTTTATTCATACATTCAAACAAAACATTTAACCTATTTCCTCTATCATACAATGGGAGAGAAGGGTAGGGTAATGTTAGCCTTAGTTGTTTTTAATGAAATCAAGATTCTCTTTGCATGTTAATTGGAGAATCGCCATTACATTACAAGACCGGAGGCTACCATTATGCATGTTTAAAGCCATCCAGTGGCAGACTGCAGCCTTCAAAATCTCTGTGAGGGAGCCACCTGCCAGAAGATTTTGCTAGCCATTGCACCTCTAGAGGAGAAAGCTCCAAATCTTGAAAGATCTACTCCGGCTTCTTTCATAACTGTTCTTACCCATCTAGACAATGCAGCTGTTGAAACTGCTCTAAAAGGCTTCACATATGACAGTAACAACTGTGCCTCTCCATCCACTCTAAATTCTAACAATTTGTTTCATATACCTTCCTGAAATTTACCACACATAACTTGACACATTCGTGAAAATAAGGGTAGAAAATAGCCTCAGACATGGTCTTAGTACTTTTTCAAACATCAAAGTGTACCCCCTCAGGAGAACAACGTAGCCTTATAGCCCTCCGCAGCGGGCTATACCGGCCATTAAAGGCTCACTCCAACGTTAAAGGCCCAAGCCGAATGTGAGGGCCTTTAACAAGGGAGCGGGCCTTTAATGGCCGGTATAGCCCAGCTACGGTGGGCTAAAAGGCAATTAGAAAAATTCTGCCCCATCTGGGCAGAATGTTCTAATTAGTAAAACAAAGGCCTTAAGGTGCCTGAGTGGTTTGAAATTCCTGCGGGCTCTGTGAGGTCTTTGTTCACAGCTGTTGCTGTGAAAGACAAACATTGAATAATGGAGGTCTGGGCTTTTACCAGCTATTACAAGCCCGGAGCTACTCCATTGTCTTCAATGGAACGCTCAACATTCCAATGCTCTAATATCTACTAGAAATCTCCAAGGCCTTAACATCTGAAACCCCTCTAAAAGAAATTAAACAAAGTAAAGTTGCTAGCTTCAGAGATATCTGTCTCAGGGAAAGCCAATTATTGCTTGGCCATGATATGAACAATTTAAAGACTAATCCTACATCCCATAACAAATCATAACAAGCTCTAGGGGGTCTCCTGAGCCTAATTCCTTTAATCACTCCCCTTATCAAAGGATCACTTCTTAATGCAAAATTGACTATTAAAGCATGTCCCGCTGACACAGCTGACCTATTGCAGTTAATTGTCCTGTAAGAAAGGCCAGAATTGAATAAATCATCTAGATAGTTTGCTACTTCTGTTACAGGAGCCTCCAAGGGATCCAAATCCATTTCCATGAACCAACTACACCATTTCTTCCATACTCCCTCGTATCTTTTCCTGGGGCCCGGAGCCCAAGACTCATCCAATAGGTCTTTAGCTTTTCCTGAAAGGCCTGAATATCTGCTGGTACCCTTGAAATCTTCCAAACAAGAAGGTTCAAGCTCCCTTCAAAAAGAAAAGGATGTTCCTCTCCCTTGGAATCTACTGTAAGACCCAAAGTTACCGGAACCAGACAGGGTATCTCTATTGCGAGTTCCATTACACCTGGGAACCAAACCTGAAAACTCCAATATTGAGTTACCAGAATGATTTTGCATCTTTCTATCTGAAACTTCATCAACACTCTCTGGATCTTTGAGAATGAGGGAAAAGCATAAACTCCTGCTCTTACCCAATCCTGAAGAAAGGCGTCTACTTCCGTTGCCCCAGGATTCGGCTTCCAAAAGAAGTACCCGGGTACTTGATAGGTTAGTCTGCATGCAAACAAATCCACCAAATTGGTCCCTATAACCTCTGAATCACTTTGAAAATGATTGGGTTCAAGTTCCAGTGTATGACATACCGGAGGTATCTGGAATTCCAGTCCGATCTCACATTCTCCTGTCCGGGAATATATTGTGCTCTAAAAAGGATTTTGTGTTCCCAACAAAAATATCATATCTGTTTTGCCAAATCTGCCAATCGTTTTGATTTCCAGCCGCCCAATCAATTTTTGTGCGAAATGGCTGTAAAACTGTCCAAATGAATCAAAGTCATACTGTTCGGCAATACATTTTTGGAACTCATCAGTGCATTCAAACCAGCTAACATTTCTAAACAATTTATGTGTAGCATTAGTCCCTATTTGGACCATTTTCCCCATTTCTAACATGTTCAAGTATGCTCCACAACCAAAACTGCTGGCATTCCACTCCAAGAAAAACAAAGGAAAATTTCCAAAAATGGCTTTGCCATTCCAGATTGTCTAACTAGCATTCTAGATCCTCCCGAGCATCCACTGATAATGAAATTGGGTCGGCATACCACAAACCTTTCCTCAGTCCCAAAGCCTTCAGTCTCTGAAGAGCTCTGTAATGCAATAGACCTGGGGATATGGCTTGATTGGACGATGACAGAAGTCAGAGTACTCTCACTAAGTCTCCCAAGGTAACCAGTTTCTTTTCCAAAACAACTTTTACCGCCTTTCTTATCTTTTTTTATCTTTTCCTGAGGAATAATTATTTAAGATAGTGGAGTATCCACCTGAAAACCCAAAAATTCTAGGTTGTTTTGTTGGGACCATAAAAGACTGCCCACATTCAGTATAAACCCTAAACTCTACAATAAGTCCCATGTCCACATAAGGTGTCATTAACAATATATCGTCCAAATAGATTATCAATTGGATACCTTTCTCTCAGGAAGGCAACTACTGAGCGCATCACCTTGGTGAAGCACCAAGGAGCTTAGGATAGCCTGAAAGGAAAACAAAGAAATTGAAATAGGACATCTCTCCAATTGAATATTTCGGAGAGGCTTTTCCCTAGGTAAAGTAAAATATGCGTCCTTTAAATCCAATTTTACCAACCAATCTCTTTCCTGCAAGATGTCCCTCAATAGATGGGTCCTCTCCATCTTGAAATGTCTGTACACCAGGAATTTGTTTCAATATTTCAGATTTATTACGGGACTCCAACCCTTTTCCTTTTTCTTTATGAGAAACACAGTACTCACAAAACCTTCTCCTATTTCTGACTCTGCTACTCATATTATTGCCTCTTTGCCCAACATTTGGGAAACCTCTGAATCTACCAACTTCATCTTTTCCAAAACCAAAACCAACTCTCTAGACTGGCCATTTTGAACAGGGGATCCCCAAAACTCTATTTAGAAACCACCTATGATTTCCAATACCCAATTGTCTCTTGTAATCTTTTCCCAGTTGAGAATGAAAAACCTTAGTCTTCCCCCCACAACTTTTAAATAGGAAAAACCAACTAGACTGTCCAGACTCACCTTAAGTTCTTGAACCTTGAGATCTTGACCTTCCTCCACGTTACCTAAAATTTCTTCCTCTTTGTGGGTAGAAATCTGTGTTGGAATGATAATTACTTCCATAGCTTCTGGGTTCTTGGGAATAAAAGAGGGACCTTTGAACTCCACGTCCAGCAGCCGATCCCTCCTGTGACCCCTACCAAAAACATGCCTCATTTTATTCTGAGCTTTGTTAAAGGCAATGAATGTGGAGACACATTTTCCCAATGACTTCACAAACCTTTCTCCAAATAGAACGCAATTTGGGTCCCTCATATCATCTCGGTTTGATAAGTCTGCCAATTTCGGGTTTATCCTCATAAGGACAGCCTTTCTTCTCTCCATTATCAAACATGCGATAGTATTCCTTACCATGCATAAAGCAAGGTGGGCCCATCCTCTAAGGAGTTCCACATTGACCCTTGTTTTATTACATCTGGCTTCTTCAGCCATGACTAGGTTATGGGACATTGGTGCCAACACATCCAGAACTTTATCCCAATATTGTTTCAGGCATTGTTCGATCCCTTTTCTGGGATCTTTTCCAGACTTAAATAGGAATGTTATAAGTTCTGGGTCAAGATTAGGGGTTGTGAAAGTTTTGTACCCAACAGAGGACCTTGAGCACTCTGCCCTTAACAAGTTGTGGGTGTCTTTGTCAAAGGATTTTCTCATCCAGAATTTGATAAACTTCGCCACATGATCCATGGGCCACCATTCCGAGCTTCGAGGATGTTTAATCGTATTAGGGTTAACCATATCGCCCCCAAACAGATCTTTTAATCCATTTGGTGTCGATGTGCGATCCAAATCCTAATCAAGGCTCTCCAATAGATCTGAACCCTCTTGTAAATCAAAAAGGACTCATCGAATTCCAAATCCTTGGAATCATATGCTTCCTCTTCAATACTGTAGAAGCCTTGACCATCTTTTGTATAATCATAGTCAGTCCTAATTATGCCGCAATGGACAACTCTTCCAAATGCCCTGCTAAGGTGGCCCTTTCCTTTTGTGCCGTTGTGGACACCATCCTCTATTGTAGTGCTCAGGCTATTAAAAGCAACTTCATCACAGTCAGTTTTTTTCATATGTTTTGTCTTTTGGGATACTTTTCCCCTCTTTTTAGAATTAGAAGTAGAAGAGACATCCTCTTCAGAGAAAGAAAAGTAATCTTCGCCTGAAGAAATGTCCCTCTTTCGTTTAGAAAAAACAGTCTGCACCGCCTCCTTGACAGATGTTCTCAATTCATTTTCAATAAAGGTCTTAAATGAGTCCCCAATCAAATCACAAGTAACTTTATTCGGTCTAACAAGACCATAAAAGTACATAAATCGTAAATACATACGTCAATAAAATACACATTACATCCAGATCCATAAATAAGACTAAATTGTATTAACAACAATCATTTTGCGTCATTAAAAGACTGAGAAAGATCTCAAATACATATTGTGGAGGTAAAATAATTGTCAAAATCAGTGCTACCAAAAACAATACCTTCATTGACGACCCCACAGTATAACTGTACAAACAGTGGATCTAATATAAAATACCACTGTATTTAAGCCCAGCTAATAGCGCAATAGTTAAGCATATTGCACAAAATCTGGCAAATAAATAAGCATATGAAATGATTTAAATACATAATAAAATAATCAAATAAAAGGAAACATGATACAATGCATTATGTGTAAGATCAACTTCCCAAAAAACAGCATAAAACGCTCAGAAAAAATCACTCCCCTCTTAAAACGACCTTCTCAGCCTCAATAATGAGGCGAGAAAGCGAGCAACAGCGTAAGTTGAATGTACATCCAGAAGTAACTGTAAGCATATTAGGGTGGGCTTAAACTGAACAAAATGCAAAGGTTTCAACTGGGCAATATAAATTTTATTCTAAGGATATCATAAAATCCACGTAAAAAAAAACAAAATGCTAAAGATCTTGGGGGGAAAAAAGTGCAGGGACTCAACTTCCTGTTCAACACACCAGGCATAGGAAATGCCAACATGTGGAACTGGTTGAACCTAAATCTAATAAGAAGGAATCGATGATGGACATTAATGGTGGACATTAAAACTACTGAGCAAATAGGGTTCAATGGCGGGACATGTTACAATCAGTGCATGTTCTCGAACCAGGGGTTTCTCCAACTCAAAAACCTCCCTCTCGGTTTTCCGCCATAGGAAAAAATTATCCTGACTCCAGGCGATATCAGCTTTCAGAATAGTAGAAGGCAGCTCAAGCAGGGCAGGTCTACCTAGTTTGACAAAAGTGTCACTGATACACGTCAGCCATTTGACTAACCTCCACCCATCAAGTTCCAGGCAGTCCTCAACTATCTCTCTACTTACGTGGTTTTCCGATCGCGCCCAGATAGTGAGCCACCTAATCAGGGGGCTGAGGTCAATGAGATCCTACAGATAAGGCAGTCCTAACTCCACATGACCCATAAAAACAGAGGTAGAAGCAGGAACTGCTAACGAATGCCTACAAAACCCATTTTCCACCACTTGATGCTCCCTTAAATTTACATAACCCCATACATCACTACCGTAAGTGGCTACTGGAACAGATTTGACATGATATATCTTAATCAAGGCATCCAATGGATCGCTACCAATTCTAGCGGAGAAAGCAAAGAGTGAACCTACAGGGCTTGACAGAGCTAATCTCTTGGATTTTATCAGTGGGGCCCATGTAGACTGGTCATCAAAACAACTTCTAAATGGGTATAAATCTGGACCCTAGACCACCTATTGCCCTGAACATGAAAAGAGCTCAGCTTGGTCTTTTTGGGTCCCAGCACCCTTACCTGTGATTTGCTATAGTTGGTAGAAAGATCAAGACTATTCAGATATAGTACAAAAAAAATAAAGCAATGTATGGAGACCCAAGGCAGTTCTTGCAAGTAAAGCAGTGTCGTCTGCATATAATAATGCAGGGATCTGGCGAGAACCTATTCGAGGGCAGTCCATCTGCTTATCGAGTAGCCTAGCCTCCAGATTGTTCAAACACAAAGTGAACAAAAGGGGCCATTATACACCCCCTGTCTTACTCCACTCCTCAAGCGAAAGGAGCTAAAGCAAGACCCATCCGTGTTGTAAAGGAAAACCACCTTCATATCGCTGTGTAACTCACTAAAAAAGTAAACAATGGCCGTGTCCAAGCCCATATCCAACAAGATCTGCCACAATTTGGATCAAAGGCGGAAGATAGATCCACGTATGCGATAAACAATGATCCTGGTTTTACCACAGTATACTTGTTGATCAGCATGTCGAAATTTAAACACTAGTCACACATCCCCAGAAGCGGTCAGAAGCCGTACTGAGGATCTGAAAGAACAGACCCATCCTTGCCCACGACATGGCCATTTCTAAAATCACCCTGCCCATTACTTTGACGACCAAGTATATCAAAGAAATGGGCCTGTAGCAAATGGGAAGGTCTCTGGAACCCTTTTTATATACGGGGATAATAATGGACTGGGACCACGAGCCTGGCAGACCAGTGCGTGTAACCAGATTAAATAGTTGAGTTACTTTTGGGCCCACAAACTAGGTGTCATCTTAAACAGATCAGCTGGAATGCAATCAGGGCAGGGGCCTTGTGGTCTGTCATGCGTTCAATTGCTAACGTCAAATGTTAGGTTACACTTTTGTGTCATTGATACTAGAGGCTCATGCGAGCCAACACAATCCTAAATGCACTCAAAGGACTCAATCCACTTCTCAGGGAGATGTGGGAGGAAGTGGCATGGGCTCCATTCCCACGGAATAGGGGACGATTATTTGTGGGACCCAAAATTGGCTGCAGTAAGCCTTAGTTGAGGCCTCCGCCAGATCAGACCAAGCGTCCTCGCTGAGTTCCCTCTTCCTCCTCTCTAGCGCCTTTATGTAAATGATACATCTAGAAGATATTAGGCACTGATATTTGGGCTAAGTTTTGAGCGCAGACAATAACAGCTTATGGGCATCAGAGCAATCATTGTTGAACCATCTAGGTTTGTTATTGAACACGGTTTTAGGAGGAAGGAACAATCTAGCTTCAACATCCGCCTCAATCTCATGATAAGCACTCAAAAAAGCATCATCAAGAGGGTCCCCCAAGCACAAATAGAATTCCTTGCTCCTAGCAACCACAAGGCTCCTCAGGAAGTGTTCAGGGATGATTTTGGACCACTTTATTCTTCTACACTTTATCATCAAGCTTGGTTATGGTGGTTTGTACTAGGGCTCGGACAAACAAGAAATCTATTGTAGCATTCACATCACGCCCAACAAAAGTAGAGGAAAAACTACCATTTGGATTTCGAAATGCTTTAGCCATGACACATTCCAAATTGAACTCCGTCAGGATATTATTCAAACAGGCTCCCACTTGGCTCGAGGTGTAAAGAGTCTTCACTGTACATCTGGTCACAAAGAGTAAAAGAACGTCCCCAATCAGTTCTACCATTGGGAGAACCTGAGGCAAATTGGTATTATCTGCCATCCTTCCTAATTTAAGGTAGATTGAAAATAAATATATAAATATTTATTTTCACTGAAAAAACCAAAGGTTACAGGGACGCTCTAGTTAGGGTCAGATTTCACTCGTACAAAACCAGTGAAATTCGGCCGTTATAGTTAGTGAGGTAACTAAAACTTTCAGTTAATTTCTAAGGTTTTTTTAAAGCCAATTCCAAACTATAACTTCCCTGTAACCTTGGTTTTTTCAGTGAATTTCTATGGGTTTTTTAACTAGTAGTCGCATTTGCAGAGTGGTGAAGAAAGGGGGCTGGGCCTCCGACCAACTCTCAGGAATCCCGCTGTGTAGGACTTAAAGAAGGTACCAGGAGGGCTTCTTGGCCCCCAAGGTCCCTCAGGAGTAAAGTGGACTCCACCGCCCTACCAGTAGTGCACCACAAGCTCTGTTTGCAGAGTGGGGGAGAAAGGGGGCGTGTCCTTTGAAGACCTCCCAGCAATCCCACGGTGTGGGACTTATTGGAGATAATAGGAGGGGTAGTTGCCCCCCCAAGGACGTCCTTGGAGGCCAACTGCCCCTCCTATTGCCCACACAGCAGAATTGCTGAGACCTGATAGCAGGCCACTCCCCTTTCTCCACCACTCAGCAACGTGCGTCCTGGCACACTACTAGTAGGGGGATGAAGTCCCCTTGACTTTTGAGGGTCCTTGGGAGCCAACTACCCCTCCTGTCACCTCTAGCAAGTCCCACACAGTGGGTTTGCTAAGGCTTTTCGGTGGCCACGTCCCCTTTCGCCACCACTCTCCAAGCGCGCCTCCTGGTGCATTACTAGTTGGGGAATGAAGTCCCCTTGGCTCTTGAGTGTCCTTGGGGGCCAGCTAACCCTCCTGTTACCGCCAGTAAGGCCTATACAGCTGGACTGCTGAGAGGTCATCAGAGGCCACACCCCCTTTCTCCACCACTCTACAAACGTGCCTCCTGGATCACTACTCGTTGGGGGAAGAGGTTCACTTTAATCCTGAGGCCCTCAGGAGGCAAGGGGACGTCATCCCCCCACCAGCAGTGCACCAAGAGATGCGTTTGCAGACTGGTGGAGAAAGGGGGCGTGGCCTCTTACCACATCTCAGCAACCCCACTGTGCTTACTGGAGGTATCAGGAGGTCTTGTTGGCCCCTAAGGACTGTCAGCAACCAAGGGGACTTCACCCCCCAACCATGACGCGCTAGGAGGCACATTTGCAGAGTAGTGGAGAATAGGGGCGGGCACTCCGGCGAGTTGCAGGCTTTTTTTCTCCATTTTTTTTTTAGGAAGGGGGCTGCATGGCCCCCTTCCCTGGCCAATTTTGGGCCCTGGGGACCCCATTCTCCAGGGCCTGCCCCTTTTTTAAATTCATGTTTTGGTTTTGTTTTTTTTTAAAGAAAGGGAGGGGGTCGCAAAGCCTCCCTCGTGAGGCCTTTATTTAAATTTTTTTAAAGGGGAAGAGGGGTGCGGCCCCCACCCCCGGCCAACTTCGGCCCCAGGGACCCCATTCCCCGGGACCTTGCCACTTCGTTGGGGACAGCGGGCGGAGCCTGAAGGCGGGAGCCGGCATTGCTTTTTATACGCAGGGAGCTGCTGACATGCAGCTCCCTGTGTGTAAAAAGCAAAGTGTGCTCTGCTTTGAACAATCGTGACCAAAATGCTCTTGCTTGCTCAAAGCGGAGCACAACGTTTGCTACGGCATGGCGAGAGCAGTGCTCTCGCCATGCAATGTCCCGGGGGTGGGAACCCCGGGACATTGCTGGAGCCGGCCCTGGGGGGAGTGGGGGGGGGCGGCGGTCCCCAGGGCCATGTAGGGCTACGGAGGGGGGAGCGCGCCCCTGCATCATTATTAGAAAATGTTAGCCGCGGGGCGGTGGCGGTCCCCAGGGCGCTGCGTTTGCCGCTAGGGCAACCCCTGCGTACATATTAAAAAAAATGGGGTGTGGCGGACCCGTGCGCCCCCTCCTATATTTTCAAATGCCCCTGGGACCAAGCCCACTCGGGGGCCTAATTAAATGAAGCGCTTTATTTTTTTTCCATTTTCGGCGTGAGTCGCGGATCCAGCGTGGCCCCGCCAAACGTTTTTGCAAAAATGCTTTTTTGGCCCTGGGGGAATCACTCTGGGACCTCCCCTTAGAAGCCTAGAGGGGTCATGGTGTTTCTACCCTACCCCGTTTTCTTTTTTTTTTAAATTCTCTTATGACTCGATACAACTGAGTCACAAGATGGCGGCCAACACTTCATGATTTGAAGTGTTAGCAGCCAATCAGATCTCAAGCACAAGATCAGGAGGGTTCGTGGAGCCACCGCATCCCTAGGTATACAACTGGGAATTGCTTTAAATTTCTCTGTAACTACTGAATGGATTTACACCATTGAACAAAAAGGCTGCTTTCTGGACCAAGTGCTACCTTTCTGCCAAATTTGGTGTAATTCCGTTCAGCAGTTCGGGCTGTAGCCGGGTCTAAAGTTTCATATGGAAATTAACATGGAGAAAAAGTGTTTTGGGACCCGCCATTTTCTCGGCCCCCACTTGGCGGATCACCTCAAAATTTTCAAGACAGCAGCTGAAGTGAGCGTCAAACTAGTTTTAAATATTTCGCGAAGATTCGTCAAGCGACGCCAAAGTTATTGGCAAATGAATGAACGCTCTTTCTATGGAAATTAGGTCCTAACTATAGCTACCTACTAGCGACCGCAGTAGGTAAATATATATATATATATTATCTTTCTAAATATATATATTCCATAAGGTTCATGGCGAAAGGTATCTCAGCCACCGGGCTGTTATACCACTATAACTGGCATGTTTGAGAAAGTTTACCTACGTCACATCTGACTATGTTTGTCGGTTAGATTTAAGTCCAATTTTATTTTACTCTTAGAGTGCTTTGACTATACAAGTTCCCCACTAAAAAGATCTAATTTAGATTCAGTTTTTTTAATGAGATATAATAATAATATCTTTTGACAATATGTTCTTTCCTTATGATGACTAATTAGCAATCAGGCATAATATGAAATGCAGTTTCTTTTGCTGTATGTATATTTCAAGCCTGCCGTAATATGTTGAATTTCTTTTATGTCAATGGCGTCACCGGATTCTTTTCTTCAAAGGTGATCGGGCACATTGTTTTTCCACTGGCCGTGTTCCGCATTGCACAGATTGGAATCACGAGTTACCCCACAAGCTGGCACAGTTTTCCGAATGGAATGAACAATGACGAAGAGTTACACTCGCACCTATGAACAGCCAGATGTCCATCCCGAGCCCAACTCCACGAGTTCCTCTTGGTTTTCAGCTTTTAATGACTATACATATATACTTTTTGTTTCGCTTTTATATAATTTTCTTACAATCTTAGCCCTAGAAAAGTGCAATAACGATGAAACCCATTTAATACCAATAAAAGATGGCATTGACCTTATGAGAACAAATTAGAGCACACTACCCTAGGCAATACACAAGATGTAGAAACCAGAGTTTAACTGGGGATGGGTTCTGTCTTTTACAGAATGATTATGGTGAAGTTGACGTGAATTGAAGATTAGCCACTTCTAGAGAGTTAAGAGCACCGGAGAACAGGGATGTTCTGCGCAACAGACACTCCCTTTCAGAATAATGAATAGTGGTAGGACGTAATCTTTAGACAAAAACTGCTGTTTCAAGTTACGCTACTATAGCATCATCCCTACATTACTGTACCACCATGATCAAACATTCTGATACTAATTGCCTCTTGAAGTGTGCATGTTTTCTATATGTATATACAAAGAATGTCACAAGGCATAAACATACAATAATATCAGGACGCAATGTAATTTGGGGTACTAAATCCAACTGTGAGCTATGATTCTCAGTTTACCCATCTTGCCAATATGTGGTCCTACAGCCAGACACTGCATTGTTATTCGTAGGAAAGGTATAGTGTACATCAAATTGCTTGTGAAACCGACAATCCAGCTTGTCACTATGGGATCACCGTAATATTGTCCTTGACATGTCATCATTGAAATTGAATTTGGATTGTTATTCATTTTTGCCTTTTCAATATTTATTTTCATATGCCGTTTGGCCATATGTATTTAAATGAATCTTTTCAATTCTGTGACCAATTAATAGAATGGATATGAAAATGTATTAGATGAGCCTACAAATGCATACTCTTTTCTTTATTTCTATTCCAAACGTCGTGTCGTGTTTGACGCACTGACTATATGAGACCCGGAACTCACCATATGGTCATGTGACCAAGACCCCGTCTGAGGTCGATACGAGTATTTTTGCTGACGAATAAACACTCTGTTTATACATCCCAACCTGGAGTGGCTTATTATTCCTAACAGAACCAGTAAGAATTCCTCAAAAAAAAAAAAATAAGATTTTATATATATATATATATATAAATATATATATTATCTACCGGTTGACGAATCTTCGCGAAATTTTCAAAACTTATGGCCAGCACCGGTCCGCTCCTATCTTGAAAGTTTCGGGGTGATTCGTTAAGTGGGGGCCGAGAAAAAAGGGGGGTCCCAAAACGTGTTTTCCCCATGCAATTTTCCATAGGAACCTTTAGTCGCAGCTACAGCCCGAACTGCTGAACAGAATTACACCAAATTTGGCAAAAAGGGAGCCCTTGGTTCAGAGTCGTGCCTTTTGGTTAAATGGTGTAAATCCGTTCAGTAGTTCCTGAGAAACTTGAAAAAGAAAACACATATATATCTGGGCGGAGCCTAACCACACATCTCATCGTGAGATCTGATTGGCTGTCAGCACTTCATCCTGGAATTGCTGGCAGCCATCTTGGGACCAATATAAATGATAGTACCCTATTGAAATGCATTGTAGTGAATCGAAGATTTTGAGGGTTACCAAAAGGGGAACTATAAAGGGTGATAACAGACTTTAGTTACATTAGAATTCATTTGTTGATGGTACCATGCTAATTTCAGGAATTGTGGTGTGTTCTAAGGTGATTTTACCCTGTGAAAAACCTTCTGCTGGGATATCATGAATCATGTTTGAGAGAAAACTATTTTCACATGCTTGTCCCATACAGTTTTGGAAGGTGCTCCAGAAGCTAAAATGAGAGCATATTTTCTGTAAATTCACATTATCTTTCTCAGTCATGTGAGCATGAAGTCTGACATTCTCAGTAAAACATGTACATCCAACAAGGGCAGAGACTGTCAGTTGATTCCTTTGTGTTCTACTGCAGCTTCCCAGAGTGTTCTAAAGAACAACTAGAGTGCTAACAGTCTTACTTATGACAAAAGTATGGCACACCTGAAGCCATCTTGATTGGAATAAACTGGTAACACTTAAAACATTTAATTTAAAAAGGAACAAAATGAGGGGGTTCATTTTGCCATAGAAATTATGGTTAGTGCTGTAGAAAGAAAAATTAGGACATGTTTTAAGTGAGATCTCAAATATCTTCCTGTTATATTTCAACAGGAGCAGCCTGTCAGTTGATGCCTTTGTGTTCTACTGCAGCTTCCCAGAGTGTTCTAAAGAACAACTAGAGCGCTAACAGTCTTACTTATGACAAAAGTATAGCACACCTGAAGCCATCTTGATTGGAATAAACTGGTAACACTTAAAACATTTAATTTAAAAAGGAACAAAATGAGGGGGTTCATTTTGCCATAGAAATTATGGTTAGTGCTGCAGAAAGAAAATTTAGGGCATGTTTTAAGTGAGATCTCAAATCCTCTTCTATTTCATTAGAAAATTCTGACATGCAGACTGAAACAATCACTTTCAATACCAGCAGTAGACTTCCAGTTAACTCCCTGGTGAGCAGTAGCTTTACTACAGTGATCTAATGAACAACTAGAGTGCTAACATTCTGAATTTATGGCAAATGTGTGACACATCTGAATGCCTTCTTGATGGAATCAAAGTAAAAAACTGAAAGCATTTCCTACTAAGGAGACTGCAGTAAATGAAGAAATTAGGAAACTTCATAACTAATAAGTCTCCCAAGATGGCCACCAGAGAAAAAAGAGCCCAAATGTAGCACAAATATCACCCAGATGTAGCCCACATATAGCCCAATGACAGAAGTGTGCAAAACACTTTTTATTTTTAGTTTTTCTGCAGTTTTATATAGTGCAAACTGGTCAGGTATTGGAGCGTTACATCTTACTTGGACCCCTTATTGCGTATTTTGCACGAAGTACATGAGATTGATCTTGCGAAACATTGAACTTTACGATTCTGTTAACCTGAAGTTGCTGGCTTTGTAATGTTGTATTCCTCTTAGGGTGTCCATAACGGGCTTTCCAATATCATGTCCTTATATAGGCACAATTCGCCCTGCCCTTATATAGGCATAGAATCCCAGGCCTTATTTAGGCATTAAACCCTGCACTCCAAATACAGGCATGGTCTCTGGCATCCGTCCACCCTAACGTCACAACGAGTTCATGAAGAACAGACCCTTAGGCTGCGGGAGTTTCCCTAGCCCAGGACTATTGATTTCTTCAAGGCCTCATATATTATGCATGAACCATTATTCCTTAGGGGGTTCATCCATGACTTCTTTCGCTGTCCAATTCACGTCAATGCTAACATTCCTATGGTACTCTCAGGTATAAATATACCTTCCCTAGCCCTTGTAAACTAGAGGAGACCTCGACTTCAGAGGAGCCCGTATCCCGGCCTGACGCACTGAGAAGACGCTGCCATTCTCTGCACGCAGAGAGCCCAGCTTCCAGTGATCTGACTTCCCTTGCGGGGTGTTGGAGTTCGAGTCTGGCAAAGAGATTCCAACCTCTCTCATTCTTCAGGTATGGAGCTGATAAGAACCTAGAGGGACTCTTGGCATACTAGGCTTAAACATACTCCTAGTATACCATAGTAAGGAATACTTCACCTACTTCATACCTCGTCCTACACCTAGGTTAGGTACATTGGGGTAGAACTAGCTTAGCACCGCATCGTATGAGTACTCGCATTTTTAGTCTGTGTTATTTATGTAACAGCATCTGTACTAAAAGATAATGCTATCGCAGTATTATTTATTGCTACTGCTCACCCTGTACATTATTTATCTCGCATACTGTCTTGTGATCGTAACAGCACATTATACTTACACCAGAAACAAGACTGTTCAATAAATCTTTTATTGAAAACGCCCGTCTATTATTTCTGTGTAACTCTGAGGAAAAACTAAGCATGCACGATTGAGCTGAGTGAAATAGTTATCTAGTGTTTCCACGACTCTGGGACACGTTCTGATTCTAAAAGGGAAACATATTGGTCATGTCTTTGCGGCTGCCAGAAACTACTCCCTTCTTGTTCTCAAGGAGTTTCTAGTGGCCTCTGAGCTAGCTGGCACAAGTAATTAAGTTTAATATACTCGATAGGGACATACTGACCTCAGTCCTATGTCAAACCTATAGGATATATTATTCCAATGCGCAGAGCCTATTAGGGAAATAGGAGCTACACTACATGGCGCCCAACGGTTTGGTAAGGCGGTAATTCAACGTTAGATACTGAGTAACTCAGCCGTGCTATTTTCTCTCAAGACCCCTACCCATATACTCCAAAAGACGTCTGGAGTGGGCAGGGTTTAGTATCCACCAAGGCTACATAGGGAAGCACCCTATATATTAGCTGTTTGGTTTGCTCAACGTTGAAGGATACAGTGTTCCAAAATATTGTGCACCTTATCTTTGTTCCCTTGAAACTTGTTCTACATTTTTCAAACAACAAAAATGCCTGACGGTGACAATGAAACCGGAAACGGTGGAGCTGCGGCTGATCAAGCCCAAGCAGCACTTTTTAATAATACAGGTTTAAATGAAACCGAGGAGGGTGTTATAAACATCCCTCAAAACTTAAGAGCCATAACTCTAAAACGTATAAAACATGGCCTATCGCCAAGAGGAGGTAGAGCAGTTTTCGTGATAGAGGCACATGAATCCTTTCAGACAGAGGTATTCTATTCATGGGTACTACTTCCTCAATGCAATCCAACATCACAAACATTTCACTTCTACAAAGAAGATGATCTACCAGAGGAATACATTCCTTTCGAGGATATTGAAATTCCATTAACATACCAGGAGCATCAGCTCTGGTTTAAAGGCGCCCTAAAACATCACAAAAACATTACCAGGCTCGGTCCACTAGGTAGACCAGGAGCAACATGGCCGATTTTAGCCGGCTACACACCTCATCCTGAACTGGATATAATGACAGATGAGGAATTATATACTCAAATAAAAGAGTTAATAAAAATTTACAGACAATTGGTCCAATATGTCATGCAGACTTTTACAGTCCGAACACCATTGACATATCCAAATCCAAATCCCCAAAAGGGGAATACACTAAAAATTACACCACAGACTCTCAACTCAGTCATGGGTAAAATGCCCACAAAACGTGAGCAAATTCCGTTTTGGATAGCTCAAAAAATTACTCAAATCGAAGCAGTATTTCCAAATACTAGCCCGCATGAGAAACACAGAATACTAACAATCAGTTTACCAATGGGGATCACACCACAACTGGAACACTGCACCACTTGGGGTTCAGTCTTTGCTGCCATCTACACTAAAACACATGGCATTCCGTCAAAGGCGGTAATACCTGATGTCCTCAAACAAATTCAAAATGAATACGGGGCAGAGCCTGCTCTAAATTTAGGTATGAAATTACTGAAAAAGTTCGAGCAAGTCTCAACAATAATATTATCTAATATTAAAGGAGAGGCAGCAGCAGTTGCGATCCGCCAAAAATTGAGGGAATTTGATGTTACAGAACATCAAACAGAGCTACCCAGAATAATAGAACAATCTTATGCAGATTTAGGCAGAGATAGTTTGGGTGGAAGACCAGTGAAGCCGAAGCTATCTGAAAGTCCTGAGAAGGACTCAATAAAACAAACTCCTACATCTTCTAAAAAGAAGTGGGAAACAAATAAACAAAATTCAAACGAAAAACGTTCTCAATCCCGAGGTAGGTCTCCTCAAAAGGAGCCCTCTGAAAGGAGGTATAACCTCAGGAATAGGGATAATTTGAGAAAACCTGACAGGTATCATGATACTGATACACGTTCCTCTCGTCCCTTTCAGATCTCACCACAGACTTCGGAAAGAAGAGGACGGACGGAACACAGAGAAGAACGCGTGACATCGAAAGACGACAAACACGCTCCAAAAACTAAGGCTAAACCTCAATTCTCCAAAAGAAAGTAGCAGGTCTAAAGATTAGACATGCCGAGAATACTGAGAACACAACTCAAGAACGGAGAATGGGCTCAGACCATGCTGGACAGTGCAGCAGAAGTCACAATAGTTCGCCAGAACCTGAGGGAACTTCTGGAGATAGTGGACTTGAATGAATACATTAAAGTAGAGACTGTAGACACCAGGGTTAGTACTCCACAAAGGTTATTTGAAATAACACTCCGGATGGAGGGAGACAAACCTAGACAGGTGAAAGCACTTTTTGGGAAAGACTATCAAAGGGCTATGACATACTTCTAGCAGAAAAAGACTGGCCACCACAATTTGTCAGGGAGTGCCCACATGGCGAGGACATTATTATGCCTGCCTTCTCCAACCATATTCCAATAAATCTAAAATATACATATGCCAGGAAATGGGCAGTAGCCCAGGCCCCAGCATTATATAAAAATCATGTAGGATGGGATGAGGACTCACCTCACCATAAAATACATCTGAAACATGAACCAACTGCACAAAGGCAGTACCCTATAAAGCAAGAAGCTAAAAACAGGTCAGGGAGATCTTAGATCAACTTGAATATCAAGGGGTGATTGAAACATGCACCTCCTCAATGAACAATCCTTTGTTTCCTGTCTCCAAACCAGACAATACATATCGTCTAGTTTTGGATTACAGACACCTAAACACTTGTTCTAAAACTTTTGCAGTGCAAAATGCACATAGCACAGCATTAATGAATAACATTGTGCGTAAAAAATATAAAACAACATTAGACATCTCAAATGGTTTCTTTTGTCAAAACATAGCACCTGAAAGCAGGTACTTAACAGCATTCTCCATAATGGGGACCCAGTGTCACTTTTGTCGACTCCCACAAGGGTTCAAGAATAGCCCTGGCTTATTCTCAACGAGGGTAATGGAGTTACTACAAATTTATGACAATGAGGCATTGTCCTATGTCGATGACATCTATCTGACAGACGATGACCTGGATAAACACTTGAATAGGGTGAGCACCATTATATTGGGTTTCGCCTCTGAGGGTTACAAATTCAACTTTAAGAAGTCTAGAATTGCCCATCTCAATGTCCTATTTCTAGGATATGAGCTTTCAAGTGAAGGCAAGAGCTTGGCAGCTAACTTTTAGAAAAGTGTGCGCTGCTCCAACCTCCAAAAACGCTAAAAAATTTACAATCCATTCTGGGTTTCCTAAATTTTGGAAGAACATACATTCTAAACTACGCAGAAAGGGTTAAACCTCTCTACGCATTAATCAAACCTGATTTTTCATTTAGAAACTGGACACAAGAACACACAGAAATCTTATGATTCACTACAAGCTAACATGTTAGCAACAAATCACTTACAAACACGCGTAAGTGAACGCAATTTGGTGATCCGAATAATTTCGGGTCAATGCGGATTCACCTACTTAACTTTCAATGAGGGTGAGAAAATCCCAATAGCGTATAAATCACACTTGTACACACAAGCGGAAATGCGCTTCAGTTCAACTGAAAAATTCTAACAGCAGTTCAAACCGCTGTAGCAAAAGAAAGAGCCTTAGCCCAAGGGAAACGCATTATTGTCGTAACCCCAGTACCTGCTTTAGAAGCGGTTACAAAAGCAAGCATTCCAAATGCTAAAGCATTGCATCCAAGATGGATACAATGGGTTAATTCTCTTGCTGCAACAGATGTTGAATATGTTTTTGATCCAGATTTAAAAACACAAGCATTCCTGCAGTATGAACATGAATGTCCCCTCCTGCCTACTGAAATTCTGCCTCTCGATCAGTACGAATTTATAATTTACACTGACGGATCCGCAAAACCCGCAATAGGGAGTAAGCAAGCTTACAGTGCAGCGTGTGCTATCGTTAAAGGTCGCATGCGAGATGGCATCTTCAGACCTATGGTCACAAAAACGCAGTCTCTAGGAGATTGTACAGCTCAGCGAGATGAACTACAAGAATTCAAACTGGCACTTGAAACTACAGATCGCGAATTCCCCACACTAATCGTGTGCGATTCTTTTTACTGTGTGCAGTCGTATAATGAATATATACAAAACTGGCTTGAAAATGGTTTCAAAGATGCGAAAGGTGGCACAATAAAGCATAAAATGCTTTGGGAACAAGTAGTTCAGTTGAAAAACGAACTACCAAAGGCTCACGTGATCCACACACTGAGTCATCAACGTGATGGCGTTCACGTTGCAGGGAATTCATTGGCTGACGAAGCCGCAAAGGGGGCTGTGCAAATGGCTTCCGTAGCTGCGATCACTCGTTCAAAAACAAAAATAGACGGTGAGATAATGTTGGCTGTCAAGGCTTCAAGCAAAGGCAGCAGTGCAGCGTTACCAAAAAGTTTCCACTCAAGTACTCTTATGTAATTGATGCGAACAACGTTCCTTTTGCTCGAATCCCTGGAGTGGGGGATAGGGTAATTCCAAACTTGGAACGTAGAGCAGCCTTGATTTATAAAACACATTTGGGGGAAGGTCTGTCACATCAAGGGATCTCTAAAACAATTTTGAGGTCAAAAGAAATGTACTGGTGGCCAGGAATGAATACAGAAATTCACATATTCATCAACAACTGCTTAGACTGCAAATTACAGCGAGAGAGCCACCAGACACAATGCTGCGAATGCGGCAACCTTGCAGACACCATTGTTAGACAGCATAAGACTATCTACGCACCTGCGTCCTACTGGACAAAGGCATTCCCACAAATACTGAATCTAGGTTCCTATGGTTATGGCCTCAGCGCTCAGCTGACGCTCGAACTGTTATAAAAGATTTGCGAGTCTTTATCGGCATATACGCAATAGGCACGCTACATTCTGACCAGGGTCCTGCGTTTAGCTCTCGGGCTTACAAAGAAGCCATGGCCAGTCTGGGCATTGCATTGCGGTACTCCTCTCCATTCCATCCTGAGGGAAATTCGGTTGTGGAAAGGAAAAACCGGGACATAAAGCAGTCTATAACAGCTAGAGTATTAGGCTCGGGTGACGGGTGGGTCAAACACCTCAGTGGAGTTCAACGTGCACTAAATAACCTGCCAAGAAGTTCTCTAGGGGGGGTCACTCCATATGAGGTCCTATTTGGGACAAGAATGTGGGTACCAGACTTAGACAACGTAGGCACAGTGGTGGAAAATAAACCCTTTGATATCAAAGATCGTTTGGCTGTTTTACAGGACTTAAACAAATTAAGAACGAAATATATTATGGGTAGAGAAATCAAGTTAACCGGTACCTCAGTTATTTTTGGGGTGACTCCAGATGGTTCAGAAAACCACACTCTTTCTAAAAATCAGAAGGTGCTTTTTTTTGTTTTAATACTTATGGCACGAAGGGAGATTTGTATAAAATGGATTCTTCCCTTTCCCCTATTAAAATTGAATGGATTGGCTCAGTACAAAAAAATCGCTCAACTTGACCGTGCAAATAAGCGGGTTAAAAAAAAAAAAATTGGGATATTTGGGATAATTGGTTTTTGATTTATATTTCTGGTCTTTCTTAGAATACTATTTGCATCACCCTTTCTTATAGGTTTTTAATTCACTGGCATTTTGTTTAGGAGGGTTATGTAAGAAATACAATTTAAGAAACTCAATGGTCCAATGATTTCAAACTTGCTCTACTGGCCGTCATGAGGGTGGCCTGGTTAATGCCAGACCACACTGGCTAGTAAAAGTATAGAGGCCATGGTCAATACAGTGAGGCTTTTCAGATAGTAAACCCCGGGGTAAAAGTTACTCATCCTCTGTTATGGAGTGACCGGGTGTTCTTCTGTTGCTTTTTGTTTTGACTGGCTTTATTTTCTTTGAAATCAGAGCAAACTTTCGTAAAATGAGGACTAATAAAAAAATTTTTAAAAAAATTAAAAATTAAGAACGAAACAAAGCAACGTGTTCCTACAGCCAACCACCACTGGGGATCAACCGGCTGTCCCAGCAAGGCCTATCTGGATTCCAAAAGTTGGGGATCTAGTCAGAGAAAAATTGCGGACAAGAAGGAATTTGGACCTTCTTACAGACAACCAGTACCTGTCCTAGCAGTTCAAGGAACAAGAACAGTACTACTGCCGCCCTTGCTGGAAGAAAGGAGAAAAGATTTGTGTCCATCGACCTCATCAAACCACAGTATGTGGCCAATACTAAATAGTAGGCCTCGTGGACTCCGACCTAGTAGCAAACGCACTCCTCTCGCTACTATCCAAGAGGTTCATACTGAAAGACTGATAACAATCGAGAATTCAGCAGAAACAGATGAAGGACTAAGCAACAATGCTATGGAAATCATCCCTCTTGAAGAACAAGTAACAGTTCGTCCAAATACACCTGTCTTCACCAATGTGGCACGTGATGAACTGGTTCCAGTGATTTCTACAAATCCTGATGCAATTTCAACAATTGATAGAACTGCTTCTGGCTATTTCATAAACTTTGATACGTTCTCAGAAGATCCAAGTGAACCTGAAACGACACCAGCATCATTCAAATTCAAGCAGCAAGTACAAGACTTTCTTCACTTTCTGAAAAAGACTTATTTGGTTTCTCCATGGATTGAACTCTGGATTATATCTGGACTTTTTGTTTTCCTGCTCTGGCTAGCTTTGGTAACAACTGCAAGCGTGCTTATAAGTGGCAGATATATCCATGCGAACACTGAAAACAAAGACGTAAACGTACTTTTAAAACCTCATAAATCCTCTCATCGTGAAGCAAGAGACTTGTCATCAGTGAACATCACAGCTGTTCCTATACACGATGGTATAGTGTGGGACAAAACAGATTTTGATATATTCGGTCCGACGGAAGAATTGAACATTCCACATTTGTTTAAAATTTCACTAAGTGATCTAATCTCGTCCAGTACCTACTCTGATGATTGGGACTTTGAGACTGTGACTGACATTATGTTTGACCTAGAAAAATCTGCTGCATTTTCTAAAAATGAATATTTAGAGGGTTCATCAGACTATGAACAACTGTATTGTTATAACCACTATGGTCATCATTATTTGCATAAAACTGCATATCCAAGAAATATGTTTATGTTTAACCAATGGGAACATTGTCCTACACCACCTAAAGGTAGTTCAAAAACATTTGCCAGTAAGTTTCCATATTTTTCAGGTTACAATACATCTGATCCAGAAATGTTTTACTATAAAAATGTAAACAAGACAGGTATGAAAATTATGTTAACGAATACAAAACAGATTTATTCTGCATTATTTAATGCCCAACTGTCTAGACAGGGTTTCGACTTTTGGAAAGACAATAGACACAAAAACTTTGTGGGGTACTAAAGAATGGCAGGTACAGGGGATAGAAGCTTTATTTAGAGCCTGCATCATCCCTGAACAAATAATGTTTTTGAATGAAACAATCCAACAAACATCTTGTCTTGGATTAGCCAAGATCAAAGAGATGAACACACCTTCTGTACCGACTCCTGCAAAAAATAACGAATCACAGGCAGTGGTGACAGTTGACAATATACTACAACTCAACAGATCTAATCCGGATTGGAAAAAATGGTTGATCTGGCCCACAGACACGAATAACTGTCATGAAAGATTCCTGAATAAAACTCAGGGTTTTACCATTCATAGGCCAGACCCAAGATACGTCCAAAGACAACATCCGGGGGTAGTAACAACATACAGTGTAGGAAAATTATGCCTTGATTGGCTGCATAAGTCTACACTACAGGATGTGAAACAACACTTATCCTTACTTGCAAAAGACGCAGATCTTAGGGATTTCTTGCTTGGACCAAGAAAACCGCGTCAAAAACGTTTCATATATGCCGGCATCTATGCTGCATACAATGAAGCATGGAAGGTATCACAGATAGAGGCCGCAGAACGAATACGTGAACTTGATCGTATTAATTTAGAGAAATCACTCTCTGTGGTTGACAATGGGTTAACAACTTTGTCCTCCAGAATTTATTCACTGGACGGCATTGTATCCTCTGCTATCGACATACTAGAACAAGATTTGGCGATTTTACAACAAGGCCAATCTCAATTACGTTCTATTATGTTATTAAGCTGGACGCTGCAATCATTGCGAGCGGGCTATGTGCCTTGGCGTTTCATCAACACAACGGCTCTGTTTTCAGAATACAATCTAACTGATAAACAGATCGAAATGGCACAAAGAGGAGCAAAGTATACAGTGCTGAGCATTGAAAAACTGGAAAAGTTACCATTCACAGTGGCAGAAAAACCAGCTACAGAATGGCTTATTCATGGCAAAATCACACTACCTGTGACTACTTTTCAGTTTCAGTATTGCCTCAGACAAATGCAAGCAGGCAAATATGAAAGGTTGGGTAAGGAATACATTAAGACATCTTGGGCTTTACCGTATACATATAGATGTTGGAGCGGGGATCGTGAAGTGTTTTTAAGCGGTAAAAACTGTAAACGTGCACTAAGCGGTTCATTTGTATGTCAGGACATTTCCTTGCACGGGGCTTGTAATGGTTCTGTGGCAAATTTGTCTTGCCATCAAGCAGGGTACACCAGCTGCTGTGATTAATCCAACGTTCGGACAACTTTCTAATGGGAGTTACCTCATGTTGAATGATCAGAGTTGCTGTGGCATGCTGCCAGGCATCCCATATCTAGTAACGGTCAA
Organism: Calotriton arnoldi; assembly: GCA_963921515.1. Lineage (NCBI taxonomy): Eukaryota > Metazoa > Chordata > Amphibia > Caudata > Salamandridae > Calotriton > Calotriton arnoldi. The sequence continues at coordinate 1,857,906 of CAWUFW010001397.1, forward strand.
CTCCAGGGTCACTTGCTGTATGCAAGTATTGTTTGCCCCAATAGACACAGTCAGGGAGTCGCCTCTATGGCCTTCGCTGAACGTCTCTTTTATAAGATTTGATACTTTAAGCAGAATAAAAGCCATGCTTTTACAACAAACAGTGCCTTTGACCTCGGCCAAAGAAACCTATGATCTGCAAATTGCAAGGACTTCGGCTGAGATACAGACTTTAATACGTACAAACTGCCCTATAAATTTCATGGAAATGATAGGACGAATTTTCGACATGTCTGATACAACAGGAATTGTACATGTATTTAAGGGCATCTGCTCGGGTCTGTTAGCACCTTTCCAGGCAATACTCGGAATCATCCCGAACTTTGCACATTCGGTGTTTGGTGGCATACCATTAATTCTAGCACTTGTTGCCGGAATTCTATTTCTCTTCCTGCTATTGCGCTATGGCCAGCCAATTCGCCGACATCACTCCGAGCGACATGGAGAAAGCTCTCCTTGAACGAAAGTGCCGTGAGCAAATAGTACAGCTTTTGGGCATAAATCGTCTACGGGACCTTAATACCACATGGTTCCTGTCATTCAGACCAATCTGGCAAGATTGCATCTTACCTGTTCTACGATGCCTGCTATGCGGTGTAGAATGCGTGTTGGACACCTGACTAACATTTCCATCGGATGCGCCAACGGACGTCGATACTCTGCTGGACCAGATAACGGCCTATGCTATGTGTTGTCCCCAGCGGCTTCCTATCCTGATGACAGCATTCATTGAGATCTCACAGACGCTTCCGGCTGCTGCTGAGGTACGAGAAAGAACTACAGGCACACAGGTAACAACGGACGCGAACATTGCGACAATTGAAAGCAATGCTTCACATCTCTGTGCGATTAACCTGCTTCACGAGGTGTTCCAACTCACACCAACTACAGTGGATGATGTTTTGTCTATAGAAATAGATGATCTAATGTTTACACCAGACCCGTAAACTGACTGATTCAGCATACAGTGTTCCAGAAATACAGCAACAATTTCGCCTTCATTTTTCAAAAACTTGGAACTCTACCAAAAATTGAACTTTTTCCCATTTTTTCGAACAAAAATGGAACTTCAATCTGCTTAAAGTAGAACTAGCCTTATAGTACAGACTTGGCGGTCCTTCCACAGACATTTAGTCATCTTATGTGTCTAAAAACAGTTCATTTAATTTTCCTGACATGAAATGACTTTGATTTTTTGAACAAACTTATCGATCATTTTCTGTCACATGTAAATATTACTGCTTATTTCATTCCAATTGCATTTATTTTCTAACTTTATGCCTGAAATGATAAGCAATGCTTCGAATGTACAGTACCTTTTAACATTCTAATGTTTTTTTTAAATGCCTTTTTTAAATGGTTTTATGAAATATTTTAGAAATATGCGGTACTCCATTTTTATGTTTAGCATTTTAAATGTTTAGCATTTATGTATTATCGTATACACGAAAGTGGAGTGGGTGTTGTATTCCTCTTAGGGTGTCCATAACGGGCTTTCCAATATCATGTCCTTATATAGGCACAATTCGCCCTGCCCTTATATAGGCATAGAATCCCAGGCCTTATTTAGGCATTAAACCGTGCACTCCAAATACAGGCATGGTCTCCGACATCCGTCCACCCTAACGTCACAACGAGTTCATGAAGAACAGACCCTTAGGCTGCGGGAGTTTCCCTAGCCCAGGACTATTGATTTCTTCAAGGCCTCATATATTATGCATGAACCATTATTCCTTAGGGGTTCATCCATGACGTCTTTCGCTGTCCAATTCACGTCAATGCTAACATTCCTAAGGTACTCTCAGGTATAAATATACCTTCCCTAGCCCTTGTAAACTAGAGGAGACCTCGACTTCAGAGGAGCCCGTATCCCGGCCTGACGCACTGAGAAGACGCTGCCATTCCCTGCACGCAGAGAGCCCAGCTTCCAGTGATCTGACTTCCCTTGCGGGGTGTTGGAGTTAGAGTCTGGCAAAGAGATTCCAACCTCTCTCATTCTTCAGGTATGGAGCTGATAAGAACCTAGAGGGACTCTTGGCATACTAGGCATACTAGGCTTAAACATACTCCTAGTATACCATAGTAAGGAATACTTCACCTACTTCATACCTCGTCCTACACCTAGGTTAGGTACATTGGGGTAGAACTAGCTTAGCACTGCATCGTATGAGTACTCGCATTTTTAGTCTGTGTTATTTATGTAACAGCATCTGTACTAAAAGATAATGCTATCGCAGTATTATTTATTTCTACTGCTCACCCTGTACATTATTTATCTCGCATACTGTCTTGTGATCGTAACAGCACATTATACTTACACCAGAAACAAGACTGTTCAATAAATCTTTTATTGAAAACGCCCGTCTATTATTTCTGTGTAACTCTGAGGAAAAACTAAGCATGCACGATTGAGCTGAGTGAAATAGTTATCTAGTGTTTCCACGACTCTGGGACACGTTCTGATTCTAAAAGGGAAACATATTGGTCATGTTTTGCGGCTGCCAGATACTACTCCCTTCTTGTTGTCAAGGAGTTTCTAGTGGCCTCTGAGCTAGCTGGCACAAGTAATTAAGTTTAATATACTCGATAGGGACATACTGACCTCAGTCCTATGTCAAACCTATAGGATACATTATTCCAATGCGCAGAGCCTATTAGGGAAATAGGAGCTACACTACAGTAACACGCGTTTTTACCTACTGGTTTTAATTAATTCTCACTGTATTGTATTAGGAAAGAGGATTTACTGTTTTTATGTACATTTTTATGATCTATGTTTCTAAATCAGGTCAAATAAAGTTTAATGAATTCTATGGCAGGACGGAGGCGAGGATTATGCATATCTTTCCTCACTTTATTTGCATAGCAGTTCAAAGAAAACGTAACAACAATCATTAAACAAAAGACTACACAACCCATGAACCATTAGGGGGTAGTCTCCAAGGCAACTATAGTCCAATCATATCACAGTCCATCGTATATAATATCGTGACGTCCCTTCCGCTTCCTCTTTCTTCACTGCTCGTCAGTTAAGTGCATTCCTTACATTCTTGGCTTAATCTGACGTTGTTGCTGTTTGTATAGCGGTTTCTTGTGCACGTTATTAGCATTATTGCCTTGGTATTGTTTCATATTCCCTGCGCAGCAGGCTCTTGCCCGAGCGCGATCTCCCCTCGCAGTTTCTCCCGCTGTGTGCTCTGCGCGCGGTGAGATCCTGTCAGGCGCGTCTGGTCCGAGCGAGGCAGCTCCGTCGAGTGCTCCCGCTGGTCTTTACGCGCGTTTGGGAATCCGGTCACTCCTTTAGTGCCCGCTGATTCCCGACCAACCCTCGCCTAATTTTGACACCGCTACGCGGTGATTTCCCCACACGGCCACGTTAGTGACCAGCGCCACCTGGTGGTGGTAATTGGTATTGCGCCTCAGTCTATTCTTATAAAAGCTTCGGGGAAAGCCCAGCTGTTGGAGCACCGGCGAGGGGGCTGTCTTAAGGATTTTAAGGGCATTTGTTCTGTGCTCACACCCTCTGCTATCATGTCTTCTCCAGAAGACCATTTTACTCCTCCTACCAGGAAGTGGAGGAGGAATGGCCCCCCAACTTCTCCCTCCAGCAGTGGACCAAGCCCTCTCTCTGGCTATTTCTAGGGCGCTGGCTCCTCTTAGGGATCAGGTTGATAAGCTGGCGAAAAGCATCCCTGGGGTGTTCAGTGACCCAGATCTGGTGGTGGCGGGTCCAAGTAGCTCCCAGATGGGGAATAAAAGGGCCGTTAAGCATAACGCGGGGCACTTGGAAGGATTCGATAAACTTACGGAGACCTTCCTCAAGAGTGCGCGAATGCTAAAACATGCACCCTGCCGGGAGGAGGAGGGGCCCATAGAAAATTGCGACTCTGTCACCACTATTGTAGACCCCGACGGCGGGTTTCCCTTAGAGGGTGTATCGGAGGACGATTTCTCCTCCAATGAGGATAAGGACTCGGGGCGTCCCTGGCGTCCAGATTCCCACTCCTCTCAGTCCCCGGTTGGGGACGGGGTCCACTCGGACATGCTCGAGCCTACCCAAATTTACCATCCTAGGTCGGCAGAGTGGACACCTGACGCCAAAGTGGCAGAGTATGTGGTGGGGAAAATCCATCAACCCCTTGAAAGGGAGGTCAGGAATAGGATGAGGGGAGAATGCCCCAGGCCCTCAATGAAGGGGAAGGTGGCACACACGCCTGAAATTGATGAGAAACTATGTACCTTTTTCTCCAAGTATATGAGGGATCCCAAGAAAGGAATTGATAGGTCTTGGACGTGGTAGGGCCCTTGACCCAAATTATTCAATTGACAGAGCGTTCCAAAGAGTGAGGATCCCCTTTGTCCACGGATATTGTGGCTGGTTGGGCGCACTACCCTAAACCCTAAAACACTACCACCAGCACGACTCCCTACACTACCCAAACACCACTGCACTACCCTAAACCCTAAAACACTACCCCCAGCACGACTCCCTACACTACCCAAACACCACTGCACTACACTAAACCCTAAATATACCCCCCGCATGACCTCCCACACTACACAAACACCACTGCACTACCCTAAACCCTAAAAAACTACCCCCAGCACGACCCCCTACACTACCCAAACACCACTGCACTACCCTAAACCCTAAAACACTAACCCCAGCATGACCCCCTACACTACCCAAACACCACTGCACTGCCCTATACCCTAAAACACGACCCCCTACACAACACAAACACAACTCACTACCCTAAACCCTAAAACACTACCCACAGCATGACCCCCTTCACTACACAAACACCACTGCACTGCCCTAAACCCTAAAACACTACCCCAGCACTACCCCCTACACTACCCAAACACCACTGCACTAACATAAACCCTAAAACACTACCCCCTACACTACACAAACACCACTGCACTACCCTAAAACACTACCCCCAGCACGACTCCCTACACTACCCAAACACCACTGCACTACCCTAAACCCTAAATCTACCCCCAGCACGACCCCCTACACTACCCAAACACCACTGCACTACCCTAAACCATAAAACACTACCCCCAGCATGACCCCCTACACTACACAAACACCACTGCACTACCCTAAACCCTAAAACACTACCACCAGCATGACCCCCTACACTACTCAAACACCACTGCACTACCCTAAACCCTAAAACACTATCCCAGCACGACCCCCTACACTACCCATACACCACTGCACTACCCTAAACCCTAAAACACTACACCCAGCACGACCCCCTACACTACCCAAACACCACTGCGCTACCCTAAACCCTAAAACACTACCCCCAGCACGACCCCCTACACCATCCAAACACCACTGCACTACCCTAAACCCTAGAAAAGAAACCCCACCCTATGCCCAATCCCCTTACCTCTCACTCCTCTTGGTTCCTCTCTCCTCGTGGTTCCTGCTTCACGTCATCTCTGAGGGGCGGTGCACGCCGTTGTGAGGAAAAGGAACAGCCTCTGTTTCCTTACAACGACATGGATCGTCTACCTGTTTTTTAGAACGTTTGGTCATTTACCATACATACCTTTACAACAAAATTCGTTGTAAAGGCATGCGTGGTAAATGACCATGCGTTCTAAAAAAATGCATAGTAATGACTTCGTGATGTACAACGCATGCGTGGTAATGCATGCGTTGTAATGGTATCGCAAAGTAAAAAAGTTGTTGTAATGGCTGTTTACCAATCGAAGCTGGCCCCTGTTCTTCAGTGAGACGTTTATTTGATTAATTAGGAGGAAGGAATGTGGGTTTTTTTACCGAAAAGTGCATTCCCGGCTGTTGTATTGTGAAAGTGTCCGCGTGGCCTGGTTTCACTTCCGGTGAGAGAGTGGAAAAGTCTGGTTGGATCTAAAGGAGTTCTGTTGTTGGACGGGGCCGGCGCAACATGTCATCAGAAAACATAGCTAATGGAAAGCGTACTCCCTGAAGTGTGGAGCAGTGCCATGAGAGGTCAACGAGTGTGCGTCCCACCGCAGTATGATCGTACCGCGTGACCCATGTGTCGCCTCCAGGGTGCGGGAGGCAGAAGCGGCATCGCAGGTCCTCTTGAAGACCGTTGTAGCACTAATTCTACATTTTGGTACTAGGGCATTTTAACTTTGTTGTTCCTGCCAGATACAAAGAGAAGATCCTGTGTTATTCAGTGCCCTCGTTACCTTTTTTGTGGGTTGTGGTGCTTGTCACTTCGCTGCCCCGCCGGTGCACACGACTGGGCACCCCACCTCGTGTGCCATCTGCAGGGCCTCTGCCCTCGGATCACTGGTTTCGGTTTCTGGAGTGGCAACATAAACAGTTGCTCCCAAAGGACTAGCCTGAACACTTAGGTGAATATCCCCTGCACCAGCATTCCACGGAAATTCTTTCCTAGCTCTCCCACGTCAACGAGCACGGCTCCGCTCGCGACACCGTATGACGTCATCGGAGCCATAAGAGGACCTCGTCGGCGTGCTGACGTCAGTTCCACCCATTTTTTCCGTGCCACCGAGGCAAACAGGGGACCGAGACATTTTCACATGTATACATAGTATAATAAATATATATATATTCACTGAAAAAACCATAGGTTTCAGGCACGTTATAGTTAGAAATTAGCATTTAAAAAACCTTAGAAATTCACTGAAAAAACCATAGGTTTCAGGCACGTTATAGTTAGAAATTAGCATTTAAAAAACCTTAGAAATTCACTGAAAAAACCATAGGTTTCAGGGGCGTTATAGTTAGTTGGACATTTCACTCGTACAAAACCATAGAAATTCCCCCGTTATAGTTAGTTCAGCTAACTATAACTCGCGCGCCCGCAATGCACTGCTGATGACGTCACATATTACATCACTCATGACATGGTCAGTGACATCACTCATGACATCACTGATGACATCTCAAATGACATCACTGATAACATCACCCAGTGAATGTGTGTTTTTCTGAAAATTAAATATGTTTTATATATGTATATCTCAAGGTCGATGGAAGAATAAATGGGTATATAAGTGTCTAAATGGATGATTTTTTTTGTAAAATTGATTGTATAACTGACTAAGTGTATCTTAGTGAATACATGGGTTAGTGAGTAATGTTTAAATATGAAAATATCTGTATCAGTCTCTCACTTTGTGTATAAGTGGCTGCATGGGTTGGTGAGTAGCTACATGAGTGTCTATATGGGTTATTAGTTGGTTTTTTGAGTATCAGTATGAGTGTCTGAGTGTCTGTATGGTTCGGTGGGGGGTATTACTTAGTGCATAGATGCATGAATGAGTGACTCACTGTTTGTATGTGTTGAAGACAGCATGTGTGCAGGACTGTATAGGTGGATGAGTATGTGTATGGGTGTGTTAGTGAGTGAATGACTGTCTCAATAGTGTCTTTATGAGTAACTACATATGTTTTAAACTAGTATATGTGAGTATTGGTGTATATAAGTGGGTATATGTGAGAGTGAGAGATTGGAAGAGTTCCTGTACAAATAAGTAGGTGTTTCTATAAGTGATTGTTTAAGAGAGTAAGTATGTGTAAGTTTCTGTAGAAGTAAGTGTGGTAGTGTGTGTATAACTGTATATGCAAGTAAATGGATGTTTGATACTTTGTTTGCATGTGTGACTATGTGTGTGAGTAACTCTATGGATGAGTGGCGGTGTGTAACAGGATGTATAGGTGTATGAGTACATATGATGAGTGAGTACATGTATGAGTGACTGTATAGGGACTGTTGGTGAATGAGTGGATGTGTATGTAGATCTTGGAATTACTGAATAGGTGTGTTGTAACTGGTATTGGTATGTCCATTGTTTTGAAAATGTTAGTTTGTATTTTTGAGTGTGTGTATCAAAGGTTATATTAGGGTGAGAGGAGGTCTGCCACTCTATCACAAGGATGATGTCATCAGTGATGTCATTTGAGATGTCATCAGTGATGTCATGAGTGATGTCACTGACCATGTCATGAGTGATGTAATATGTGACGTCATCAGCAGTGCGTTGCGGGCGCGCGAGTTATAGTTAGCTGAACTAACTATAACGGGGGACTTTCTATGGTTTTGTACGAGTGAAATGTCCAACTAACTAAAACGCCCCTGAAACCTATGGTTTTTTCAGTGAATATATATATATATCACATATCACTCTAGGTAAAGTTGTTCTAATTGCGTATTTATTTCCTTAGTGGACGAACCAACATTTTACACACCTTTGTCACGACGCCAACTGTCAGAAATTTGCCACATTTAAACAAACAGTGCTTACGTGCATATCAACATAAAGAAAGGACAAGGCTCTGTCTGACATATATCGGTGACATTTTGATAGTGCTTTTCATTGTACACATATGCATATAACAATCATGTTGCCCCCCTGTATACATGTATTAATTGGATATGCTCTACTGCATATCCTTACTTAAACATCACAATATGCACAACAGCTTAGTTTGTATTAGCTCTTACAAATTAACAGCCAAGTTAAGCCTTATACTCCATACACAGTAGCCATCTTTAAACAGCCAATAGTCCATATGTCTACGTTACTGTTGTACAATTGTAATTCAGTTATGCTCTAGTGGGCTGGCACCTTCATATATGGTCAATAAATATTATTGCCTGCATTGCATGAATATCAATGAAGAATTGTATGTGCACCTATAACTCCCAGAATATTCCTTGCTGCTATCTTTTAGTACTTTTAGTACTACTCTTTTTAACCACGTTTTGTATATATGTTTTTACAGGAACAAAGCCTGAAGGCATTACTTTATAGGCGGACAGTAGAACGCCACATTTATGAACAATTACCAATCTCTTCGTACACTATGCCAGCAGAGAGACAGTGCAGCGTATTTAGTTTGGTTTATTTAATTTTTGGTTTATTGATATGGTTTGATGGTTGGTCATTGAAGCTTTATTTGATTATACACAGATATTTGAAAAAGGGTCCTTGCCCACTGGGGTGAAAGTGTAGTTATTAACTGACTTGAATGCATTGGTTGAGAATATCACTTACCTGTTCCTTTACAAGAGATGCAGGGAGTCAGACGTTCAAGAGAGTGTGCATTTAGTATTACTATACACTGAGCTCGATCACATAGGCGTGCAGTGGTCTAGACTATTTTCATGTGTAAAAGTACGTACACAGCGCATGGTATAAGAGGCAAAATTTACCAGGCCATTAACTGATTCAATCCTGGGTAGTAATGTGATGAAGAGTACAAATAGATTGTTGGACACTAGTACTGAGATGTTCATGAACAATTATATTGTACACACTTTACGAGATGATTTCATCCCAGCAGCTAGCATGAATGAATGCAGGCAATAATACTTACTGAATATATATGAAGGTGCCAGCCCACTATGGCATAATTGAATTACAATCATACAACAGTAACGTAGACAAATGGACTATTGGCCATTAAAAGATGGTACCCGTATATGGAGTATAAGGCTTAACTTTGCTGTAAATTTGTAAGAACAAATACAAGCTAAGCTGTTGTGCAAATTGTGATGTTTAAGTAAGGATAAACAATACAGCACATCCAATGTATACGGGGCAACATGATCATTATATGCATATGAGTACACTGAAAAGCCCTTCCAAAATGTCGGCGATATGTCAGAGCTTTGTCATTTCTTCATGTTGATATGCACGCACGTACTGTTCGTTGGTTTAAATGTATTACATTTTTGATGGTTGGAGTCGGGACACAGGTATGCAAGCACCGAAACGCAATGATGCTGGTTCGTCCGCTAGGGAAAGAAATATGCAATTACAACAACTTTACCTGGAGTACTGAGGCTTTCTTTACAAAGAGTGAGCTGATCTGAATATTTGACAGCTCTCGGCGTAACACAGAACTCTGGCACCACTGGTGTTTTGGAAGCCCGCAGGCAGTACGCCAAAGGATTTGTGAGGCCGGCAGGCCTCCCTGTACAGAGACTCTCCACCCGGGTAAGTCAGAGGCATGGCAGGAGCCGAGGGCGCTTGCCACGCGCACTATCCTTGCCCGGTGGGAGCGCGGTACCATTTTCATTGAATTACTTGAGTTGGGCTGGAGTCAAGCAGATAACTGCTTTTACAGCCGGGAGTGTGAGCGCCAGTACTTGCACCCGGCGGAGGAAGAGGAGATCGCAGCAAGGCATAAACCGGCTGATGCGCTTTTTGTGGGACACTGTCTAATCAATGATGGAGCAAGCACGAGTAAAGGAGTCACAGGGCTTGATGGCAGTAGAAATTTACAAAATTTACTATATAAACTTGAAAAACAATCAAAAATGTTAGTGTCGAAACATACATAGAAGTGAGCAGGGTCCCTCGTGAACCACGTATAAAGATCACACCCAGCTACGAGAACCCCCACCCAGCTCTAATTAAGGAATGGGTAGAAATGAACAACCAGAGCTCCATGAACATGATAAACATACATATTAAGTATGAGGAAATTGGAAGAAATGCAATTATGGAGCAAATCAAAAACATCAATGAGCAATTGAGCAAGGAAGAAGATAAAGAGTGTATAACTCAATTTAAACAAGAATTGAAAAACAAGATGGCCAAGCATGAAGAGGTGATAAAAAAGAGAAAAGCACAGATATTTCACCGTGATAAAATGGATTACCAGCAAGGCCAGATATTTACCTTTGCACAGCACTTTCAAAACACGCGCAGGCAGATTAAAAAAAAAAAATCCGGAGTTTTATATAGCGCGAACTTGACCCGAAGGTTTCAGGTATCAGAGCACTTCACATGAGCTGCAGTTGCATTACACAAGGACACATTCATTTGTGTTAGGCAGGGGGAGATTAAGTGATTTGCCCAGAATCACAGGATGTTGAGCATCCCTGCCGACTCTCGAACCCCATTCCCCAGCGTCTAGGTCGGTCACTCTAGCTGTAAGACCACTTCCTCTCTCCCAGATGCATAGTGAAGTAAATCAACTAAGGAAGGATGTATCCTTCAGTGGCTTCACCTCGGACACGGGGTCTGAAATAGGAGGTGAACGGAATAGGAACGGCGGAGGAGACAAGAGAAGCACGTCAGTACAAGAAGAATGAAAAATTTCCTAGCTATCGTAGCGGAAAGTTTCAATTCTATTAAGGACTCGGAGGCGAGGATTATGCTATTCTTTCTCCACTTTATTGAATAGCAGCCATTCAAAGTTAAACAAAACAAACTACTATTCCCATGAAACATCAGGAATAAACAGAACAAAATGATAGAGTGTCCATGGGTAGAGGGTCCCCTCTTCCTCTGCACCAATCACAGGGCTCCGAGGTGATGGTAGTCCTCTGTTACTATCCATTCCCCCTCTTTCGTCGCTGAAGGTCAGCCAGCCAGGAGGCCTCACAAATCTTGTTTACCAGACTCGCCTGTAAAAGTAAGGTAGAATTTCAGCGACAGTAGTGGCTAAGGTTTAGCCTGTAGGGGAAACAACACAGCATTGGTATATGAACTTTAATTCTCATTGCATACAAGATAGTGAAACATCTTACTTACCCCAGAACGAGGGTGGGAAGGTACTAAACAGAACTTTGTACCCTGGGTGGGATAATCCTCGCCTCCGAGTCCTTAATAGAATTGAAACTTTCCATTACGATAGCTAGGAAATTTTTCATTCTATGTCAGGACCGGAGGCGAGGATTATGCTCGTTTAAAGCTTGCTCACCACCAAGTGAGCCATGTCAATAACCGGTTTGAAATAAAACAGTTTAAAGGTCGAATCGGAAGACCAGTCTGCTGCATTCAGAACGTCTTCCAGACGTGCTCCCAGGGTAAACGCTTTAGAGGCCATTGCCCCTCTGGTAGAATGTGTTCCGAAGGCCCGAAGGTCGATGCCAGCTTCCTGCATTACCCACCTTACCCAACGGGCGATAGTGGGAGAAGAAACCGCCTTATGTGGTTTCCTGAGCGCAATAAGCAATTGTCGCTCTCCTGGAGGACGGAACTCCTCCGACATTTCCTCGGACGCCTTAAGACAAGATACCACGCATAGCTTTAGAGAATCTGGAAAAGCAGGATAAGAGATGGACTTCATCCCACATTTCATACGCCGTCGAATTGTGAAGGTAACTCCCGTAGGGGAGAATATCCTGCCCGAAACGTCCAGGGCTCTGACATCGGAAACCCGTCTGCAGGATATAAGGCAAAGGAGCATGGCCAATTTCTCCGAAAGCTCTTTCCTAGAAAGGTATCTGTTCGGTTGCCAGGACAAAAACAAATTCAAAACCTGGTTGACGTCCCAGAGCTGTGAAGAACGGGGCTCGGGGGGGAAGAGAAAGGCGAATGCCTCGAAGAAGGCGACAAACCAGGGGGTGTTCCCCCACCGGAGATCCATCCACCATGGTATGGCCCGCTGAGATGGCCGAACGGAAGGTATTAATGGTTCTATAAGCCAGGCCTTCCTCCGCCAGGGCGGCTAAAAAATTCAGAATGGAGGTCACATCTGTTGCCACGGGATTGAGACTCCGTCGCAAACACCAACGATACCACCGACGCCAGGTAGAACGGTACCGCTTGACGGTACTATCGGCCCAGGCCTTAGACATGAACTTTTCAGCCGCTCCCGAAAGGCCTGGGACTGCCATCGTCCCCTGTAATCCGCCACGCCATCGGGGCTAGAGAGCCTTGTGCGATTAGCAGTAGAGGAGCTCCGTCTGGACTGAGTAGGAGAGTTGGAAAATGGGGGAGAGGGATTGGGGAATCCCAAGAAAGTTTCAGAAGAACCGGAAACCAAACTTGAGACCTCCAGATTGGCAAAACCAACACCACGTCCGCCTTGGGCCGAGACCCTCGTTAGCATGGCGAACGGGGGAAAGGCGTATCCCGTCTCGCCCCGCCAGTCCTGAAGAAACGCGTCCGTCCGCGCTGCCAGGGGATCTGGTCTCCAGCTGAAGAACCGGGGACGTTGGTGGTCCAGGCGGGAAGCAAATAGATCCACCGAAAATGGACCCCAGAAGCTCTGGAGATCCGCAAAGACTCCCGGGTGCAGCTTCCAAAGACTCACGTCGTGAAAGTGGCGTGAGTGGAAGTCTGCAACCTGGTTGTCTTGGCCCAGAAGATACTCCGCCGTAACGGACACCTGATGGTCCAGGCAGTATTGCCAGAAATTCGCTGCCAGGTCAGAGAGTGCTCTCGATCGCGTGCCCCCTAGATGGTTGATGTATCGGACCGCCGATATGTTGTCCATCTTGAGGAGGACACATGACCGGATGGAGTCCTTGGTCCAACATTGGATCGCAAAGGATCCCACCAAAAGCTCCAGACAGTTGATGTGCAACTGTTGTTCCTGTTGAGACCAGACACCTCCTGTAGTGAAGTCGCCACACCTCGCGCCCCATCCGGACCTGCTGGCGTCTGATTCGATAACGATATCTGGCGCGGAACCGAAGATCGCACGCCCATTCCAGGCTTCCATATTGGTGAGCCACCACTGGAGTTTCTCTCTGGCGTCCACCGAGAGACTCACTTTCCTTGAGTACGAAAGCCCCCTGCGTAGATGGTATGCCTTGGGACGCTGGAGAGCTCTGTAATGGAGTGGGCTCGGGAAGATGGCTTGAATCGAGGCCGACAGGAGACCCACAATACGGGCTAGTTGCCTGAGGGAGAGTTGGGACTGAGAGAAAACTCTCCTGATTTCGTGACGAATCTTCGCCATCTTGCGAGACGGGAGACAGAGTAGATTCCACTGAGTCGATCGAGAAACCGAGAAAAACAACCCTCTGCACTGGGACAAGAGTGGACTTTGCCTCGTTGATCACAAAGCCCAGGCTCTGAAGGAGGTTGACCGCCGACTGAAGGTGATGGGCTAGAGTGATGGGACACTGAGCCATCAAAAGAATGTCGTCCAGGTATACGATGAGTCTCATACCGGACGCTCTCAGCCGCTCCATCACTGGCCAGAGAACCTTGGTGAAACACCAAGGGGCGGAGGAAAGGCCGAATGGAAGAGTGGTGAACTTGTACGCCTTGCCCTGCCAAAGAAACTGCAAGAACCTCCTGTGCGGAGGGAAAATGGGGATCGTAAGATAGGCGTCCTTGAGATCAAGGCGCGCCATCCAGTCGTTGGGCCTGAGAAGATCGCGAAGAAGATGGATCCCCTCCATCTTGAAGTGGCGGTATACCAGCCACTCGTTGAACTCGCGCAAATTGATGACGGGACGTTGGCCGCCATCCGTCTTGTCCACCAGGAAGAGGTTGCTGATGAAACCTCTGGGGTGGGGGAGCGTCTCCACGATTACCTCTTTGCCCAGAAGAGAGTGGATTTCCTGGTCGACCAACGCAGCGTCCGCTGCCGAAAAGAAGAGAGGGCGCGGGGGACCGGCTGCGAAGGTTCCCCGTGAAACTCGATGTGAAACCCTTGGACGGTTTGTAGAACCCAGGCATCCCCGGTGATGGAAGTCCAGGCCTGGAAAAAACGTGCCAGACGGCCCCCCACTTTTAGAAGGGAAGAAGGGAGAACACTCACCGGAAGAGCTGGAGGCGCCACCGCCTCTGCCACCTCTGTTCTTGCCCCGACGTCCTCTTGTTGGATAGAAGTTGCCGAACCTGGCCGAATCTTGGTACTGTCCATGGTTGGAGCCTTGCCCTCTGTGCTGGTTAGGGCGGCCGGACGAGCGGCCCCTGCCTCGTCCGGCCCCTTGGAAAACCAGAGGGTGAAACACCCGTCTGATGGAGGAATGCGCTTTGTCTAGGGTCGTAAACGTGTTTACAAACCTCCCTAATTCTTTGATAAAGGGTTCTCCGAAGAGACCGCCCTGCGCAATGGAGCCCGCTTCAGAATCGGCCAGATCCCCAAGTTTGGGGTCTATTTTAATCAATAATGACCTGCGGCGCTCTGTGGAAATAGTGCAGTTGGCATTCCCTAAGAAAACCACTATGCGCTGGGCCCAGGAGGAGAGGTGCTCGGGGGATATCAGGGACCCAGACAGTTTGGCCTCTTCCGCCATGTCGAGGATTTTGGTTATTGGTCCTAGGGCGTCTAGGAGCTTGTCTTGGCAAACCCGCCAAGACCTGTCAATACCCTTCTTCGGGTCCTTGACGAACTCTTGAAGGAACGTCGCCATGCGGGGGTCGATGTCGGGGGTGGCAGCTACTTTCCCTTCCAGAGAGGGACGGGGACACTCCGCCCCGAGACAGTTGCGGGCTGTGGCCTCTAACGGCCGGCGGATCCTGCTGGCGACGTATTGGGCGACCTTGTCTGAGGGCGCCCAGTCAGAAGACCTAGGATGAAGGACATCGTCGGGGATCAGCATGTCAGCACATATACTTTGTGGGTCCGAACTAGGCTCTGGACGAGAGGGGCGCCAGGGCGGGATGGGCCGGCATCGTCATCATCTCCTGGGTTACCGTCCCCTGGAGCAGTGGGCGTCACTGGAGGGGGGTTCTGCGCCAGGAAAGCCTGTTTAAGGCAATCAAAAGCGTCCACATCCACCCCGGAGTCCCTGGGACGTTTGGAAGGGGGGGAGCTGGGGTTCAGCGGGGGTTCCGCTGTTTGGGGGCGAGGAGGCTTGAAAGGACTGTGAGGCCTTGGCTAGCCTATCGCAAGCCTGCTCAATTCGGCGGGACGGGCGGTCTTCCAAGGGCAGCATGGCTTGCTCCACCGCCTTGTGAATGGACGCGTCTACCGCGTCGTAAAAATCCTCATCCCACTGAAGGGCAGTAAGTGGGTCCTCCTCCCACGTGTCGTCCTGATAGGCATCCTCCTGGAAGGACTCCATTAGGCCAGGAGAGGTAAGTGCCGCAAAGGTAAGTGGGTAAGTATGTCAGAGGGTGTACCTCAGGGTAATGGGGGCTGGGTGGCAGCCTACACTTTATGCGGGCACTGCTCGCGTTAAACTGGGGGAGACCCCTGGGACCTAAAGCCCTGGTGCGGTTAATAAATGGGCAGCCTGCTGGCAAAGGTCCCAGCAGGATAACACCTGCACTACCGACTCAGTGCGAGAGCGTTCTAACAGCCTACAATACAGACCCCCAGGCGGGAGACCGCCCAAAAATAGCTGCCTAATGGCAGATACAGACCCACAACGCGTGGGCGTTCAAATGGGGACGTGCGCACTTTGAAAACTGCCTAACGGCAGTATTACAGACCCAAGGGCGTATCCAGCAGACAGGGCTCTCCCGCGGCGATGCGGCTCGACTGGGAAATATGCGCGGATTGTCGAGACGCACGCCGCGGGCAAGAGACGCACACGGGCGCCCTCTGGCGGCGGGAGGTAAACACCGCGAGCCCGCACCACAGAACACGGCCGTTAGGGAGCCGAACACTCCCACGGCCAAGCGCGAGTCAGCCGAGTAGCGGCTGACACGCAGGCAGAAAACCTGAAAGGGAAAAAAGTAAAATAACGCGCAGGCACAATAAACGCGCCAGAAACAAAGGAATCAAGTCGGGCGCGCGTCGGCAGTGAATGCGCGGCACGCGTGATCGGACCCGATCTGGTTAGGAGGAAAACCCAATACAGGGAAACACCAGTTAAAACATTATTAACACAAGGAGTGTGCTAAGGCGAATCACACAATGAATAAACAAACCACAATCTGGACTTGTCAACAAGTAAGAACCAGACAATCAGTCATACACTGTGAGAGAAAAGGGAAATCGAACTTATTTGGCTGCAAGCAGCGAAGAAAGAGGGGGAATGGATAGTGACAGAGGACTACCATCACCTCGGAGCCCTGTGATTGGTGCAGAGGAAGAGGGGACTCTCTACCCATGGACACTCTATCATTTTGTTCTGTTTATTCCCGATGTTTCATGGGAATAGTAGTTTGTTTTATTTAACTTTGAATGGCTGCTATTCAATAAAGTGGAGAAAGAATAGCATAATCCTCGCCTCCGATCCTGACATAGAATTCATTTTTTTTTTACAAATAGACTGGCATACCAACCACAGAAACAACAACAATACCAAACAGGAACAGGAAGCAAAGGAGAGGGGGCAAGGGAAAAGGAGCAAATACAGAGTTCAAGGGGTGAGTAAGCTGCAGCAACAAGAATTAATTTGCCAGAAAAACATGGTAATTAATCTAACTGACTTTCCCTTATACCCAGATGATGAAGAAGTGCTAGCCCTTGGTTTCTCTTTTTGTCTCGTCTCAGGATTGGACTATGCACAGACTAGAGTGGATTTATTTAAATTTGTGCATAAGCTCAGGCTGAAGAAATTCTTCAGTACAAGAAGAAAACCGAGACAGGTGGCAACAAATGGAAGAGGCACACATGGCAATTTATTGGTCTCTGATGTGGATTACATGAGAGACTTGATGTTTCTGGCGGTAGAGACAGATGGAATTGATACTGAGATGGGGAACACGCAACTTTTGGAAATGATGGGGGTGTATGTCAATGAAGGGGGTGACTCCAACTTCGAACCCAAATCCAAGTTTATTCCACCTACAATGCATGATAACACTGACATTTTTGCTGATCTTATGACTGTTGAATTGAGAAAACTGCAATCCCAATCCAGCAGAAGCCCAGAAAATGTTTCCAAGCAAAATGCCAAATTTAGTCAAGTAATACAAAAGTGGAATGAGAGAGAGGACTGGGTGGTGCGTGCCAAAATTCACAAAGATAAGGGTAAACCACCAGGGAGACCAATAATAGCAGCCATCAGCAGCTTATTTGAAAACACATCTATCTACATTTATCACGTTTTTTTTTTACAACCACAGGTCTGTAACCTCCACTCTTACATTAAAGATACCACTGAATTGCTCAAAAGAATATTCAATGTGACATGGGAGGAGGACATGCTGATGTTAAGCTTGGATGTATCCTCACTTTACACCAGCATAATACAGAACGATGGCCTGAGGGCGCAAGAACAATTAAGTACTATAGACAACACCATGCTGGTACAGATGATGAAATGGTGCATGAGTAGGAACATTTTTTTATTCAAAGGTGAACTGTTCCAACAACAGAGGGGTACTGCGATGGGTACCTGCTTTGACCCCATTTATGTGAATCTGCATATGGGCTGGTAGGAGGAGCAGGTACTCAATGGACCCGAGATGAGCCAATGGGCAGACAGGATACTTTTATGGGTCAGATACATAGATGACTTGTTCCTACTAAGGAAGGGAGATGAAGCAACAGCTAGGCAATTTGTGGTAGTCATAAATGACAACGGTCTTAATTTACATTTCACTAGTGAGATTAGCCTTACCCAGATTGATTTTTTAAATGTTAGGGTGACACTAAAAGGACTCCAGACTTACAACGAAAGTGTATAGGAAACCCACTGCTGGCAACAGTACACTTCCTGCCAGTAGCTTTCACCCTAAAGCACTCAAGAACAGTATCCCATTCGGGGAGCTGTTGCGAGCCTGATGCATATGCAGTAACCAAAACTACTTTGAGGCCACACAAAACGATATGTTGAGTAGGTTACAGCAAAGAAGGTACCCAGAGATAATATTGAGTGCAGCACAACACAGAGTGTCCAAGCATAAAAGAGAAGATATCCATTTCAGTGGTAGCAAACGTAAAAATAACACAAACACTGAGCAAAGCATCAGATTTATTACCACTTTCCACGACAAGCATCTCAACATGAGGAAGGCTTTGACTAAACATTGGCACCTCATTAAAAATGATCCAGTAATAGGGAAGGTTATGACAACCAAACAACAGATTACATTTAGGAATGCAAGCTCCATGATGGAGATCCTAGTCAAAAGGGAGGAAACAACAGCTACCAAGAACTGGCTTAAACCCAGTCCGGGTTTTAAAGAATGTTTGAAATGCAAACCTTGCATCAATTGCAAGAACATTACTGAACTCACACACCCTTTCATAAGACACTGAAGATAAGGAAGACAATAAAATGCAAAACAAACTACGCATTATATGCGCTTTTATGCCCATGCCCTAAAGTGTCATAGGTAGTAAAATCCTAAAAGTACACAAGCGTATCATTCAGCACCTATGGGCTATTAAAAGCGTAGATATTAACTACCCTGTGGCTCAACACTTTCATCTGGTGCATGGAGGGGATTACAGATAACTCACATACAGTGTAATAGACAGTGTGCCCAAGAATTAATGAGAGGAGGGGACAGTGAAAGGGAGCTCAGAAGGCTGGAATCGAGATACATACTGATGATAGATAGCACAGAACCATTCGGTTTGAATATCGATGAAGAATTGCATGTGCACCTATAACTCAGAGAATATTCCTTGCTGCTATCTTTTAGATCCTTAAGAGTACTACTTTTTTTAACCATGATTTGTACATATGTTTTTACAGGGATAGAGCCTGAAGGCATTACTTCATATATGGACATTGTAACACCATATTTATGAACAATAACCAATCTCTTCGTACACTATGCCCCCAGAGACACAAAGCGGCGTATTTGGTTTGGTTGATTTAATTTTTAGTTTATTGATATAGTTTGATGGTTGATCATCAAAGCTTTATTTGCTTATACACAGATATTTGAACAAGGGCCCGTGCCAACTGGGGCGAAATTGCAGTTATGAATGGAAGACTTGAATGCATTGGATGAGCAAATCACTTACCTGTTTCTTTACATGAGATGCGGCGAGTCAGACATTCAATAGAGTGCGCATTAAGTATCACTATACACTGAGCTCAATCACATTGGCATTCAGTGGTTACACTATTTTCATATGTAAAAGTCAGTACACAGTGCATGCTATAAGAGGCAATATTTACTATGATATTAACTGAATCAGTCCTGCGTAGGAATGTGATGAAGAGTACAAATCAATTGCTGGACACTAGTACGGAGATGTTCGAGAACAATTATATTGTACACACTTTACAAGATGAATTCATCCCATCAGCTAGCATGAATGAATGCAGGCAATAATTTATATTGACTATATATGAAGGTGCTAGCCCACTAGGGCATAATGGAATTACAATCGTACAACAGTAACATAGACATACAGATTATTGGCAGTTTAAAAATAGCACCTGTATATGGCGTATAAGGCTTAACTTTGCTGTAAATTTGTAAGAACTAATACAAGCTAAACTGTTGTGTATATTGTGATGTTTAAGTAAGGATATACACTAGAGCACAACCAATTAATACATGTATACGGGGCAACATGATCTTTATATGTGTACTTCCAAAATGTCGCCGATGTATGTCAAACAGAGCTTTGTCCTTTCTTTATGTTGATATGCACTTAAGTACTGTTCGTTTGTTTAAATGTACTAAATTCCTGACGGCCTGCGTCGTGACAAAGGTGAGCAAACACCGAAAAGAGTTGATATTGGTTCGTCTGCTAAGGAAATAAACACGCAATTACAACAACTCTACCTGGAGTGCCGAGCCTTTCAGCTTGGCATAGTCCTGAACTCTGGCACCACAGGCATTTTGGAAGCCTGTAGGCAGTACACCAAAACCACTTAAGGATATATAATAGCCCTCTCCATTTATCTTTCTCTTTTTTTCCCTTTATTCCCACTTGAAATAATGCTAACCAACCTTAAAAAAATAGTAGGGGGAGCTCAAGCACTGAGGTAGAAACTCTTGGTTATATCTGCTGAGTGGAAAAAGTCGTTAATTTCTTTGAAGTCCCTTATCGAGTAAAAAAGATGCCTGCCGAGATTGTTTGTTGCTATGGTAACGCGCTCTTTAACTTGTACGTGTTACCTAGCAAACGATTTCCAATCAAAAATGGAGGATGACTTTTCAATCCCCTTTTTAAGACAGTACTTTGCCCCCAGACACTTTAAACTTGAAGCGTCTTCTTTAACAAAGCGTCTTTTATAAGGGTCACACACTAGAGGAGCATTTTATACGGCAGTAAATAGCCGAAGCTATGTTTTCACAAAAAAACTACGAACGTGGAGCAGCCTGCTCACAACGCAACCGTGTTGATTGCCCCCAGTCATTGCCACTCGGCTGATTGGACGCACTTCATGTGGTCCCAAAGTTAATCGAGCGGAACAATGCAGCCCCAGGCACTCTCCCACGATCGGACACACTTTCTACAGCGGTCCCTATCCTAAAATGCGGGGATCTTTGCAACCACCAGAACAATACAGTGGGCAAACAAAGTACAGGAATACACTGAGTATTTTTCAAACCAGCAAAAGCAAGGTATTTTTTCAAAAGAAGAAGTGTTCCATATTTAAACAATTTTATAGGATATAAATAAAGAGGAAGATAAAAACTTTATAAATCACGTTAAAATAATAATAAAGACCAGTCCATCATTTGGAAAGTTTAACCAAAGGAAGCAAACACAGTAAAGATATTGCTTTCGTTTAAATGCAAGAAAGCATGCATGTAGTAAGGAGAAACTAATAAAAGAGAGGAATAGGAACATTCTAAAATGGATTTAATGCTTTATGATGTATTTATGTAATGTTCTTTAAAGGGCTGCATGTTGGGGCAGCAATAAAAGTTTACTGCATAATGGTAGCCTCAGATCTTTAATGAAATCAAATCTTAATTAATTATACTGAGCATTTACATGTACTTCTGTGGGCAAGCTGCAGTTTAGGAGTGCGGACTGTGTGGGCATAAGGTGTTTGGTGGTAAGGAATGAGGAAAAGGAGGGAGGGGGACTGGAGTAAAAGAGGAACAAAAAGTCAAATGGTAATTTTGTCTGAAACAGTATGTGAACTTTTTACAGCGTAGCAGCCACACTAGCTTTTCAGTAGTCTGAACACTCCTGAAAGTTTCAACTACACAGTGGCCCACAGCGACAAAGGAGGACAGTTTGAACAATGCTGCAGCTATACTCTGAGCAAGCATTAGTGAACTGAATTAGTTCTGGCCCACATAGAGAGTGGTCAATGACCCAGTCTCGTGTCCTCAGACAGCACTGGCAATTTCTGACACACCCTATATTTAATACTTACCAACTTTCAACCCACATCTGCATGCCCTACAGAAAGACTAAGTATCATCCCTCTTAGATTTTTGAACTTACATCTAAATCAATCTTAGCTATCTGTATAGCAATTTATTATTTAGACACTGTGGTGAAAGAAGGACAAAGAAGAGCAAGCCCAAAGCCAAACCAGTTTAGAGACAACCACGAGAAAATGGTACAGAGATAGACCTTTTCACCCTTTCCCTTCCTGTGTGCGACTACCCAGGGATCTGCAATAGTCTACTCCTGCTGATGTTCATAAGCTCTGACCAACAGCAAACAGCGTAACAGGGTTTAGGGATGGTTGTGTTTCCATCTGTATTTAGGACTAACCACACATCACCTATATGTTATACCTGTGTTCTGAGATTATCAGTTCCCGCCATGGATCAAGGTTAGGCTAGAAGTTAACAGTTCCACTAATTACTAAACTGAGAGGACAAGTCTCCACTCTTTGCTCTATATAAAACATTACATAGGGTGTAAATAGTCTCAAACTCTCTGTCCAGGTCAAAGATAGTCTCTCATGAAGTTATGCAGCCTCAGCCAGAGATAAGCCCTCTTTGGAGTTTAGATAGGTCCAGCTTGACAGTACAGTTGACCGCAAAACCTATTGTTTCAGATTCTTTAAAACACGCATAGCAATGCGGATCGGAAGGCCAAAAGGGGGGACCTGTCGCGACGAGTAAGGGAATTGGAGCAGATGCACCAGCGGACCGGAGCGCCTCGGGTGTGGCGTCAGCTGTCCCTCGCATGGAAGCAACTGCTGGCTCTGGACCAAGACAGGGCTGAATACGCTGCCCTGCGCCTACGGCATGCTTTTTACACTGGAGGGGATAGGTGTGGCCATCTCCTGGCGCACAAACTCCGCGAGGTCCGACTACGGGAGGGCGTCTGGGAGATCATAGACGGTGCCGGCGAGTTAACCTCCGAGGACGCGGAAATCGCGGACACCTTTCGCACATTCTACGCTCACCTTTACGATAGCCAACCCCTGGCAGAAGCCGACATTGCCTCATATCTTTCCGGGGCGGATCTCCCGATGTTGACACCGGAACAGGCAGCACACATCGAGAGGGAAATCAGGCCGGAGGAAGTGATCTCTGCCATAGCACGGCTGAAACTCGGCAAATCTCCGGGCCCTGATGGCTACACCACGGCTTTTTATAAGCAATTTGGGGCTACTCTCGCACCCTTACTAACGCGGCTTTTTAATTCATTTGCGGAGGAGGGGGCGATACCCCCATCCATGCTAGAGGCGGCGACAGTCGTCCTCCCCAAACCAGGGAAAGACAGGACAGTGTGCGGGTCCTACCGACCCATCTCACTTCTGAATCTAGATTTGAAGCTCTACACCTCCATACTGGCGAGCCGTATGGGCCCTTATATGCAGGGACTGGTGGATCCCGATCAGGCCGGGTTCATTCCCCAGCGGCAGACAAGTGACAACACGAAACGAGTGGTACACCTCATTGAAAAGTCGTCCCGCATTCCCGGGAAATACATGTTGCTCACAATTGACGCCGAAAAGGCCTTTGACCGGGTTCACTGGTCGTTTCTCGAACAAGTGCTATGCCGTGTGGGCCTCGGGGACAAGATGCGGACTCACATTTTCAACTGCTACCACTCCCCCACGGCGACAGTAAGGGTTAATGGGCATACCTCGGCACCTTTTCCCATCCATAGAGGCACACGACAGGGATGTCCCCTATCGCCCTTGCTCTTTGCTCTCTACATGGAGCCCATGGCACAGAGGGTCCGACGCCATGCACAAATCACGGGCATACGCTTTGGGGGGGGGGACACCCATACTGTTAGCCTCTATGCGGACGATGTCCTTGTCACCCTGATGAACCCGGAAAGAGCCCTAGGAGCCATATTGGGAGAGCTAAATGCCTTCGCGGAGGCTTCTGGGTTTAAGGTTAACCTATCCAAGTCGACGGCTCTAAATCTGTCCCTGCCACCTAGCGAACAGGCGGATTTACAAGCTCGTTATCCCATAGCCTGGTCCGACGACCCAGTACCGTATTTGGGCATACACCTTACCCCCACCCTACAGGGTATGAGAGAGGCCAATTTTTCGCGTCTCCATGATCAAGTCCAGGTAGAACTCAGGCGATGGAAACACCAGCAGATCTCCTGGCTAGGGTGTGTTGCCGCTATAAAAATGACCATCCTTCCCCAACTCCTTTATGTATTCCAAGCCCTGCCTATACCCCCCCCAGGGGTTGGCTTCAAAAGGTACAATCGGATCTCTCTGCTTTTATATGGCAGGGCCGTAAGCCCAGAATGAAACGAGCAGTTAGCTTCCTTCCTCCACGAGGGGGGCCTCGGGATCCCCGATCTGACCCTATACTATAAAGCAACACAGCTCCGCTACCTGGTTGAATGGAGTTGGGCTGAATCTGAAAAGAATTGGCTCTTCCAAGACCGAGCGGTCGCAGGTACCTCACTCCGGAAGATACCATTCCTTAAGAAGGCCCACCGGCCCCCTAATTTATATGCCTCACAGGTGACCCGCACGATACTCAAAGCGTGGGACCAGACAAACTTACGACATGACTTAACGTCCTTTCCCTCTCCTCTCACATCCATCTTGGACAATCCGGAGTTTAGTCCGGGGCTAGATCAACCATCTTTTCGCCGATGGCGGGAGTCTGGCTGCTGGGCGCTAGGCCCTTTATTTGCCAATGGCGAGTTCATTACATTTGAGCAACTCCGGGAGGGATATGACTTGCCGGAAACGGAACGAATGCGTTACTTTCAGGTACGCCACTGGGCTCTTCACCCCTCCAATCGCACACAGGCGTCCAGACGCCTTACCACATACGAACGATGGCTCGTAACGAGAACATCGGATAAAAAACTGATCTCAGACCTTTATAAGCTCTTACAATCTAGATACACACATGTATCATGCGGGTCGGGCTCGGTGGGAAAAGGACCTAGGACGCGACCTCACCCCGGAGGACTGGGACGGCGCATGCTACAGGGCACGACACACGGCAACGCATGTTGGGCTCACAGAAACATTTACCAAATTAGTATATCATTGGTACTATACTCCGGAGCGGCTTCACCAGACCGACAAGACACTGAGCCCGGATTGCTGGAGGGGTTGCGGTGGGAGGGGCACACTGGTTCATCTATTGTGGGACTGTCCACAACTTCGGCCATACTGGACACATGTCCTGGACGAAATAGACAAACATCTAGATACAAAGATCCCCCGATTTCCCGCATACGTTCTGCTGGGGGTGCCTAACCCGCTCACATATCCTCTTAAGGCTAGGAGAGGGAAACAAATGGCTATTGCATTATGCTCCGCAACCCAGAACATCCTAATCCACTGGAGGTCCCCTCAGCTTCCTACACATACAGGCTGGTATCACCGACTGTGGCATGTTTTGGGGATGGAGAAGATTTCCCTCACATTGGCGGGGAAAGGTGCTTCCTTTACAGAACTATGGCAATCCTTTCTTACACTCCTCGCACAAGAGTTTCGGGAGCTCACTTGCCCGAGGTATTTACGCCTCCTACGCCTTCACACACTGGACCCTAACCAGTAGCAGTATAGAGCTCTTACCCCGATATGCCACTCACGCCTATGCATTGACACTAGCCTGGACCGGGAGAGGGTGGGGGGAGGTCTTTCTTTCTTTTTCCTTTCCTCCTATGCTGTCGGGGTGGCGGGTGGGGGGTGTTCGAGTTCAGCAGCATCACATGCTTTGCTTACCCTATCACTGGGCCCTGCGTGGCTCTAATGCTGTGTTTACCTTTTTTTTGGCAATTATCAATAAAAGAGAGTTAAACCATAAAACACGCATAGCAGAAATTCGCTCCATCCAGAGTACTGCACGTTCTATACGTGCAATTGGATATTTAGTTTAGAATTCTACTTCCTATGGAATGCCTGCATTGCGTTGCATAGGGGGACAGATATCTTAAAATTACACTGGATCATCACGTTATCTTTTTCATCTCAAAGAAGCACTGTACACAGTGATCAATCATTTTGTTTTATTTTTTCACAGCTTCATACATTCTGAATATTTTAGTCAGATTCAAAAGGCAGGTCACACCTACTGATTTTGCAGTGCTTTTGCATGTGGTAAAGAAAACTGTAGGTTTCTTTAGGGAAGAACAAAAAATCAGAAGGAATAAAAGGAAAACCATATAAACCTAAAAGTGGAAAGTTATTGAAACCTCTTATACCTAAAAGGGAAACGTTATGCCAAAATGGTGAGCAGTGTGGCTCACGAGCCTCATTCACATCCATGAATAAGGTTGACAGCAAACTCCTCTTTACTATGGAAAATAACCCAAGAAGGTGAGTGCAGGTAGAAGATGTGGGAGGAACAGAGAAACTAGCTCACACCCTCGGTTTAAGACAAGCACCTGACTTGTAGTAGGATAAAAAATGGGCTCAAACACATGATGAAATCTCTCAGCATTGGGAAAATAACAGGGGTTCCAGGAGATGCAGGCACAACTTGCCCCTAGAGCCCAAGGGACAAAAGCGAGGCTCAGTTAGTCTAAGACAGTTGGGAGAACCAATACACACACAAGCACAAATCTTCTACCTTGAACCAGTCTATTGCACACTACAGTATCCATGGCTTTACAGCTTGCCAGTTCCCCACATTTCATAAAATAGTTAAAACTTTTGTTTGGGGCCTTAAGCGTACTTCATGGATGTTATGCTCTTACAGTAGTAGCAGAAAACATTTTGAAACAATATGACAAACTTTTTCAATGTTTTTCCAAGAATATCTGAACATGCCTTGATTATTCCAGTTACATCGACAGCAAATTTCTGTAGTTTGACCACCCATGTTTATCGTCCCCCCACCCTAAATCAAACAGCATAAAGAATTAAAGCACAAGTTACTAACTTGTGTAACGATATATCTGTAAGAGACAGTAGTTAGTGACAGATTCCTTACCTTAGAATATCCCCAGGCGTCAGGCTGGATCCGGAAAGTTTTTTGCGTAGCAGTACCCTTGCGCGTCGGTAGGCGGCGTCGTGCGGCTCCGCGTCCGTCGTCGGCGTCGTGATCGCCTGGATGACGTCGCGGGCAGTACTTAGGCGCCGCCCCTGCGCGCTGACGTCAGTTCTGTACACGACTTTCCGCGCCAGGAATGCAGAGCCATGCAAGAAGCTGACATAGGTGTCTGAAAAATACTAGGGCCCTGAAAGGGATGTCCTTAACCCTAGAAATCAGTTCGCAGAACGGGGAGGATGGGTGGGCGGTAGGAATCTGTCACTAACTACTGTCTCTTACAGATATATCGTTACACAAGTTAGTAACTTGTGCATCTGAAAGAGACACGTTAGTGACAGATTCCTTACCTTAGAATAGATACCCCAGCAATACCAACCACGGTGGTGGGTCTGCGAACAAAGATCAGACAAGGAAGTCCTGGAGGACAGAACGGCCAAAGAAGCCGTCCCTCCGGACCTGACTGTCAAGGCAGTAATGCTTTGTAAACGTGTGCAGCGAGGCCCACGTAGCTGCCTGACAGATAACCGGCAGCGGAACACCGCGGCCCAAGGCCGTGGTAGCAGCCGTTGCCCTGGTGGAATGGGCACGCAGCCCAACAGGAGGCTCCTTCTTAGCCAAAGAATAGCAGGTCTTGATGCACAAGGTAACCCAGCGGGAGATGGTCCTCTTGTGCACCGCCCGACCTTTTTGGCGCCCACGTAGCCAACAAAGAGCTGGTCATCCACCCGGAAGTGTTTTGTGCGGTCAATATAGAAGGAGAGCGCACGTTTTGGGTCCAGACGGTGGAGCCTCTCTTCCTCTCTGGAAGGATGCGGAGGCGGAAAGAAGGTGGGCAAAGTGATGGTCTGCCCAATGTGGAAAGCAGTAACCACCTTCGGCAAGAAGGACGGACACGTCCGAAGAACAACCTTGTCTGGATGAACAGACAGAAAGGGAGGTTTGCAAGATAGAGCCTGGAGCTCACTCACCCGCCGAGCGGAGGTGATGGCCACCAGAAAGGCTGTCTTCAGAGTCAGAAGACGAAGAGGACAGTTATGTAGAGGCTCAAAGGGAGCGCACATTAAAAAGGTAAGAACCAAGTTCAAGTCCCACTGAGGCATTACAAACGGAACAGGAGGGAAGAGGTGTGTAATGCCTTTTAAGAACCTGTTAACAACAGGGGACTTGAAAAGGGAGGGCTGATCAGGGAGCCTGAGGAAGGCCGAGATAGCACAAAGATAACCCTTGATGGTACCCAGGGCAGAACCCTGTTGGGCCAGAGAGAGAAGGAACAGAAGGACCTCAGAAAGAGGGGCAGAAAGGGGATTCACAGCCTTTGCTGTGCACCATGCCACAAATTTGTTCCACCTGCAGGCGTATACCACCTTAGTGGAGGGACGCCTGGCTGCCAGAATCACATCACAAACTTCGGGAGGCAAGTCGAAAGGAATCAACTGCCGCCGCTCAATCTCCACGCAAGCAGGTGTAGACTGGACAGGTTCGGGTGGAGGACCGTCCCCTGCTGCTGCGACAGAAGATCCTCCCGAAGAGGCAGACGGATCGGGGATCTACGCTCATATTGAGTAGCTCGGGATACCAAACTCTTCGAGCCCAGTCCGGAGCCACAAGAATGACTTGGGCCCGGTCGTGCCAAATCTTCTTCAACACTCTGGGTAGAAGTGGTATAGGCGGAAAGGCGTACAATAGACCGCAACTCCACTCGTGACGAAAAGCGTCGCCGAGCGAGTGCCGCCTTGGAAATTCCAACGCGCAGAACTGATGACATTGCGCGTTCTCTTCGGTGGCGAATAGATCTAACCAAGGCTCTCCCCACTGTAGAAAGAGTCCTTGCGCCACTTCCGAGTGAAGACGCCATTCGTGATCCATCATGCACCTGCGGCTGAGTTCGTCCGCCCTGGCGTTCAGGGAACCTGCCAGGTGTTGAACCATCAGGAACATGCCCTGATGTTCCAGCCATGTCCAGAGGCGCAGAGCCTCCTGACAAAGGGTCCACGACCCCACCCCGCCCTGTTTGTTGCAGTACCACATGGCGGTGGTGTTGTCTGTGAACACCTGCACTACCTTCCCTTTGACAGAGGGAAGGAATGCCTTGAGTGCAAGTCGGATCGCCCGGAGCTCCAGAATGTTGATATGGAGCCGGGACTCCGCCGGAGACCAGAGGCCTCTGATCTCCGCCTCTCCCATGTGACCGCCCCATCCCAGAAGGGACGCGTCCGTCACAACTGTGTGCTCTGGCTGGGGAAGGGAGAGGGATCTGCCCATGACCCATTGCCGGTTCGAGAGCCACCACTGCAACTGTTTTGCAGTCCCCTCCGAGATCTGGACGTGATCGGACAGGTTGCCCTGGTGCTGCGCCCACTGGAACTTCAGGTCCCACTGCAGAGCCCGCATATGCCATCTGGCATGATTGACCAGCAGGATGCAGGAGGCCATGAGGCCCAGCAGCCTCAGGGTCATCCGTACCGAAACCCAGGATAAAGGCTGAAAGATCGGAATCATAGCCTGAATATCCCGGACTCGCCGTTCGGGAGGATAGGCCCGAAACTGCGTCGTGTCCAGAACTGCTCCGATGAAAAGGAGCTGTGGAGAAGGAATCAGATGTGACTTCGGCACATTGATGGAGAACCCCAGCGAGTGCAGGAGTTCGGCCGTAGTCTGGAGGTGGGAGACGACTGCCTGGGACGAGCCCGCCTTCAGCAGCCAGTCGTCGAGGTAGGGGAAGACTGAAGCCCCTGCCCGGCGCAGATGAGCTGCGACCACCGCCAACACTTTCGTGAACACCCGAGGGGCACTGGTAAGGCCAAAGGGGAGCACGGTGAACTGAAAGTGCTCGGGGCCTACCGTGAACCGCAGGTAACGCCGGTGGGCCGGCAGGACGGGGATGTGGAAATATGCGTCCTGCAAGTCCAACGCTACCAACCAGTCTCCAGGATCGAGGGCAGTCAAGACCTGAGCTAGGGTGAGCATCTTGAACTTCTCCTTCCGGAGGAAGCGATTGACGTTCCGGAGGTCCAAGATAGGACGCATGTCCTCCTTGTCCTTTTTGGGCACCAGGAAGTAGTGGGAGTAGCAACCACGCCCTACTTCTGGGGTCGGAACATGCTCGATGGCCCTCTTGGCCAAGAGGGCCGTGACTTCCTTCTGCAGAAGTACCAAGTGATCCCCTGACATGCGGTGGAATTGAGGTGGCATGGCTGGGGGGTGGACTCGAAGGGGAGGGAGTAGCCCCTTCGGACAATGTCCAAGACCCACCTGTCCGAGGTGATGGTACGCCAGTGGGGAAGGTGATGGCGGACCCTGCCCCTACCGGCGTGCTGTGCACCTGAAAGGAGGGACTAGGAGGGTTTGGAGGCCGCGGACGGGTTGGAGGTGGTGGCCTGACCCGCACGCTGGTTGCCCGATCCGCCACGGCGGAATCCACGTCCTCGGCCACGCGAAGACGCCTGCTGCGCGGGCCGGTGGCTGGGGTGCTGACGTGAAGGGGCGCCCCTACCGTGGCCACGATAGGGGCGAAAAGCAGAAGTCAGCGGAGGGCGTGTAGCAGAAAGGCCCAGGGACTTTGCAGTAGCCCGTGAGTCCTCAAAGCGCTCCAACGCATGGTCTGCTTTGGACCCTAAAAGACCGACTCCATCAAAGGGCATGTCCATGAGAGTATTCTGGACATCCCCTGAAAACCAGTGGTTCTCAGCCAGGCGTGGCGTCGTAGCGCCACCGTCGTTGCAATAGACCTGCCCAGCGAGTCGGCGGTATCAAGGCCACATCTTATTGTGTATTTGGCCGCATCCCTTCCTTCCGCAATGGCGCGGGAAAGCAGTGTCTGGACCTCCTCAGAACACTGGGGCAAAACATTCGCCACCGAATCCCACAAGGAGTGGGTATATCGGCACAAAAGGCAAGCGGTGTTGATGGACCGCAAGCCAGCACTGGAGGAAGAAAACCCTTCTTCCCAAATTGATCCAGGCGTTTGGATTCCCTATCCGGAGGGGCGGTAGGGAAGGCGGTTTGGGAAGCGGAGGCTTGGACAACCAAGCTCTCAGGGGTGGGGTGGACAGAGAGAAACAGGGGTCGCCCGGAGCTGGGCGATGGCGTCGGGACACGTTCCTATCCACAGGAGCCCCTGTGTTGGGCTTGGACCAGGCGCCCAAAAGAACGTCAGTGAGGGCGTCGTTAAACGGCAGCACAGTCTCCGTAGAGGAGGCTGCCGGCTGAAGCACCTCTGTCAAGAGATTAGTCTTGACCGCCACAGTAGGGAGTTGGAGATGTAAGGCTCCAGCCGCCCTACGCAACACCGTTGCAAAATTGGCTCCCTCCTCCGTAGCCACGGGAGGAGACAGCATGCCAGTGTCAGGGGAAGTATCTAGACCACTGGCATCCCCTAGACCCTCTGTCCAGTCCTCATCGTACTGACACTGTTGTGTCAGAGGGTCATCAGACCCCTCCCAGTCCTCCTCAGGTTCAAAATAAGGGGGAGGAGGGACATTTGGGACCCAAGGTCTCATCGGCGCCGGAACCGGCGTCGAGCGACGTCGGTCCGGGTCCATGTCCGGAGCCGGAAGGAACTGGGGACGACGCCGCCCGGAGCCCCAGGCGGCGTCGAGAACGGCACCGGAGACATCGGCGCCGGCGGAGGTGTCGTTAGGTCGACCGGCGTCGATGGGGGTTGTGGAGCCGGGATCGAGGCCGGGGCCGGAGCCGGGATCGAGGCTGGAGGCACGGGCGACGCCGGGGCCGGAGCCGTCGGCGACGCCGGAGCAACCCCATCAGGGCCCGCGGGGCCCGAAGGCGCACCGGAGGGACCTTGAGGCCCGAAGAGGCGGGCCATGGCCGACAGGAATTCCTGCACTTGGGCCGGATCTGCCCCCGAACCCGGGAAGGACGGGTATTGCGGGGGCGACTCCACAGGCATGTCCGGGGCCGCGGGGACGGTGCCGGGAGGGGCCTTAGCCGAGTCGCGAGACCGGCGAGGCGAAGTCCTAGAGCGACGATGCTTTTTGGACTTCTTGTGTTTTGACTTACCGGACGAAGAAGACTTCGATGCCGACGACCGGTGTGGACTCCGCGATCGACCCCTGGACCTCTCACGCGACCGGGGCTTCCGCGGAGCCGAATGCCGGGCCTCGAGGAGCTTTCGAGACCGCTCTCGCAAAGCTTTTGGGTTGAGGGCCTGGCAGTCGGTACAAGACTCCGTGTCGTGGCCTCGGCCGAGGCAGAAGAGACACTCCCAATGCGGGTCTGTGATGGACATCATCCGAGCACAGGCGCCGCAACGTTTAAACCCGGGCATCCCTACGACACCTTGAAGTCGATGGAGAAAAACAGTGAAAAAATCACCAAAAAGCTTGGTCAAAAAATGACCAGGGCACTGCTCTTCCCGGATCTGCGCTTGCTGGCGCGGAAAAAAGAAGAACTGACGTCAGCGCGCAGGGGCGGCGCCTAAGTACTGCCCGCGACGTCATCCCGGCGATCACGACGCCGACGATGGACGCGGAGCCGCACGACGCCGCCTACCGACGCGCAAGGGTACTGCTACGCAAAAAACTTTCCGGATCCAGCCTGACGCCTGGGGATATTCTAAGGTAAGGAATCTGTCACTAACGTGTCTCTTTCAGGTATAAATGATAGATTAAGCCAAACGTATTGATTAAACTACACAGGGTTTTCACTGATATATTACTTGCACTTCTGGAAACACTGTAGGAAAGTGCTTCTTTGAAAAGGTTAGCCCCCCACTTTTTGCCTGATGCTTGATGTAATTTCGAACTGTAAGTGCGCTGGGTCCCTGCCAACCAGCTTCCCAGTGCCAGATCTCTTTCCCAAAACTGTACCACGATTGGCACCACTTCAGCAACCCCTGTAAGCCCCTAGTAAATGGCACCTCTGGTACTTAGGGCATGGGTACTGAAGAGGATCCCTGGGGCTGCAGCACGGACCCTTCACCAAGACCATGCGCACTGCTATTGCAGGCTGCTTGTCTTGGTGCAGAGAAAACTGAAGAGTCGACATGGCACACAGCCCTATGTTCCATGCCCCCACGCACTGCATGAGGTATAGGTAAGTCACCCCAACTATAAGCCTTATAGCCCTAAGGCAAGTTGCACTATAGCCCTTGTGTGGACATGCCTGCATGAGCAGATATGACCCTACAATATCAAGTCCATTCTTGGATATTGTAAGTGCACAGGGAAGCCCTAGAGAGTACATAGGCTGGACACTTGTCATTACGGGTTTCCTAGCTCCATGATGGCTTCCCTGCAGGGTAACCGTTGCGCTTTATAAATATAAATAACATAACAACTGTACCCTAAGATATTTGGTACCATACATTTAGAGGGTCCCTTGAAAACCTACCTAGCACTGGTGGGGTCTCGGACTAGTCTTAGCCAGCCTGCCACAACCAGACATGTTTCTGACCTCATGGGTATGAGGGCCAGCGCTCTCAGAGGCCAGAAACAAAGCCTGCTCTTGGCGGAGGTGCTTCACACCTCCCCAAGATAGGATGGCCTTCCGAGGCGGGAAGCTTCAAAGGCGAGGCTGCCTTTGAAATGCAACGCAGGCATTTCCAGATAGTGGAGGATGTGGACCCCCCTACCCTTTCCTACTCCACTTTTGGTAGAAGGAAAGGCAGAAAAATTAGTTAGATGAGGAGGTGCGCCCACATTCAGGCAACACCCCCAAGGTGTGGCATGCGCTGTGGACCCCACTTTTGCAAATCCTCCATCTTGAGATGGTAGGAAAACAACCTATTAGGGCTAGGGTAGGGTAGCACAGGATGTGGTCACTTAGAGGTTTTAGACACCCTAAAGGTAGGTAGCCCATTGGCTACTAACTGTCGCCCCCTTTAACACCAATAAAGATTTAGTATTTAGGTGGCATCCTTGGACCCTGAACTCAGTTTCGACAGACACAGAGAAGAAAAGGACAAAGAAGAGCTGCTGACCCGAGGACTGAAGCCCTGCTATAGACAATTGGCAGCAAACCCTGACTGCTGCCTTAAGGACTTGACAATCATGGTGTTCTGTCTCGTCCTGCAACTGTGAGGACTCCAAGAACCCCAGAGCCCCTCCACCCAAATTGCTAAAGAACCTCCCTAGGGAGTAGAGGCTCTGCTGCCCTGCGACAGCAGGCACCGAACCGCAGACTCTGGTTTCACAGACTTGCTGGTCCCCGGCGACTCCGACGCAGCACCAGGATTAAAAGTGGTACACCAGCTCCAAAGTGTCAGATCTGTCTCCTCGCCACGTTTGGGGACACCAGGATCTACCGCAGCCATGCCACACCAATACCCGGTGTACCGGACCCTCTGCAGTGTTCACCGCGACAAAGAGTCCACTCCTGACTCCAACTGCCCAGGAAGCAAGCACCCGTCGAGGGACGTGCAGACCCCTGAAACCCACTTCGTGAGTGGCCCAGTTGTTCCGAAATCGCGTCACCCAGCTTCCTGCCCCTGACTACAAGGACATCTCGACGTGCGCCACCCAGCAGACCCGTCTACTCTGGACCCGGTCCGCCAGGCTGGGTACCGACGAACGAGCTGTGCTCCCGTGGTCCTGAGGCCCTTGTAACCTGCTCCCTCGAGTGGAACCCCCCTGGACTTACCTTTGAGTCCCCTTGTGTAGTGTGTTTTCAGGTGGTCCCCTTCTGCGTAGCGCACCATCTACCAACGACCTCAGCACCCTGCTCCCGGCCAAATCCAGGATGCTCCTGAGAATCCGCTGGTGGAACATTGGGCCTGGCCTTGCTACCTACTTAAATTCTGAAGGTGATACTTGAAATCTAACTGTGTGATTTCATATGCATTTTTCGCTATTTCCCTTTTGTCTTCAATGGTGCGTAATTGCGCACAAAAGTAATTCATTTTGCAAACTTGAGAAATTAAAAACTTAAAAAGTATTTACTGCAGAACTTAGTTCTTGGTCTAAAAAATTACATTAAAAAAAAGAAGAAAAAAAAAAAAAAAAAATCAATTTAATTTTTATAAATTGGTCTCGGATTTATTCTTGAGCGTGTGTCTCATTTATTGCCTCTGTGAGTACAACAAATGCTTAGCACTACCCTCTGATAAGCCCAACTACTCGCCCACACTACCACAAATAGAGTGGTAGTATAATCTACTGTTGCCTCTGTTTACCAACCTGGGTCTACCTGGACTCTCTGCACAGTGTACCTCAATTTTAGTGCACTATAAGGAGAGCCAACGTTCTACAATGTGCCATTCAGTGCTCAAGTGATTTTGGTAGAAAAGTCTTTTTTTGCAACAATTCCATAAATAATAAAATGCTGTGATGGGGATAAGTAAGGGGTGATCAAAAAGGCAGCCATATGCTTTGTTTTTGTCATCCAAATTTCTTAAGTGATTTGTTTGTAGCGTCTACCACTCCAAGCCTTTTGAAAGCGAAAAACATCAAATTCATACATTACAGTAGAAATCCCAGCAAGCTAATTTTGTTGATCCCACAAAATGTTTAAACCCTTTACTCTATAGGAGCGAGAATGGGAACCATACAAATAGGCATCACCCTTTTATTCTAAAAAAACGATGGAACTTTATGGAGCCTAGTAAATGCTATATCATCCTACAACTTTGTATATTTGACCACTAAAAACAGTACCCCGTGAGTATGATTACACAAATCGCAGAACTGGGAATTATAGACAAAATACACAATATTTCGGTGTTGATTTAGGACTTGCTATCTCCATTTTAAGTGCTCTTGATACAACATCTTGCATTTAAATTTCACTGGCAACATGCATTTTCCTGCACAGAGGAGTCCATTATACAAGGAATCTCTACTGTGCCTTAAATTATACCAAAAATACATCTAAACTGAGAAGTTCAAGAACTGGTCATATAACTGTAAATGCCCCAAAATCTGTTTCACACTATCTCTTGTTTTTTTAATAGGAGAAGTTATTAAAATTCACTAATTACACAATCTCAAATCATTATACATTTTCACACCCCTCTCTTAAATACAAAACAGCACAATTATGGATTCACACATTCCATAGAATTTAATAAGTAGAACAATAATACTAACTCAGAAATTTCTTCGAAGCTGTTCCTTAACAGTTGGGGTTTCTGAATTCTTAGACATCCAATAACGATGGGGGTGTGGTGCGAAAGCCAACATAGCAGGTGTGTCCCTGTGAAGCTCTCACCACTGAAACTGAGAATCTCTAAGAGTCAACAGAGCAACCATTCGACCCCAAGACTCCATTTGAGGTGTAATTTCAATCACAAAACCAGGGCACAGTCACTCAACCCTAGCCGCCGTAATGCAAGCCTCCTTTATTGTCAACATCGCTGTGATGGCAGACTTTGGCTTGGATGTACCCACTGGATCAGAGGGCTCCCAGTTGTGCCTTGGATCCGAGTGCAGCTCCGTTTACCACCTGCAGTCCAAGGCAACAGAAGTGAGCTGGCAGACATCCCTCCTGCTGCGCTCCATGCACTGGGGGAGTGTGAATGGGATTCAGCCCTCAAGATCAAGTAATTAATACCATGGTCCACCGAATCATCTTAGGTTTGGACTGCTCAGAGGTGCACTCAGAGTTAATGAGAGCCATGTGGGTTACATAGAGGTAGAGAGTACTCCACCGGAATACTAGTGGAAAAACTGAGACGTCAAGAGACAAAATAAAGAAGGAACTTGAATACAAGCAGAGAAGATTAACAAAATTGTGAGTACCATGAGGTAGAAGGTGCTGCAAACAAAGCATTAAGTAGTAGCTGCTGCTCACAGAAGAGTTGGGTATTGCAAGGTTTGACACAAAAATGGGGGACTTTCGCTTACTGAAGCAATCACTGGAGGGCTGAACAGGAGTACTAGACACCACAGGGCAACAACAGAGTAGAAGCAGGCACTAAATGTCCAGAGATGGCATCAACAACAAGAATGAAAATAGTTATAAAATCAATGTCAACCCTGTATTATCCGGAGCTTGGGAACCAGCCTGATGGTTAGAACAAGAGGAAACACCACAAAGTGTAATGAAGTGGACCAGGAAGATGTTATCCAGCCACAGCCAAGAGGAAATGGTTTAGCAGCAAGGTAAACAGGGGGCATCCTGTGAAGAGGAAGCCCAGCTCCACCAATAAAACTGGAGTGAAATGTGGTTTCCACCCTGAGGAACTCGTCTAATTTCAACAGCCACCCTAAACTCCTCTTAAGTCCCACTACACAAGGTGAATTTGTTCAATGTGCTAAAGTCATTTGCAATATCAGATATACACTTGGACGCCAAAGAAACAAATGAGTTAGAAATTCAAATGAAGGCCAATAAGGGTGAGAAGGCACACATGTGGGTTCGGCCACAGTACAACACCATGCCATCACTACCCACAGCAGTAGCCTTCAAGCTTCAACTCCCTTTAAGGTAGCCTGCCTGGAGACTCCTTCCAACTTTCTTTAGTCCTCTCTACTTACTCACTCCTTGTAACGCCTTCTCTTTGCATTAGCTTCCACTTCTCCTTTCTAGTAAACTCTTCGAAGTCTGTGATATGTACCTATTGAAAGAAGTCATGGTCAGTGGCCTGTAGGGCTAAGGGCCGAAGAAAATAACATCTTGTCAGGAATATGTACTAAACTGGAGTACTACAAGATGAGCATGATATGCAACTGGTGTTGTTGTTTAAGTCTTATGCAACAGAAACAGGCTATATATATGTATATATATCGTTTTTGAGAGCCCGTTTCTATTGCATATATATTATGTTAACTGGATTTGTAGACCATGGCTTTTCACCCACTAGGGCATTCAGGCGCTGGAGCAGGTGTATAAGTGCAAGAGTAGGGGAGGGGTTCGTTGAAGAGCCAAAACGTCAGCCTCTTGCGGAATTCAAGAAGCGAGGAGGGGGCCCTAATGTGCAGAGGAAGGTAATTCCATGATTTGGGTGCTAGACCACTCGTTTTTCTTTTGTGGATAGAGAGAGAGAGTGATGCTGAGCACAGGTGTCTGGTGGATTGGTGGAAGTGGAGGTGGCTGTTGAGGTATGCTGGACCCTAGTTGTGCAGTGGCCTGCACACATGCAGTGCCCATCCTGAGGGCCATTGGGCAAGCAGGAGCTACCTTGCCCAACTGTGGGGGTTGAGGCCTTTTACTCCTGATGTCCCGGGCCCAGCCTAATATGAATCCAGAGCACCTGGGCGAAGTACTCTTTTAGCACTTGACTCTCAATGGTAGCACAGGGTCGAGCAGTCTAAGGCTTTTCAGGGGGAGGTAGACACAGGGGGTGAACACAGGCTCACGGCTCAAAATACACGCAGCAGCAAAAAATAATTCTCCAAATACTTGCTTTTATGAGAAAAAGTATTTAAATACATCTACAAAGTAAAATATGACATTCACAAACAACACGCAGTCCCCTGAGGTTGGGACTCTAGTGTTTCATAGGCGGGTCCCGAAGTCCCACTCCTATCAAGCTAGTGGTTATTGCCCATTCACTATAGGAAACATTTAGAATAAGCCCCATTTGTAGTCAGAGTATCAGGAGCCCCACTCCGACTCCGTATTAAAGCCAAAAGTGTTCTAGAGTCGCAGAGCACACAAAATCCCCCAGGGCTGACTGGCCAAAATTCAGTCTTACCCGAACCTGCAGCATCCAAGCGACCGAAGTCTATGCGTCCGCCCCTCTGCAGGAGCTGGAGCTGCAGCGGCTGTCTTTAGTAAGTCTTTTTCACGCGGTCCAGGCGGGCTGCATTCGACTGTCCCAGAGTTTCTCCACAAGCAGTTCTTGCATCTCCTTCAAGCTGGGGAAGGTCTTCGGTTCTTCCTACAAACAGTGGGGGGTGCGACGATCATGGTGCAGGTTATCAGTCACGGTTCAAGCCTTCTAGGGTCACGGCAGCGGCCTCTTTCCTCAGATGACGATCACGACCAGTACACTTCTTGCCTGGTGGCCCTCTCTGGCATAAGGGGTCATTGTCCCTCCACTGCTCACAGGTTACCACCCGCTTGGCACAGCAGCACTCTTCACAGTTGACCCACCTGGCATACATGGTCGCCAAATTTTCCTGCATGCAGGCAACAAACCGATCGGTGCAGCAGCTGTCTTCTTACACCACACCAAGGGAATCCACTCTCCAGAATTTCCCACTGGACCTTGCTCCCTCCGTAGCTCTCCTCTTCCTCACAGGGCACACTGGACTTGGCAAGCAGGCAGGCACTGGTGCTCCAGGGCAGGTGGTCTTGAATTCCCTGGGTGAGGTTCCCTCACCCTTCCTGTGTGAGGTTTCCACACCCAGCTGGGAGACTAGCAGGCCTTGGCCCCCAGTCCTGGTCACAGGCAGATGTCTTGTAGACATCTCCTCCTTGCACAGTCCGAAGCGCTGCTTGACAGTAGACAATTTTTGGGTTCTCAAGCTACCCTACAGTCCATTTACAGACACCAAATGCTATTTAGAGTTTGAGTCTTTGAAGTTTATGTTGGAGGTCCGCTTCCTTTTGAAGTACCCATTTCTCTGTTCTTTCTCCAGAAAGCAGTCTGTCACAGCAGGAGCAACTCTAAATCCGACTAGAAGTTCGAACCTGAATGTTAGCCACAGTAATATGTGTATCAAAAGGTTACCCCAGGGCCTCGGCCATACTCTTTATGATTCTCTTTTAAGTCTCCTTCTTGAGATGTGCCTAGGCTCCTTTTTGTGACCTCTCTCAGAATCAAAGAGCACACTTTCAAGTGTACTGGTAAGCCTGGCTCTGCATTCCTCCAGTATGTCCCATCCAGCTTACAAGATTCAGCAATACACAAATCTGTCTGGGAGCATCCCCTACCTCCTCTCCTCATGTTTCGCCATCCAGCCCTGGGTCTCCCTAAATGGAACCCAGAGTTTTCCATGTATTGTATCCTTCATAGGCACACATACACCCAGCAGATGCATATAATATACATGCACTGCATAGCACTACAACCTTTATGTATTGTACCACTCACAGGCACACATACAACCACACATTTAGACATTTCGGGCGGCCGCTTTTAGCATGTAAAGAAATAGGAAACAATAGACTTTTGAAACGTGTGCGGCAGGGGTGCAAAAACAAATACATGAGGAACTTTTGTGAAAGGCGGGTGGCAGGGAAGACAAAAAGAGCTGCTGTGTTCACGACATGGGTCAAATTGAGTGAAAAAAAGAGTGCGGCAATCACGGGAAATACGATCAGAATGTAAGGGGATGTGTAACATGGGTGGTCACCACAAAGTGAAAAACACACCCAAAGGCGGACCAAAGAGCAGCATTTTGCCAATAAGAACAAAGGAATTAATAAAGGCTCAAGTAGGAACAAATGGAAAGCCTGACTAAATACTACAGGCCTCGTAGAGCAGCGCATGCGCGCTGCTAGGCTCGACCTAAATAGGGATTATTCACTCCTTTTTTTTATCAAAATTTTTACAACATTTACTCCTTCATAGCCAAGGCTGTACACAAGAGCCAAAAAAGAAAAAAAAGAAATAATAAATTATTTAGCCGATTACATGATTATTACTGCAGAATCATTATCATGTCTTAAGAAAAAAAGAAGATAGACAAATCAGGATAAACATTTGGCATGAAAAGGAAACATGTGATCGGGCATACAGCTTGAGGAAAAAAAAAAATAGGCAGTTTAGCATTCACCTTATAAAAAAAAAATGGGAAATCTATGGTGCTACAATCAAAAATTGACTAAACAAATCATAGGGAATTAAGTCCCCAAAACCCACCTAACTCCATCTAAGTCCAACAATTTAACCCCCTCATATTTCAATCACACTGCCCAATCTGATATAGGCGCCCAGATTTTAGCACCTTTTATTCTTTTCCTTCTACCTTTAGTTTTATAGATAGAAGATTCAAAATTATACATAGTAAGCAATCTCGTACGAAAATTAATAAAGGTAGGTGGATCAGGGCTAATCCATTCATTGGTAATACAGGCCCTTACTACTGCCATAATAATAAATAAAAGTGTATTTATATCTTCTGATCTTGTGCTAGCATCAATATCCGAACTTACACCAAAAATAGTCAATCCCGCACTAATTTGGATAGAGAGCCCAAATATTACATACAAAAATTTCTCTATGTTTTGAAAGAATTCCCCCAATTTTGGGCAAAAAAAAAACATATGGCTTGAGTCAGCCGAAACCTGTCCACATCGATTACACTTAGTTCCAGCAATTGCCCCCCAACGAGCCAGTTTGCTAGGTGTATGATAAAGATCATATAGAGCCATGTAATGTTGGCTACGTAGTCTTCCTGTCATTAAGACTTGATTTGCCAGTTCGATAGACTTTAATATATTTATATCATCTAAACCTAATATGTTTTGCCATTTTTTTTACGTGCATCTAAATCATCCGGGAGTGTTTCCAGAAGTAGCTGATAAAACTGACCAATTGGTGTTTTTTTCTTCATTTTTTCGATTAGGGGGATGGGCCCGAATTGATACATCGAACCTGAACCCCGACTAGTCAAAAAACTGCGTACCTGAAGATACTTAAAAAAATCCTGCTTCCCTACACCATACACCACCTGTAAATCAGAAAAAGTTAAAAGTTGATCTTGATCAAACAGATCACCTAAATTATGTATGCCCTTTTGGCCCCATCTAATTGTTACCAAATCTTGAAAAATTGGAGGTAATAACCCAGGAGCCAGCAACGGGGTATAGGCATTAAGATTCGAAATTTGAAGACTCCGTTTAATTTGTTTCCAACCTTTATATGCTGCCTTAAGTATCTTAAATTTAGTTTTTTTAAAGTAGCTAGGTTCGATAACTTTTGCAAAAAACCCATTCATTTCCTCACCCAAACCGAACTCATAAATAGATGGCCTCTGAAACAAGGGGATCTCAGCTTTAGCTCCAATCACCAATGGTCTTATATATTGCAACATTGCAGCCCAATAGTACATAATAATATGGGGGATGCCCCACCCACCATCTTGCCTTGGTAAGATCATTTTCCTGTAAGCCCTTCGCTGTTTCCGATATCCCCATAAAAACCGAGAACAAATTCTTTCTATTTTAACAAAAAGTGACGCCGAAAACTCCAATGGAATAGTTCTAAACACATATAAAAATTTTGGAAGTATCAGCATCTTCAACACACTATTCCGGCCATGTAATGATAAGTGGAGATGATCTAGCCTTTCTAAGGTTGCGTTCACTTTTTCGATTATTGGGAAAATATTAAGTTCAGGGATCTTGTCTACCACTGATGTGATTTTAATTCCGAGATATGTTGCTTCCGAGACAATAGGTATATTTATCGGGGGTTTTTGCCAGAGTAGACTACCTGAGTTTTCTGTTCATTCATTTTATACCCTGAAAAAGCCCCAAACTGCTGTGCCAAAGATTTAATTGCGGGTAAGGCAGTTACAATGTCCCTAGAGACTATGACAATATCATCTGCATAAGCAAGTGCTCTATATTCAATATTCTGAATCCTAACTGGGATAATATCTGCATGTTGGTTGATTTTGTTCAGAAATAAATCGATAAATAAAGCGAATAACAAAGGGGAACACGGACAACCTTGCCGTGTACCCCGACTAATAGTGATAGCAGTGGATTCTTGCCCAGAAATCCGGATTATGGCGGTCGGGCATATATACAGAGTCTTAATTGCCCGAATAAACTGTGGGCCGAACCCTTTCATATACATAATCTCCCACATATACTGCCAGGAGACCCTGTCGAACGCCTTTTCGGCGTCCAGCAGGATCACCCCGAGTCCGGACCCAGTTGCCTGCGCCCAGTCCAAAAGTGCGATGACACGTCTTACGTGATCCGCCGTATCCCTACCGGGTATAAACCCGTGCTGAAACTGGGAAACCAGAGGGGAATATGACACTTCCCAGCCGCTGTGCCATAATTTTAGATTTTTTTTTACTGTCGGCATTAATCAGTGAAATTGGTCTATATGAAGAAGGGCATAGTTTGGGTTTTCCCTTTTTAAGGAATACAATAATAATAGTTTTTCGCCACGACTCAGGTGCTATACCCTGTTGAGCCGCATGAAATAATGTCAGGAGCTCTTCCTTTAACACTGTGCGAAACGTTGTATAAAATTCTAAAGGAATACCGTCCATACCTACGGCTTTTCCGACTGCTAATGACAGTACAGCCCCTTCCACTTCCTCCCAGGTAATATCATCCACCAACCCTTCATTCTGCTCTGACTTTGTTAATTACCATATCTGAGTTAAACGCCATCATTTTTTCCACTGGATCCCCCAGACATTCCTCTGTGTATAAATTCCCATAATACTTGCAGAAAACCGCCAAGATTCCTTCTGGGGACCTTTGTATCTGGCTAAGATGATCCTGTATCTGTAAGATCTTATTATGTACACTCCTCTGCTGTAATCTTTTCGCTAAAATCCGCCCTGAATTTTCCCCTGCTTCATAACTTTGGTCCCTAAAAATTGCCAGTTTATTCGCAACCTTCACCGCGAAGTGCTGATGTATTTGCATTTTTAGGATTGCAATGGCCGATGATAGTTTTTCTAGATTACCCTGCTGAGAAATTTCCTCATTAGTTCTAATTCCAAAAGCCTTAATTGATGCATCTGGACTTTTATTTCCGCCTGGGTTTTACGTTGTTTATTTAAAGAGTAACTAAGGGTTTCTCCCCGAACCCCCGCATTGAATGTATCCCAAACAACGGAATCTGAAGCAGTTCCCCGATTAAATGTAAAAAATTCACTAATCCACCCTTCCATATGTATACGGTAATCTGGATCTAATAAAAGTTTTCGTTCAAAGGTCCATGCTTTTACAGGGACCCGGGAACTAAAGTCAATTTCTAATAATATCGGGTTATGATCTGATATTACTCTTGGTAGAATCTCCATCTTAGAGCCCCTTACTTTTTCCGCAGATACAAAAAAATAATCGAGGCGTACATGTTTTCTATGGGGCGCCGAATAAAAAGTTTCTCCAGGATCTGACTGTCTCAGTGAATGCCACACATCCACCAAACCAAATTCCTTAACTAACCCCTAATAGCCTTGAAGACTTTAATTTTTTTACCCATATAAGGGTTATTGCTATTGAGATCATAGCTGCCCTCTAGATGAATATTCAGGTCTCCACAGATAATAAAAGGGGCTGGCCAATCGGCTAATTCAATACTAAGATAGTGAAGAACCGCCGGATCATCTACATTTGATCCATATAAGGAGCATATCGTCACTTGTGAGCCATTAATGGTTATCCCTGCAATAACCCACCTACCCAAAGCATCTTCCTTTAGCCGATTACAAACACCCAATCCTCTC
Organism: Calotriton arnoldi; assembly: GCA_963921515.1. NCBI lineage: Eukaryota > Metazoa > Chordata > Amphibia > Caudata > Salamandridae > Calotriton > Calotriton arnoldi. Next base: position 1,902,116 of record CAWUFW010001397.1, read on the forward strand.
TTCATCAATATCGCCACCCCCCTCTTGTTGGAGCTCTGTTTAGTGCACCCCAATACATCCAAACCCAAGTCTTTCAGCCAATCCCGATTGTTCCAAGCTATATGAGTTTCTTGAACACATATCAAATCCAAACGCATTGCCTGTAACATCTGAGCCATCACCCCCCTTTTTTTCTTATCATTTAGGCCACAGATGTTCCATGAACAAATAACCAATCTATTAATCATTGTTATCCTCTGAATCATAAAACAGATTTACAGGTAAAAGATCATACATTCTCATAGAAGCCAATATGTGGTAAGCCCATTTGCCCTTGACACAAACCACCAATTTCAGCAGCAAAACGTAATATTTCTCAAGTATATCTGCAATAGATTTAGCACCATCTTTATCATGTACAGCCAAAAAATAAAAAAACTATCCTCACCCAGTCCCCCAACCTTCCCACCCTCCCCCCGCCCCTGCCCCCCTTGCCCCCTTTGCCCACCCCCCACCCCTCCCCACTTGAGGCTTAAGGACAGTATGTCCTCTGTGATGGTTAGTGGATTGAACAGCACCACTCCTCCTCACCCCCATTTACAGCTAAAAAAAAACATATTAAAAAGATATTGAAATCACCCCACTAAGTCAAGAACTCCATATTCAACCATTCAACATCAGATTGTAGTCAGAAATTCCCTTGCCAAAATTTCTGAAACAAAGAAATGAGCCTTCTCCTTATGAATTATCTTTAGCTTAGCAGGGTTAAGAAGGAAGACCTGTACCCCTTTTGCCTGAAATAATGGGAACACTTGGCGTAATTGCCACCGTAATTTGACCGTGGCCTGACAGAAATCAGGACGAACAAAAAATTCAAAACCATTTCCACCTCTCTTCCTGTCAGGCCGTGCCAGATCATATAGTGCTTCCCTCAATAAAAAATTATTGAGACAGATCAATATTGCCCTAGGTTTTTCATTAGCACCCCCTCCTTTGCTACGTTGATTGAAAGGGAACATGTGTGCCCTCTGTAATTCTAATTCCCAATTCCATTGACTAAGCTCTGGAAAGGCTTTGGTAAACAAATCAATAACAAACTTCCTAGCATCTTTACCCTCTTGACCCTCTGGTATACCCAAAATACGTAAGTTATTTCTTCTGGAACGATTTTCCAAATCCGTAAGCTTCATATCAACATCGTCTCGTAAAGATTGTAAAGATGCCACTGTAGTCTTTTGTTGCACTAAGTCATCTTCCATCGCTGAGATCCTTTCCTCAGCTTCTCCGATTCGCGTGGATATCTCCGTACAGGTCTTGGCAACTCGTCGCACTGTATTCTGTAGTTTACGCACCGCCCCTTGAGTCCGTAAACCTTCCACCTTTGTCTCTTCCCGGTGGGCCATGATTATATGATATATTGTATCGAGTGTGATTTCTTCCCCACCAACTGCTTCATTGTTAAGATTTCCAACCTTTTTAGAGACATCCCCGTTTTTCCCAAGCTGAGGAGAGAATGAATAGCCCCAAACCAGTGATCCCCCTATATCTGTTTGCCCACTGGCGACTGGACCAACTGTATCTCTCACTTTCCGTGCTGTCCCTAAACTCATAGATGTCTCCGAATCAGTCTCCTCATCATCCTCCATATCACCCTGCAGGTGTTTGCTGGTGTCGCTCTTATCATCAGCCCAATCCACCCCCTCATTCTCCGAGGAATTCGAGGGGTCTGACAAAGAATAAAATTTACCTCCTGAGTCCCCAGAATCAAGTTCTCTATAAGTTACTTTAGCAACAAAGGGAGTAGCCTTATAATCCGAGTTATTGTCAGTCCCGACCCCCAAATGATTTGACTCCACTGGTTCCCCTGATTCGATATCCAAAGCATCCCTCTCTTGGTTCAAACTCTCCACCAGCAAAGGGGATTGTAGCATTTGAGGCGAGATTCCATTTTCCCCCAACGCCTGTGCATTTTTTTAGCGGGATCCCCAACCTGCTGTCCTTCCACCTGCTGTGCTTCAGCCTGAGAGAGAAGTGATACACTGTTTTTGGCCGATACTGCTTCTATTCCCTCCGTCTTTTTATTCACATCAGCGTCACCCTGAGCAGCCTTTCCTCTATCCACAATTCCATCTGACACAAGCGGCTGTAATATTTCAGGAGGGTCCATTGAAACATTGTTGCAAGAATAGTTGCTAGCAGAGTTATCTACCAGTCCACCGGGATGTAATTTCCCTTCGACCTCTTGTGAAGCCTTACCTCTACCATTTGGCTTTTTGAACATGCCGGGTATACTCCGCTGAATTCCGACCGCTTCAGTATTCCTCCGAGTTCTTCCGGGGGAGATCCCTTTCCTTCCTGCTGCAAACCGGAGCCGACGCTCCCCACGCCGTGATTTCCTTTTCTCCCATACTGCTGGACGGGGAAGCCGGACTGGTTGTTACCGCTGATGACCCGGCCGTTGCAACAACCCCCGGGTCTTTGCACCTCTTCCAATTGTTTTCGGCGGCATTACAGACCTACTCCGGAGCCTCGCAACCACCGAAGACCGCTCACACCAGAATCGCCACCAAGGTAAGACCCGCTGGGCTCAAGCACTCCACTACAGCTGGTAGATACAATGCTGGATGCAAAGTTTAATATCGGGCTCATTAAACTTATTTCCGCATAACGCCACAACATCTCGTAATGACCGCACGGCTTACCCCCGGCATGTTACGATATTCAATACCGTGGGGGTGAAACCCGGAGGAGCGCTCTACAAGCCACTCAATCGGCCGCTGCTGCGGCCGCCATCTTGCCTCCAGGGATTATTCACTCCTAATGATCACTTCATGTATGTTGCCACCACCACGCTCATGCTGCATAACTCCAGGTAAAGTCAGTAGTCTTTCAACAGTATGAGGGTAGGTCTGAGGGTGGGTCTTTAGGTGCCCCACCCCGTCCATCAAAACCGCAGTCTGTGAGACAGGCCTACGTCATGATGCACACACACGATCTGTGTTTGTCTATGACAAAGAAAATAAGCATAAGGAATCCAGACATCATTACAGTTGGTGCACTCCGAGGCAAGGTGCACGTCCACCACCATGCAAGGGACTTTTCCGTCCCAACAATATTGATATGTTGATACACTGCACAACACCAATAAAGAATTACAATTGCACTTTTAAAACCCAGTAACCCATACATTACAAGGAGAGCTTCTGTGAAGGCCAGGCTAAAATGAGCTGCACTGGCCTCAAAGTATTACGTACCTACAATGTATCATCAGGATGAGGTGGGCACAACAATTTTGGCTGACCGAACCGTTTTGCAAATTTAAATTCCAACAATAACTAAACTCGAAGGGATCCATTGAAAAATGTATGTTATTCACAGAGATCGCCATACCAAAGAAGGCGAGTAGGCTTTGTGAACGATGCAACTGCTTGAGGGACAATATGGCAACTTCTCCAAAAAGGAGTACCTTGTTTCCAAATCTAGAGTCAACGCGGAAACCTGAACGACTATAAACTACTTTAACTGAACATTCTAGGAAATTTGAAGCAGTTCTGTGCAATGTTCAGGTTTGGCAGTAGGACAGACTTCATGTATACATATCAAAAATATAACGTACCTCAATTTTTTTATTATTTTCCATCGTATCCCTAAAGATAACTCACATGAGGAGCTATAAAGAGGTGCACAAAACAAATAATTTCTAGAAGAACGTATTGTTTCCTCACGAGCACTATTTCCTCTGCCCCTTCCCTCGTTTGCTAAGTGAGTCCATTTATGGACCTCACAAACTCTATGACATGGGAAAGACACAAGATCTGGTCTCAATAAAGTCTCAATCATAGTCTATCACGGTTAATGAACATCTCATATTCACTGGTAATCTTTTTTGTGTGTTCGGAAATTCAGAGCCAGCTGTTACCACTTTCCCCATTTCACGTCCGATTCCTAATATCCCTTTCCGCCCTTTATCTGCTTTTCTTCCCTGTCCCCTGGTATTGGTTACAGCACGTCAGGTGGTATGGGGAGGTTGCTATTTAAGAACCTCCCCTACCTGACACAGGTGCTTGGCTTTACCGATCTGAAATCCCAGCTTAGGGAGGACGCAGGAGCGTGCCTCTCCTTTTTCAATATCCTAGACTCCTATCCAGAGAGGGCGCGGGAGCGTGCCTCTCCACTTTCCAGAAAACCTTTCCTTCACGCGGCTGGACCCGCGAGGGTCTTCAAACGCGGCAGGAGCCACAAAACATTTTTCATGCGGCTGGAGCCGCGAGTGTCTTCAAACGCGGCAGGAGCCGCCAAACATTTCTTTCAAGCGGCTGGAGCCGCAAGTGTCTTCAAACGCGGCAGGAGCCGCCAAACATTTCTTTCACGCGGCTGGAGCCGCGAGTGTCTTCAAACGCGGCAGGAGCCGCCAAACATTTCTTTCACGCGGCTGGGGCCGCGAGTGTCTTCAAACGCGGCAAGAGCCGCCAAACATTTCTTTCACGCGGCTGGAGCCGCGAGTGTTTTCAAACGCGGCAGAAGCCGTGAAATTTTGCTTTACTGCGGCAGGAGTCACAAGACATGGTCTACTGCAGCAGAAGCTGCGAGAGCAATCCCCCAACGCTGACCGCGAACGCAGTCGCCTTTCTTCTCCCCTTTCTAGAGGCGCACAGCAGGAGCTGGCAGCACCGCCTCCAACGCGAACAAAAGTTTGCCTTCATTTCTATTATTTGTTTTCTTATTGCGGAGCGAGCAACAACAGGAGTTGTCAGCGCTTTGTTTCGTCCTCTGTGAAACTAATCCTCAGAGCTATCCTTTCTACGCTACATCCCTGGAGAATATCTAGGTCTTCTGAACCTGTTCCTCTATTTTCTAATGGATTGAGCTATACGTTACCATGATGTGTCGATCATGGCGAGTGTGTATTCTTTTTCTTTCTTCTTTGTAGGACAACGATAGTAATTAAAGCGTATTTCCCACTCCCTTTTCTTTTCACCTTTTTTAAAGTCCTCCTATTGTTTCTATCTTGCAGACCCACAGTTGTTCCCACCTTCTCGGAGGCTACCCTGCAGACGCTGTCTGCATCCCTTTCATCTGATCACGTCTCACTTTGACCTCACGCCTGGTGCCTTCCCTTCACTTCCCAGCACACCAGAAGTGGTGTATTTCTCTCCCCTTTCCCCTAGGGATCAATCGCCCATACTGTGGTAGTCTGTGTGGAGGATTGGTCTAGAGGTGAGAGGGGTGGCTCTCTTCGTTCCTGCGGTACCTGGTATTCAGGTAAGTGGGGGTTGTAACACCAGCCCTGCTGAGATTCAAACATCTGATCTGCTGTTGTACCTGCAACATTAGCCAATTCATCGTGCATGTATGTCTTTTTCAAGCTGCAAAGGCGGTATAAATCAGGGCTCGGGAATTCCAGTGTTTTGGGATCCAAGGCTCCCACAGTTTTTTTTTTTTTTAAGTTTATAGGCTTATGCAAATTGCCTCTGAACTCCCGGCTAGCATGCATTGGTTTTGATTTTTTTATTTGACTTACTCAAGAACATGCAAAATAAAGGTAGCAAAACTCTTAGTTTAGGAGCGTTTGTCTGACGTTTTAAAGAGTATTCCACAAAACACATTAGGTGGCATGCTATAAAGTATTTTCACAGGTGCCCGTTTTTAGTGCATTGTGAGTTATCTGTGAGGCTCTCTTCAGCTTTAAAACTGTTACGTGGGGAAGTTAAAGATTTCTTATGAAGTGACATTTCAACAGTCTTCGATAATAATGCAAATCATAATTTATTGCTCTGACAGGTATTTAATAAAGCTAGCATATGTCAAAAAAGAGTGGGCCTCGTGAACAAAGACATGTTGTGCTCCAAAGTCTCAGATATAGGTATCCCCCATATATCTACGATTCGGACAGGAATTTATCAATGGCTGGCGATCTCAAATGGAGTTCCAAACCATTGATCAGATGACTGACAAGTCAAAGGGGATGGTATTCGATTCCAAATAAGAAGGTGTTCCTGTGGGACAACCACTGGCATCTCTAGAGGGGGCGAGATGCTTGCCTCCGACTACAACTGTAGAATGTGCCGGAGGCAGCACAGAAAAACTGACACTGCATCTTGTGGTGGTGGTGGTGATGGTGGGTGTGTGGACACTGCGCCTTGACACTTACTGTGTCCAAATAGGTAAAGAGAAGGAGAGGGTGTTTATTTCTCAGCATGGTATTACAATGTTTAGAAGTAAAAAAGGTTGTCGCACCAGGACCAACCACCACCACTAAAGCCGGCACTGGCTGTGTCTATGATCTTGTAGACCAGGGGAGGGAAGGGTAGTGCCAGGGGTAACAATTGTTAAGCCTGCTCTAGCATCAGCTAACACTGGTTACTTCTATTTGAGGTCTGTCTGTAAGAACAACATGGATAATCACTCTTAGTACCCACTTGCCATACTTTGTTTTTTTATTAGTGCTTTCTTTTTTTTTTTTTTCACTTGGATGGCACTTCAAGCTCTGGGAGTTCAGAAGCATATTAAAATTATGATTATTTTTAGGAAGCCGGAACTCCAGGTCAAGAGGTAATACCAAGGATGGCAGTTAATTTTTTTTGTGCTATAGAGACTGGACGGATGCAATCTTCCTCCAGACAGAAATGGAATTGTCCTAGTCTGCAAATAATGTTAAGGTCCTTAGAAACGCAGTAGCAACAGAATAATAAGTCTAGACTATGTGATGGAGCAAGAACTCACAAATGAGACTTGCTCAGAGGCAATCTTCTCACAGTATTAATTTATTAATCTTTGTAATGTTCGTACTAACAAATACACACACGAATACAAGTAGAAGGAAGCTTGCATATGTGTTTAAACTAACAAATAACGCTTGTCTATTCTAAAATGGCCGCTAAAGCGCGGGAAACCTATTGCGCATGTGTCAACCATAGCACGTGGTGTGACGTCTTTCTTTGCTTGGAGGGAAATCCTTGCTTCTGCGCAGTGTGTATTAAAATGGCTGCTTAATGTTTTCACGTGCTACAGCTTGCTCATGTGTTGCAATTAAACTGTGGTATCCTAACGCTATTAATGCGGGATAGAATTTATAATTAAATGGGAACAGAGTAGAAAGAGTGGGTGTACAGTGAAGCAATTTATTTGTGATTGTAATACTTTCTTCTTTGACTTTTATTAGTTCATAAATGGGCCCGGGGTTTGGTTAAACTGAAAGCTCGAGAGACAATGGTTCTGCACATGCGCCCTGCGAGGCTGCCCAGAGGAGAGGATGAAGTCAACCTGGACGTCGTCCAAGGCCATGACCTGATGGCCAACACTATTGTACCCACGATGTCCCTACCGAAAAGAAACAATTTATATAAACATTGTAATAAACTTTGTCGTGAGACGGGTGGGAAATAAAGCAAATGTATTAATTGTGATGGGCGGTATTTTAAAACAATGGGCTTAAAGAAATTGAATTAAATCAATATGGTGTGAGGATCAACCCCCTGTCCCCATCCAATCAGAAGTAGTGGGCCCATAATTCTGCAACATTTAGGGGAGGTAAATGGGCGTAGAAGGGTATAATAGATATAGAATTAGTCAATTAGCAGCAGAGGAGCTCAGAGAACAGGCATGGGTATAGGGCTTAGGCTCCAGACATACAAACTGATCGATTGCAGACTGAACCGTTGTCCAGAGAGGTCCTGAGGTGGGGGCGGCGGAGTACCTTAGAAGGAAGAAATCGAGGAGAAGCGAAGTACCAGAGAGGGGAACGACGCAGGCGTCGTGGATAGAGAGGTCACCTGTCCCGTCCTGAACTTGGTCCGGAGGTCATTGCTCTTCATCCTTCCTGAGACCTATTTCCCAACTCCTTGGCCAAGGGGTTTGGTTCTCGCACTTTTAGGTAAATATAAATGCAATCCTTAGCTATGCTGCAGTCTCTATCTTCTTCTTTCTGAGGAACCGTCATTGATCGATAATTGATTTATGCTTCATCCTTGATATACGATTAAGTATCATGTGGTTCTGTATTTTACTCTGCTAAATCTTTAGATAAACATTTTAAAACTTCCCGACTCAGTGATTATTTCAGGATTATGATTTGTAAGGAATGTCACTCATTTTAAACTTCCCAATTAATAAGGGGTCCATTGGTAAGTCATTACTCTTCAATCAAGAAAAGTAATTGGTAGCAGGGATTTGATAAGAGTACAACTGACCCACCAGCGGAAATTGCTAGCATAGTATGAATGTATGGGCCCAAGTGAGTATTTTGCGTATGAATGCTTGTTGCTAGTAACCCGCTGGATCATATGCATGCCAGTAACAAGCATATTTGTATGGGCACAGACTCCTACATAGCACGGCAATCCCTTCAATGTTTATTTGTTTGTTCCGTACTTAACTTTGCGGGTGTACTACATAGAAAACATGAGCAAGAAAGTGTGCAGAAGGCAGCATTGGACAGCTTACACTTCATCAAAAATTTTGTAGAGAACGTCCGTGCCATGCTTACAATTGCTCTAGGAGAAAGCCTCAGGAGCGGAATGTTAGCAAAATAAGTTTGTAGGAGCTGTCTGGTTAAATGCTTCCGACAGCAGCCGCTCAGCTGGTATAATTGCCTCCAAAAGTCACAAACGGTTGGTAGAACACAGGTCCCGGGTTCTATCGTGGAAACTACGCCCAATATCAAGGATGTGAAGATGCTCCTCAGCCGGGGAGGACTTGTGACAGACCTTCACAATTCCTCCCTCTCGCTCCTCGTGTAAAAGTTGCCTCAGTGGAGCAGATACGTGGGGTTATAAAAATATCAGAGGAGCATTATGTTCAATCAAATGCAATTTCAACACCTTTGTAACGAAGGCGAAAAGAGTATCAGGACAAACTTGTTCAGATGGAATAGAATGATTCGTTCTGAGGCAAAACAGCGTTTTATACTCTTAGCTCATGTAATGGCCACCAAGTACGACGTCTTTGATGAAATAAACTTCAACTCAAATGGTTTATGATTTAACAGTAAGGCCAACACCAGCTTGCGATCCCAAAACCACAATGGGCACCTAGCTGGAGGAAACAGATGCATAAAGCCTGATAGGGGGTTCAGACAAATTAACCAGCTGCACTCAACAACTACCCAGGCTTGTTTCAAAAAGACAGTCCTCGTAAACGTCCACCTCAACACAGGATGTGAAACAGGCACATCATACACCACAAAAGCAAATGGGGCTGATGATGGCCATCTTCCGGAACCATTTTCCTTCCTGAACAACACTTCTCCCAGTTTCCTGTACTCCGGCGCATCCGCCGTTGTCGTCCTGGACTACTGACCTGGCACGCCTAATTCTATATTCCCCCTTGTGCTACTTAGCCCTTGGTTAATTTCGTCGCCACAGACTGCATCGACTTTTCTGAAGGTCAATAGTCCTCATCGGCTTATCCGCCGCCCGGCGATATCCGTCTTCCTTTCCTTACATTTGGCAGTAGTCCACCTACCGTGGTTCGCACTGCTCTTCCCTGCCGTTTTGGACTCTTGAACGGTCACTTGCCCTGAAGAGTCACGGGTTACTACCCTTTGTGACGAAACACGTGTCGGCTGGTTGCTTTTGTTTTGGCTGGTTGCTTATGCTCTGTTACTATATTAAACACCTATGATTATCATTCTGGTGTAGACCCTCTACATTTCTGCAGTATGAGACATTTCTCCTGATATTATATCCTCGTTACGTGTGCCCGGGACTGTACCTAGTTTAAAGACTACTTCATAAGGATATCTTGCATCTGCACTGATCAATGGTTAACTGGAGAAGCAGGTCCCTGGTCTTCTGCAAGATCCTCTAAATAAGCATAAATAAGCATCCATGGCTAACACCCCCAATGTGTATGAAGGGGGGGGCAACTCTAATTTGTTTTACGTTTTACAAGGTACTGATGGAGAGCTCCCAGTAGTAAGCGTCTGGAACTTGGGTGTGTAAGATGAAACCATAAACTGCGGAGGAGGCTGGCGAAAGAGGCATAATAAGACTAGAGACTGTAGAAGCTTTTTCAGATGCGCAATTTTGGGTGGCAAATAATTTTTGAATACGAATTAATTTAAGTGAATATAGTTGCAACTGATCGAACGATAATGTTGCACTTGAAACTATTCTATTTAGAGGTTATTAATGTAGTTTAGTAAGTTCACATTTCTGCAGTAACACCATTTTATTCAAATGGCTGCTGTTTTTGGTGTTCAGTACATCTTGCTCCTGCTCATTACCCCTCCCAATCAATGTCCCCCTGCGTGTTCTCTCCTCACATTCTTCGCAGAGCACAGGGCACTGTGACGTAATTGGATATCGTGTATAGTGAATGAAACATTCTTCATGTTCCCAAAGTACCATTCTGAAGGACGCTTTTGCTGGAGTTCTGATGTAGGCTTGTTAGAACACTAGTGTATCAATCTTTGTTTAAAAAAATGTTTTATACTGTGTTGTATCTCTGGACTACGCTGTTGCTGTGGAAGATTTCCTCTGCCTTAGAAATGGGTTAGTGCTATGATAGTTTTCATGATGATCATGATTCTGATTTGTCCAATATGTTATTGCTAGTCACGATATGTAGAATTTGCAGTTTTGCTAATTACTTATGCGTAAAATGTATATAAAAACAAATGGTTTGGGGCATGAGCAATGACTTTCCTTTTCCATTAAAGATGCTGAATGTGTTCCTAGTGAATCTGACTTAGAATTACTGAGACTTTTTGTTTTCCTCACAGGACTCTGTCCATTTAGAGAGATTTTCCTTCATCAACTAAAGACAGTGACTTTATGACTTTTTGCTGCTTATTAGGACTTCTGATTCCTGACTATGTACTCTGTATCTGAGCCTTCATGGTACTGGATTCGTATTTCCTGAATTGCCTATTTGGGGAATTTTGTAATAAACCCTTTAACTTTTGAAAGGACTAGAACTCAGTTACTGATTAGACCCGGTTGGGCCAGATGTTGAAAAAGTTGTTGACTCTTACTGCTAGATCAATTGTGCTGAAGCCAAGAAGCTGAAGGTAATTTTTGGGGTGATCAAAATATTGGGGTGCAGATAAATACTGGGGTTGGGACTTCCACAAAATAGGTTGCAGAGGATGGCTGCGTAAGAGCACCTCCTTTTTCCGGGGAACCCCTAGAGTAGTCCCAGAAGTTTTCCCTTGATTTCTGAGTCCTAAATGCCCAGTCCAAGGAAGAAGGGAGTTTTGGGAACTCTGCCAAACGTCCAGTACCAGAGACTCAAGAGAAACGAATAGGTAGGTGTTCCTAAACGATTTGGAGCGAAAGTATGAATAGGGTGAATTAATTTGTATGTGATATATGCTTTTGTAATGTATGTTGGAGTTTGTGCTTGAGTAATGGATTTCTGTTTCTGCTGTGAGCTGTTTGGATATGCAATGAGGATTGTGGGTTCAGTAGGTGGATTGATTACTGTTGTACTGATGTATTATTCATATTTGTAAACTTATTTAAAGATCTATCGGTTTTTCCCAGTTGGTCTGGTTATTGGATTCATCAAAATCCAAGATTTAAAGATATATTGGTTTTACTGGTCTGTAATTGTGGTGTGTAGAGCGAGGCGCCGCTTACACATTGATAGGCATTGTGAACTTAAGAGTTTTCTTTTTCTAGGTTGCGTGTTTATTATGAGTTGGTGATTCCTGCTAGAGTGCACGGGATCAAGCACACTGACCTAGAGTGGATTTCCGCTGGACGGTAGGTTGACTTGTGCAAATTGAAATGCCTAGAAAAACGTTCTTTGGTTTTCCACTTTTCATTTTTTAATTTTGTTCTTGCTTCTAAAGTTTCATGTTTTGCGATTAAGTCCCTTTATTGATTTATTGGCTCTTACTTTCTTTCTAGGGTGAACAGAAAAGGGTTTTGAGTTAAAAAGAGGTTTTGCAACAGTTTTCCTGTTCACGTACAAGTCGTAATGTGATTGATTGGTCGGCTAGGAAGCCACTCTGGGATTGGTGATATGTCCATCACAAAGCAGTGCTCTCATTGGTTAGTTACTGACGAAGCTGCGCTGTGATAGGTTGACCTTTGACAGAGCCGTGCTGCTATTGGCTGTTGTCAGCAGGCTTATTTGTTGTGATTTCGAGTTGATATTTTGAGTTTATTTTGAGCAGAAATAACGGGAAGATTGTTAGTAGAGCCTAAGGTTACTGTAGCACCTAAAGAGCATCAGAAAATACCAGCAGAAGGAACACCATCCTACGAAAAAAATTGGGTACAACACTTGTACCTGAATTTCAGATTGGAATAAATATACTGCGCATGATGAAGCTTTACAGTTTCCATTAGAGGGTACCTTTAATATCAGAAAGCTAGATTTCTTGAGACAAACTATGTATGACATGAAGCCAATGCCTAGATAATCACAGTTTGAGGCTCTTAATGAATGGGATCGTATTGTGACAAAAAGAGAGAAAGAAAGCAGCAAAGCAAGTAAAAAGTTAATTTAAGCATTGGCTTGAGAGTAAAATGGATAGGAAGGAAAAGAGTTAGAGAGGTGACATGATCAAATGTGTAAAAACATTCCCTGCTACAGTTAATAAGAATAATGACAAAGACAAGATAAATGAAAAGGGATTCTCATGAGGAAGATCATTTTTGTGAGCTTTTGAATTCTATACCTCCTCCATACCCAGCAACATCAGCGGACACAAGTTGGGTTGGCTCAGGATCAGATAGGGGTGCTGGGGGATATGGTGGCACAGTGGTACAGAGTTCCACTACTACTGTGGTAGTACCAAGTGCACCAATCGAGAGTGATTTGCTGCTGTGCCTAGCACAAGTGCAAATACACAGCCTAGAGAGCAGATTCAGGCTGCAGCACCTGTAAGAACGGTGACAGTTGAAAAGGCACCTAAGCAGATGAATACTGGCATTTTAAAAATTTCATTTGACAAGATGCTACAGGAAATACAGACTTAAATAGATTGATGACTGATGAAATGAAATATTTGATTAAAGGAGCATACAGATTTGCAAATGAAGCACACAATAATTTGGAAGAGTCAGCTGATGAATTAGAGACTGCCATTACCAAGATGAAGACTATGAAAGGAAATTACAAAATGGATTTGACACATGATGAAATTATAGAGATGGGTTTAATTACATTGAGAGCCCATATAAAAGATCTGATTGAGAAAACAAGAGAATGGGGTGATTTGAAGATACAGCTAGAAAGATGGACGAAAGGGACAGCTAATAAAAGAAGAATGAAAGGGACTGAAGTTAGAGCGAGGGGTGTTGCAAGTGATTCAGAAGTTGGGACAGGAGCAGTTTTGAAGTTTCCTTTGAAAGAAGTTCATGGGGGGAATTTGTGCATGTGCCATGGACAAGAGCAGATTTGTATGCACTTACTAATAATTTTCCGAAGTTGAGAGAAGATCCCGGAAAATGGAATGAAGAGATGCATAAATTGACACATTTCTCAAATTGTTGTGGGCGATTTAAATATATTGAGATTGTGGTTCCTAGTAATTTGTGGGCAAAGTGCGGGGCTGCTGTTGGATGGCCTACACAAGAAAGCAAGGATTATTCCTAGTGATGCTCCTTCTCTAGAGGATAGCTACTAAATACAAAAATGTGAGAGTATTTGAAAAAGCGAGCTCCTGAGGAGGATACAAATTGGAATAAAATTTTGAGAACTTCACAAGAGCCTGAAGAGTCAACATATGCGTTTTATTAAAGGTGTATGCAGATTTCAAGATACATAGTGGCGTTGTAGACCCAGAAAGAGATGGGGCTAGTGAGCAAAGGTGCTCTGGACGAGCGTTGGAAGGAGCCATAGCAACTAATCGTTGACGACGACCACTGCAGTGAAATGTGCAGGTGTGACTCAGTGGATCCAAGCTGCTCATACAAAGAGTCAGAGTAGCTGAAGCAGTGGATGAATTAGTTGGTCCATACACAAGCACACAGTCTCAAGATCAATGTCAAGCTCAGGTTCGCAGCATGAATCCAGAGCGGAGTGAAGAAATTAAAAATGTCATAAATTTAGAAACTAGTGAAGACAATGAGCAAAAGCAAACTGAAGGGGTAGAGTTTGAGGTAACATAGCTCTGACGTAGAACCTGAAATTCCTGAAGTCCAGTTTCAAAACAGTTATCAGAGTGAAGAGCTGTTACAGTGGAGAACCCGAAGGCATGAGTGGCAGCAAGAAGAAGTAGTCTCTGATCTGAGCAGTGAAAGGTTGAAGATAAAAGTTAAAAAGGCTTCCAAAGGAACAAAGAAGTTCAGTGAGAATACAGCAGACAAAGACAAAGCTGATCCGAGTTCAAGCTAAAATCCAAGTGTAAGCTCAAGTCAAAATTGTGAATGGAGAAAATTATTTTGAATTTTTGTTTTGATTATTGTTTTATCAAAATAAGAAAATGAGAAGGAAAAATATTGTTTTGAAGAAAATGTTTGTTGATTTTTGGATTTTTTTTAATCACAATAAGAATTTTGAATGTGGAGTAATAGCTAGAGCTGCCAACTTTGGACCTGGGAAACCAAGCTCTAGTCTTGGCGTTGGCTCAACATCCTGTGATTCTGGGCAAATCACCTTATCTCCCATGCCTGAAAAAGAACAAAGATTAAGATGTCCTTGTGTAATGTAACTTGTGTAAAGCGCTCCAATACCTTCAAGTCGAGATTGTGCTATATAAAATTGTAAAAACAAAAGAAATACACAGCAAATGCTGTACAATTGTAGGGTTAATAACACAGATAATATTAATAATAATAGTAGTAGTTTTACTGGGATTGTTGTTGGGCTTTCCTGTGGGATATGTTTCAGATCATATTGATAATGCTCATATTGAAATCACGAATAGAAATAAGCTAAAACATGATGAACCTCTGCATAGAGAATATTTAGTTAGTGGATTTAAGGATAGTGTGTATACTAAAATGATTAGAAAAAATGTAGATAAAATAAAGGTTAGTGGGTGCTACGTTTGCGCTGATCTTCTTACGTCCGCTGGAGAGGGCTCTACTTCCGTACAGATGCCTATTTCCTATTCTTTATCTTGTAATGTGTACGTTGCGGTTTTTAATCAAGATTAATTTCTTTCTCCTTATTTGACTGATTTTAATGTGTCTTTAGAAGATTTGCCAATAGGAGAAGATAATCAAGAAATTAAATATGGTAAATTTCTGATACTAACACTGTTCGAGGTTATGGGTGTCTTTTGAGTAGAGAAGAGCATAATTCTATTAGAGAATACAATGAGAAAGGAGTAAAGGTTGTGAGAAACTGATAAGAACAGAAAATTGCATTGAACAGAATAAGAAAGAAGAGGCATTTAGATTGTAAGGTTTACATCCTAGTTTGAGAATGGAGCAGGAAATAAGAGGAAATTATTTGTTTGTTCTATTACTTGTGCTAACATTTTATGAGTGTATTATTAGTAGATCCAGAAATTAAGGTAAAGGTGAAAACAGGTTGAAGAAAAGGAAAAGATCAACTGAAATGGAATTGCAAAGTTTCAAGGATCATGTTTACAACCAGTTAAAGATGGTGGAGGAAAACTCATGAAGACACCAAATATGATGAAGTCTACTAACGGCTGGCTGATTAATAAAGTTTATTAATGAGTTTTAAGTGATTATTAAAAAATAATCAGAGGGGGAGGCTATGGAAGCTTTTTCAAATGTGTAATTTTGGGTGACAAATTATTTTTGAATAATAATGATTTTATAGTGAATTTAGTTGTAACTAATGGATTGATAATGCTGAACTTGAAACAATTCTATTTAGAGGTTTACAAGTGTGTTCATTAATGTAGTTTAGCAATGCCACATTTCTGCAGCGACACAATTTTATTAAAATTGATGCTGCTTTTTGTGTTCTGTTCATTTTGTTCCTGTTCATTAGCCCTCCCAATCAATGTCCCCCAAAGTGCCTTCTCTCTCCGCATTCTTCAGAGCGCACAGGACAATGTGAGGTTATTGGTTATTTTATGTGAATAAAACTTTCTTCGTGTTCAGTACTATTCTGAAGGACACTTGTGCTGGAAGTTCCGATGTAGGCTTGTTAGAACACTAGTGTATCTGTCTTTGTTTGAACAGGTTTCATATTGCGTTTTGAATCTTCGGACTATGTTGTTGCTGTGGAACCTAAAGCAAGATTTCCTCTGCCTTAGAAATGGGTTAGTGCTATAATAGTTTATGACGTTCACGATTCTGATTTGGAAATGGGACTGATAAAAGAATCATAAAGAGTAGTGCTAGGACCTTTTGAAGCACATATCACTGACTGAGATCCAGATGTGAATCTCTAGTCACTTCCTTGTCCTTTATTTTGGGCCTATCAAGATTGGAGACTGTCCTGCAGTGATAGGCTGCTCTCTGGGCAAAGAATACAACAAAGGAGTAGGCACATGAAACTGAGAAACCCCAAGAACACGAACTTCAAATACAGGGATACTAAATCATAAGCGTGCCTGGAAATGGATTATAAAAAGGAGTGCTTTAGACTCTCAAATTGTCAAACTGAAGCTGCATAATGTGGAGAAGCTTAGCATGAGTTCTGCCTGTTGTGACCAGGAAAGGGACTAAAGGTCTAGCAGTCTCCCATGCTGGGCGAGGAGAAATCGCCCAGTAGGATCAAGAAAACCCACCTATAGCACCAACATCTGCCTGACCCAAGACCAGTGGGCACTGTGAGGTGAAGGAAATCACGTGGATGGTACAGGTCCAGTGGGGATCCATCTGCACGAATCCCTGGAGCGGAGTGTGAGATTCTACTCCGTTGGAACCGCCACCCCAATCAGGGTGCCGACCTGCGTTTCAAAGTCAACGCACGACCCCCTTGTCAAGTCAATTCCGTAGTGAAGAATAAGGGTTACAGCCCTTGGGGCTGCGCTGTGAGAAACTGAGGGCTGTTACCCGATACTGTGCCGAGACCCGGAGAGGGCTGTCACCTTATTTGTGCTGCTCTTGGGCCCAGTATGGCAGGTAAGGGCACTGAGAATAGAGCGCAAGCTGTAACCCAAGTAGAGTCAGAACCACCTCAACTCCCCCAACTGAGAGCATAGGAGACCTACCCTCGGATCCCAGGAAAGACTTACTGCATTGGGGGCAGTGTTGTGGATAGAGTCTGACATGACCACAATTTCCCACCATCTGACACAGCCTGGTGCCCAAGCACTATGAGCCTCCACTCCACAAGAGTGGGTAAGACTGACAAACGGGCTGCTGGGCCCTGAGAAACTTGCTCTGAATTTCAACGCTACAGCATAGGGACTCTGAGATCTTACTCAACAGCCACTATAGAACTTCTGAGACTAGAACACCTTAACAAGGCCTAGATTGGATGTTGCCACAAGTGAATGTAGAATAACCATCAGCCTCAAACAGCGAAGCGGTACTGGAAAGCTGACCTGGGTAACGCTACTGGGCTTGCCTCAAGAAGGCTGTGTACATTGTTTGCAGTGGGTTGTATTGAACTTTGTGTTAGCAGATAAATACTCCTTCTTGCATAAAAGCAAGTATTTGACTGAAGAATCATTTATTGGGGATCTTGGATGTGTTAAGTTGTGAGTCTGTCTCACCTGGCACCTACCTCTTCCCCGAGAAGCCTCAGACTGCTCGACCCGCGCTACCAATGAGAGTCAAGTGCTGAAGGGTTATTTGGCCCAGTTGCTCAGAGCCCATAGTATGCTGGGCCCTGTGACATCAGGAATAAATGCTCTTATTCACCACAGTTAGGCCCAGTAATTCATGCTTAAACCATGGGCCCCTGAATGGGGTTGTGGCACAGTCCCATTCACAACCCATCTACCTAACCTTATGCAACCTATACTCTCACCGTAAACCTAGATTCCCCCACAGCATCATCTCACTTGCCCTATTCACCTTTCATAATGACCAAAGTTGCCTTTCTCCTTCTGAAGTCTATCCATATTCTGTTCTGCTTTAAAATCCCTTCTGGGTATGCAACTACCCATTCTCACTGCGTTATTTTTTATTTTATCCCTCCTCGACGTCTCAGGGACCCATCCTACACATGGTGGCACACATCATTTCTTGTGCCTTGAGGGTGGAGGGATCCCACTATAGCTTACCATATAGGTAACTAATTAGTTTCTCCTTGTGTTAATGTAAGTCCCACCATGAACTCATAAGACTATTCCAAGCCTTTATCAAAATGTAGCATAATTCAAAACAACCACTTTGAAACATGCTTAATGCTTTTTTATTCATCGCTGTGTATATTTGTTTTTCAAAAAAAATAATCATACAATCAATCAACCTTGGTGGAATTCTTTCACACTTTATTCACATGAACAGGATCCCAATGCATTTTAGGCAACTTTGCGCTTCATCAGGTGGCACAACTGTAAACCAGAAAAAAACAGATGAATACACATATATCCAAATTCTCAGCAAAGAACCATATATACCTTGTAGCCAAGTGCTAATACACTCATGGTACATCCAAAACGTGACAAATCCAAAGAGGATGTTTCAAACTTAAATCCCCAAAACAAAAAAACAATTTAAACACCTATGCGTGAACCCACTGTACCAAACAATTTCAGTGAACCATGACACAACAAAGCTAATATGCGCCTGACATATGTTCACAAACCTAAACATATAATGCTGTGTCGAACACCTCTCGTAAATCGTGGCCAACCAAAACGCCATGTTACTGTGTTGAAAACCATATGAAACTGTCCTCAAAAGCCTTCTCTGTGTACACCTATGCAACGCAATTTCAAGAAATGAAAAAATTCTATCACAAATTACCACAATGTGTCACGTAAAATGACATGCAATTAATTCCACCCCCATTCGCACATTACTAAAGTGTTAAAACTAAAAAACTACAAAGTGAAAAACTCGAACTACTTTACTGCACTTACCCTGTCGAAAAATGATAGGAGTGCTGAAACAAACCCATGCAGTGAAACGACAAGTCTAAACCGGAACTAAACCAGTGCACGTGACCAACGTTTCCCTGCCGTTCTGCTGAATACAACGATGGCAGAATATGGTTGCCCAGCTCATGAATTGTATGGTCAAAAGTGTTTGAAGCGCAACACTACTTCTACTTCAACACCTTTAATACTGAGGATTGGAAAGTTGAGGAGTGCGCGTTTCTGGAACATTTTGGCATGACATTCCATATAGGTAACCCATATTCGGCTGGTAACACAGGATCACTGCTCGAGAAATGTACTTTGTGCAGTAGACTCCTTTAAACTTTTAATGCATTTCTGCTGACTATTTTAAGAAGGCTATGCCCCTGGGGATATTTGGAGGGTCTAATTCAAGGCAGCTTGATTATATAATGTTTACTTTGTACCGAGCTGGTTCAGTAAAATCTAAAAGTTGTTTTGTGAAAAAAAAGAAAGTACACGATCAGAAACACACTGAAAACCCAGATAATCGTCTATCTATTTAAAGACGCTCACTGAGCGCAACAGCAGCTACTTAAACTTACTATGGAGGCCATCAAACAAAGGGGGAGAGAGCTCTCTTAAAAGTGTTAAAACTAGAGCTCCACTTTCCTTGTGAGGCCCTGCGTTGCAAAGAAGTTGCATTTTGTTACACACTATATCTGACAAACCAGAGTCCAAAAGTATCAGATGTGATAAATTGCACCTATTGCAAGATTTTGGGGAAATGCATGCAGATTTGGATCTTTTGCATACCAAACAAGCATTGGCATAGCCAATAGGTCTCGCCTTTGGGACCTTATAAGTGTTTAGTTATCCAGCACAATATCCTTGGTGCAACAATATCAACTGTTGCATGGCTAAACACTTATAAGGTCCCAAAGGTGAGACCTATTGGCTATGCCAATGCTTGTTTTGGAAGGAGGGGGCTTGGGGCGGGGTGGGGTTCAAAAGTGCCTCGTAGATGCTTCTCGGCACGAGGCCCCACCCCCGCCTTACACGGTGAGATTGTTCTTCAAGCTGGCAGGTATGCAGGTATATTATCGAAAACAATTGCTATGCAGGGGCGTAGCTTCAGAGGGGGTGTTTGGGGTGTTATACCCCCCTTAATAAATGTATTATTTAAAAAATAGTTGGGTACAGGAGCTTTCAGTCGAGTATGGTAAGGTGTCTGTGGATTTCACCTTGGAGTTTGAAATACTCACTCAGACAAAAACACACACACCTCCTTTTTGAAGGCCTTAAAACCATCCGAACTCTTTTCCCTTTCCACTGGCCCTTTCATGTCCCTCAAGCGTTGCTTCTCATATAATGATTAACATTATATGCCAGTGTGATTGTCTGAAAATCTGAATATTACACCACCCCGAGTCTTACTGACCAAGCTACACCCTTGTTGATATGCATCATTTTATTCAGTGAATTTAGGTCTTTGAAACCACGGCGTGGCATTTAATGCCCAATAACAATAGCCAAACACGTGCCACATGGACTAGGAATCTCTGGGGCCATAGAGACATTCCAGCCGGTGTAAAGAGCTCGTAATCGAGTCAGAAGTAGGATTACCAGAGGCTGCATCACCAGTAACGTTACTGCTCACCGGTTGCATCATGTAGGACATGAGGGGGAGGACATAGGCGCGCGCAACACTGCGTACAACCGCAAGGAAGTAGCAACAGCGTGCTATTTGGAGAGCAGAAGTGTATTAAATCGACACTGCCTTAGAGATGTTAATGCGTTCCCCTTTGTTGCAGGAGATGTATGGTCTCTGCAGACTCCGCTGCTGTTAAAAGGCGGGGCGGGGGCGAGAAACAAAAGGTGCAAGTGGGTGGGAGCTCGCGAAGGACAGTAGGAAGGCAGAGAGAATGGCAACTTGTGGGGCGAAGCAGGCAAGTAGCCCCCTGATTTATGGACGTACTTCAACAATTGTTTTGGCTTGCATGAGCCGGCCAGCGGCTGGGTGTGAATGAGCACAGCAGGGACCTCTGACTCGAAGGCACTGACATCTGCTGTAATGAACTCCCCGCAACCACCCACTTGGGCCCGGCTTCCTAAAATCTGGGGCTAGGAAGTGCCCACCAAGTGTCACCCGGGGCGCGCACCGCATGTCTTTCCGAACCCTGACTGCGGATATGCCCAGAAGGGGGGCGGTTGAGTGATACATCACCATGCCCTTTAGGTACCCCGAGTTTTCATTATATGTCCAGAATCTACGCGTTCAAACTGGCAGAGGGGTGGGGTTGGCGAGGGATGTGGGGCGAGGGGCTTGTTCATCTACAACAAACAATAGGTGAAGTGAAAAACACGCCAAGAAGAGAGGCATTCATGGGGTTTGGTGTGTAAGTTGTGTTCTGTGTTTCTCCAGATGATCGCAAACAAAAATACACAAGCACTGGAAAAGCCTGCAGGCCTCGGATTTAGGACCTGTTGTCTTTGCCAGTGACTTTTAGCGATGCTGTTCAACATCGACAAAAAGTGTTTCTTCTTGATACTGTGCAGAATGGTTGTAAGAAAGAAAAAAAAACGATGACCCGGCTTCTAGTGACGGAGTCATTCTGTAGAGGAACATACAGCATGCATCACCATGAACCAACAAAATGACATGTGTGACATTTTTTTTTATCCATCTGAGACTGATCAGCACATAAATAAAAGTAGAATGTAAGCGTTTTTTTTTAAGCAGAGTTGGTGGGTGGAAGAAATTTACGGCCTGGTGGTAAAAAAAAAATATTTAAAAAAAATAAGACTATGTAGGGGAGGCAATGGAGGCGTAGGTCGGGGAAGCAGGCGGGGAGGTTAAAGTTAAAATTTAGATGGGTGGAGAAGGAGGGAAAACAAGAAAGACAACAAGCATTGGCCGCGCGGCCGTGCGACGCGCTCTGTGGTGGGGGAGGAGGGAGTAGCGGGAGAGCAAGTGACGCGCGGCAGTGAAAGTGACACGGCCGCGTGGCCCCGAGAAGCGCTCTGTGGTGGGGGAGGGGGAGGAGCAAGTGACATCAAAGGCAGATGGCCTGGAGCATGCGAGGAATGCGCGTTACTGCGCGCGTTCTCGCATGCTCTAGGCCAGCCAAAAGTTGTGGTCGCATTTCTGCAAGCCCACACTACAAAATGTCTCGCCCAGAGCCAGCGCTTCAGGGCGAGACCTAAAAACGAATAGTACAGTAAAACCTTTACTGATTTATCCTTTCAAATTACAGTAGGTTAAACCTGCATAAATGTAACAAAGGGTGAGAACTTAACAGCACCTCATGTCTTTGCACAGGGATTGGAAAACCCCGAACCTCTAAGAATCAGGCCTCGATATTGAGTGGGTCGGAGGGAGGGAGGATGTACATTATTGCACCTGATGTAACAGACTCCCAGGAGTTCCTAAATTGCATCGATTCTGTGTTTTGGGGAACATTGTGTGCATGTTGGTGCTTACCACATCAAAATTTGCATGTCAAAGTAAATATTGTACACTTTTCCTCTGTTAAACTCCAGCAGGTATAACCTATCAAAATTTAATACTGGGTGAGGAATTTATCACATCCGTTAACCAGGTGCGATAAATTCTGCACAGCGGTTTTGTGCAGGGGTTACAAAACGTCGACCCACTCATAATCAGACCCTTGGACTAAAACACAAAACTCTACTGCTGAATGCACCGTCGTCATTCATGCATTGTTTTCGCTCAGAGAATAATGCTTCAACTTACAAAGAAGTAATAATTATAGCAAGGCCTAGTACTGTTGGCTTGGCAAAGACAGAAATCCCTTTGGCTCTAAGCTGCTCAGTTTCTACTGGATACCTTAAGGACCTTTTTCTATGCAACCTGAATGATGCAGTCATTCTCAATGTGAGGAGCAATGGGAGCAAACTAATCAAACAGCAGCAGATCAATGTTGCAAGCAAGGGGTGAGTGACAGGTGTGTGGCCAGCCATTATAACCTTCCATCTTTGCCAAAATGCAAAATCCTAGTAGGCATACATGTTATAATCTCACTTTGGTTATATTATTTTAGCTTATGTAAACTCTCATATTGTATATGTTATTAAACTATAGTTGGTATGTTCCCAGCTGACCCCTATTACTTAAGAACTGTTATATGATCCATGGAACTCCTGGAACCCCTGGGAGTGCAGGTTAGAATGTTCACGTTTTCAGTCAGATGGGATACTTGTGTCACCTAAGGAGCTCTGGCTGTTTGGGAACATCTTTCAATAAAATAAACTCCTACCTTCATTGAACGTTTCCAGTTTTCCTTCAATTGTTCTTCTTTGCAAAATGCTAGTAGGCATACACTTCTCTTGTATATATGTAATCATGCAATTTCACCTGTTGTAAATTAACTAAGCAGCCAATGAGCCATACCCTGCCCTGAAATGACTTCACTTGAAAAATGAAATTTCTATCAAAGTCGCAATGTAAGCAACACTAAAAACAGATGTACATGCAAAGAAAGGGAAATGTTATTCTAGTAAAAGACCTAAAGAATTCAGGTATAACACTCTTAAATTGTTTTATTTCGAATCATGGGCAATTGTAGGAGTGGATATGTGCCTCTTAGGACCCCATTACAAGTGCCCCGTGTCCAATTCAATAATCAATCCACATTTAAAATCCAGCATTGAGGTTTTTTATTTTAAACATGCACGAGAATTATCGCCTATTACAAGATTTGTCTGCAACATGCTGCATAACATGCAGATTTTGGTGCTTACTGCACCAAAGTCTACATGTCTCGGAATGTTCGGGGTATATTTCCCTGGTAACTTTCAGCAGGCTTGATCTGAAGAAATGTATTCGGGGGAATGCAGAGTTTTTCACACCCATAATTTACCAGGTACTATAAAATATATACATTTTGCTCAGTGCAGAGGTTACCCTATATAGCAAAATTAAACAGGGCACTTGTAATGAGGCTATAAGGCCCTCATTAGGAGTGACCCCGGTAACTGCGATGTGAGCAGTAACTTCTGTTACAGCACATATGGTAGTTACGAGTTTCTGGAGAATATCAAGAGGTCAAACCTGCCGATATTTATGGGGAGAAAAATGTCCAGTATTTACAAAAATATGCTGAGTTTGGTGCAGTACGAACCTAAATCTGAAAGTTATTCTCCAGAAGCTCGTAATTGGGTGATATTTGTTGCTCAGTGGAGTCGGATCTTATAAAGCACAATAAATAACACACCAATTACCGAGCCACTCCTAATGAGGGCCTGAATGCGTCTTGATAACTGGTGTTCTCATGCAAGAGCCGATTAAGTTAGAGTGGTGTTATTAATAGCAGAAAATTGATTGAGACCTTGGTTCAGTACTCTTGAATACTTTAGTTTCACATAGTTTTTGGTTCAGATATTGCATACAAATACATGAAATAAGGAGAAGCTTTGTAACATAAAAGCACAAGCAGGGAACTGAGACCACAATACCCAACGTACAGATTAGAAACAACGTTAAGTAGCTGTCAAAGTATTTTTTATATTTATGGAAGCTTTACTGCTGCACTGCCTACGAATAATTAAACACCGCTCCTAGACTGTACTGTACTGTTTATTAACTGTACAATTAATTAAAATCATTACAGTAAAAAAGCATAAAAACGAGCAAATGAAGAAGTGATCACGTTAAAAACGTAGAGGCTGCCGATTAAAAAGTTTTTTGTTCAAGTATTATATCCCTCTCCACTGCAACCACTCGGGCTACCAGCACCGTGTCTTTATCACGAGTCCTTGCACAGAGTTTCTTAAACAGCTGCGTAGGCCTTAGCGGTTTTCTGCTACGACAGTCTGTAGGTCGTTCTCCTTGGCCCTTCCATTTAGAGCCGTAGATGTAGTGCGGTCTCTGTAGGACAAGTGAGTAGGATCAGGGCTCTTCCCTCATTTGAGGGGAGGCTGCATTACCCCCCTTGTTTTGCCTCGCAGGTAGCCCTGGTTGGATTGTGTTCGTTTGCTGCCTTTAGAGCCATTCTAATCAAATGAATGAATTTCCCCAGTCTCGCCAAGGTCATCGTGGTTGTTCTAGAAAAGCACAAGGCTGATGCTTCGCGGCATATCTTGGTTCCCTTGGTGATACAGACTGGGCGAAGAAGTCGTCGACGTTCGTTCCTGAGGGCGGGGCAGCAGCATAAAAGGTGAAGCCAGGATTCCCTCGTGTAGGGGCATAGTCTGCAACTTGTGATTTCCCCTTGCGAGCCCATGCGGGGTTAAAATCGGTGATTCCTAAAGTGCATAGTCTCATGGAGAGGATTTTGGTTCTGGCTTGTGGTGTCAGGGCCTCGTTTAGGTAGGGTTGTGCCTTGCCTACCATATAGGAGCCGTTCAGCGGGACTAGGTGGGGGCTATAGCGAAGAGATTTAAGATCCAGTTCAAATGAGGTTTTGCAGACTTGTCTGTTTATGGCTTTTTTCCAGGCATTTAGTGGGATTTCAGGCAGTGGTATGCTCTTTTCCTCGATCTTTAAAATCTTGAGTGCTTTGCCAAGGCTGGTGTGCCATACTGATCTTGGCCCCTCAAAGATGACTCTCAGTTGGTGTCTTAAGGAGTTTGTTGGGGCCCTTATAATCCTTAAGTATAATTTTATGATCTCCCCTTGGCACATCAAGTCTCCTGAGATTCTTGATAATTAATGTTTAGGTTATTTATTCGTCCACTGGAATAATTGAGATTATACAGGTACTGACAACAGCATGCCATTTAACTATTTTATTGCCCTTTTGATACTAAAAGATCACCAGAGGCGCGCCTCTGAAAAACCACAGAATCTACGCACATGTACTTTGCATTTCAATTCGGTCTAACCTAGTGTAGGTGCATACTGTGGTTGCATATGTTCTTGTATTGTGGCCAACAGTGGCAGGGGTCACACTAAGCGAGTGTGTGGTGCAGGAGGCGTTAGTTGCCTAAAAGAGGGAGCATTAGTTGATGGTGACACTGTTTCTGGGTACACTATTAGGTGCAAGAGAAAGGGCTTGACGTGCAACTGTGCAGTGGGGGAAGAGGAAAATATAAGATTAAACGGAGTCAGCAACGTGGTCAATGTGACAGTGAATTCCACTACTGATTACAGGGGCACGGACGATTTGAAGGGGTTATTTGGATGTCCAGTTGATACTATAGGGTCAGATTGTATTGGACTCTGAAGGAAGTAGAAATTAGAAGAGCTCGTGAGTGCTTTGGTGAGGACATGGGTCACAAAGTAGAAAAAACAACGTGCAATGGGATTATGAAGGGCAGAAGGCTGCACTAATGGAACTGGCAGCATTCGGAGGACTGTCATAGGGGTACAGGAGTTACTATGTGGTTCTACTCGTTCTGCTGTGTGTAGGACAGGGGCTCACTGTAAGCGAGTGGGTATTCAGAACAGCGAACATGAAAGTCTCCATTGGGAAGGTGTGAGGCATCGCGCCCCCCACCGGGAGACTGCGAAGTTCCAGATGCTCTGATCATGAACCCTGGTGTGTAGAATTAGGGTATAGGGCGCTATGGGACTCATGCCCACTAAAAGTGGGGCTTTGGGAAACTCTACGGGTCGTGGGGCGGAAGAGGGTAGTGATACGATCCTTGCTATGCTCTGGGGACAATAGAATTGTGTGAAGTAAGTGAGAGACCTGGCCCTCCATCATATAAAAAGCGAATGCAAAAACCGCTGTATTCAGTTATTCTTTGCAAGTGACCCGGTGCTACAACTGCTGAGAGGAGCTGTTGCAGACAATGTAAATAAAGAGCAGCCTGCCTTTGAGAACTACCGCCTTTGCTTAGTCAACCTCTCATAGTGACAGCCCCGGACCCCTCCTCTCCGATGCCTCCATCGCCAGGAGCAACGACTGGGCCCCGTCCGCTACTCACCTGAAGACCGGACCCTTCAGTGCGATGCAGCTCTCCTGGCCCGGCGACGTCCTGCTCGTATTCCCCCAGTGTTGAGGGTATCTCTTCTTAGCCAGCGAAGACCCCGGCCGCAGAGCTCTAGGGTTGGCGGGTCTAAACCTAGGGGGCGCTGCGGGCTTTGCCACTGATTAACGCTATGCCAGTCTCAACCTGTGAGCCGACGTCTGACTGCGCATGCTTCTACACAGACACTCTACCATCCAGTGTCTGCTCTCTACTCCTCCTCAGGGCTGCCTGACCGATGTAAAAACAAGCACGAAAAGCTTTAAAAACAAACGTATGTGTGCTGTAAAAGTGAACCCCCATCTCCCACAACGACACATAGGGATTACAAAAACACGTCAAACGAAGGCTTCAATACAAGTTTGTTGGACCGGGTGGACTATTTATTACTACACGTACGGTAGGAAAGTCAGTGGTCGAGATCTGCAGGGCACGGCGTGCCTCTACTTCTTTCATTCCTTAGATTCTGTTCCCCTACTTTTTTTTATTTTGAACATGCGTCCCAGGACGGCAGAAATAGCCGTTCGGGGACGGGCGGGGCAGGCTGTGAAGGAAAAGGACTCTGTCTTTTCCTTCTGGCACAGAAAGTAGACCAAGGACAGTGTCCACTTCTGCTCTGTTGCAAGGACAGTGTCCACTTCTGCTCTGCTGCTTTAGCTGCCCCCCTCTTTCTTTCTTTCTCTTATTCCCTCTCTTTCTGTCTAGCAGCCCCTCCTCACTTACTGAAAACCATCACTTCAAGGAAGGGTTCTCACCCTCTCTTTCCTCCTTTCGTTTATTTGTTCCAGGGCCGGTCCTAGAACTTCTGGGGCCCCGGGCGAAAGGGAAGATGTGAGGCCCCTAATTTGCAGGTAACATCACAAGAAGTGACATTACAGAAAGGGACATGCAGGACTATTGATCTTATTTGGTATCACTGAAGAGACCTAACGTGGATATCAGTAACAAGGATAAAAAGATAAATATACAAATGAAATAAGTCCATATATTTTAAAACTGTATTAAATGGATTACATATGTAACATTGGATGGAAAAGCTAGGTGCAGGTCTAAAAAAAATGGATGTTTTTTACTCCACATTAACTGATAGTTTCCAGATGAGTGCATGATAAAAATTTCAGTTCTGTCTCATAAAGGAGAGAGATCCTGTTGAGGTAATGAGGAGCGGGATCATTCAAAATATAAAATTACACAAGAGAAAACCTCTCACACCATGGATATAATCGCAAATTTCAAAAGGCTCCCTTATCATTCTGTGCCATTATTGTATCACCTCCGCATGACATTAATACTTAGTAATTTGTTTTAACATAAATCTTCTCACCAGTATCCCACAAGCACATGCTAAGAGTCGTAGGATAATCTTTTTTGACTGTGTGCTCTTTACTCGCCACACACAACACATATAATACAAAATTACAAGACACCATTGCAAACAAATAAAGATTTTACGTAAATAAAAAAAGACCTAGAACAACCGAGACCACTGTTAAATCATACATTGACTTGAAGGTATGCTGCAGAATCAAGGGGTTTTCAAATCAACGTTTCTGATTTGGTGTTAGAACTGTAGAAAGTGGAAGTGGCCGGCATTAGTGCTGGTGGAGCCCTGTGCGACAATGTTTGTCGGTGCCCCCAATGACTCACTCTGCCACGGATTCCCTCACTACCACCCTTTAACAGTGCCCCTCGAGTCTCCATAACCACATTCTCGCTCAGATGCATTTAATTTGATTTACAGAGCCACTCATACCAGTGTATGGTGTCAGAGCACTATACATTACACACATTACACTGAGACAATCAATCATGCGTGTGTAAATCACTGTATAGGAAATGTTACATAAGACAAAGGACTACAAGGTGTAGGAGTCACATGAAATCATACTCGTAGGCAGTATAGTTTAATAGTGATTGGTCTGGAGAAACATAAACTCTGAATTTAGAAGGTATGAATGCCCAGACGTGGGTCCCTTGCTCACTTTGCCACTGGATTCAAGCTAGCCTGGCTGATGAGGGGTGTTATCCCAAAACCGGTCCCAGGATACTTGTTTCCGGTTCAAGGAAGACCTGGCTTGGCAGTTCGGGCTGGACTGTTACCATGAGGCGCAGGGTCAAGACTGATTTGCATACAGCTAGGTTTGAACTGAGGTGGCGAAGTGAGCTAAAGAACGATGATGGATTCAACCCAGATCTGTGACTGGGGGTGAGTGTCTGAAAAGTTTCAGCGCTCCGTCCTTCGGCACCTTGTGTTTGCTTTGTTCGCCCTAAGTTAGCAGGGTATGCCCAGACGTGGGTCCCTTGCTCACTTTGCCACTTGATTCAAGCTAGCCTGGCTGATGAGGGGTGTTACCCCGAAACCGGTCCCAGGATGCTTGTTTCCGGTTCAGGGAAGACCTGCCTTGGCAGTTCGGGCTGGACTGTTCCCATGAGTCACAGGGTCAAGACTGATTTGCATATAGCTGGGTCTGAACTGAGGTTGCAAAGTGAGCTAAAGAACAATGATGGATTCAACCCAGATCTGTGACTGGGGGTGAGTGTCTGAAAAGTTTCAGCGCTCTGTCCATCATCTCCTTGTGTTTGCTTTGTTCGCCCGAAGTTGGCAGGGTATGCCCAGACGTGGGTCCCTTGCTCACTTTGCCACTTGATTCAAGCTAGCCTGGCTGATATGGGGTGTTACCCCGAAACCGGTCCCAGGATGCTTGTTTCCGGTTCAGGGAAGACCTGCCTTGGCAGTTCGGGCTGGACTGTTCCCATGAGTCACAGGGTCAAGACTGATTTGCTTATAGCTGGGTCTGAACTGAGGTTGCAAAGTGAGCTAAAGAACAATGATGGATTCAACCCAGATCTGTGACTGGGGGTGAGTGTCTGAAAAGTTTCAGTGCTCCGTCCACCATCTCCTTGTGTTTGCTTTGTTCGCCCTAAGTTGGCAGAGTATGCCCAGACATGGGTCCCTTGCTCACTTTGCCACTTGATTCAAGCTAGCCTGGCTGATATGGGGTGTTACCCCGAAACTGGTCCCATGATGCTTGTTTCTGGTTCAGGGAAGACCTGGCTTGGCAGTTCGGGGTGGACTGTTCCCACAAGGAACAGGGTCAAGACTGATTTGCGTATGGCTGGGTCCGAACTGGGGTGGTGTGGTGAGCAAAAGAATGATGGATTTAACCCAGATCCTTGTGACTGGGGGTGAATGTTTGCATTGTCCAGCATTCCGTCCATCAATTGTTTCTTTTGCATATGTCGCCCTAAGTGGGAAGGGTATGCCCAGACGTGGGTCCCGTGCTCAATACAACACTGGATTCAAGCTAGCCTGGCTGATGGGTGATACTCCGAAACCGGTCCCAGGATGCTTGTTTCCGGTCCAGGGAGGACCTGGCTTGGCAGTTCGGGCTGGACTGTTCCCACAAGGAACAGGGTCAAGACTTATTTGCATATGGCTGGGTCCAAACTGGGGTGGGGTGGTGTGGTGAACAAAAGAATGATGGATTTATTCCAGATCCTTGTGACTGGGGGGTGAATGTTTGCATTACCCAGCATTCCGTCCATCAATTATTTCTTTTGCATATGTCACCCTAAGTGGGAAGGGTATGTCCAGACGTGGGTCCCGTGCTCACTACACCACTGGATTCAAGCTAGCCTGGCTGGTGAAGGGTGATGCCCCGAAACCAGTCCCAGGATGCTTGTTTCCGGTCCAGGGAGGCCCTGGCTTGGCAGTTCGGGCTGGACTGTTCCCACAAGGAACAGGGTCAAGACTGTTTTGCATATGGCCGGGTTTCAAACTGGGGTGGTGTGGTGAGCAAAAGAATGATGGATTTAACCCAGATCCTTGTGAATGGGGGTGAATGTTTGCATTGTCCAGCATTCCGTCCATCAATTGTTACTTTTGCATATGTCCCCCTAAGTGGGAAGGGTATGCCCAGACGTGGGTCCTGTGCTCACTACACCACTGGATTCAAGCTAACCTAGCTGATGAAGGGTGATGCCGCGAAACCGGTCACAGGATGCTTGTTTTCGGTCCAGGGAGGACCTTGCTTGGCAGTTCAGGCTGGACTGTTCCCACAAGGAACCAGGGTCAAGACTGATTTGCATATGGCTGGGTACAAACTGGGGTGGTGTGGTGAGCAAAAGAATGATGGATTTAACCCAGATCTGTGACTGGGGGTGAGTGTCTGAAAAGTTTCAGTGCTCCGTCCACCATCTCCTTGTGTTTGCTTTGTTCGCCCTAAGTTGGCAGAATATGCCCAGACGTGGGTCCCTTGCTCACTTTGCCACTTGATTCAAGCTAGCCTGGCTGATATGGGGTGTTACCCCGAAAACGGTCCCAGGATGCTTGTTTCTGGTTCAGGGAAGACCTGGCTTGGCAGTTCGGGGTGGACTGTTCCCACAAGGAACAGGGTCAAGACTGATTTGCGTATGGCTGGGTCCGAACTGGGGTGGTGTGGTGAGCAAAAGAATGATGGATTTAACCCAGATCCTTGTGACTGGGGGTGAATGTTTGCATTGTCCAGCATTCCGTCCATCAATTGTTTCTTTTGCATATGTCGCCCTAAGTGGGAAGGGTATGCCCAGACGTGGGTCCCGTGCTCAATACAACACTGGATTCAAGCTAGCCTGGCTGATGGAGGGTGATACTCCGAAACCGGTCCCAGGATGCTTGTTTCCGGTCCAGGGAGGACCTGGCTTGGCAGTTCGGGCTGGACTGTTCCCACAAGGAACAGGGTCAAGACTTATTTGCATATGGCTGGGTCCAAACTGGGGTGGTGTGGTGAACAAAAGAATGATGGATTTATTCCAGATCCTTGTGACTGGGGGGGGAATGTTTGCATTACCCAGCATTCCGTCCATCAATTGTTTCTTTTGCATATGTCACCCTAAGTGGGAAGGGTATGCCCAGACGTGGGTCCCGTGCTCACTACACCACTGGATTCAAGCTAGCCTGGCTGGTGAAGGGTGAATCCCCGAAACCAGTCCCAGGATGCTTGTTTCCGGTCCAGGGAGGCCCTGGCTTGGCAGTTCGGGCTGGACTGTTCCCACAAGGAACAGGGTCAAGACTGTTTTGCATATGGCCGGGTCCAAACTGGGGTGGTGTGGTGAGCAAAAGAATGATGGATTTAACCCAGATCCTTGTGAATGGGGGTGAATGTTTGCATTGTCCAGCATTCCGTCCATCAATTGTTACTTTTGCATATGTCCCCCTAAGTGGGAAGGGTATGCCCAGACGTGGGTCCTGTGCTCACTACACCACTGGATTCAAGCTAACCTGGCTGATGAAGGGTGATGCCGCGAAACCGGTCACAGGATGCTTGTTTTCGGTCCAGGGAGGACCTTGCTTGGCAGTTCAGGCTGGACTGTTCCCACAAGGAACCAGGGTCAAAACTGATTTGCATATGGCTGGGTACAAACTGGGGTGGTGTGGTGAGCAAAAGAATGATGGATTTAACCCAGATCCTTGTGAGTGGGGGTGAATGTTTGCATTGTCCAGCATTTCGTCCATCAATTGTTTCTTTTGCATATGTCGCCCTAAGTGGGAAGGGTATGCCCAGACGTGGGTCCCGTGCTCACCACACCACTGGATTCAAGCTAGCCTGGCTGATGAAGGGTGATGCCCCGAAACCGGTCCCAGGATGCTTGTTTCCGGTCCAGGGAGGACCTGGCTTGGCAGTTCGGGCTGGACTGTTCCCACAAGAACAGGGTCAAGACTGATTTGCATATGGCTGGGTCCAAACTGGGGTGGTGTGGTGAGCAAAAGAATGATGGATTTAACCCAGATCCTTGTGACTGGGTGTGAATGTTTACATTGTCCAGCATTCCGTCCATCAATTGTTTCTTTTGCATATGTCGCCCTAAGTGGGAAGGGTGTGCCCAGACGTGGGTACCGTGCTCACTACACCACTGGATTCAAGCTATCCTGGCTGATGAAGGGTGATGCCCTGAAACAGGTCCCAGGATGCTTGTTTCCGGTCCAGGGAGGACCTTGCTTGGCAGTTCAGGCTGGACTGTTCCCACAAGAACAGGGTCAAGACTGATTTTCATATGGCTCGGTCCAAACTGGGGTGGTGTGGTGAGCAAAAGAATGATGGATTTAACCCAGATCCTTGTGACTGGGGGTGAATGTTTGCATTGTCCAGCATTCTGTCCATCAATTGTTTCTTTTGCATATGTCACCCTAAGTGGGAAGGGTATGCCCAGACGTGGGGCCCGTGCTCACTACACCACTGGATTCAAGCTAGCCTGGCAGATGAAGGGTGATGCCCCAAAACCGGTCCCAGGATGCTTGTTTCCGGTCCAGGGAGGACCTTGCTTGGCAGTTCGGGCTGGACTGTTCCCACAAGGAACAGGGTCAAGACTGATTTGCATATGGCTGGGTCCAAACTGGGCTGGTGTGGTGAGCAAAAGAATGATGGATTTAACCCAGATCCTTGTGACTGGGGGTGAATGTTTGCATTGTCCAGCATTCCGTCCATCAAATGTTTCTTTTGCATAAGTCGCCCTAAGTGGTAAGGGTATGCCCAGACGTGGGTCCCGTGCTCACTACACCACTGGATTCAAGCTAGCCTGGCTGATGAAGGGTAATGCCCCGAAACCGGTCCCAGTGTGAATGTTTGCATTGTCCAGCATTCTGTCCATCAGTTGTTTCTTTTGCATAGGGCTATTAAACATGCCATGCAGTGGTAGCAGCTGTAGCCTCTAGCAAACACCAATTGACGTCAATGCCTTTAAGAGGGTTAAACGTTGTTAGAATAGGTAGTATTGGGGATTGCAGAGTTAGACATTTTAAGATGGCCGCTATTGTAAAAGGGTCTTTGAGCGCATCTGAGACTGCGCATAAAATCCCCTTTCTATTTCTATGGTCCATGCGGAAGTGAGACGGGGAGTAGCGCGCTCGGAGTAAGACCGCAGGAAATGTCAATTTGACACAGGTGAAGCAGCAATATGATATAAACACAAGGGTAAGTCTCCAGATAGCTGCCGTTAGCACGTACCGGATCAGTGACGTGACGCCAACGGATGCCGACGCGTGAGTTTGTCCTAGACAGGGATCTAGAACGAGGGGAGTAGATTTTACTAATAGGAAGCATTCTTAATTTCTAAATCTAGCGTGATCTATGATGGGGGGTAGATTTTATAAATAGGTAGCATTCTGAATTTTTAGATCTATTGCGTTCTGTGATGAGGTCCTTAGACCCGCGATGCCCCTAACAACTTGGGGGCGACTAAGGGAGCGGACTCCTTCGTTCTCGGATGCGCGATGTTTTAAACAACTTGCGGGCCACTAATGGAGCGGACTCTGTTTTACAAGGTTTAAAGTATTTATACGCTCCGAGGGTAGTCTGAACTCGTATACCTTTAGGATGTACTTATTATATACACATATTTTTTCTGTTTCTCCAGACCCCATTGACGAAGGGTGGTGTCGAGTTTCAAACAGAGGGAACTTAAGTATAAAGCGATTGGGGCAGGCCTCCCCTTTGAGGTATGTCAAAAACCTTTTTTTCATAGTAAGCCTCAAATATCTATAGCTACCACAGAGGTCCGTCCTTTAGAATGCTTATGTTTATTTTATTCGCCTATAGATCCGAGTGAGTAACGGCACACGGGAGGAATTTGGAAGTTGGAAACTATAAGCTCCTTTTTTTCTCTCACGAATATTATCGACCTTTAATACAGGGAGTAAAAAGGTGAGGATGACTAGTTTAAACAAAGATATATGTGTTATTACTAAGGTCAAAGATTGAGGTTGAGTTTTTAGTATATTGTATTTCTAGCTAGGGTAATCATTATGAAAATATAATCACAGAGATTCCCTGAAACGAGAGTCAGGATATTCCGGATGAGGACGGAGGTATTTACCCCGCATGTACATCCGCATTCAGCGAAATAAGGTTCCTTTCTTTCCATCAACCTCGCATAGTTACTAAGAGGTGAGGATTTATGTGTTGGCGTAACAAAGATTTAATAATGTGAGAAGACTTGGAGAGTTGAGTGTTTGTGATTCTGCTTTGGTGAATAGCAGATTGGCTTATGAATGGTGGATGTAACCAGTTGGCCTTAGTGTTTAGGGAACTATAATGTGTATGCCCATGGAGCTGCATATGCGGTGATTTGGCATGGGTGTTTCTTTGCCCAATAGCACAATTTGAATATGCATTATGAATTTGCTTGGTTAACAATTTTTATGTATAGGCCTGATTTTAATGTTACATTTAATTGAAAGACAAACCTTTTTTAAGTCACGAGTGGCAGTTTACTAATGTGGTTGTAGGTGTTGATGAACCCTGTAATGAAGTATTAATACAACATGGAATAGAGTTTTAGATATGTATGTTGACACTTGTGTTTTATCATACAGGTATTTTTAGATGCTACGGCTAAAACAAGTCTGCTAGAGAGTCTCATATACAGTCTTGAGAAAGATGGTGTTATAAGTTATTCCATCGAAACGCGTCGACGCTCCTTTTTTAACATAATCCGTGAAGAGGCTGGAACCATAGATTTATTACCAATGCAGCAGTATTGGGTTTCAGTGTTTGACTATTGTGATATCACGGATGTATGGATTTTTATGACATATTGTGCTGTCTTTAATGTGTACTCTCTTTTTTGTGACAATGTTTTTATGATGTGTATAATGTTTTGAATTGATTTTTAGATTCTGTGTTAGTGATGCCACAAAGGATTTTTTACTTATGAAATGATTAATGTATTGTTTGATAATTCTACCAATAAATAGATCTATATATTTTTAATATTTGTGTTGTACTGCTGGCCTTGGGTATATGCTTATATTTCCCTTATACACCTGGAGGATGAGTAGTGCACGAGTTAGTGTGAGAAGGGTGAACATGTGCATGTGTGGATAGAGAAGTAATATGAGTTTTCGAGTTTAGTCCAAAGGAAATACTCTTTATGATACAGTTAGAATAGGTAGGACATCCACTTTTAGGAACTGGTGGCCAGTGCCGCATTTTTCTATTCAATAGTGGTGGTGTTTAGGGTGCTGACCTGTGCCATCTCATGTGTAAATACCATGTTCTAAAGACCCTGTGATGAGGACTTTGCTGGCTAATGAGTGTTGCAGGAAGCCCCTCCTTCCGGACCAATATGCTATACGCCGACCGCCCAGTGGAGTGAGCAACATAGAGCCACAATCTTTCTCAGGTGCAGCCGGTAACCCCTCCCTCCCATGGATGCTCTGTACATATTCTGAGGTCAGACTTGATATCTGCTGACAGTCCTATGACACAACCATCCTCATGATGGTGAGGTAGACCTCTGCTGTTGTCTGTGAACATTTCAGACACACAGACAAACTTCAGAGGGTGATCAGGGGGGGGAGTGTGAGGCTTCTCTAGCATTGTTTGCACCATGTACTGCTACCAGGTGTCAAATCAGACCAAAAGCTGTTACGGTGACGAATAAAAAGAGAAAGAATAAAGAAAAGGCAAAGAGAGAAACAAGGGGATTGAGGGCTATGGGACTAAACAAGAGGAGGTAACAGCGAAGTAAGGGTGTTGGGGCATAAATGTCCCCTGTTTGTTATATGGGTGTGAAACTCCTGTCCCGAGTGCAGCGCCTGCTTGTGAATCTGGTATGCTGACTTTTACTTTGGCCTTGGAGTCATACTATTCTAGCATGTGCCCAGAGGCCTTTCTCTGACAACGCAAGGTCCACATCCTGGAAGGGATCACCAAGTGTGCTCTCATAGTGGACAGAGGACTAATGCCCCTGTCCTGGGTTTAGCACATTAGGTGGTGGTAATGGTAACATGCTGTGTATGTGAAACCTTAGTGTAACCATATTTTTTATCTGTGCCAGTAAGCATGTGGCCTACTAACCTCTCTCACGTAAAGTCTGCTGTTATGTGAAACCCAGAACCTTGCCCTGACTTCCTGTGTGTATATTGAGTACGTGTACCTGTGTAATATGTGAGTAGTACAGCTGTGTTAGTACAACTTTGCATGTGTAGGAGTCGGAGTTCTGAAGCCAGTGAGATCCATTTTGAATACTTTTGGATGCCCTAATTCAGCATGACATAAGACAGAGGATAAGGCAGATTCCTCAGACAGAGGAAGTATATTGCTATTTGTGTAACTGGATGATGGAGAACCAGACACTGAAGTCAGTAGGATTGAGATAGGGTTACATACAGAAGTTCCATTAAGACTTTGTTAGCAAGGGATTGCTAAAAGGTTTTTCCTGAGCACTGTCATTTGATTGATGGTAGGGGTGAGGGGCAAGACTGTAGTTTCTGTTGTGCGAGGTAAGAGGTTTCTAGGTCAGGCCTACATTTTTGGTTATCCCTATTTACTGCTTGAAAAAGGCTGATGACAGAAAGGTGCAGAAAACTCGCACTTCATTGAGCCGATGTTTTGGGTTCTCCTTCTTGGAGACAGTCCAGTGCTACCTGCTGTGGTAATCATCACTTTACACAAAGGCTGTGTCTGGAGAGTAGCCTCTGAAGAACACTTGCAAAGAGGATCAACCAAAACCAATTCACAAGGCAGAGACAGTGGATCCACACCCTCTGTCTCTAAAAGGTTTGTAAAAGTGGGATCCAAATAACCCCACTTAATTTCAGTTCTAAGTTGCTCATGACCAAGGAAGGGAGTTCCCTGCAGAATAGTTGAAGGACTGCTATGTGACCAGGGCTAGTGTCTGCTTGACAACCAGTCTCGCAGAAGTGACGGGACATCTCCTAATGTTTGCCCTTTCCACTGGTGGAGCTGAGAGTCTGCCTAGTGTTTCAAAGCCTGCCTGCTAAAGAAGGATGGTGATGGTGTCTGCCTGGCCTTGCAGAAGGAGAGACTGTCCAAGAGGAGAAACTCAGTGTGTCCCTAGCATGAGGAACACACAGAAAAAGCAGACTACATGTGAGAGTGAAGCCTGGAGAGACCAGTGCTGCAAGGGGTATACTGTCTTGCTTAACAGTACCCATCCAGATCTGCACCGAAAATGCTGCTCAAATTTCCACAATTTGTGTGCCCACCTAGCAGCTGCTGGCATGCAGATCTGTGATGTTGGTGAAGACCACAGCAACATTGGGGTAAGAACCAAGTGACAGATTGAGAATTTGAACATGTGGGGAGTGTAATCCTAGACGGACACACCTCTGAATCCTACATCTTACCCTGTGGTGTCCCCAAGCGTTCATCTTTGAGCCCATCCGTGTTCAATGTCTACATCACCCCGTTGGGTACAAATGTTTGCAAGGGATTGATTAAGAAATACATTCGGTCATTCTTTGATACAAATGCGATTATTGACTGGTCTGGCGACGTTTTCACATTTGTTTTGCATCTTTGGATGTGTACATTTATCTGTCTTAGCTTCATGTATTTCTTAACCATTCCCTTGCAAACATTTGTAATTATTTTTATTTTCATTTTTTATTTTTCATTTCTGTTGCACCGGACGCGTGTCAGTTGAAGGTGAATTACAATTGTGTAGATATGTATCGTGCAACAACAGCATAATAAAGAGGGGGATGGACACTGGTCAATTATATACTATTTGTTTTCTTGCAGTTACCCCTGAGGAAGCGCAATCAATGCCCGAAATG
The DNA here is from genome assembly GCA_963921515.1 of Calotriton arnoldi. NCBI lineage: Eukaryota > Metazoa > Chordata > Amphibia > Caudata > Salamandridae > Calotriton > Calotriton arnoldi. The sequence continues at coordinate 1,940,428 of CAWUFW010001397.1, forward strand.
CATTGGGTTTTAAAAAAAATCAACATCATGCGATAAGGAAGAGGGAATCCTCTTGTGTTGTGTTGGATAGCCTGGATAGGCATTCGTTAAATATGGTTTATACATTGAACTTGTAGACAAGAATAGTTTATGGAATGAAAACTGAAACAATAAAATGGTTTAACTATGAAAGGAGCTGTTGGAATTTATTTGTTAGCGAATTTCTCACTCAGCTGTTCATCCTGTACTGGAACCTGACAAGGCTCCAATTTGACTTTAACATCATTAGTGCGCAAGGACAGAGCACGTTTCAGGGTTGCATGCTGCAACACTCACAAGCCTCTGAGCTTTCATAAATATACAGCAATTTTGAAATATGGTGTGCATTCTACCATTTTTGATGAAGTTACACATCTTTGTGTGCCATGCCTGCTAGCACTACATGTGGTATAGGTAAGTTACCCCTTACAGCCCATTCACTATACCCATGTGAGGGCATATCGGCGAGAGTGGATATGTCCTGGTGATATCTAAGTTCACCCTTAGATATTACTAGTGCACCGGGAAGCCAGAACGAGTACATGGCTGCACACTCATCATTACGAGTTCTCCAGCTACATGAGGGCTTCACTGTCGCCCAAGGTATTTGGTACAAAACACCTTGTCGTAATAAATCCACACTGATGCCAGTGCTGGATTTATTAATAAATGCAACAGAGGGCACATTAAAGGTGTCTCCTGAAAACCTACCGGCTACTAGTGTGTTTACTGACTGGTCTCAACCAGCGAGCCACTATAGACAGGTTTCTGACCTCCTGAGATAAGAGCCTTTGGTCTCAGAGGACAGAAACAAACCCTGCTCTGGACGGATGTGTTGACACCTCCTCCAAGCAGGATGGACATTCCAAGGCGGGAAGCTTCAAAGGCCTTCCACCTTTGTTATGCAACCCCGGCCGGGACTCTCCAGACAGTGGAGTTGCCACCCCACTGTCCTGACTCCACATTCTGGCATCAAGACAGGCAGGAAAATTAGTAAGAATAGGATGTGTGCCCACATTTAGCCGGCACCTCCCCTAGGGTGGGCCAGCTGGTGTGGACCCCACTTTTCAGATTCAGCCATGTTTTTTGGATGGAATTAGCATTCTAGTGCGAGGGTTATGCCCACTTCCTACAGGAAGTGGTCATATAGAGGGTGTAGGCACCCTAAAGGTAGGTAGCCCATTGGCTACTACCTGTCTCTCCCCAAAACGTCCCTAAATTGAGTTTTTAGGTGGCACGCGACATTTTTGGGTATAAGTATTAGACCTAAAACCCCTGAACTTTAGATCTTTCCTGGAATTCAAGAGGAACCTTTGCCAAGGAGAAGAGCTGGAGAGACTGCAGAGAAGTACTGCCCTTGCTGTGTGTGAAGGGTTGGCCTGCAGTTGCTGTTTCTGCCAAGGAAAGGAGAAGGACTTTGCTGTGTCCCCTGCTTGAAGGAGATCTCCAAGGGCCTGTTTGTGCTAGCCTCCTGTTCTGAAGTCTCAGGGACACAAAGACTTCACCCCCAGCTCCCCAGAACTCTGCTGCTGTGAGTTCTGACCTGCCAAGAGGTGCCTGTGCCAGTTTTGGGCCTCTAGAGGTTGTTGCCGCTGTTTGGGAGCTGGAAGAAAGGAGAAACTCAAAGAACTACAGAAATCGATGCATCGCTCTTCTTGCGGCTGTTTTCCAGACGCATCTCCACAGCGCGCAAAGAATTTCGCCGCATCGCCGCTGCGGAAACCGTCGCAGCACCTGTCGCCGCTGCAAGAATCCACGCATCGAGGGATCGTGGCTGAAGAGGACCGACGCAGCGCCGCTCAACACCACTGCATCGATCGCCGACGCATCCTGGATTTCCACGCATCGTACCTGTGCGGCAAGTTTGTCCGACGCATCACCTGCGGACCGGAACCGTCACGAAGAATCGACGCATCACTCCCCATACAGACCGGATTCGATGCAACACTTCCTCTGCATGCAGCGGGACGGTCGTACTGCCTCCCCAAGGTCTCAGGAGTTTCGCATCTCTTTGTTTTCCGACTCTGCGGCTGTTTGGCTTTTGGAACTTTGACGCATCTGCAGGTACTTTGGTGAAAAGTCACGCATCCATATTTCTATGGTACAAGTTCTTGAAACATTTTGAAAGTCATATTTTTAACTGTGTTTGTTGGATTTTGGTCTTGTTAAGTTTAGATAAATATATTTTATTTTTCTAAACTGGTGTGGTGTCCATTTGTGGTGTATTCACTGTGTTACTGTGAGTGTTGGTACAAATACTTTACACATTGCCTTTGGGATAAGCCTGTCTGCTCGTGCCAAGCTACCAAGGGGGTGAGAAGGGGTTATCTAAAGTGTGTATCCCCCTTACCCTGACTAGAAGCAAGGGTCCCTATTTGGACAAAGGTACCTACCTCTGCAATGGCAGGAGACCTCCATTCCTAGCATTGAGGGCTATGGGACTAAACAAGAGGACGTAAGAGTGAAGTAAGGGTGTTGGGGCATAAATGTCCCCTGTTTGTTATATGGGTGTGAAACTCCTGTCCCAGGTGCGCGCCTGCTTGTGAATCTGGTATGCTGACTTTTAATTTGGCCTTGGAGTCATACTATTCTAGCATGTGCCCATATGCCTTTCTCTGACAATGCAAGGTCCACATCCTGGAAGGGATCACCAAGTGTGCTCTCATAGTGGACAGAGGACTAATGTACCTGTCCTGGGTTTAGCACATTAGGTGGTGGTGGTGATAACATGCTGTGTATTGTGAAACCTTAGTTTAACCATACTTTTTTATCTGTGCCAGTAAGCGTGTGGCCTTCTAACCTCTTTCACGTAAAGTCTGCTGTTATGTGAAACCCAGAACCTTGCCATGACTTCCCGTGTGTATATTGAGTACGTGTACCTGTGTAATATGTGAGTAGTACAGCTGTGTTAGTACAACTTTGCATGTGAATGAGTTGGAGTTCTGAAGTTAGTGAGATCCATTTTGGATACTTTTGGATGCCCTAATTCAGCATGAAATAAGACCGAGGATAAGGCAGATTCCGCAGACAGAGGAAGTATATTGCTATTTGTGTAGCTGGATGATGGAGAACCAGACACTGAAGTCAGTTGGATTAAGACAGGGTTACATACAGAAGTTCCATGAAGACTTTGTTAGCAAGGGATTGCTAAAAGGTTCTTCCTAAGCACTGTCATTTGATTGATGGTAGGGGTGAGGGGCAAGAGTGCAATTTCTTTTGTGCGAGGTAAGAAGTTTCTAGGTCAGGCTTGCCTTTTTGTTTATCCACATTTACTGCTTGAAAAAGGCTGATGACAGCAAGGTGCAGAAAACTCACACTTCATTGAGCCGATGTTTTGGGTTCTCCTTCTTGGAGACAGTCTAGTGCTACCTGCTGTGGTAATCATCACTTTACACAAAGACTGTGTCTGGAGAGTAGCCTCTGAAGAACACTTGCAAAGAGGATCAACCAAAACCAATTCACAAGGCAGAGACAGTGGATCCACACGCTCTGTCTCTAAAAGGTTTGTAAAAGTGGGATCCAAATAACCCCATTTAATTTCAGTTCTAAGTTGCTCATGACCAAGGAAGGGAGTTCCCTGTAGAATAGTTGAAGGACTGCTATGTGACCAGGGCTGGTGTCTGCTTGACAACCAGTCTCCCAGAAGTGATGGGACATCTCCTGAAGTTTGCCCTTTCCACTGGTGGAGCTGAGAGTCTGCCTAGTGTTTCAAAGCCTGCCTGCCTGCTAAAGAAGGATGGTGATGGTGTCTGCCTGGCCTTGCAGAAGGAGAGACTGTCCAAGAGGAGAAACTCAGTGTGTCCCTAGCATGAGGAACACACAGAAAAAGCAGACTACATGTGAGAGTGAAGCCTGGAGAGACCAGTGCTGCAAGGGGTATACTGTCTTGCTTAACAGTACCCATCCAGATCTGCACCGAAAATGCTGCTCAAATTTCCACAATTTGTGTGCCCACCTAGCAGCTGCTGGCATGCAGATCTGTGATGTTGGTGAAGACCACAGCAACATTGGGGTAAGAACCAAGTGACAGATTGAGAATTTGAACATGTGGGGAGTGTAATCCTAGACGGACACACCTCTGAATCCTACATCTTACCCTGTGGTGTCCCCAAGCGTTCATCTTTGAGCCCATCCGTGTTCAATGTCTACATCACCCCGTTGGGTACAAATGTTTGCAAGGCATTGATTAAGAAATACATTCGGTCATTCTTTGATACAAATGCGATTATTGACTGATCTGGCGACGTTTTCACATTTGTTTTGCATCTTTGGATGTGTACATTTATCTGTCTTAGCTTCATGTATTTCTTAACCATTCCCTTGCAAACATTTGTAATTATTTTTATTTTCATTTTTTATTTTTCATTTCTGTTGCACCGGACGCGTGTCAGTTGAAGGTAAATTACAATTGTGTAGACATGTATCGTGCAACAACAGCATAATAAAAGATGGACACTGGTCAATTATATGCTATTTGTTTTCTTGCAGTTACCCCTGAGGAAGGGCAATCAATGCCCGAAATGCATTGGGTTTTTAAAAAATCAACATCCAGCGATAATGAAGGGGGAATCCTCTCGTGTTGTGTTGGATAGCCTGGATAGGCATTCGTTAAATATGGTTTATACATTGAACTTGTAGACAAGAATAGTTTATGGAATGAAAACTGAAACAATAAAATGGACTAACTATGAAAGGAGCTGTTGGAATTTATTTGTTAGCGAATTTCTCACTCAGCTGTTCATCCTGTACTGGAACCTGACAAGGCTCCAATTTGACTTTAACATCATTAGTGCGCAAGGACAGAGCACGTTTCAGGGTTGCATGCTGCAACACTCACAAGCGTCTGAGCTTTCATAAATATACAGCAATTTTGAAATATGGTGTGCATTCTACCATTTTTGATGAAGTTACACATCCTTGTGTGCCATGCCTGCCAGCACTATATGTGGTATAGGTAAGTTACCCCTACAGCAGGCCTTACAGCCCTAAAGCAGGGTTCACTATACCCATGTGAGGGCATAGCGGCAAGAGTGGATATGTCCCGGTGATATCTAAGTTCACCCTTAGATATTACTAGTGCACCGGGAAGCCAGAACGAGTACATGGCTGCACACTCATCATTACGAGTTCTCCAGCTACATGAGGGCTTCACTGAACCCCAAGGTATTTGGCACAAAACACCTTGTCGTAATAAATCCACACTGATGCCAGTGCTGGATTTAATAATAAATGCAACAGAGGGCACCTTAAAGGTGTCTCCTGAAAACCTACCGGCTACTAGTGTGTTGACTGACTTGTCTTAACCAGCGAGCCACTATAGACAGGTTTCTGACCTCCTGAGATAAGAGCCTTTGCTCTCGGAAGACAGAAACAAACCCTGCTCTGGACGGAGGTGTTGACACCTCCTCCAAGCGGGATGGGCATTCCAAGACGGGAAGCTTCAAAGGCCTACCACCTTTGTTATGCAACCCCGGGACTCTCCAGACAGTGGAGTTGCCACCCTCCTGTCCTGACTCCACATTTTGGCATCAAGACAGGCAGGACAATTAGTAAGAATAGGATGTGTGCCCACATTTAGCCGGCACCTCCTCTAGGGTGGGCCAGCTGGTGTGGACCCCACTTTTCAGATTCAGCCATGTTTTTTGGATGGAATTAGCATTCTAGTGTGAGGGTTATGCCCACTTCCTGCAGGAAGTGGTCATATAGAGGGTGTAGGCACCCTAAAGGTAGATAGCCCATTGGCTACTACCTGTCTCTCCCCAAAACGTCCCTAAATTGAGTATTTAGGTGGCACCCCTGGACCGAAGAACTCAGATTTGATTGATCAACAGAAGAAAGCCGAAGAAGAGTAACTGCCTGGTGAGAACTGCAGTAGAACTTTGGACGTTTGCGCAAAACCCTGTTGTCCTCAGCCCTCTCTCGGCAATCTCGACAGAGTGACTCGACCTGCAGGATGGAGAACTGCCAAAGTCTTGGGTAGCTTGCCAGCACTTCAACAGATACCAAAAGTCTCCCTTAGAGTAGAGCAGATACTCCCCTGCAGTCCGCAGACACCGAAAAGCAGAGTCCAGTCTCTGGACCAACCGACACCGCAAATGACCAGGAGAAGGTACTCGTACTCTGGAAAGTCAGATCTGTCTCCCCACTGAGTGTGAAGACAACAGGACCAACCGGAGCCGTGTAGCACCAACGCCCGTGTTACCGGATGCCCTGCACCAAACACCAACAGCGAGAGTCCAGTCCAGATTCTCACTGCACTAGGACTATTACTGAGACCCACTTCGAGAATGACCCAAGTGCTTTGATTTTGCCCTTGCTAGCTGTTTGTCACTGACCATGAGGTGCATCTTTGTGCACCCAGTCCAGCCGACATAACCACTCTGTACCCGAGCTGCCCGGCCCGAGTCCCAACGAGCAGGCTGTGCTCTGTGCTCCAATACCCAGTTTGGGAGCCTTCGGACTTGCCCGCAAGACCCCTATGCAGCCTCTTTTCAGGTGGCCCCCCTTCTCCGTAGCGCGCCAGCTTCTAGCCTTACCAGCACCCTGCTCCAGGTAGAACCCGGGCTGTTACTGAAGAATTTCTGGTAGTACTTTGATCCTTGGCCCACTACTATTTCGATCCCAGAAGGTAAACCCCTGAAACTGACTGTACCTACCTTTATGCATCTTTGACTTTTCCTCCGTTAGGATTGCATTGTGTGTAAAAGCGCACAGGTTTGAATGTTTATTTACCTATGAATATTGTTTTATCAAAAACTGTACTTACCTTGAAACAAAGTTCTTGAGTTTGAAATATATATGTATATAAAAAGAAGTGCTATTTTTCTAATTTGGTCTCGGATTTATTCTTTGAGTGTGTGTCTCATTTATTGCCTTTGTGAGTACAACAAATGCTTAGCACTACCCTTTGATGAGCCTAACTGCTTGCCCACACTACCACAAAAGAAAGTGGCTAGCATTATCTACTTTAGCCTCTGTAAACCAATTGGGGACCCACTGGATTCTCTGCTCAGTGTACTTTTTTTTTAGTACACTATATAGAGAGCCTCCTATCTATCTATCTATCTATCTATCTATCTATCTCTATAGATATATATATATATAAAGAGAGGGGAAACATCCGGAACAACGAGGCCAGAGCTACGAGTTCCAAAAGCCGCAAGCCGAACAACGACTTGCCCGAACAACTACTTTGCCTTAACCACGCATGTGTGTGGTTAAGGCAAGGTTGGTCTGGGCGGGAGCAGAGGAGCGTCGGAAAGCAAACAGGACAGGTAAGAGGGGTTTGGAGTAGTTTTTAGGGGGTGAAGGTAGTTTTAAAGGGATGGGGGTTCGGGGTAGTTTTTAGGGGTGGGGGTTCGGGGTGATTTTAGGGGTGGGGGTTCGGGTAGTTTTTGGGTGTGGGGGTTCAAAGTAGTTTTTAGGGGGTGGGGGGTTCGGGTAGTTTTTAGGGGTTGGCAGGGGTTCAGAGTAGTTTTTAGGGTGTGGGCGTTCAGGGTAATTTTTAGGGGGTGGGAGGGGATTCGGGGTAGTTTTTAGGGCGTGGGGGTTCGGAGTAGTTTTTAGGGGGTGGCGGGTTCGGGGTAGTTTTTAGGGGTGGGGGTTCGGGGTAGTTTTTAGGGGATGGGGATGGTTTAGGGTAGTTTTAGGGGGTGGGGGTTCGGGTAGTTTTTAGGGGGTGGTCTTCAGGGTAGTTTTTAGGGGGTGGGAGGGGATCAGGGTAGTTTTTAGAGGGTAGGGGGAGTTCAGGGGAGTTTTTAGGAGGTTGGGGGTGTATTTAGGGCTCAGGGGGAGTGGGAGGGGGTGGTAACATTAGCCACGGATAGCCGTTTACCATGTATGCCTTTACCATGAAAATTTGTGGTAAAGGAATGCATGGTAAAGCAATTTGTGGTTTAGACGCGGTCATTGTAGAGACCGTGTTGAAAAGGTAGGCGTTGTTGAGGAACTCGTTGTTCCGACATACAACCTAGAGAGAGAGAGTTAGGATCTAGTTTCCATAGGAAAAGTGTCTTTTGTTTTGCCAATAACTTTTGCGCGAATTGACAAATCTTCATGAAATGTTCAAAACTAGTTTGTCACTCATTTCAGTTGCTATCTGGAAAGTTTCGGGCTGATTCAGCAAGCGGGGGCATAGAAAACGCGGGGGTCCCAAAGCACGTTTCCCCTGTGCTATTTTCCATACGTATTTTAGACATGACTACAGCCCGAACAGCTGAACAGAATTACGCCAAATTTGGCAGAAAGCAAGATCTTGGTCCAGAAAGAGTGCTTCTTGTATTTTGGTGTAAATCTGTTTAGCAGTTATTAAAGAAAAAAGATTTATGAATCTCTAGAGATGCGAATCCACCATGAGCCACTGCGGAGGATCTGCCGATCCATGCACCAACAGCAATGCCGTGATTGGCTTAGAGAAAAGTTATAGCTGCCATTTTGTGAATTGGGACACAGTTCCCAGGGGGAATAAAGTATAAATAGGATATAAGGGGTCAGGATAAAGGTATCCTGATCCCATGGGACTGATGGAGGGGTACCTGAGGCACCCGCACATTGGGAATAAATTGTGGATTTTTTTTGCGAGCGCAAGGATCCGCATATCCACTGCGGCCCCCATGTTAATCTGCGATCCAGACCCCAACACATATATCCACTCATAGACCCACTCACATACCCTCACAACCACTCACACACCCACTTACACATACATACACCCACCCATACAGTCACTCACAAACCCATAGTCACTGATATACCCACTCATACACCCACCCATCACACACTCACACCCCCCACACAACCACTCACCGACCCACCTACTCAGAGACCCAGAAAACCACTCAGAGACACACACACAGTCTCACATCCATACAGCTACTCACACACCCATACAGTCACTGATACATCCACTCAGACCCAGAGAACCTCTTACACACCCACTCATAGACTAACACAGGCACTCACACACCCACTCATACAGCCACTCACAGATCTACACAGCCACTTACACACCCACTCACACATCCATACAGCAAAACCATTGACGCCCACTCACACACCCATACAGCCACACCCACACCACTCAGAAAACCATGCAGCCACTTACGCACCCACTCATACACCGATCCATCACATACTCAGGCCCACTTACATACCCTCACACACACCCAAACAGCTACTCACAAACCCAAACAGTCATTGATACATCAACTCAGACAATCACTCACACCCCTAATCACAGACACACACCCAGGCATTCACACACACAGAGACCCAGAAAAGCACTCACACACCCATTTATACAGCCATATTGCCACTCACACACCGTCACACACCCATACAGTCACTGATGCATCCATTCACAGACCCAGAGAACCACTCACACAGCTACTCACAGACCCACACAGGCAAATAAAAACACCCACTCACACAGCATTGTACTCACGCATGCAGCCACTTACATACCCACTCACACAGGAAACAAAAAGCACCCCGGGCCAATTTTGTCAGACCAGCCCCCATACGGAGCATAGTGAGAGCAACGAATGAGTCTGACCACTACAAGGAGGGGTTGGGGGTTCTCCCCCAAGAAAATGTGGGCAAAAATGGCACATTCTACAACACATTTGTCATTATATATCCAATTGTATTAGCTTTTAAAGCATAGTAAATGACGACCTTAGAGTGCACCAGGTTACAAACATTTTTGTGGGGGCTCTTCAATGATTCACTCACTATCACCCTACAGTAGCGCCTTTCATCTCTCCCTAGCCCATCTCTAATGTATATTTAATTTGTTTTATAGCGCCTCTCATACCAGTGTCAGAGCACTTCACATCACACACAAATACAGAGACAATGAATCATATGTGTGTAAATCAGTGTATAGAAAATGTTACAAGAGACAAAGGGGGCTACAAGGTGTAGGATTCATGTCATCCATACTGGTAGGCATTTTGTAAAAGTGCTTGATCTGGAGAAGCACAAACTCAGGATTCAGACCGTAACACCGTGGTTAAGGTTGGCTTTATTAATAAGAATTTATTTCTACCCAAAAAACCCTTTTTAGCAACATTAGGATAATGAAAGACAAAGGGAAAAACATAACTTGCTAACCCGTACCATGTAGTTTGCATGCAGCTCTTTGATGACACTTCATAGCTTACTCTGCTAGATTATGATTGTAACTTATGAAGTGCAACAGTAACAAAAGGGTCTCTGTGGCAAAAGCAGTAACCCACTGAGCTATGCGCATAAAATACTGTTCTATGATCTGCATGGTACACATCTTTTGCAGCAGGTAACCCTCTGCACTACCTTAGATGAGTCAAACCTGCCACTAGACAACACTCTGATCTCTCTCCAGCTGGTACATTAATCACAAGAGTTATCTTGACACTTTTATTGTTGCCTGAAAACTACTAGATATACAAGCAACTCTGTAGCAGGTGCTTTCAAAACTGCTGAACTGCTACATAAACAGCCCCCAGCAACAAAACTGCCCCCCACCCTTCCAGTCTCCCGGGGAAATGCCTGGTACTGCGAGTACGGCCTGGTACTAACACACCCATACAGCAAAACCACTGACACACCCACTGACACAGCCAGTCACCTACCCACTCACACATCCACTTACACACCCACACAACCACTCACACACCCATACAACCACGCACACACCCACTCAGAGACCCAGAAAACCACTCACATACCCTCTCACAATCCCATACAGTCACTGATACATCCAGAGAACCACTCACACACCCACTCACAACACCTCTCATGCACCCACACTACCACTCACGCACCCATATAGCCACTCGCACACCCAGAGACCCAGAAAACTATTCACACACCCACGCAGACACCCATACAGCCACTCTCACACCCAGTCAGAGATCCAGAAACCACTCACACCCCCATTTACACACTCGTACAGCCTCTCACAACCCACTTACAGACCCAGCGAACCACTCATACATCCACTCACAGACCCACACAGCCCCTCACACACCCACCACAGTTACTCAGCTACCCACACACAGGCAGTGATAGTTATATAAATTGTAATAGAATATATTTGTATTAAATGTGTTGTTTTTTCTGTATTGAATATGTGCTGTTGGTTGGGAATGGATTTGTGGATCTGCTGCGGATCACCCTGCAACATAGCTGGCAGAACTCTTATTTGGCTGAGGATCTGCGGCAGATTTGTGGATCCAAGTAGAACTTAGAAAAAAGGATTTGAAAACAAAAAGAACCAATATTTGGGAAAAGGATTAGCTCTAAAAAGAGCCTCTGTGTTTATGGTGTGTAGATGATAACTACACATAGAACAGGATGTACTCTTTTAACTTCCTGAGGGACAGCATGTTGCCTGTGTCTGTGAAATGGACTTCGTCTTTTCGATGTATTCCATCCATGATGAGGCGTAAGTTGTATGGTATATAGAACCCATGTTGCTGTCTTGCAGAAACAGCTTTATTGACATGGTTCCTGGTTTTCTCTATGTGTGAACAAAATTGGGTTGACCACTGCCACTTCTGTTTGTGGCAAATGTTGAAGAACACCAAGGCAGTATGTGGGAAAAGTGATATTAATTTACCAAAGGTATCCTTCATTAGGATTTCCAGTCCTACCCCAGTAATTGTGCCTAGGTCATTGCCACCACAGTGCACAATCATGAGGCAATTCGCAATGCTTTTAGCCAAAGGCAGACATTAATGCCACTTAACCCTCTCTGGCCAACCCAAGTAATGTTTACATTAGCTAAACCTAGGTCCCTATCAATGCCACACTTTCTAGTACTCTCTCCGGCCCAAAACAAAAAAACTATGGCCCACAATACAGACTTTGACCATTTTGGAGACAAGCAGGATTAGCACACAGGAAAAGGCTGCAGCAGAATGAGGCAGATTTGAAGAAAGGAAGCTACAATGGAGGACAGCAAGTAAAATATAAAATAACATATTTGATTGGATGGTGGAGATGTGCGGGGAAATAAAATTAGGTAGTGGCTTTAAGATAAAAAGTAACTAACTCAGTGATTGGCTTTGGAAAATAAAAAAAGTTATGTTGTTTGGAATATGCTTGGAATTGTTAACAGTTAGAGAAAGTCTTGTGAATGTTTGACCTGCTGGTAGGCAGAGTCTATTGCCAACATGGTTACTATGGAAACAGAGCTAAAAGAGTGTGGGGGAGGGAACAAAAGAGACTGCAGTGTGGAACTGAAATGCAGACTAGTGTACAATTGCTCAGTAGGGAGTGTACGTCTTGCAACTGACAATATTTTATAAAATAAAATATAAATGAAAAGAATTAACAGCAGATTGTTGAATACTTTTAAGGACTACCGTGTGGATCTGTCACGGATTCACACAGAAGGGCCGTGTTGTGTGCCAAGGTGGATCTGCGAAAAGCATACCAAATTGGGCTTCAGTACAGGAAATATAGAAAAGGGTTAAAAATAGTGACCATTTAGAAGTGGCATAACAAAAATAAAAGTTGTAAGGCAATCTGTGATTTGCTAAGTACAGGAGTATGAGTGAGACCACATTGGGAAGGGTAGCCATTGTAGGTACTTTACTGAGAGTGGAGGATTGCCATATTCCTGACTTGCGATTTGCAGTGGAAAACAGATGTTAACAGATATTAAAATAAAAGTTGGACAACAGCAAAGAGATCTTACAGGTATGTTAATTAGGTTGTACTGTAAAAAGGTATATTAAAAAAAACTATGAGTGTATATAAGCTGGAAGAAAATGTGTAGCTTCTATACACTACAGTAGAAAGCAAAATAGAAAGGAGGTTAGATGAGAACATTAACTAAAAATATATTGAGCACCAAAGGAGGAAAAGGAATTACTATACTGAAAATGTAGTTATTTTATTAAGGCAGTATGAATTAATGTGTTTGAATTAGATGTGGGTGCTTGCTTATAGTATGTAATTTAACAGTATGTGATTTTCACCCACTCACACAGTCAGGCAGGCACTTACACACCCACTCACACTGCCACAAAAGCACTTATGTACCCAGCACTCATATAGCCGGACAGTGACTGACACACTCAGTCACATACCCATAAAACCATTCACACAAAATGTACTCACCTATACATCCACTTATGCCAGTGGTTCCCAAACTGTGCGCCGTGGCGCCCTGGTGCGCCCTCCAAACTAGCCAGGGGCGCCACGCTCCAAAGGTTTAAGATTTTCGGATTCAAGTCTTAATAAATTGCCGGTAACATCTTAGAAATGAGTTATTTAGTAAAAGCATAAAACCTTTGTCCACCAGATGGCAGCAGAGAATTCTTTATTGAGAGTGCAGAACTGAATGTTGCTAATGGAGATGGGTTACTCCTATTTCCTGCTTAAGAAGCCAGCAACCAAGAGCTTCTGCATGGCAAGAGGTCACCTGTGGCCAACCCACAACCTCAGTGACAGTGGCCATGTTAGCAGGCTTCTAAAGAACACAGGAAGGAAAAGCGATTTTTAATGCAGCTACCCTAGAACATTCAGGGCCCATTTTAAATGTGTGTAGCTGGAGCCTACCTATCAATGCACTGGATATAAGCAGCACCCTCCAGGCTCATACAGTTCCCAAAATACATTTGGAAGAGGAGGCAAAAAGTTTATTCGTTTTTCCTGGAGGATTAGGGAAGTACTCCAGAACTGAGAAAAACAGTGCTGTTTTTAAATTAAAAAGAGAAAGATGAAACACTACCTGCCCCACCAAGGAGCGAATTTGCCTTGCTTCTGGAGAGCTGGAGTCTGGTGGTTCTGAGTGTCAGTAAAGGGAATCAACTGAGAGGCTGGAGGATAGTGACCACTGCTTAGCTTGACTAAGATCTGCTCTGGAGGCGCCCTATATGCCCTTATTCCACCGCACCTTCTGCTGCACCTGCATTTCCCTGACAAGCAGCGCTGAGCCCATCAGGGCCTGCGTACCTTCTCACCACCCACTCCAACAGTTTTCCTATGGTGAGGGGCCAGAGAGCAATTCATACCCAGCTATGAACCTTTGTTCAATGACTAGCAGCAAAAACCTCTGTTTCTCCCTCATGCCAGTGTAGCACTTTCGACATCTCCATTGGCAGTTCTGACAGTGCCAGTGTCAGTTGCTTCTACCGACTCTGAAGCACTGCAGAACACATCTGCTCATCAGGAGCACACACCCCAAGCTAAAACGAAACTGAGATAGGAAGAAAGCACAACCGACCCCCAGCATGGATGGTGCTCGAGCAGCGCAGTTCCACCAATGCTGCTCAACAAGAACAGTATTCCATCTGCAGAACCAAGTTAGATATAGCCTTGCAAAACTGTGCCCTGGCTTTGCGCCTTAACTACAAAGATAAACTTACCATTAAAGCTGTATTTCTGTCATAGATGGTCAGACAGCCCACAGCATAGTTTTAGTTACAAAGTAACCACAAACATTTACTCTGAACAGATATTTGGCTTCCTGAAGTTATAAAGTACTTCTTCCTAATGTAAATTAAGTCATATTTATTCTTATCAATTGACATGTATTGTGTGATAAATGTCCCAACTGAACTAGGCGTCCCATACCATTCTACACTACAGGAGTACCCCATGACTGTTCGGCATGTCATGGGGTACATGACCCAACTTTATCCCAATTATTTTCAAGGAGAAAAGTGTAAGTACCTCCGCGGCTGGACTTACATCCATCCACCCGCAAAAAAATGTCACATAATAGGGAGCCGCGGCCAACGACCAATAAGCCAAGGGAGCCATGGGTTGAAAAAGTTTGGGAACCACTGACTTATGCAGTCATTCACACACCCATACAGGCACTGTCACACCCACTTACACAAATATACAGCCACTCATGTACCCAGCACTCTGACAGTTACAAGTGCACTTACAAACCTAAACACCCAATAATACACCCTGTTACCTACCCATACAGCCACTCACGTACCTATTTACAAAATCAGTCACTCACACTCCCAGACAGTGACGGAGGGACTTACACATCCACTGACACACCCAAACAGAACTTACATATTTAACACTAACAGAGCCACTTGCACACAGTTACACACCCACTCACTAACACAGCCAGTTACGAGTCCATACAGCCACTTACATAACCATTTAGACATCCATACAGTCACCGAGTCACACATCCACACATCTACTTACACATCCGGTGATACACCCACAGAGGCACTGATACACTCACTCACATTTCCACTTAATCATTCACACACTGTGTCACCCACCCGTACAGCCACACGTATACCAGTTTATAAACCCCTACTCACTTACATAGCCACTTACGCACTGACATTACTACTTATGTAGCTACGCACTTGCTTATATGTAATCTAATAGCATTTAATGTAAAGTAAAATGTATTCTATATTTGCTTTTCAGATATCTACTTGTGCTGAAAGAGGAATGGAAGATGGAACAGTGAGGTAAAAAAATAATTATTATGTTTGTTGACAGCATCCATAAACTAAGCAACAAATGAAATTTTATAGTGCAACTGACATAATGGTATTTGCCACAATGAGTGACCAGGTCTTGCAGTTTTGGTGAAACAGCCGGGATGATAACCATCTGGTCAGGAGGTAAAGGTCCCACAGATGATCCAGAGCTGATGATGATACACCACCTTCTCTCTCTCTTATCATCCTGTGATACGTCTTTGTATTTATGGTTTTCAAAGGTGTTTCCAAATAGGGGATATGCCATGTGAAAACTTCTTCACTGTACCTCTTGGAAGTTTTTTGCTGCATATATTGCATTGGACACATTTTGGAACAACTTTCTTTTCTCCTGAAGGGATGAAGAAATATTTTCAAACGTTGGAGGCATTCTTTGGAGGTGGTAAGTCTTCTTCTTCTTCCTGCTCTTCTATCTTCAGCAGAAGACATCTTAACTTTGAAACTCTCTTCTTTTGTAGGAAAGCCAGAAAACTGTGGAGCTGTGGTTTTCAGTCTGTTTCCAGAGAGATGTGAAACCCAAATAACTGATTTAGGGTGTGGTTTGCAATGTGGAGGGGAAGAGACCTACTGTATCCAATGAGAAGTTGAGGTTCGGTATGTTCCTGGAATTGCGGTGGCTTCGTGGTGGCATCACGGTGAACCGCAGAGCCATAAAATGAATACAAAAAAGAGAAAGTCTTGCTGTATTGCATTTATAGAATGTTTAAATAAGTTACCTTACGTTGATATATTTGTTACTTTTAAAATGTATATTAAGAATAAATGTGTTAATAAAATGTATCACTAAACTTGTAAAAATGTATATCACTAAATTGAAATTATAGGTGCAATTGTAGTACAATTTATTTTTTAAAAACCCAGTGAAATTCACTAAAAAACCAAATGTTATAGGGACCTTATGGTTAGGAAATAGCATTAAAAACTGTACAAATTCACTGACAAAACCAAAGGATACAGAGTCGTTATAGTTAAGAAATAGAATTAATAAAACCTCAGAAATTCACTGAAAAAAACAAGGTTTACAGGGATGTTACAGTTAGGCTCGGATTTTACACACATGAAACCATAGAAATCCAGCAGTTCTAGTTACCTGAGCTAACTATAACTTATATCTCTGCAATGCACTGCTTATGACCTCATATATTACATCACTCATGACATGGTCAGTGACATCACCGATGACATCTCAAATGACATCATCCAGCAAAGTAAACTTCAATATACTTCATAAAACACCATTTACATTTTTTTAAAAGACGAGGACACAGGTGAGAGTCGTACCCCACAGAGCTCACTGTAACCTTATGAACCACTATACTCACTTATCTGCTAAGAGACAGTTCTCAGCGCATAGTCCTGTCTTTTCTGAACCACTACTCAAAACACTAATGACCAAAGTAAAATGTCTACCCGTATAGGCTAGTCTATTGCAAACCACAACAACACCATTTGTGAACTTGGAAAGAGGTTTTAGTGTAAATGTCAAATTTACACAAACCACTACAACATACAACCAGTAGAGAGGTCTTAGCGGACAAACCACTGTGTGACAAACCACTAGTAAAATTATTCTTCATCCTGGACAAAGGTGTGAGCAGAGAGGCAAGTCTGTTGTAAATGTCTACTACACTGAGACATCACCCTAGAGAAAGGTCTTAGTGAACAGATGAATTTATTGCAATCTACTACTAGAGTCATTTATCACGAAGGAGAGAGGTCTAAGAAAACTGGTCAGTATGTCATAATACTGAACTGTACTCAGCCAACACTGTGGTGTGAAGTCTCAATTAACAGCTTAGACTGTCGCAAAGCACTACCATACACATAGATCAGCAGGGGACATGAGTCAGTGTAGAGGCTAGTTTATTGATAAACAGTACACCCATTTTAAAAAATGGATATTAGATCAGATTACATATGCTAGATATAGTATCACTCATTAGTAGTACAGAAAGAATAGTAATTTAACATTTGCAGTAGCTTAGCATATATCTTTAAGTCCCAGAAACGTTTACGGAACACACTCACTAGATGCTATCACTAATGTAATTTCTGATGTCATCAGTGACGTCACTGACCATGTCACGAGTGATATAATATGTGAGGTCATAAGTAGTGTATTGCAAGAGCGTAAATTATAGTTAGCTTAGGTAACTATAACAGCTGAATTTCTATGGGTTTGTGTGTGGAAAATCTGAGCCTAACTAGAACGGTCCAGTAACCTTTGTTTTTTTCAGTGTATTTCTATGTTTTTTAAATTTTATTTCCCAACTATAATGTCCTTGTAACTTTTGTTTCTTTCAGTGAATATGTATATCTATGCATTTCTAAACCCATTTTGTGATGCAATAATCAATCAATCAATCAATCAAAATAAGCTTTATTCGAAATCACAAAGTGAATCATAAAAGCTACAAAAATACATCCATGACAAAGTTTAAAAAACAGAATACAAGTTTAAAACAAAGTACAAAAAGTTATTCTATATAAAAACATATATATAAAAACAGTCGTCAACTGCATAATCCATCAATTTCTATTTACAGCTGCTTCCTGGAATTAATAACGGCCTGCAGAAATCGTGATATTACTACACATGTGTATAAGTTCGGTAGCATTTGCAGATTAATAAAAGCTGGGCGACATTGTGTAAAACTCAGCTGTAATAACAAAGGTTTGATGAATTTCTTTCTCAGCCCTGAAAAATGCTTACAGAAAAGCACAGTATGCATGGTGTTCTGTGGGGAGGTATCATCACACGGGCAATTCCCCAGGTCAGGTGACCAGTTGTTAATAGTAGGAAAACTAATTAAACGGTGGAAGATATCCAACCGAAAACGGGTCAACACGAACCTGTGGCTCGGATTATACACATTGGCTAAATATGGTTGCATATAGTAACTAGTCAGAATCATTTGATTCCTCAACACAGAGGGTTTCCAAATTTCAGAAGATAATCTTGTTTCCTCCAATAATGAAATGCATTTCAATTTCAAGGCTTTTCTTTGGACACTGACCAGACTCTCGGGAAGATTGAAGTATTCGGGATAGCCGAGGTCTGTCAGGAAGTTGTGTACAAATTTAAGCCAAGGGTGTTAACCGCATGCGAAGATTTTAAACAGTCAACAATTATGGCTCGATTAAGAGTAGTATGTTCAGATGACCACATTTTATGCCAGAGTAGGACTGGCTGGATCCTGATCAAATTTGCTATGTAAGGGGCTCCTAGTTTGGAGTGACACACATAGGTTGGGCTACTTTTTGGGAGAGCAAGGAGAGTCCTTAAAAAAGCATTTTCTTCAAGCTGGAGTGTATCAATCTTTCCATGCCCCCAGAGCTCAGCCCCATACATAGCAGTGGATCTGCATTTGGCCTTATAAATTGTCATCAATTCCTTCGGGTGTTTAATGCCAAGCTGTCTAGCAAAATTTAGTAGAGCCATTATCATTTTGACAAAATGGAGTCGCCTTGATTTAATTGCCCCTTGCCAATTCCCAGATTGACTAAATACAATGCCCAGATATGAGAATGATGCTGTGAACTGAATTTAAGAACCCTCAATGAAGATGTCACCACAGCGGGTGGCCTTTTTCCCAATCTTCATGGCGAAGGTTTTGCTAATGTTAATTTTTAGCCCAAGGTTTTGCATGAACTGGGCAAACTTGTCAACTAGACGCTGGAAGCCAATAGGAGTACGGGCCATTAATACCACATCATCGGCGTAAAAAAGAGCTGGTATAGGCCGATGTCCCACCTGCGGTAGGTCCGCGCATTTACTTGCCAGTATGTCGCCTACACTATTAAGATAGAGATTAAACAGGAAGGGGGCCAGTACGCATCCCTGGCGTACCCCTCTTCCTATTTTAAATGGCCCTGTACAATTGCCATTGAGGCCATAGCGAACACTACCCCTGCCTTGGGCGTACAGATCTCTGAGAAAGTTCACGATAGTGCAGTCCACGCCCATGTTAGCCATGATTGACCATAACTTATCATGAGCCACAAAATCAAACGCAGAAGATAAATCTATAAAAACTAAAAACAAATTGCCACCTTTTATATGCACATATTTACCAATTAGTAGATCTAAATTAATGGCCTGCTCTACAGTCCCAAGCCCAGCCCTAAAACCGTACTGTAGGTCCGAGAGGATATTGTTTGTTTCTGCCCAGTCCTGGAGTCGTCCTAAAAGAATATGACCAGCCACCTTTACCAAACAATCCAGAAGAGAAATATGCCTATATTGCGCTGGGTTGTTACGGTCACCCTTCTTGAATATAGGGACAATAAGCGACTCAGGCCAGGTGGATAAAAAACCTTGTTCCCGACAGGCTCTGAAGAGCAAGGTAAGGATGGGGCCCCAAAGATCAGTGTTAGATTTAAACCGGTCAATAGGGATCCCATGAGGCCCCGGGGCTTTACCCCCCTTACTTGCTTTCAGTGCCAGAACAACTTGGTCCAAGGAAAATTCTGGATATCTCAAGTTGTTTAAAGGTCCAATAGAATTGGAAACGTTGGTGAGAGGCGCGGGCCCAGTCTGAACAGAAACAATAGGGAGGGGGATTACAATGTCTTCCTTAGGAGAATACAAATTAGTAAAATGTGCTATCCATGCGGCCTCTGTGATGGCTATCTCTGCTCGAGGGCAGTCTGGGGAATTAAGGGAAGGAGAGTTGATGACACGCCAAAACGTGGTGTTATCATTGGACAGACTAGCATCGAGTAATCTGTTCCACATTTCCTCCTTCAAGTTTCTTTTCCGTTGTTTAATGGCTAGTTTATAAGCTAGTCTGCTTTCCAGGACCTCATTAATAGATCTTGGTTGTTTAGCTAAGGCTAATTTTAAATTTCTGTGAGTTTTTGTACAAGCTGGATCAAATCAGCCACAATAACCCGCCTTTGCTATTTTCTGCTTTACGTGAAGCCCCTCGCCAATGCCCTTTTTTATGCAATTGAATGCTAAAATAAACTCGTGTGCCTCTGAAGTTTCGTCTAGGCATGCTTCAGAAGCCTCCCTCTCTTTTTGAATTAGTTTTACTAAAAATTTAGATGGATCCACCAGGGACCATCTTAACGCGTACCCATTACGGCGGGAGATCACAATTTCCTCTAGAGCAGTAACTTTTTGTGCATCTCGTGACTGGCCAAAAAGGTCAAAATTCAAGGCGACACTTTGGGGGAAATGATCACTGATCGCTATGTCATAGATACGAAACTCTAAAACCAGTGCTGAATAACGCTGAGGGAACAATAGGAAGTCTATCACGCTGTTATCGCCCCTTCCATTGTAGGTACACCTCACTGTAACTGGTATACGGTTAAGTTCATTACAAAACCACAAATTATGTTTGAAAAGTAAATCATTTAGAGTATCCCCATACTCCGAATTGAGGATGTGGCTGATCTCACAGTTATCAGGAGATGTCATGCCACACACCTTATTAGATGACACAGGGCAGAGACGTGTGTTAAAATCTCCGCCCCATAAGATAATGGGATCCCTACAATTGTTGGGAAAAGCTTTCTCCAGGTCTTGGTCTAATTGGTGGAGAACTGTAATAATTTCTGATGTACAAGCGTTATTATAAAAATTAACAATGGCCAGAGTTGCGTGAGCAGAGATTTGAAGAGACACAATTTGATAAAACACTCTTGTAGCAATCATTGTAGTATTTAGAGGAGCCAACATGTTTGACACATAAATACACAGGCCCCCTTTGGGTCGCCCACAATTGGACCTGATCGCTGGGCTGTGAAATGTTTTAAAGCCATTTAAGTGGATTGGCTCCACTGCCCAAGTTTCCTGTAAGCAAAGAATGTTAAACTTAGACGTGAAAAAAGAACAATTGATGGACAGAATGCAGAACAATGTCGTACATTCACCCCAGTACAGAGATCTGGGCCTAAATCCATCGTTTTTTTGCTCACCATGCCAGTCCAGTTTGGACCCAGCCATATGCAAATCAGTCTTGACCCTGTGCCCAATGGGAACAGTCCAGCCCGAACTGCCAGGCCAGGTCCTCCCTGAACTGGAAACAAGCATCCTAGGACCGGTTTTGGGCTTTCAGCCCTCATTAGCCAGGATAGCTTGACTCCAGTGGCATGGAGAGCACGGGACCCACGTCTGGGCATACCCGTTCCACTTGGGGTGACAAATGCAAAAAGAACAATTGATGGACAGAATGCAGAACAATGTCGTACATTCACCCCAGTACAGAGATCTGGGCCTAAATCCATTGTTTTTTTGCTCACCATGCCATTCCAGTTTGGACCCAGCCATATGCAAATCAGTCTTGACCCTGTGCCCAATAGGAACAGTCCAGCCCGAACTGCCAGGCCAGGTCCTCTCTGAACTGGAAACAAGCATCCTAGGACCGGTTTCGGGCTTTCAGCCCTCATCAGCCAGGATAGCTTGACTCCAGTGGCATGGAGAGCACGGGACCCACGTCTGGGCATACCCGTCCCACTCGGGGTGACAAATGCAAAAAGAACAATTGATGGACAGAATGCAGAACAATGTCGTACATTTTCCCCAGTACAGAGATCTGGGCCTAAATCCATCGTTTTTTTGCTCACCATGCCATTCCAGTTTGGACCCAGCCATATGCAAATCAGTCTTGACCCTGTGCCCAATGGGAACAGTCCAGCCCGAACTGCCAGACCAGGTCCTCCCTGAACTGGAAATAAGCATCCTAGGACCGGTTTCAGGCTTTCAGTCCTCATCAGCCAGGATAGCTTGACTCCAGTGGCATGGAGAGCACGGGACCCACGTCTGGGCATACTCGTCCCACTCGGGGTGACAAATGCAAAAAGAACAATTGATGGACAGAATGCAGAAGAATGTCGTACATTCACCCCAGTACAGAGATCTGGGCCTAAATCCATCGTTTTTTTGCTCACCATGCCATTCCAGTTTGAACCCAGCCATATGCAAATCAGTCTTGACCCTGTGCCCATTGAGAACAGTCCAGCCCGAACTGCCAGGCCAGGTTCTCCCTGAACTGGAAACAAGCATCCTAGGACCGGTTTTGGGCTTTCAGCCCTCATCAGCCAGGATAGCTTGACTCCAGTGGCATGGAGAGCACGATTTGCATATGGCTGGGTCCAAACTGGGGTGGTGTGGTGAGCTAAAAGAATGATGGATTTAACCCAGATCTTTGTGACTGGGGGTGAATGTTTGCATTGTCCAGCATTCCGTCCATCAATTGTTTCTTAAACTTAGACGTGAAGTCAAACCATTCATTCGTAATACATTTATGGCGTAAACCAGCTACATTCCAATAAAGAACTGTGAGGGCTGCTACAGTAGTCTTAACCACAGCAGATGGTAACTGCGAAACTGGGGAGTCATCCGCGAAACAAGGCCCAGGAATATCTAGGGACACACACGTATCGTCTATCTCTGTACATAGCCCCCTCTCATGCACCAAAAGAGTCGCCAAGCCACTCTGATTCTCCCTGCTTAAATTATCAGTAGTCTTTAGTCAATCTCCACTGTTTAATGTGGAAAGACAATCAATTGGGTGTTGGTGCTCTAGCATATTCCCCAGGTGACGTGTACGGACTGCTTGGGGCAACATTTGGAGAGGGGCGGGAGGTTGATAGAAAAAGCCAAGTGGTAGGACTGCAATCTGCTTTGTGGTGAGAGATGGTAAACTGGCTCTCTCAAAGATTAGTTTCACTAAATTAGGGGAAGTGAATGAGAGCACCACACAATCGCCCTCTAAAATTTTGCTTCCCGGTCCCACCCATTTAACCCTCCTAATCATTTTCAGGTCTGCAAAAAGTGCCCCCCCAAGCCCTGCCCTCGCATTCAA
This sequence comes from Calotriton arnoldi, assembly GCA_963921515.1. Taxonomy (NCBI): domain Eukaryota; kingdom Metazoa; phylum Chordata; class Amphibia; order Caudata; family Salamandridae; genus Calotriton; species Calotriton arnoldi. The sequence continues at coordinate 1,963,742 of CAWUFW010001397.1, forward strand.
CCAATTTAAAGATTTATTCCTGAGAGATTCCCATGATTCATGTACAGAGCTAGAAGCACCCGGGACGTTAGCTAAAATTACTACATAGGGTGTAGCTGCAGGCGGCAGCTCTAGACAGTCCATTTTTAAGACAGGAAAAATACACATAGAGTCAGAAGTTGCATGATCAGTGCGAATTGGATTATGAGAAATGTGTGATATGGTGGGGCAACTACTGAACTCAGGTCGGTTTAGTAAAGGCTGTGAAGGGAAATAGGGGCCAAAACTGATGGGTTAGTCCTTACAATGGAACTAGCCGTATCCCCTGTCCTATCAGGCACTGTGTGGTAAGGTTGATATATACCTTGAGTGTTAAGAATAGGATTGGGGCGTGGACAGGGTTGGTCTGAAACATTATTATCTCTAATTTGCTGGGGATTTACTGAAAGTGACTGATTGTTACCCCGCAGGTCCAGTAGGGAAAGAATATTCCTCTCAATCCCTTTTAATTGTTCTGTCAATGAGCTAAATGCGACCCTAACTGACTCAGACGAGGACTGTACTAGGGCGGACAGGGCTACATAATCAGCATGCTGCTGATCTACCACTGTTTTATTAAGTTTTTTGGTCGTCGATTGCTTTTGAGTTAAAGTTTTCTTAGGACGTTGGCCACCCCCACCTACTCCACTAGATACAGATACAAACGCTGGAGGGACTTGGGACGATAAGATGGACGGAGTTTTAAAGCGTTTACTTGGGGGTTGAATGGCAAATTGGGTATCAGGAGGAGCTATGCTAGAGGATTTTTTAGGACACTTCTCTAGTTCCTTATCTTCCCGCTGCCCAATTATCGGCAAACTGTCAGAACTATCAGGACTTGAACTAGTAGCAGGGGTAGGAATAACAGTAGCACCTGTTTCAGTAGTAATTAAACCAGAGATGTTATTGGTGCAATTTGTTAGAGACTCCTCCACACTCATAATCTGTTTCTCCAATACCCCCATTGCACCTGTAATATAGTTCAGAATGGAAGAGGGAGGGTGGGCACTACTCGGCGATTTCGCAGCCCTGCCTGGATGTTTCCTTTTTCCCATATCCAAAACTTATAGCAAAACCAGATGGGTAAAACTAACAGCTATTAAACTACGAGGTAGACCACTACAGACCCACCACAAGTCCCCCAATGTCAAATGTCAAAGTCAATAATCAATTGTCCCAGGGGTTATATAAGCAAATCAGGAGGGTCAGGTGAGACAAATCAATAGGACGAACCTTGGCTGCAGAATACGCACGTGTCACTTCAGCTCCTTGTGTCGTGTACCAAATCCAAGAGGGGTGGCCCTGCCCTGCCTCTTCCTGTCGCTGACGGGTGCGGACGGCTTTGCCCGGGTGGGGCCCGCGCTGCGGTGTCGTGGGCGCTTCTTAAAGCGCAAGCAGGATGCAGGCTCCTCCCTCCTGGGAGAGCAAAGAGTCCTGGGGCTTGGAGTCCCCCAACGAGCAGTGGCAGCACAAGCAGCGTCCCGCGCTGCAGTGTCGTGGGCGCTTTTTAAAGCGCAAGCAGGATGCAGCAGGATGCAGGCTCCTCCCTCCTGGGAGAGCAAAGAGTTCTGGGGCTTGGAGTCCCCCAACAAGCAGTGGCAGCACAAGCAGTGTCCCGCGCTGCGGTGTCGTGGGCACTTTTTAAAGCGCAAGCAGGATGCAGCAGGCTGCAGGCTCCTCCCTCCTGGGAGAGCAAAGAGTTCTGGGGCTTGGAGTCCCCCTACGAGCAGTGGCAGCACAAGCAGAGTCCTGCGCTGTGGTGTCGTGGGCGCTTTTAAAGCGCAAGCAGGATGCAGCAGGCTGCAGGCTCCTCCCTCCTGGGAGAGCAAAGAGTTCTGGGGCTTGGAGTCCCCTACGAGCAGTGGCAGCACAAGCAGAGTCCTGCGCTGTGGTGTCGTGGGCGCTTTTTAAAGCGCAAGCAGGATGCAGCAGGCTGCAGGCTCCTCCCTCCTGGGAGAGCAAAGAGTTCTGGGGCTTGGAGTCCCCCAACGAGCAGTGGCAGCACAAGCAGCGTCCCGCACTGCGGTGTCGTGGGCACTTTTTAAAGTGCAAGCAGGATGCAGGCTCCTCCCTCCTGGGAGAGCAAAGAGTTCTGGGGCTTGGAGTCCCCCAACGAGCAGTGGCAGCACAAGCAGCGTCCCGCGCTGCGGTGTCGTGGGTGCTTTTTAAAGCGCAAGCAGGATGCAGCAGGATGCAGGCTCCTCCCTCCTGGAAGAGCAAAGAGTTCTGGGGCTTGGAGTCCCCCAACGAGCAGTGGCAGCACAAGCAGCGTCCCCACAATAACTATTTACTGACTCGCAAAATGGGTTTAGTACATATCAATGTCATTCTGCAGTTGCAAATCCAATGATTTTGAAAATCGCAGGCTTTGCGACTGTAAAATGGCTTTTACCATTTGGCTCCATGCTCCGTCTAGTCCTTTATCCCCCCTAAAAAGCTGCATCAAACGTTATTGGTTGTAAGAGATCCCAAAAGTGCATTATTACATTTGCTTGTGCAGACATGATAATGCAACACTTTTTGCACTCCCTTGAGAAACCCACACCACTACTGCTTGGTTTTTATAGTTTAGTAACATTATGTTATATATGCTTAATGTGACACACTTTCAGCTGTTTTAGGGTTTATAAACCTGGAACCCATACAGAAGAAAAACTACAAGTCTCAGAAAGCAACATGCTGCCTCAAATTGCATAAAAAGGTCGGGAGAGACAGGGGGTTTCGTTCTGAAATGAATGTTAATTAGTAAGGCAAAAATGCTTGGTTTCACTTGTAACAGCATGGCCCTCACTGTCACACAAGACAATTAAATGGCACACCTAAACACATGGACATCTCACACATTAGCAATCTCAAAACATAACAGCCATGCTAAATTTAAAACGGAGAAGTTCGGATAACGACTTCTCAGTGCTGTCCATCTTTCTAGATAGAGCCTGCAAGTGAAGGGTGTTCCTGCCTTGTGGAGTCGTGTGCTTGGGAGGCCTTGTAGGCTGGGTACCTAGGCAACACTTAAGCAAACCCCTAGGTGATGGAACAAATTGAAACAGTTGCAAATTTCAACTGTTACTTGTCCCTAGCAAGAGCAGCCTGTAAATCCCAGACATGCTTTTATGTTTAGACAAAAATGTCCTGGTTCCTCGTGGTGCCCTTTGCAGCTCAGGGGTCGCAAGGACAGAGCCAGGGGTTGCAGAGGGCAAGCCAGGGGCCGCAAATGCGACGCCTAAATTACTTTCATGTATATTCATCTTTCCTGCAATACTTAGTTTGTCTGCTCCTTTCTGTCCTTCTACTCTCCCGAGACTCCTGCAAAGAATGGGAAAAACAGAATACTGATACCAATCTGGCTTTTAATTTTTTTTCACCGTCCGCCACTCAAAATGTACAACCCCGAGGCTAGCCTCCTGCTAAAAAGGAGTTCCAGTCCTGGATTTCTGTTTAGTTATCAATATTTTGTTAGTTTACGGTGCTTTCTCTTTAACAGAACACTCAGACTAATTTTTTGATTTGAGTTGCAATTTTGAGGCACAAATACCTAAAGTATCTTCACTGGGAGAGGTATATACTTCCAGAATAATTTTAGGAAGCTCTCTTTCGTGATCGTGAACAGGAACAACACAAAGTGCTGATGCGCTTCCAGAGCAGCTGCTTCCAGGGGAATGTCATTAAGAAGTATTACCTATCAATATCATACCTAAATCAACAGCCGAAGAGGCTCAGTTTTTGGTTTTTATTTGTTTTAATATCTATGGTAACACCACCAAAGAGGGTGTGCTGAGCATTGTGTACAAAGTGTTCCCTATATAGTACAATTGTCTAAAGGTGGTACCATACCAAGTGGAACACACAATCTTGAGCTGCAGCTTTATAAGCATAGAAGTGTTTAGCTCTACAGGCTCAAACTCCACCCATGAGTAAAATAGTTCAAAAAGGTATTAAGCATGTACATTTACAGCAAAAATTACTTCACATTCACCTCAGGAATTCCTTTTCCCATTAGATGTTGTTGTTAATGGTGCTCTAAAGTTTACCTTTATCACTATATCATCATCGGTGCCTCCATTGTATGATTCAGAATAAGATTAAAAAATAAAAATGGAGGAAACCTTTTACTAGTCATGTGCCTGACAAGCCCTGCAGCAGAGAGGGAACTCCTGCCCGAACTGAGAGAGGAAACCAATATCACCAAGGACGTCTCTGCAATTAGTAATTATTGGTAAAGTCTTGTGTTTGTGTCACCCAGGTTTGCACAAAAACCTTTGCCCCAAGTTGGGTGCCATTATACATTGTTTGCAGCTTCTGCACAAAATACAGCCCAGTTTTAGGCAACCAGACTTTCTGGCGAAAGCACATACTCAAAGCCAACTGCCCAACTCAAGATACGTAAGCTGGTTTGTAACTCACAAACCATCTAGGTGTTACATGGGGATTGTGCATTCTGTCCAACAACTATCAGTCCTGTGAGACTTGAAGGATTAATTTTTGTTAGTGAGCTCCGAAACTCACCATGGATTGACACGCACGAGAAATCTACACTATATAGCTTTAACCCGTTGCGTGCGTCTGTCGGCCAACGGCCGTCGCGAGCACTACCTCTGTAGTGCTGCGAACGTCCGTTGGCCGACGCGGCCCCGCCCACTCCGCTAAACCGCCGCACCGCGGCGGAATTGCCGCTGCGGTTAAGACTTTATTAAAATCAATGTCCCAATCAAGTGCAGATAATATGCTTGTATGTAACTCTAAAAACTAGCATTTGCAATGCTATAGGTCTCGCATTTTAGAAAATTTGACCTATTGGTATTGCAGGTGTTATTGCAGGTGTTTTTTAAACGCATAAATAAATGGCATTGTCATTTACAATGCCAATAGGTCAAAAGCTCGCAATTGCGAGACCTATTGCATTGCAAATGCTTGCACAAGCACACTTAAAACAGTTGAGTGAGACACGACAGGTTAAGGTGAGTACTTCATATATCAAAACAGGCATTCATGCGGTGACCGCCAGTGGATCCATGATCATGATCGTGTCCTCAGGTGCAAAGTTGTAATGAGTCCTTTGAAACTGCTTCACTAGAGGATGGTCGGCTCTTCGATCCATCGCTAACCAACCAGACAATGTAGACACAATACTCAATGTAATGGGCTGCAGACTCAAACGTAAGTTAAAACCATGATGGCTCAGTACCAGATGAGAAATTTACTCCTTGGACCACAAGTTCACACATCCAGAATAGTCTCAGTGGTCAAGTAGTTGGACTTGAACTTACGTTGAACTTAAAAACTGGAAACCCAAATTGTCTGGATATGGCATGTAGAAGTACAATTTGGTAGCCACTGGCATGGACTACCCTGATCAGGTGCATTATAAGGGCAACTTATTTGTAACCCGTCATCTTAGAACTTTCCTTTCTCTATCTTAGTAGTCTAATTTTTTCACAATGGAAGAATAGCGTGACCTGCGTATGCACCTCAAAAACAATATTCATTTGTTGCTCTTAAAATGCTGTGGCTCTCAGAATGTCTGTGACTTTAATTAGCAATGCTATTGTACATGTTGCCTTCAAATGTCTTTGGGGTTTCAGGGTAAGCAATGCTAAGGGGACTCCAGGCAAAAACGACATGAGTTAGAAGCAAAAAATGTTGAGATCATTGATGCAGGGAGTCTGTAAGCAAATATTGGGAGCTGAATGGGCACAGAATGTTGTTTAGAAGATTTTTTTTTCTCTGTGTTTTGAATGGTGCCAAAACGCCACCTTTGCATCTCTTGTAGAACAGATCTCCTCATTATACCCCTGTAAAAAACTGCATGCGTAAAAAAACACCCTCAACCAAACAATTAGCAGGTGTTATTTGCACCCACTTAGCAAGCAAGCGCAAATAAATTGTGATTAATACGAGGAAATTGGGTTTCGAACACTGAGGGCATCCCTCAAGATGTCCACGGATGCCCTCCAAATGGATAGCAATTCTGAAAGTGGGGCAGCCGCACGAAAATTCAATCTGGCCCCTCCAACTGAGCAGACACTTTATGAACTTTGTGGTCTCACAGTTTTGTTCTGTTGCGACTTTACTCCTAACACTGGAAGAATGGAAATCTCGCAATAAGGAGACTCCAAAGGACCACTTTAATGAATTAGCTTGCAGGCCACATGCGAGCAGACTATAGAAGACCTTGCTCAAGCCCCGATGCAGTTACGATTTAAGACAACAGCAATCAGCTGTGTAAAATGCTTGAGATGAGTGCCCTGGAAATGAGATCTGAAGCGATACCACATCCAAAATAATTTACCTGCACGGAACAACCTCCTTCAATCTCTGCTCATAATCCGACAGGGATGCAACCGCACCACTGTAGCCCAATATCAGCCATAAATCACACAGACGGGCACAGCAGGGCGCGATAAAGTATTTCTGCTTGTCTGCTTAACAGCACAGATCGTATGTGTGAATGGCCCAAACACCGTGAGGCTGCCATTAGAAAGTTCACGCAGCAACCAGACTAGTGCATAGGTAAGGGCACGTCATGTTTACTCGAAAGTTTAAAAAAATAAAACCGAGCGTGGTGTCCCTGAAGCGGGCGCCACGCTCAGTATTAAAGCTTAAAAAAATAAAAAATAAACAGAGCGCGGTGTCCCTGAAGAGGACGCCGCGCTCAACATAAAAGTAAAAAAAAAAAAAGTAAACTGAGCGCGGTGTCCCTAAAGTGGGCGCCGCGCTCAGCATACAATTTAGAGCGGCATAGCGCTGTATAGGAAAATCGGCCGCCAATGTCCCCATCACTGTCAATAAACAAAATAGTGCTCACCGACTTATAATGCAGACCGTGTAACAAGCCAAGTAAAAGGTCCAGTCGTTATGGGCGGTAACGAATGCAGACAAGGCAGTACCAAGGAGGGACTTACAAGCATATTAACGAATCAGAAGCCAGCATTTAGGAAGGACAATGACACAAGCCAATGACAAATATGGGCGGAGAGTGGGCGGGGCTTCCAGTGCATACCCTAATACAGCATGCCTCACAGAGCGAGCAACGCATGCGCGCTGCCGCTAGGTTCGACCTAACAAGCACAATAGTAGCAATGAAAACAATTAATAAGCAAAATTGAAAAAAGAATTGCAACAATGCTTAGCACCTAAAGTGTCTGTCTGAGTTTCTTGAGATGGCCTCTAGCCTGCATACGTTAGACAAATGACAAACCTGTTCTGTTCTTCGGGAAGGCCACTTTGTCTTAGTTTTGACGTTCTTCGAGCTGATCAGGCTGAACAGACTCAGAGGATTGCCTTAATACACCAGGCTTAAATACACTTTTCTTGAAAAGGGCAGGCCTCTTGATGAAGGATGTAAAATGTAAGAATTTGGGGCCTAATGTATCAAGTGATTTTACGGTTGCACAGGTCAAATATGAGCCTTTGCAACCACAAACAGGCTTTTTTGAATGTACCAAACAGGGCTGGACTGGGAACAGCAACCAGCCCTGGCAGGTTGCTGCTCGACCGGCCCTGGGAATGGGAGGGGGTGGCCGGCGGGGGGTGGGTGTTAGCCGCGAAGCACTGCTCCCGCTTTTCTTACAGGGCACTGATATTGCAGCACTGTGTTAAACCGACCCTCTCTAAGAAAAGAGGCCCCTGTGGCCACAAAACCGGTCCCCACCCCTCCAGCCCACCGGGAAAATGCCCGGTGCCCGCCACTGCCAGTCCGGCCCTGGTACCAATCCCATATTGCAATTAGGGAGCATGTTACTGAATTGCAACTTGAGTTTTAGAATGCATACAGAATTGGTATTTGGAAGGGTGTTTAAAGAGTGTTGATTCCAAAAATAAATTCTTTGGCTAATGTATTTATGTTTTGCGACCACACTCCAGTTGCAAAACATTAATTTTTTACCACCAAATCAAAGTGGTGGTAATCATTCACTTTCTTAGTAATATGGCTGAGGCTAAATCGACCCAAACCCTTTGGATACTCCAAAAGAATACATGGCTGGTATATAGGAAATAACACATTTTGACCTAACGTGACATACTTTATTCTCTAAACTAAAAAGTGTTTGTTCCCCCACCTTACCCAGTTCTGATTAGTTTGTTTAGACTATGTGCTCATTGTATAAAATATAGACAAAGACATGTTTGCTAAGCACAAGGTGCATAGTGTGCTGAAATTAACCACTGTTCACACCATTTCCTTTTGGGTGCAAAACCTTTTGCTATTTTAACTTCAACAGGCAACGGTTGTATGGCGGTACAACGCAGGTAAAGACATCGTATGCCTTTACCATGAACATGCTTTTACAACGCATGCCATTACCACGCATTGTTTTTATATATAAAAAGAATGTATTTGTGGGGGGTGACCCCCCACACCCTCAACTTACCTTAAATCCGTAGTAAAGGCATGCTTTGTTCAAGGCATACACGTGGTAAAAATATGTGTGCTAAAAAATGCGTGGTAAAGGCACAATGAGGTAAAAACCTTGTTGTAAAGGCTGTTTCCCACAGGCAACTGGACGTAAGGTTCGCCATCTCTGCTGAACCAAAACTATATTTACAAAATAGCTTTTCTCCACCTATGTGCTTCCTTGATGTAAGCAGCATTTGTCCCAACATCACTATATAAACAAGCATTGGCATAGCCAATAGGTCTCGCTTTGGGACCTTATAAGTATTTAGTTATGCAGCACAATATCCTTGGTGCAATAACATCAACTGTTGCATGGCTAAAAACTTATAAGGTTCCAAAGGCGAGACCTATTGGCTATGCCAATGCTTGTTTTAATTGTTTGAGAGAATATTTGTGCTGGTCATGTTTATGTGTGTGTTCGTTTTTATTTTGCCTAACAGAGTCTTTTTGCAGTAATTTAAACTTCAGCGGGGGGCGGCTCAGGCCCGAGGTACATCTTTTAAGAGTCTTAGCGGGATTGGATCCTGGGCCGGCCATTGTGTCAAGGATCACACGGCTCGACTTAAGTCCGCCGTACAAAAGTAGTGATAAGGAGGTGAACTCGGAGCTGACTGGCGAGATTACAGGCCCTGGAGACGGCGGTATCAGCAGCAAAGCTCCCCGCGGGGTCCCAGTCACAGAGAGGGGCTGATCAGACAGCTAAGGTTCAAGAAAGGGAGGCCCATGGAATGGAATGTGAGAGCAGCGCCGAGGAGACGGAGAGCAGAGCGGTGTGTGCTGAAGAACACAAGCAGAGCAGAGTGTGCCCCCGAGCTAGACGGTTCTGAGACAGTGACCGGCATGGCACTGAGGCCTGGAAAGTAACTTCAGTAACGGAGCAGAGAGGCGGAGAAAGCGTGACGTAGACTCGTGGAAGAGAGAGCGGAGGCCCCTTCTAACACTAACGTGACAGCAAAGAGAGGGGGCTGCCGCGTGTCACTGAAGGAGGGGCCACCTCCTGAGTAGGATTAAACTACGTACACTGGGCATGGGGGAGGGAGTGGGAGAAGGGAGGGGTGTGTGAGAGCAGAGAGAAACCATTAACAGCGCGGCGCTCGTAAAAGGGCGCTGTGCTGATTATGTTACAACAAGCCAGGACTATTGTCTTTGTCAATGGCTGTTAGATGCATAAGATAAACATAGCCAATAGGTCTCGCTTTTGGGACCTTATAAGTATTTAGTTATGCAGCACAATATCCTTGGTGCAATAACATCAACTGTTGCATGGCTAAAAACTTATAAGGTTCCAAAGGCGAGACCTATTGGCTATGCCAATGCTTGTTTTAATTGTTTGAGAGAATATTTGTGCTGGTCATGTTTATGTGTGTGTTCGTTTTTTATTTTGCCTAACAGAGTCTTTTTGCAGTAATTTAAACTTCAGCGGGGGCGGCTCAGGCCCGAGGTACATCTTTTAAGAGTCTTAGCGGGATTGGATCCTGGGCCGGCCATTGTGTCAAGGATCACACGGCTCGACTTAAGTCCGCCGTACAAAAGTAGTGATAAGGAGGTGAACTCGGAGCTGACTGGCGAGATTACAGGCCCTGGAGACGGCGGTATCAGCAGCAAAGCTCCCCGCGGGGTCCCAGTCACAGAGAGGGGCTGATCAGACAGCTAAGGTTCAAGAAAGGGAGGCCCATGGAATGGAATGTGAGAGCAGCGCCGAGGAGACGGAGAGCAGAGCGGTGTGTGCTGAAGAACACAAGCAGAGCAGAGTGTGCCCCCGAGCTAGACGGTTCTGAGACAGTGACCGGCATGGCACTGAGGCCTGGAAAGTAACTTCAGTAACGGAGCAGAGAGGCGGAGAAAGCGTGACGTAGACTCGTGGAAGAGAGAGCGGAGGCCCCTTCTAACACTAACGTGACAGCAAAGAGAGGGGGGCTGCCGCGTGTCACTGAAGGAGGGGCCACCTCCTGAGTAGGATTAAACTACTTACACTGGGCATGGGGGGATGGAGTGGGAGAAGGGAGGGGTGTGTGAGAGCAGAGAGAAACCATTAACAGCGCGGCGCTCGTAAAAGGGCGCTGTGCTGATTATGTTACAACAAGCCAGGACTATTGTCTTTGTCAATGGCTGTTAAATGCATAAGATAAAAAACAAGCCAGCGAAGGTCTGGTGTAACAAGCACGGAGGAGCGGGGGCGAGCGAGCGCGGCAGCCTGCAAAGCAGTCCCAAAAACGCTCGTGCGTCGTGGCTGGCCTTTGGATGAGTACGCGCGGCAGACATGTGTTTCCACTTATCGCGCCCGCGTCTGGGCACGATAATTGGAAACACATGTTTGCCGCGCGTACCCATCTCAAAAAGGCCAGCCACAACGCACGAGCGTTTCTTGGACTGCTTTGAAAACTCACTTACAATAAGTCTTCGCCTCTAAGCAGCGCTTGCGCGCTACTCGAGGCTCGACCTAAAAAGTGTCTGAGAGCGTGTAAATGTAATTCTTCCACACTGCAATGCAAAAAAATTACAATTCTAATAACCAGATTTTGAGGATTATTCTTGCTTCACTTTGAATAGATATTTACTTCCCCGATTTATGATTCATGTTTTAGGATCCTAGGCTGCTGAATAAATCATGTCAGCTATGGAGTGAGGAGAAGGGAAGGCTCGCACCTGTAAGAAGATTTGGATGGTGCAGGCTGCATCATTGTCTAGCATGCACTAGTGTTGTCAGTGTCAGTTGTGCTGTAGTCACTGAAGAGTTGCAGAGTAGCAACACACACACAGTGCCCATGAGCGGGAAAGGTGAGGGGAATGGGATTGGGAGTAGCACGAGCGGGCCGAATGAGGGGAATGGTCTGCACATAAGTGGCCTCTTCCACCAAGACTACTCCTTTCCTGCTCCACACCCTCTAGAAGCAAATAGTAATATTCATTACATTCAGCCCAACTCTTCCTCATCATAATTCTGGTGAACCTCCTTGCTGCCTCTTCAACCAATGGGCTGTTTCGGAATCCTATACAAATTTTCGGGCGAGTGGGACCTACGTAAGCAAACCCAGTTTAGGAGAGGGATTAAAATATTTGGTAATTTTCGAGCCAGTGTAGCAACATTGTGTCACTCTCATATTGTAAGAACTAACTATGAAAAGGCAGTGTAGCACTCAGTAGTCTGATAAAGATCACTGGAAAGTAATTCATACATTAAATTCTGCCACTGAAATAATGACATTTTACCATGTCCAGGGCACTTGACTGGTTCACCATTCCCATCTGACCATGTGATATGCTTCCCAACGCCCTCTATACAACATTTAAGCCACTACATTTATTAAAAAAAATAGACCAAAGCTGGATGACGATTAGCTGTGACCCACCTGTGTTTTATGACGCCTTCCATATGCAGAATGAAGAGCACTCATTTCATGTACAACGGTGAAAGGGATTTACTGATCAATTCTATGGAGTTCTAAAGTGAATGACTCCAGCTGTGTTCAGGAGCTTGAAGCCAATCAACCAGTATGCGTATTACGTAAGTGCTTTCAACCAGTCAAGTAAAAAAAACAAAAAGAAAACTGATACCGTAAAAAAACTGCAGTGTCATCTGTAGGCATTGGTTGTGATTTTTGTTGAGAAACATTTTCCAGTTTTCCAAACCAAGCAATTCAAAACTTGTTTTTACATTTTGTAATTCCCAAACAAGGACACTTGTGACAATATTTTCATTTTTTATTTTATATCTTCAACAAAGACAATAAACCAAACAAAGAATGCCAGGCTGTGTGAGGTGGTCCAGCATATCTGTGCCCTGAAATACATGCAGGACAAAGTACAATCAATTCAGTGTAAAACATTTCAACATGTTCCATTCATGGAAGCACAAGAAAAGAGAAACACATAATTTGATAACAGAGCAGACCTTCTAGTCCCATTCAGCCTACCTCCACTGATCCTACATGACCCCCAGCTTCACTAATGATTCTTTCTGTATTACTTCTTATCATAATTTGAAGCTCTGAAGCGTACATTTACTGTGTGTTTCTACCACTACAGATTGATGGGGGCTTCAAGAATTTCAACACGTGCTGTGAAAATGTATGTTCTGATATAACTCCCCAATCTGCCTTTTCACTATCTCATATTGTGACATCCAATTTGGCTAATTAACATATGTTAATTTCTTGTTCTTTTGTTTTGGTATTGCAATATTGTGAATCCCTTCTCTTTTTTCCCTATAGTACATACAACTTCTGGTTTTGTCAATTCATCATTTTGATAGGCTTTCTGTAGACTAACCTAAGGTCATCTTTTTCCTTCTGGAGGTGCGATGTTGTAATGCAACATGATAACTGATACGTACCCACTAAATTATAGCAATCTATCTTAAATTATAAATGTTAACATTACAAACGAAATCACCTACAAAATGACATAACACAGTGGTGAAAATATGGTGACTAATAATAGCATGATGGTGAAGAAAGAGTAAATGTTAAAGACAGATCAGCATCTATGACGGTAGCCTCCTGTAGGTGCCATATAGAATTTTAGTAAGGTTTGGCACTAGCTGGAAAAAAACTCAAAAATAAAATTCCCACTGTTGTACAATCATACCATGTCCCTTACTCTGGAAAATGAACACATTTTTCTTCCACCAAGGAGGCTTGGACATGCCCAAAGGGAACAATTTATGGGACTAATAGTGTTAGTGTTAAGCATGGCACATGAGTTTAAGGCATTAAATTGCCCTCATTCAAATTAGAAAAGGCATGTTTAATTAGATAAACCACACCCACATTTGTTAAGAGGTTTCTTACAGAACAGCTGAATGAGTCAAAAAGTGAAATTGGTGGGAACAAGGGGAGAAGATATGAGAAGACCATCTCCTAAAGGAAACAGACAAAATTATCATTTATGTTTCTATTTTAATTACATTAATTGTTAAGTTGTAGGATTCAGTGGCTCACATAGAAATACCCACTATGGAGCAACAAACGCACTTCTTGCATATCCTTAGGAATTACTTTCAGCCTCAATTTGCAGTTACCAGGTGATATCAGTTGGCCAATGTACTATAGAGTACACTGGCCAACTGTGAATTTGATTTACTTCCTTAAATATTATGGCTTTTAATTTTACAGTTGTGATAGACGAAGTATTGAGCTGGAATGTAGAACTTATTATCTGAATAGTTCTTCTATTAAATTAAAACCATGACTTTTAGATTTACATATTATTTATTCAACATTTGTAGCATGCTAATCCACTTCATGGACAGCTACTTTCAATGGTGAAAAAAGTTGCATTACAGGTAGATACACATAATAAATCAGGAGGGAGTGGGGGTAATTGCACAGATAGGTCTTGACATTTCTTCTAAACCTGAAAAGGGCAGGCTCATCTAAAGGCTGCAGGAAGGGAGTTCTCCATCCTTAGGATGCGGTAAGAAAAGCTTTGGCCACCCGGTCTCTGGAAGAGCAATTGTCGGACTTTTCAGGTGAGGGGAGTTTGAGGGATTACACAGAAGTCTAATCAGTAAATATCTGTTGCTTCTGTATGTGGGGTGCCTCGGATGATCGCCACCTTGAAGTGGTCATGGGGCTTGCGAGTCTCAGTGACCTGGAGAGGTGCCAGCGGGAGCTTAGTCTCTTGGTAGGGTCGCTTAAGCCCGACAGGTTGAAGGTAAGAGACCAGACGAAGCGCGATCCACTGGTACTCAAGTTATGGTGATTATCCCATTAAAAATGATTTGTTACAGAAACAGTAGCAAGTACCACTAAATCTTCTGAACATAAGTGAAGGCCCTTAGTCGCTGCCATACATGCCAGCCTGCATAATGGGTAGTAGTAGCAGCAGTAGTAGTATGTGAGGTGCACCAGAATGCAGTCATAAAGTGATCTGTGAGTAATATATAAAGATTTGAAATGTATTCCAGCATCTAAAAACAACTACTGTAGATATTTAATTGCTCAACTGGTGAGATCATGTGGCTTGATACTGAGAATTAGTCTAGCTGTTTTGTTCTGAGTGGTTTTGAACTTGCAAGTCAGGGTTCTAGTAATAATGTATTTATCATTTTTCTCCCCATATGTTAGTTTTCTGCAGCTGACAATTTAGAAGAGCCATCTCTCTTTTTTCAAGCCTCAAACATCTTGCAGCTATGATTTTAGTTGTCTTGCATACTGCTCTTCACTTTGTCTTTTTTTCAAATGTGGTTTCCACTCAATGAGATGTGTGGTTATGCATGTAACTTCTAGTTAATAAGATATGTGTTTGAGTGCTAATTGAGTGAGGCATCTGTTCAAATTTAAAGATAAAGTAATGATGGACAGAAGTCAGTGAATGAGTACTTTGAGTTTGATGCTAAGCGCAGTGGGAGAATGACACTGTTCATGATGGGTACTTCAGAGGCAACCAAACTGGACTAGATTATTGATATTTTTGATTTTTTCATGATATACTGACATGATCTTTATACTAAACCATCTGATGTTGATAGTACTTTGTGTCCACACTTTCGCAAACATATACGAAGATACTGAAAAAGATGTCAAGCCTGTTTGAAAAATTAACTTAGTTCTGAAGAGTTCTGAAGCAGCGGTATAGCAGACATCTCAAAAAACATGCGGGCTGCTTTTACTCCATGAATGTCAGTTGATCTTTTTCATCTTTGTCATCAGATGAACTCGTGTATTAACAATTGACCTTGTATTTATAACATGCTGAGGAAAAATAATTTTGGCTTATTTAATAAGACTCGTGTATCGCTCATTCTGCTTTTTGAAGGAAATAATGAATTTTAGAGACAAGATGAATTGAAAATTAGTGGAGTTGTATTACATTCATTTTACCTCTACTGTAAGGATTTTCTAATTTAATATTTGTTATTTCTACACTCTTATTTGTAAAATAAAATTATTCACCTAGTACTTTTATCATTTTTGACGTTGATATTGATTCCTTTTTTTGATTCCCCACCAATGGTAGTACCCATTTGGGGTGATACAGTGGAAATTCTGCAGCTATGATTTCAGTTGCCTTGCATACCGCTCTTCTCTTTTTCTTAATTTAGTTTATTGCTTAATATGTTTTGGTCCCCATTTAGATATACAAATCTCCCGGTCTTGCTAGTTTCATTGATTGACCATTTCCATTTGCTTGAAATCTCTTCCACTAGCTATGGTTCAGGAGTGTTCGGACACTTCCACCTTACTAACCCTTCTCTCATTTCTGACCACACTCTACTGACATTCTTCCACCCATATTCTCATTACATTCCTTTTTTCTACATTTCCATACCCTGTGCCACTTTAGGCCTTTTTTAAAAATAGTAAAAGTTCCTTCCCCCAACTGTCCATCTTTGGACTAAAATCATAATGCTTCTTTTATATATGGTGCAAGGACAAGGGATATTGAAGCTCAATCAGCAACTGGGGAATGTTATGTTACAGTAATTTGTAAAGCGCATGGCTACATTAAAAGGGCTTCCCAGCGCTTACCTGCTACTACAGGGAGAACCCAGAACATACCAAAGGCCTATGCTGCAAACAGCCAGGTCCTCAGCTGCTTTCTAAAATGGAAATTTTATGTAAATGTGTAGGCACGTTATTCAAAAGTACAGAAGTTATCACTCGAAACAGGCGTCCTCCCATCCTAGCCAGCCATCGCCAAATTCGCATCAGCCGATTGAAGAGACCTGGTGGGGCAGTAGAGCTGAAGCAAGACAAACAGAGTGGAAGCACCCTGCTTGTTTATAATTTGGTGGGCAACGGAGAGGGCCTTAAACTGAATGCGTTTTTCTATCGGAAACCAGTGCAATTTACAGAGTAACTTAGAGGCTGAGCAGAATTTTTGCATGTAGAAAAGTAGTCTTGTCGCTGCGTTTTGAACAATTTGCAGCCTGATTTTCATATGCCTGCGAAAGCCCAAATACAAAATGTTGCAGTAATCCAGGCGAGAGGTGATTAAAGACTGGATGACCATCTTCCGAACAAGGGGGTGAAAAAAGCGAAGAATAGTTTTGAGGCTTCTGAGGATGCAAAAGCATGCTCCTGACAATGCATTGACTTGTGAAATGAAATGAAATGAAATAGGGATTTATAAAGCGCACGGTTACTCACAAAGAGTTTCCCGGCGCTAATCTCCAAAAACCACCAGACAGAAAACCCCAACCTAACCTACCATCGTATTATTGTTGGAACAGCCATGTTTTAAGTAGTCTTCTAAAGGACAGCAAGTCCTGAGTCAGTCTAAGATGAAGGGGCAGGGTGTTCCATAGACAGGCCGCTTGAACCTGGAAGGAACGACCTCCAATCCGAGAACGAGTGAATTTGGGAATCACCATCAGGGATTGTCCCGAGGACCTTAAAACACGTTGAGGCTGATAGTGCTGGATCCTACTTCTCAGATAGACCGCACCCGTTTCGTAGAAAGCACGATAGGCAAACACCAAAGCCTTAAACTGAATCCTCTTTCTCACCGGGAGCCAGTGTAGTGCTTTCAGATGAGGCGACATGCGTGTTCTGGGGCTAACCATAAGGATAGCTCTGGCTGCGGCATTCTGAACAACCTGCAGCCGATTGAGCAAATATTCAGGGAGCCCCAGATACAAGATATTTACATAATCCAACCTGGATGTAATTAAGGCTTGCACTACGATCTTCCGGGATTCGACCGGGAGTAGAGGAAGGAAGTTTTTTGCCATTCTAATCAGCCCGATACAGGTACCAGCAACAGTTTGGATATGGGACTTCATTGATAGACTAGTGTCCAACTTAACTCCCAAGATTTTTACTGTGTCGACTGGAGCAGCCGGAGGAGACATGTCACACGGCCACCATGAGCTCCAGTCAACGCATGGGGGACATCCAAAAAACATGATTTCTGACTTTTCAGGGTTACACTTAAGTTGATTAAGTTGCAACCAGGAAAAAACCTCCGTTAAGCATCTATTTATCTCCATTCCCTGAAAATTCGCCCCTTTGTCACACGTGAACAGTAATTGAGTATCATCAGCGTAAGAAATAATCTTCGCTCCGTGTGACTCAGCCAGACATGCAAGTGGGGCCATATAGATGTTAAAAAGCGTAGGGCTCAAAATAGCGCCCTGCGGGACACCCACTTGCATTGAGGGAATAACAGCTGTAAAGGGCGGGGACCAGATTTCCTGCTGCCGCTCAGACAAAAAGAGGCAAACCAATTGTACACCGCGCCGCCAATGCCGCACTCGGCTAACCTGCACAAAAGCCGGTCATGGGGCACGGTGTCAAAGGCCGCGGACAAGTCCAGCAGTATCAACACCGCACTACCCCCTTTATCCACCTGAGATTTGATGGTCTCCGAAACCTCAAGAAGAGCAGTCTCAGTGCTAAGAGAAGGTCTAAAACCTGACTGACTGTCATGGAGGACATGGTTACCTTCAATGTAATCTGTTAGCACGGAGTTGACATACCTCTCAAGGACCTTGGAGAAAAAGGCAGCAGTGAAATGGGCCTATAGTTGGAAGCAACCTCAGGGTCTGCAGTGGGTTTCTTTAGAAGGGGAACAATTTTTGCCTTTTTCCAGCAACTGGGTACCATACCCTGGCCAAGCGAAGAATTAAGGACTGAATTAACCGCAGAATTTATAGGAGCCGCGATATTCTTCAGAATCCTAGCTGGACAGGGATCAGAAGGAGAGCCCGACTTCAATGTTCCAATAATGTCAAGAGACTTTTCCAGAGAAATGGGAGGAAATTGGGTAAGGGAATGACTGGCCCTAGACGACAAATCATAGGCATTCCACATGCCACCAGTTTCAGATGAGTCCCTAGGGGGAAATGACTGTTGTATCAGAGAAATTTTGTTGTAAAAGAAACCGGCCATCTGATGAGCCCAACTAGAGGTAGGGATAAATGCCTTACTCATAGCGCTGGGGGATGAAAAATCCTTAACAATTTTAAAAATGTCCTTGCTTTTATTGGCAGCATCTTGTATTTTTAAAGAAAAATAATTTTTCTTCGCAGTACGGACCTCATTGTAGTAAGCTTTTAAAGCTAGCTTGAGAATAGCTTTATCCTCAGAATCAAACTTGGTCCGCCACGTTCTCTCTAACCGTTTGCAGGCACTTCGGCTTTCCCTAAGTGATTCAGTAAACCATGGTGCGGAAGTGCGACCAGTTTTGGCTTTCCGGGTAGAGGAGGGAGCCAGCTCCGCAACCCGATCTCCAAGCCACATTTCCAAGCTGAGGGCATCAGTCTCAGGGTTTCCACTAAAGGGAATCGGGTACTTGCTCAAAGCAGTTGCCAATCTATCGGCCGTGACCTGACTAAAGGATCTAAAAGTGAATGGACGGGGCTCAGCCCTATGTTGAGCATGAGTTAACGACCTCGGGGTTTAAAACTCAGGAGATAGTGGTCCGACCAAACTAAAGGTTGAGGGGCATCCGTTGTCATACTAACGTTAGAGAATACTTGATCTAGCGTATGTCCCTTAACATGAGTGGGAAGATGAATGTAAGGGGACAGCCCAAAAATCGCTAAAGATTCCAACAGCCGAACAGCCTCAGGGTCACATAACTCATCCATATGGATATTAAAATCACCCAATACGAGGCAGTGTTTATATTTAATAGAAATAGGTGAAATGGCCTGAGCAAGTGACTCAATAAATTTACCACATTGACCAGGTGGTCGATAAACAAGAATGCCTGCAATGGATTGATGATTGGAAACAGTGAGCAAAAAACTGTAAAAACTGTAAAAGATAGCAAGTCGTCAAACCAAACCACCAGATTTGGGCTTGGGGGTGACCCTAACACATTCCAGTGCTCTCCCCATTCTTGACAATTTTTACCCAACAGAAGAATCTCCGTTATATTGGCGTTCAGCATCAAACAGTTAGAATGCATCCAGTTGGCAATGGCAGCCATATAGTTATGAAAATGGTCAGCGCCGTCGGCAGACCCTGCTGACGGATAAAATAAGCTGGGTGGCATCTGTATATGATACCAAAGAGATCCTGAAAGATTTCACCACATCAGCCAAAGGCTTTACATAGATGTAAAACAGTGTGGGACTAAGGGCAGAGCCTTGAGGGACGCCAAGCTCCAAGGATCTCTTAGTAGATGAAAAGTGGGAGATATAACCTGAAAGGTTTGCTCACTTAAGATAGAAGTGCACCAGGCCCATGCCTTGCCCTGTACCCCGGTCTCATGCAGCCACCGTAGGTGCACCTCGTGGGACACCATATCAAAGACAGAGCTAAAGTCCAGCCGAATAAGTGCGGCAGAACCTCCCTCATCAACGGTTTGTCGCAGTCACTCTAAGTGGAGCAGATTGAGTGCTGTAAGCAGGTCTAAACCCATTCTGCAAAGGGTCTAGCAGATAATTCTTCTCTAAGAAGTCCACCAGAAGATTGTTCACATGTTTCTCTACCAGGTTCGCCAGAAGAGGAAGGAGAATGATAGGCTGATAATTTTCTGGCAGGGTGGGGTCAAGCGTGGATTTTATTTTGGCAAATAAGGGGTTGGGGTACTAAGTGGATCCTGTGCAAATCACTTGGTTTGCCAATGACAGAGTACCCTTATCTCGGTAACTGATTAAAAGCTGGTACTATGGGCTGTATTAAAGACTGGACATTTGCATTCAGAAAAAAGTACTATAGAAATAGGCAACTCTTAAACTACTAGTTAAAAAAATAGCAATTTGTGTTTGGCTGAGAGAACAATGATTTTAAGATAGATATTGACCTGTACAGAGGTTCAAGTTTACAGAGATCAAAAGGCAAGTCAGCCCATTGTTTCTTAGGCATGACACAATTCTTTGGGAAGAATTTTCTGGCAGAAAAGAAATGCCCTTTTAAGAAACACACACTAGCATATTTGTCACCAAGTAATAGCACAAATATTTTTAGTCAACACCAGAACTGGGGTGGGAAAAATAAATCTTGATTTTTGGGTTACTGGGTTTGGAAACTGACATGCATGATTAAAAGGTATTGGGACTACCTACTTTGAACGCTGTTAACATCCAGTATTAAGCACTGCTAATATATAATGCTCTCAAGTGACGCACATTTTTAGTATAACGAACAACTGGAAACCTGCTCTGACCACCTAATATAAAATCTTATGCACAGCAATGGAAAGGTCATATCGGACCAACATTTCAGAGTCAAGGGACCAGCATTTCATCTTGAAAACTATGAGCATGAGGACCTAGAGAGAATGAAGGTAGCTTTAGTGACAATAATAGTAATGTCAAACCCAAAATGAAGAATCCATAATTATGTAAAATCTCTAATATACAATGGAAAAAAGAATAATGACTATAACTCTAAATCAGATTAACCCTACCCATTACCAGTCTTAACCTCTCCCTTAAACAAACCTTGATCGAATTCTAAACCTCGCTTACTTGTATGCTAACTTGAATAGTAATCCTTAACTTACCTCAACTTAAAACTCTTATTCTTTTAAATATATGTTATAGTGCTTCATATATTTGCATGACAAAAACACGTTTAGAGTTTCTTTTTCTCATAAATACATAAGAATAAAAGTTCATGATTATCAATTTCCCTCATACTGCTTTTGATGTTGTGGGTTTTTGCATTCTAGTTTCTCATACTGACATAATTATAAACATTACTCATCTGACAAGGCAGAGACAGTGTTTCGGTCAATCTACCCTCCCTTTCTTGATTAGCTTAGAGATCTGGAGTCTCTTAGTAAGTTTCCAAAAATGTATTTCTGTCTTCAGAAAATCAACACTGTTGTGAATCAAGCAAAGGGCCCTCAGTACATTACATTATGAGTCTATTCATCATGAAGACACCATGTCACAATGACGGTAGCCCCACCCTAAACAGGGCAAGGCAACCGTCACTGATTTTTCCATACAACGCGAGGCGGAACCAGGCAGGGAAAACAAACAGTGGCACACTACTTGGTGTCAGGGTATTTTGTTTTTTTACGCAAAAACTTTCAGTTTAGGTATCTGTAAAAAACAAAATAAATGTCAGCAGGCTAAAAAAACCACAACTGTCTGCTTTGCGTTCGCCTGAGCCCCTAGTGCATCTGCTGCACAGACAGGCACATTTAACGCTCAGAGATCCCTGCCAGGCAGGTGGGGATCTCCAAGTTTGGCGGGCTGTCACGCTTTAAATGAGTCCAACAGTACTTTTCATTTCTGTGCATTCTGACACATAGTGCACTTCAGTACTACAAGTGACAGAATGCATAATAAAAAGCAGACTTGGTGAACTACAGACACCTTCGATCATAAATAGTCAGATGCATTTCTCCTGCTGAGAGACAAAGATGTTCAATGCTGTGCATATTACTTGGAGATTACGGAGCTTAAAAATATTTCTTGAGTCATCCAGGATTTAAGCATATGAATCCTAGATGACATCAGTATTCATAATTCAGCAATATTTACAATTTTGTTTTAAAAAACACTGAAAATCCCAAGGTAGAGAGAGAGAGAAGGTAAACACTAGCTTTTTTAAAAGAAAGACCTCAGAACGATTAGTGCTCCATAACTGTAATAATACCAGTGACATGACTTATGCTTTCGAAAAATGATTAGGATAGGCTGGCCCGTCCTAAACTCTGATTTCTTGAAGGCTGAATGCCAAGAACAGGCCACATTGGGTAATCTCAATTGGCCTCTGCCATGTCGTTTCCATTTATACTGCAGATCTATCTACACGAGACACACTGCAAAGGAATTAACTGTGGAGTAAATGCTACCATGTTGGAAGCCACACTATGGAGGCACATGTAATACACGGTGGTGCATATGGGAGTGGATATGGTACATTGTACTTTTCTTAAAGAGTCATTCATCAATCCCTAGTTGTCAGAATAGCAGTACCTCACTCAAGGAGCAACACAGCCCACTCCCTGTTGACAATAAATCCAATGATTAGGCTTTCTTCTGAGGAGTGAGTCTGATGATTACAACCACTTAAAAACCCCGGAAACACCGTTGCCTGTAAGGTTTCCAAATTCAGCAGCTGGCTACGGCACTCCAATAATTTAAGTAACGAGCGACAGAGAATATCAAAGTTACGAAATCAATTCACATAAAAAGGTAAGCAGGTCTGTACCATGCACTAATGGCACAAGTTGTAGTCAATTGAAAGCAAGGATGAAATGAGAACAGCCTGGAGGATGCTACAGAATGATCTGGGTACATACTGGCGGGTTAGAGTGACATCATAACCAGCAGACGCGTTCAATCACACCAACCCCAAGCCAATAGAACCATATATACACCCACTAATCTTCTGCCATGCAATGTCACCACCAGTAAGCTTGATATTCTACATACGGAAATGCATCCACCTATAAGGCAAGGTGGGGCACTGGCTTGGGCTCCACTGGTCTACCTATGCTATTAGGCCATGTTTTTAAGCTTTGGCACTAGCTGGCTACAATCACCCGCTGTAGTGGGGTTTGCACTACCTGTGTCACATTGGTTGGTTTACCATAGCTCCCAAGATGAGCTGTCTCAGAAGATGATTCGTCCACGCACAGACACTGCGGTGATTGTTGGAATTGTGAGTGAGATTTCAGGTCTCCACCAAGATATCACAAAATGGCGAACACTGCTTGCCCTTGAGTGTAGCTTCTACACCTTCAACATGCAGGCACCCAGCCCTGCCAGCATCAGCAAACACGTCTTCATAACTGGCATACTCTCCATGAAAGTGTGCAGCAAACATCTGTAGACCATGCATTTGGCCCCTGTTTGTGTCTTATGTAAACCTGAAATTTATAAGCACTGCGCTCTTGCAATTCAAGAAGTCTAATTTGACTGCTTTAATCTTACAGCTTTAAAACAGATGACTGGAATATAGATCAAATAAAACTGCTGTCACTGTTTGGTAAATTTAGGCTCCTCACGTTCACGAGTCTGCTGCCAGCAACAGCTCCAGCGGAACAGCCTCAAGGGAATAACCAGCAGAGTTTGAACTCTGAGCACAACAACATTGTGAAAGGGATCATAGAGTTGTAAACGCACCTATATTCTAAAAAAGTAAACGAGTGCAGAGTGATGGTACCATCATTTGTAGCGCTATCATGGAAGCAATGCATCTGAAAGTAGTAACGTTAGAGTCACTCGAGTTTGGCCTGGCTAAGGGACCTGGGTGTCAGCCATGCATTACTATGGACTTGGCAATAAAAATCCAATTTAGAATGAAACTGGCAAGTGCATGGGAACGCACTGGTGAAAGAGGCACAAGGGACTGCTTGTAAAACATATACCTGCCCCATCTACAGCCAGGTGTTCAGACGGTGTGCAGTTATTTACTCTCCAGAAAAAACATTTGTGAGGCCCAGGCAACAATTCCCAACAACCACGGAACACACTGCGCCTCACATGCCAACATGAAAAGTGCTAGGGTGAGTATTGTGCAAATCATCCAATTCTGGTCTGGAGTGCTGCTGGGGCGATGTGGAGTACACACTAACACGTTTCAAGGCCTAAAGTACTGTAGCAGCTCCCGCGTCAGCGCTCCTTGGGTCTTTGACACCAATGATGAGGTCATTGCTTCTTCTTGCTCCATGGACCACTGATAGGAAATCGACTCTCTTCACAAGGTGACCTCTAGCTTGCAGGAACTCAACATCGTCCTGAAGAAATTCATCTACAAGAAAAAGCACACACAAAGAAATCTCAGTCGAAAGTAACTCTTTATCTATGGCCCACTACAGATTGTTGGTCAAGCCTGAACGGTTTTAGATAAGCACCCTTCTTTTTCTTAATATAGCCTTATATCCCGCTGCCGAGGGCTATAGCGGCTGTTAAAGGCCCTGATCCCGAGTTACAGGCCCGAGCCGCAGGCGAGGGCCTATAACGTGGGAGAGGGCCTTTGACAACCGGTATAGCCCGAGGCAGAAGGGCTATAAGGCTATTAGAACATTCCACCCACTAAGGGTAGAATGTTCTAAATTAAAAATGGAGAAACAAAAAGACAATCATTGGAATGTTGGAGCACTGGGCTTATACCAGCCATTATAAGCCCAGAGCAACTCCATTGTCTTCAATGGAGCTCCCAACATTCCAATGTTCTAATGTTTATTATCATCTCTTTATTATTAAACACAGCAGTCAAATTCATAATACATGAATCGTTAGCCAAGAGGAAAAAGACAGAACATAATTTCTGCGGAGTAAAGGAAGAGGGGACAGCAATCGGAGAGATAATAACAATACTGAAAAGATACAACCCAGAATAGTAATGATTTCGATTACAGCAGGACCTAATTATTCCACTGAAATCTAGTCCATATCTTCTCCAATTTCTTAACTGAACGCCATTCCCTGACTTTAGCAACTGCTCGTTCACACTCATATATTTTTCGCAAAGATGCCCACTAAACTTGGGTGGAAACGGATCAATCCAAGCACAGGTGATGCATAATCGGGCACAAACAATTATAATTGTAATAACTAGAGTGCTAAGATGTCTATCCAGTCTCCCTTCATACCCAAGAGCAGGTCTTTTTTTTCCAGTCGGAGATCGAACCCAATCCGAGCTGTCAGGGTTAGAATCACTTTGCCCCAGTAAGTTTTGAGTTTAGGGCACTGGACAAACATATGGGGTACATCGGAAGCTAAAAGATGGCACTTCGGGCAAAATGTCTTCTCTGAGGCTTTAGTCCGTGTCCACTGAAAGATACAACTGGGTGTGTAATATATCATATATATGGTTTTAAATTGCTGTAACTTGAGATTGACTGATACCACCAATTGATCTAGTACCTCTAGAGCCTCCTGCATCTCCGTGACATATACTTCCGTTGCTAAGTCAGTCAGTCAGTCATAATCACTTTATTCGGTTAATTAAAACCATAAAAGCATACTACAAAACTTCATTTTTAAAACAGCAATAAAACGTGAGCAACAAACATTAACTTTCGAACGTGATAAAAGATCTGACTTTACATAATTAAAATTTTCTTGGACATAATGATCAACCAGGTCCACAAACAATTCATTTTGCAAAAAAAAAATATTAATATATACCAGCTCATGGGGCCCCTCTTTTTTTCCTTTCTCTAACCGCCGCAACCAAGAAACTAGCAATATTAAATGTTGCCCAAACATTATTCAGCATCTGCAAATATGTTAGAGCAGGCCTTAAGTGCAGAAAGCCTTTGCCCTTTAAAATAGGTAGTATAAAACGTTTACGAATGTGCAAATAATGCACGCAGACCATAACAAAGTGCAAAGTATCTTGGGTAGAGAAATTATCACAGGTGCAGGGACCAGGATCCTTCACCTTTCTCCACCTCTGGGGTTCTGCCTGTAAGAAGTGCAAATAGTTGAATCTAAATCTTACTAGGGGGAAACGATGATGGGGCTTAGTTACTACATCTAAATAGGGTTCCATAGTGCGGTTTGTTTTCAATACTTGGTGGGCTCGTACCATTGGTTTCATCAGCTCTCTAGCCTCTCTTTCAGTGTGTATCAAGTAGGATTTCTTAGCCCATGACAAATCTTCCTTCAATAATTTATCTGGTGAGTTAAACAGCTCAGGACGTCCTAATTGCGTTGCTGTCCTTTTAACGTAACTCAACCAGGGAATACTACTTGCTCTGTCCAAGGCTAGGCAATCACGCATGATCTCACGGTTCATTTCTAATTCAGGATTGGTCCAAGTCATTATCCATTTAAGCAAGGGGGCCATTCCGATCAAGTCTGACACAAAACCGATGCCAGTTTCTTGGTGGATAATATAGGAGGGTGTTGATTGTGGAACTGATAACAGACTTCTCAAAAATTTATTTTCCACTATTTGAAGGTCCTTAACTTCCTTATATTCCCAGATTTCAGAGCCGTAATTTGAAATAGCGATACATTTTGCTCTGTATATGTTTGGCATTGCTTGCACTGGCTTCGCCCCTAACCTACGCGCAAAATCAAGAACCGCTACTGTCGATCTAGCCATAGCGTTTCTTTTGGCCTTCTTTTGCGGTACCCATGTACCCCTATCATCGAATAGGACACCTAAGTACGAAAATGTAGTTACCCTAGATATTTAGTTTCATTCACAATAATGCGTTTTGGGTTTTCTAGGTTTAGAGCCCATAATCATTGTGTGAGATTTAGAGAAATTTACATTTAAATCCAGCGATCTCATCAAGTCTGCAAAAGAGCTTAGGAGACACTGTAGGCCAACCGCTGTACGGGCTAATAGGGCGGCACGTCAGGATATAGGAGTGCTGGTATCAGTCGTTCCCCCACACGTGGAATATCTTTGCTGGCTCCACCCAAAACTGAATCTGAATTGTTAATATAAAGGGTGACCAATAGGGGGGCTAAGATGCATCCCTGTCTAACTCCTCTGATAATGCTTATACCCTGCATGTGATTGCCCCTTTGGTCAAATCTTACTGTGGCCGTAAGGTCCCTGTGCAAATCGGATAAAAAATGTAGTATGTTCTTATCCATGCCCAGTTTGAGTAATAAAACCCATAGTGTGGATCTGTTCACTCGGTCAAAGGCAGAGAACAGATCCATAAAGGCCAGGTGCAGTGTCCCTTTCTTGGCAATGCTGTATTCCCCTGCTAACAGATGCAGGTTAAGGCCCTGGTCCATGGTATCCCAACGTTTCCTGAATCCGTATTGCAGGTTTGATAGTACATTGCAATCATTTAGCCAGTCTGTCAGTTTACTAAGGATCACTCTTCCTAACACTTTAACTGCTGAATCGATCAGCGATATTGGCCTATAGCATTGTGGGTCTCCTCGCTGCCCTTTTTTAAAAACTGGAACAATAATTGACTTGGGACCAGGATCTCGGCAGCCCATACTGACATGCCATATTAAAAACATGTGTTAGTATTTTTTACCATAATGTCACATTCAACTTAAAAAGGTCAGCCGGAAGACCATCCGGTCCAGGAGCTTTGTTACTTGTCATTTGGGTAATAGCCACGGCTACTTCCTTTTCAGTGAAAGCCAGACTATAAGCCTCGACTGTGGGCGGTGTGCCTGAGAGTCCCTGATCATCCTGGTCACCATATATGTGTTTAAAGTGGTTGAACCACTGCTCCTCCAGTATGTTACATTCCACTGTACTCCCCCTAATGCCAGAGAAGAATGGTTTATTGACAATTTCCCAAAACTTGGCACTATTCTTAATAATGTCTACGGACAGTAAATCGTTCCAGGCATCGTGTTTGATTTCTATTTTGGATGTGCGTATGGCCGGCTTCTACATTTTCCTAAGTGCGGCTATTGAAGTTCTATCTCAGGGTTTTTGCTTTAGCGCAGAGAGTAGCTTTTGGTGGGCAACTGTACAATTGTGATCAAAGCAAAACCAAAGGGGATTATGGACGGAGTGTTGAACATTGCAAGCACTCACCCCCAGTCAACTGATCTGGGTTTAATCCACCATCATTCTTTAGCTCACTCCGCCACCCCAGTTCAGACATGGCCATATGCAAATCAGTCTGACCTCTGTGCCTCATGGGAACAGTCCAGCCCGAACTGCTAAGCCATGTCTTCCCTGGACCGGAAACAAGCATCCTGGGACCGGTTTCTGGCTTACAGCCGTCATCAGCCAGGCTATCTTGAATCCAGTGGCAAAGTGAGCAAGGGACCCACGCCTGGGCATACCCTGCCAACTTAGGGCGAACATAGCAAAACCAAAGGGGATGACGGACGGAGTGTTGAACATTGCAAGCACTCACCCCCAGTCAACTGATCTGGGTTTAATCCACCATCATTCTTTAGCTCACTCCGCCACCCCAGTTCAGACATGGCCATATGCAAATCAGTCTGACCCTGTGCCTCATGGGAACAGTCCAGCCCGAACTGCCAAGCCATGTCTTCCCTGGACCGGAAACAAGCATCCTGGGACCGGTTTCTGGCTTACAGCCGTCATCAGCCAGGCTATCTTGAATCCAGTGGCAAAGTGAGCAAGGGACCCACGTCTGGGCATACCCTGCCAACTTAGGGCGAACATAGCAAAACCAAAGGGGATGATGGACGGAGTGTTGAATATTGCAAGCACTCACCCCCAGTCAACTGATCTGGGTTTAATCCACCATCATTCTTTAGCTCACTCCGCCACCCCAGTTCAGACATGGCCATATGCAAATCAGTCTGACCCTGTGCCTCATGGGAACAGTCCAGCCCGAACTGCCAAGCCATGTCTTCCCTGGACCGGAAACAAGCATCCTGGGACCGGCTTCTGGCTTACAGCCGTCATCAGCCAGGCTATCTTGAATCCAGTGGCAAAGTGAGCAAGGGACCCACGTCTGGGCATACCCTGCCAACTTAGGGCGAACATAGCAAAACCAAAGGAGATGATGGACGGAGTGTTGAACATTGCAAGCACTCACCCCCAGTCAACTGATCTGGGTTTAATCCACCATCATTCTTCATCTTGTGTGTTTTGCATTTCGCCCTAAGTGGGAAGGGTATGCCCAGACGTGGGTCCCGTGCTCACTACGCCACTGGAGTCAAGCTATCCTGGCTGATGAAGGCTGATAGCCTGAAACCGGTCCTATGATGCTTGATTCCGGTCCAGGGAAGACATGGCTTGGCAGTTCGGTCTGGACTGTTCCCATGAGGCACAGGGTCAAGACTGATTTGCATATGGCTATGTCTGAACTGGGGTGGCGTGGTGAAGCAAAATAACGATGGATTAAACCCAGATCTGTGACTGGGGGTGAATGTTTGCCAATGTGCAGCATTCCGTCCATCATCTTGTGTGTTTTGCAATTGTGATCAAACCACCTCTCTCCACCATTTAAAAATTCCCTGTTGGTATATGTAAGAGCTCTGGCCACCTGTTTGCAGATCCTGTCATAAGCTGTAAGAATTTCTACGTCCCTTGTCGTACCATCTAGGCAGAGGTCTATCTCATTCCCAAGGGTGTCTGAAAGATCATTTAAAAAAAGGTCCAGAACCACCTTACACCATTTAAGTCTGCAGCTTTGATCTTTTGCCTTTAAAATAGGAACGGGAACGATCCTCCCTATTTTGGGGGTGACCCTAATGCCCCCTGTTAATGTGAGGTGTATAGGATTATGGTCGCTAAAGTGTGACCATTGGGCAGCATAGGCTAATACCAGCGGTAACAAGGCTGTGTTAATAAAGATATAATCAATTGTGGAGTTCGCGCCCCTTCCCTTAAAGGAGGGGATACCAGCCTCGTCATTCGTAGGATTAGGGTATGATAAGCCAAATTCCGCTAAAGTAACCTCTAGAAACCCGCCTTGTTGTGTATGTTCGAAGTGTGTCTCTGAGTGATTACCAGGGCCCAGGTTATCAGTGACATGGCAGTTCTTTGTACACAAGTGTAAATTAAAATCACCTAATATAATAACCGAATAAGGTGTAGTTTGCTTTTCCCTATATGAGTCTAGAAAGCGATTCAAACTCCTTGAATGTTCATTCACAGAGGTATCTTTCAAATGAATTATAAAAATTAACAACAAGTACTTTAGGCGTATTGATAGGCATTATCTGAACCACAAGACAATTACCGGACCCAGAATCCAGTTTGCAATGGTTACCTCTGACATTTAGGGGAATTAGGGTTGTTAGACCGCCCTTTGGTCTACCAGCTACGGAGGGCCGAGCGGGCTCAGAGTAAGTTGTATAGCCATCCAACCAAAGGGTATTCTCGATTTCCCAGGTCTCTTGAAGCCCAACCACATCAAACTCCCTTAATAAATCATGCCACCTAGCGTCATCTGTTTTGTTTCTTACACCTGCTATATTCCAGCTGAGTACCTTAGAGTGTTCATTTGTTCTAGCTTCCTCCCCCATTATGGGGCAAGTAGTAGAAATACTCGGGTTGACCCTGTGCTGTCCATGCTTAGGGGAGCAATTTGTTAGTCAGTTGTTAGTATCTAGCTGACTCAAAGGGGAGAATCTATTTGTTAGTTCAAGCCTATTTTCTACTGTCCTCCCTCTGGTTACTTCAGCTGGGTTTGAGTGACATATAGGTGGGTAAGAAGAGCCCAGCAAGAGGGGAAACCATCACTGTTCTTAAATCTAATACCTGGCCCATTACTGACTAACCCTGAAAAGTATCTCAACAGAGCTGTGGAGTCTTTGGCCTGGTTCTCCAATACTGGGCGATAGAAATAACCTAGTGGGAGCGCATTAATACCACCCGAGCCTTGGTTACAACCTTCTTGGAATAGCCAACCCGCAACATTAATCTGGTCAAAATTGATAACAATACAATCACCCTCTTCTGATTTAGAACACCGGCCACCCATCCCGCCCGCCTGGCCATTATGATGTGTGAAGATGCTCTGGTCCCCCCATCCGACAGTTTTTTACACCAGGATTTTACTTTACGGATGAGCTCTTCTGTGGTTTCAGTTGTGTTATCTTTGAGAGGGGGTACCTCTGTTAGCACTGCTACTAGAGGAGTAGCCTCAGGTGGTAAATGAAGCCTACATCTATTACCAGACCAAAGTATGGGTGAATTACTAGACTCTATCAGGGGTGAAGATTCTGACAGCGGGTGGGACCCCAGATGATTTGGATTTGTGACCACCTGTCTAATTTCTGTGTTTTTCCCTATGATATCATTGTTGGGCTTTAATGGCCCAGGGTGTAGGGTATTACATTGCACCCCCCTCGTGGACGCCACCTTTTGTGTGTATTGGGTATTTTGGACGCTATTAGGCACGTTATACATTACATTTTTGCCCTTGACCCTAGGGCTAGAGTCCGCCAGTTCAGCTAATTGAGACTCTATTCGTGACAACTTCTCCATCATGCCTTCTAAAACATTCTTGAAACATGTGATTAAGTCCTCCCTGAATGTCCCAAGGAATGTCTCCAGGCGTGACGGGACAAGGGCTCCTACTACTGTATTGAGGTGAGAAAGCAGCCGGTCCTCCTGGGCAAAAGTTCTTTCACCCCCTCCTGAGTTGGAAGATCAGTTGTAGTAGTACCCAGCTTCGTGCCTCTTTTCCTCCTTTATTTGTTGGGGGCCTTGTTCGTGGGAGGGGATGTATTCCTAGCAAGGCCACCCCCTTCTTTGGCCAGCGGATCCTGTGGGAGAGTCAACGAGCTTTGCTTGACCTGTGTGGGAGCGCACTCCTCCACAGTTATGTCAGTGTCAGTGCCTGAGGTAACATGCCATGGCGCTACTATAGGAAGGGTGTTTATAGATGCTGCCTCTGCCCCCAGGCCTAGCTGCTCCTCTACATTATGAATCTCGTCTGTTAATTCCCCTACTGCTGTTGTTAGGTAAGATATGATGGAAACACAATTACGTGGCACTTTTGCCTTCGCTTTGTCCAAATCAGTACTACATGGAAGTTTGCGCTTACCCATGATGACTTCTAGACGAAAGAGGGGTGGCCCAGCCTCTGTTGGTAGCAGGCGGGCCCGCCCTTGGCCCAGGCTTTGCCCGGGCACTCCCTCGTCTCGCGCTGCGGGAGCCCTGCCGTGAACTTAAGCGCCTCAACTCTTAGCGCCTCCGTTGCTAAGAGTTGTGTCCACTTTGAAGCCGTGCTCAGACTATCATCCGAGATGTCCGAAAGTAGTTTCTGATAAAAAAAGCTAATAGTTACTGTATTAGATAAGGAGTATAGACAAGCAAGAATTTCAGGTGGATCATGATCAACAATCAAGTTAGAGCCGCGGCCTAAGTAATCCCTTACTTAAAGGTACTTAAAAAAGGAATTATGTGCAAGCCCGTACTCTTCCTGTAATGAGGTGAAGGTCCTAAACCCTTTCGAATCATACAGTTGCCTGAGCTTATATATCCCTTTTTGTAGCCACGTCTTTACAACCAAGTTGTGAAAGATATCTGGAAATAGGGGATTAAACCATAAGGGAGTATGCAAGTGTAAGGTAGGCAGCGAGTACCTAAGGCTTATCTCCCGCCAAATCCAACTGCATCTCTAACTACCTTCAACCTAACCCTTTTGAAGTAGTTAGGGTTCGTCATTCGGTGGAGTGTATATCTGACATCTGGACCAAGCGCTAGTTGATATCCAAGCATAGTTATACCAGCCTCAAATCCTGTCAAAAGCCTCCGTATCCTACCGGCGAACGCAGCTCAAAAGTATAACTTAAAGTCAGGTAGGTTAAAGCCCACTTGCCTATACTGAAGTTTAAGAAACTTAATGGCGCCTTGCCTACTTATAGCCCCAGATAAAGATGCCGATTATACCTTCAAGCCGTTTAAAAAAGAATCAGGGACGCGAAGTGGTATAGCACCAAATAAGTATAAAAAATGCAGAAATATATTCATCTTGATGACATTACACTGCCCCAAGATGCTGAGAGGTAATCGATGCCAAGCCCGTAATTTCGCAGCTACAGTTTTCAACAGAGGCTTGTAGTTAAGTGGAATAATCTCTTCCACAAGTCCACTTAACCGAACACCCAAATAAGTAGCCGTCACAGGCGACTGAATACGTGCTTGAAAGTTCAATATAATCTGTGTTTTGGACAAATTAAGCTTATATATGGAGAAAGAGCCAAATGATTCCGCTTCCCTTGATATACTCTGCAGTGATGCCAGCGGATTGATGGCGAATATTGCGATGTAATCGGCGTAAGCCGTGACTTTTAACTCAACTTAGTTCATCTTTACTGATTGTATACTATGGTTACCTAAAAGATGTCTAATATATGGTTCGATATTTAAAGCACATAACATAGGGGATAATGGGCATCCCTGACGTGTGCCTCTGTATATAAAAAATTGAGAAGAATGGATTCCCCCAACGATAACCTTAGCAATAGGATTTTTATAAAGCTTCTGAATCATTGTAATATACAGGGTACCAAGTCCAAATGTGGCCAGTGTTTCCCATAGTATTTCCCAGTTAACCCGGTCGAACATGTTTTCGGCATCTAGCATTAGCATGGCGATTTGCTTTTTCAAATTCCCTGCCACATCGAATGCTGTTATCGCCGCGTTAATATGAGAGACTGTATCTCTACCAGGAACAAATCTATGTTGTTGTATGTAAATTATGAAGACAAGGAGCCAATCGCATCGCCAAGATTTTAGAGTAAACCTTGGTATCATCATTTATCAGTGATATAGGTCGGTATGAACCTCTATCCTCCGGGTGTTTTGTCTTTTTTTAAGGAACACTACCAAGTTTGTCGAGCCCCAAGAAGCTGGAGCATCCCCACCATTTACCATATGGCTGCATAAGTCATTGAATTCCGATATTAGAATGTCTTTAAACACCTTATAGAATTCAAGTGGTATCGCATCATCCCCAGCAGCCTTACCAACGGTGAGATTATTAATGGCATCTTCAATCACATTGGGGGTTACATCTCGTTGGAGTAGCTCTTCCTGCAAAGTATCTAGACGGGGTAGATGACTCCTTGTCAGATAATCGGTCAGCATGTCAAAATCGAAGCCAGACGGCTTACCGTAGAGTTCTTGATAAAAAAGCTTGAATTGTTCCACTATATTAGGAGGATCATCAGTACCCCTTATAAGTTTGATACAGTTCTGTGCCCTTTTATCGGCAATTTGATGAGCTAAGAGACTGCCGACCTTGTCACCGTTTTCATATTGGTATGTTCTATTCTTCTGGTAGCTAGCGGCAAATTGCTCATTCAGGCCTCTATTAACCTTTAGCCGTCTTTCTATCAATCTGTGATATACCTCCTGTTCACTGGAGCTATGAGTCAGGCTTGCCTGAGCATGAAGTTTCTCAAGTTCCAGACACTCTGCCCGCCATTGCGTTGTCTATTGCTATATAGCACTATTCTTCTTCACACCAAACTGTAATGTTACTCCTCTAACATATGCCTTCATACAGTCCCAAACCACAGCTACCGAGGCAGACTTTTTATCAATACGGAGAAATTCTCTTAATAGCCCTCTAACATAAGATTGGTACTCTATATCGGATAATAGATGCTGTGGAAAAGTAAATTGATGGCGATTCGTACCCTGATCCTTTGTACCAAGGATAGTCAGTGTTGGACTTGGCCCTTTTTAGCAGGTTCACCCCTAAACTTTTTGCCTGGTCTGTGACCTTGTGTGTCAGTAGTTTTAAGTCTCTGGGCACTTTAGCACTGTGGGCCAGTGTAAAGTGCGTGCGCGCTGAGTGCGTGTGGTGAGATTGTCCTGCCCTCCCATAGGAATGCATGGGGGATATGTGTGTCCATGGTAATTCCTGGTGTGAGAGGAGTGCAGGGGCGAGTTTAGTATGTGCGAACTCGTGAGAATAAATGCTGCGCAATGGTGTGCGCAGATTTATTGTGACTGGTGTAGAAATGCCACTTTTAGAAGTTGGCATTTATGTGTGCTCTGTGTCTGCCTGCCTGATGTGAATTGCATGTCTGGCTTTGTGAGTGACAGGGGCTGGGAGGTGTGTGTGGCTCCTGGAGGGGCAGGGTGAGTCAGCGCAGTGGTGAATAGAGAGATCTGCATCTAGATGGGAGGGAGGAGTTGCACCTGGGACCTGAATAGGGCTGTGCCTTCCCTCCACAATGCTGGCTCCACCCCCTGTGGTGCGTCTGATGTCCCTAGCCTGTCCTGTGAAAGGAGAGAGGAGCTGAGCAAAACAAAGTGCTCCAAAGCTCCCCCAAACCAGTTGCGTCTGGTTTTTCCCCAGCCCTGCACCTTTACACAAAGGGAAAAGGGTGTATAAAAGAAGGGGCTGTGACCCCATGTAAATGTTCAGTGCCTGATCCAGAACCTGCGGGGCGTGCTGCTGCTGGGGCCCAGGAGGACCTGCCAGGAGGGCTGCCTCCCTGGGCCCAGCATGCCCCCTCCCCTTGATTCCTACAGACATTTTGCTGTATCCAGCGCCTCGTGGGCGCTATGCTGGATTCTTCTTTGCCCTAGGGAAAAGGAGGACGTGTGGGATGCGCAGCGCTGGGCTGCCGCCCTTCGAGAGGGAATCCCGATGTGAGGGATTCCCCCGTGATGCGGGAAACAGCGGGTGCCCACCCCGCTTATTGGATCCTCATTGCGGGTGCCCACCCCGCTTGTGAGTGTGTTTTTGTGGCGGGTGCCCACTCCGCATCATTTGCCGTCTGTGGAGCTCACCGCCACGGCCCGATTGAAAAATGGCCGCCGACCCGGAAGCCAGGCAAAGTTCGCCTGCCTCTGGGCGGGGCCGGCGGCAGAACCGGAAGAAGTGCCCGTGACGGAGCGGGGCTCCCGTGAGCAGATGGGAGCCCCGGTGCGCAGAAGAGAAGCCCCGGGTCCCAGGAGGGGGCCCGGGTGAAGCTGAGGGAAGCTTCAGGCAGGCGGGAGCCCACCCCACCTGTATGGAGGCCGCCAGAGTGGAGGCGGGGCTCTCGTGAAGAGAGGGAGCCCCGCGGGTTGCTGCCGCCATGAGCTACGGCGAGATCGCCGGACCGGAGGAGTCCCCAGCAGAGAACCCGGTGAGTGGGGCTCCCCCATTGTCCCTGGTGTGTGCAAGGTATAGTGCCAGTTTCCGAGCGGACCCGCCAGAGAGCGGGCCGCTCCAACGAAGGGGGGAGTGTTAATTCCAAAGAGCCCAGTGGGGGCTCCCAGATCGGAGCGCATTGTCGGCGCTCGTGCTCCCGCCCCAGCTGCCCCGCCTGACAGTGGGCAGCAGCCACGTTTTTGCCCGCATCCCTTTTGCTACCGAGTCCCAGTGGGGACCCCGAGGGCACAGAGGTGCCAATGTCCGCATTTGGGTGTCCCAGCTGCACCGCACCAGCGCGGGCAGCTGCAGCGAAAGGGGCATTTTGAATGGTAGAGTCCTAGTGGGGACTCCAGAGGGCACAGTGAGTGCCAGGCCTTCTTTGCATTACAGCTGCACGGCAAGTAGCGTCAGCTGCAACGTTTAGGCCACAGTTCTTTGGGGGCATTTTGGTGTGAGACAGGAGTGAGATGCACTCCTCTGCCCCAGTACTTTCACAGCTGGACGGCAATTAGCGTCAGCTGCCACGTTTAGGTATGCGCAATTGCGCACTTGCGAACTCCGCTGCATTGGCAGCGCGCCCTGACATTTTGGACACAGGGCATTTGAGCCCCTGTGGGAAGGCCAGTTGGCCAGGGGGACGGTTAGGTTTATAGGGCGCCAGGCCCTAATGTGATTTATGTGGTGCTAGGAAATGTGATTCATGTACTATGATTTACGCACCCTGATTTATGCCTCTAACTGTGGTTTATGTATGAGGTTATTTGCATACTGTGGGTTATGCTAGTGAGATTATTCTCTACTGTGAGTTATGCCCCTAATGTGAGTTATGCTTAGGATGTTATTGTCTAATGCGTTTAGACTTATGAGATGATTGCATAATGTGAATATGCTGGTGAGGTTGGCGCAGAATGTAATTCGCGCCTGATGTGATACTGTGCATAATGTAGTTTATGTTACAGGCTGATGCTAAGTACAGTGGTTACCAGTGATTACTGGTTGTACGTTCATGATGTGTTCTACATTTATTATAAGTACTACCTATACTAAGTTCGCTTTGTGCTGGTTCTGACCGTGGTCCAGTTGGCCCTGTCAGGTGTAAATAATTCCCTTGTAAATATGACCTAGTGCCAGGTGGCACCATGTATATTGTGTGAGTACTATTCTAATGTGTTATGAGAATACAAAGGCTATTTTTGATATAACCTTGTGTGGAGTTCCTTCTTGTGGTGTGCCTGGTATGTTGTTGATGTGTGCGTGCGCAAACGCTTTACACATTGCCTCCGGGATAGGCCTGACTGCTCGTGCCAAGCTACCAAGGGGGTGAGCAGGGGTTATCTTTGGCGTGTAACTCCCTTGCCCTGACTAGAGTGGTGGTCTCTGCCTGGCTTTGGCGCAAGCCTTAGCCAACCAGAGATCCCATTTCTAACAGTCAGCATAATGGGGTTATGATCAGAGGTGCTTTTTGGGCAGACCTCCATCTGAGCATCTTTAACTAGATGTTGCTGAACATCATGTCTATGCGAGAATCGTGTTTATGGGGATTTGAATAGTACGTGTACCCGGGTTCGGCTGGATGCAGTATTCTCCATGCATCGACTAATCTATGTAAGCGTATAAGTTCAAAGATAGCTGTTCAAGTTTTAGCCATTCCCACCTGTGCTCTAGCATTTAGAGTATCGATATTATATTCCATTACACAATTAAAATCCCCCATTACTATTACCTGACCCCTATAATCGAGTAACTCCAGACTTAGTTGTTCAAAGATACTGGGGTCATCCATATTAGGGCCATACACTACACATATAGTAGCCTCATACCCCATAAATGTCAGATGGGCAATGGCCCACCTACCCTTGGCATCTGCTGTGCTTTTCAGTAGGTTGACCTTCAAATTTTTTGACTTCATTATGGCTACTCCCCGAATTGAGATTGATTGTGACGTACATACAATGGTATCATACCCCAACTGTTTGAGCAAGGCCCGATCTTTATAGGCAAGATGCGTTTCGATTACCCCCAGTATATGTGGTTTAAATACTTTCAGTTCTTCTTTAACTAATAGTCTTTTCTTGATCTGATTAAGACCTGCAACATTCCAACACATGAATTTTACTGCAGCCACTCTTAATAATAGTTGATTCCGACGTCCCCCCCACACTTTGGTCCACAAATTTTGCTCTTTCAAGATATGTTTTACTGCTGAAACCACTTCCAATAGATTCCTGTTTTCCCTCCCCCACCCTTTTGCCATAGCCACATTCCTGACTCTTGAACCCCACCCAACCCGCCCACCCCCTTCCTAGAAAAGGAGACAACCCCTCCTTGACTGTCCATGAATTGACAGCCAATTGGGAGCCCCCCCCCCCCAGGGATTCCACCACCACCAACTAACTCCCTGTTAGCAGACAGAAGAAAAGAAGAAGAATTTAGAGAATAATGACGAAGATATACAGCTAATGGATTAGAAGGAAAAAAATCAGCTGAAGAGAAAGAAACATCCTTAGGTGTCCAACTTAGGGTGAATCAATGAAGGAAGATGGCGGACTGACTCAGCAGTAGGGAGCCCTCCCGGGGATACCTCTACTGCCAAAAAACTCCGAAAACTTCGGCTGGCTGATCGGACTAGATCAGATGTAGATTTATATAATTTGCAACGGACTAGGAAACGGTTTTTATCAACGGCTTTTATAAACGGCGTCCATCTTACCAGATGTGGGGTCTGTGGTTTTTTCGCCGAAGAAGCCATCTGTTGAAGCTCCGTGAGGCCAGGTGGCGGACAGGACTCGGCGGCTGTGGCTCTGGGCTTAGAGCGACTGGTCTTTACCTTTCAGAGCCTCTCAACGCTTTCACCGCATGGCTCCTCCCAGAGGTACGGCACAGCGAGGAGGACGCGGTGGACGAGCAGCAGGTGAGACGCAGCACCATGCGGTGCAGGGCAATGAGGCCACCGAAAATGTCTCTGTCTCCGATGCGGATCTTGGAGAACACTCAACCCATGGAGGCAGGACGACTGGACCCCGCTCTCGTGTCGGGAAGCCAATCCCGAGGCTTCTCCACTCCGGGAAGGTATCGGAGTTCCTGTGCTCACCCGGGGGAGGGGAGGGGACCTGGCGGTGTTGATTAACGTACTAGAGACGACTGTGGCGATGCTGGGAAGAGGCGTAGCCGACCCTGAGGAGATTTTAGGTGTGCCTGGGAGCGAGGAGCCTGGTGGCAGTAAGGAGGCAATCACACAGCCCCAGCATCTGGACTTGGAATACCTCCCTCACCCAGGTAAAGATGGCTCTACAAATTACAATATTACTTCTGAGGGTCTTGATGTTTTAACTGTAATTGATATGGATTAGAGAACAATGGCTGAGGTTTGCAGGGGCAAGCATGGAGGTGGGCTCTCTCTCCCAGTAAGGGCTCTGGATGGAGGACAAGCAGGTCCTGAACTGTCTATTACACCTAGTACAGGTTCAACAACTACCCTGGTGCAGCTCACTAATGGGGGTAGTGAAGGTCAGGAGGAAGCCACAGAAACCAGTATTTCATCATTGATATCCCAATCTGGGGTAGTACCAAGTTCCATAGTCTTACTGGAGGCTGGCTCTGATATACAGATGGACGAAGCGCAATTATCAATACGGCCTGAGCCACATCAGGAGGATAAGGAAGAAGAGAACGTAGGCAAGAAGCTGAAAAAAGCTAAGGCACAGAAAGTCCGAGGAGGCAAAAAAAGAAGATAATGCTCAAGACAACTTGGCATTTACTCTCCTAAAGGGGCGTGCTAAGAATAGTCCCTTGCGGAAATGGGTGACAGCTAAGGGCAAAGTTAAGGCTATAGCCTCTTGACTATCTGGCCTTGGGTCTGCAGTACTTCCTGATCCTCCAGAACCATCCGCTCTGAATACTGAGTGTTGTCCAACTCATGGTACTGACTGCGGCCCGGTTGACAATACAAGCTCTGGATTAGATGGAAAATATGGCCTTTCAGGGGAGAGTTCGACTGGCCTCTCAACACAAATTACAAATGTATGAGTGAAACAGATGAGAATCTCCTCCATTAACTTTTTTATTAATTTTTTATATTTGTCTTTTTGTTGTGGTTCTCTCTTTGTTAGTGTGTGACTACAAAGGACCCTACCTCCTCCGTGACCATGATGCTGGTATCCACTAAAATCGATGCCGTTCTGTCATGACCAGAGGGCTGACTAACATCCTTTGTGTGTCTCACTGGCATTTTTTATCAATAGGGTGCACGCAATGACTGTATGTATTGTTATATGTTCAATACTTTTGGAAAAAGGTTTGCTACTTTCACGAGATGTTGTAGAGAAACCTAATTTAGTCACTAAGTAGAACTGGCACAGGGGGCCTATACTGATATACTAACGGTCTACTATGACTTAATCAGCCAAGCACTATCTTGCAAGCAATCTCCTCGAGAACGAGGGGAAGACTCATGACAACACTGAGATTGTTTTGATAGCCGTTGAACACTATTTGTAATCCATCTACTTATAAGAATCTTTTACAAATGTCTGCGATGTTGACAAGACAAGTCGGAAGCAGAACACAAATTACAAATGTATGAGTGAAACAGATGAGAATCTCCTCCATTACCTTTTTGATTAATTTTTTATATTTGTCTTTTTGTTGTGGTTCTCTCTTTGTTAGTGTGTGACTACAAAGGACCCTACCTCCTCCGTGACCATGATGCTGGTATCCACTAAAATCGAGGGTAAGGGACATACACGATAAATGTCATGTATTGTCCACAACGCTATAAACTAAGAAAATAGATTAACACAGGCTATTAGCCATAGCACTATAGTTCACATAGGACTCTCCATAATTTGAAGAGGGTTTTTAATGATCACTTGTATGAGCACGACCTTAGATGTCTTCAGTAATCTGATGACCTGATTTTTTCCTAATGTACCATCAGGTCACCTTGGTAATCTTTGTATCTTGTTTTGTTTCTCTTTTATATTTCTCTAATGTAGGTTTCAAGTTTCAACTAACATACTAACAGGTAGGATAGTGTGGTAGGGCCTAAAATTTGGAGACCTCCTTGACCAACCTAATTAGTCTGAACAGGAGATTAGTTAGGAATACTTCACCAATAGGGATCCACACACCCTGACGAATGCCCCAGACCTTACAGGCTATTAATGATGGGCGTAAACATGTTGGCAGGTAGCAGTTGGGTGTGAGTCATTGTACTCCATTACCCAACCAATATTGACTTTTTAACCATACCTAGTGTTCCACTGAATAAAGGTATTTCCCTTAGGCACACTAAGGTATTTTTAAAATATTCACTCGGATCCCCTGTCTTGTGGTGTTGTCCAGGTAGATTTATGTAAGAACTCCCTCCTATCTAGGCAGTCCTCAAGGAGGTTGAGTCCGCCTTGGTGGTACTGTCCTACCAGTGTGGGGAGAGGATTCCTATGATGAAGCATGACACTAAAAAGTGTGTGAGGTTTCCTCTTCCATTAAGGATGACTTTCCACAGACAGTAATTGAAGGTTTACGTTTTGCTGAGTCTATATACGTGTCAGAGCCAACAATTTTGGAGCACTGAGTACACGGCACTTTAATTTTTGATAATAATTGTCACTGTACACTTATGGTGTGTTAGATGTTATGCGAAGGGACGTACGGTGTCATACCCTTCTCTTCTCCCTAATTGTGTTCCATGTCATACCAATATTCTGAAGACCACAAACCGGTTCTGGTGGAAAACTTTGCAAACCCAAAATAAACCGTTTACAGGGCTCAGGACTACAAAAAAAAATATATATATTAAAATGTGTTTATACACGGCCCGAGAAAAAACGGGACTAAAATGCTCTGCAAATGTAAAAACATTAAAGTATGTATGTGAAGATACAGGAATGAAAATACCTAACCAAGAGTGAGGCAAAACCATGTTCAAGTATGCATGTTCCAGGGGATCAAAGACGCCCTTCCCCTAAAGCAGATGGGGGCCTATAGTCAGCATTTGTATGGGTAGGATGAACACTAAAAATTAACGACCCCCCCCGCTTGCTATACTTTTTTTCAGGCCAAACAGGCACTTATACCAAAACAAGACCTACAACAAATTCAGACAACTTGTGATAGATTCATTTGGCAGAAAGGCAAACCGAGGATAGCCAAAAAGGTTTTGCAGAGTTAACGGGAGAGTGGCGGTCTTGATCTACCAGACATATAGTGGCAGTGACTCACACAGAAAATACTTAATATGGAGCCACAAACATACTTCTTGCATGTCCAGAGGAATTACTTTCAGACTAAATTTGCAGTCATCAGAGGTTATCAGTTGGCCAATATACTATAGAGTATACTGACCAACTGCGAAATTGATTTACCCACTCAAGAATTTACCCTTTTACCAACTGTGAATCTGATCTACCCTCTTACTATGCCGAAGCCCAGCTTCACATAGCTTTTGACTGGTCTCTCATGGAGACTAAGAAACACTAAGCCATCATTAAAATACACTTGCTGGGGCAGTCCATGTGGGATGTGCTGTGGTTACCTAAGAATGTAAGACTGAATGTAGTGTATGTTTAAGATGTTACGAAAACCTCTGATGGTGGTGTGGATGAACTGACTAATCACACTTCCATAACGACATACCGCTCCCCCTTTACACACTTTTGCATAACCCAGACTTCGCGACCACCATGAATGCGACCAAGTTTGAGGCATGGCGTGAAGGTGACTGCCATGCTCGGAGACCTATTCCATCGACAGGAGTTCAAATCATTCACTCAGTACGAAATGGAGTTCAAAATCCCAGAGAATGACAGGCTTATTTATTGTCAGTTGCACCACTAGCATTTACACCCATTGAACAGAGAGGAGGGGACAAGGAAATTGATACGTTTTAAAACATTGCTACCTGTTGTAATGAAAGATGTCAAATAGCCAAGTCATGTAGATTATAAGATGTAGATCTATTGTAGAAGAATCACTTAAGTTACAAGTTAAGTCTAAATAGCCCCACCAGGAGCAGCCTCCTTGCTGCTAAGCCCACTCTCTCCAACATTCATACCAACCAGGCACTCATCAACATTCCATTACATCACACTCACACTGGCTGAGCAGCAGGGAACTGGGAACCATAGAGAAAATGCATAGCAACAACCACAGGTTACAACACATCTCCTCCCCTTAGAGAAACAATTGAAAATACCAACAGACGTAAGATGGAAATAAACAATGAATCAGTCCCCTAATTATTCAACCTAATAAA
The DNA here is from genome assembly GCA_963921515.1 of Calotriton arnoldi. Taxonomy (NCBI): domain Eukaryota; kingdom Metazoa; phylum Chordata; class Amphibia; order Caudata; family Salamandridae; genus Calotriton; species Calotriton arnoldi. The sequence continues at coordinate 2,006,749 of CAWUFW010001397.1, forward strand.
TCATCAATTACAAAAGGACAAAAAATGGAAGTAAATGATCAATCAGTCCTATAAACATTTGACTCAAATAATCCAAACAGGTAATCCTTAACCCCTTAGCAAGGACACTCGCAGAATCACTAGGGTTCAACACAAACACTTACCCTATACTGCCCCTACTACACACAGTTAATCCTTAACCCCATAGGAAGGACACTTGCATCGTCACAAGGGTGCAACACACACCCTCACCCTATACTGCAAAATATGGCCCCCTAAACTTCTCTTTAATCCCTTAGAAAGGACACTTCGCAACACTAGGGTGAAATATACACACTCATTCTATACTGCAACACACAAGCTTCACACCTCACCACTTAAAATGTATAGGTTGCCTTCTATCTTTTGAAAAAACCCTGACCTTAGTTTTGGCTGTCTTTTGGTCTACTCCATTTTTAAGGTCGTTCTGAATAGCAATTAGTGTTGATTCAGCGCCTCTTCCAGGGCAGAAATAGTTTGTTTTAAAGTCAGAGAGAAAGGAGCTATCATTAATGAATTTTGAAACCTAGGTGAAAAGTGCTCTTTCTATAAATTTGCCACGGAATAGCTCATTTGCTATTAGTATGCAATTGCTGGGCTCTTGGGGGTCCAAGTTCTTTTTCTTTAGTAGTGGGCATATATATACCGTTTTTTAAGTCTTCTGGGAAAGCTGTTGCTAAGGATTTGTTGATCATTTTTCTGACTGATACAAGGATGTTCTTGAAGAATTGTGGGGGGAAAGAGTTATTAGGGCAGCCGACTGGTCTGCTAGCTATCACAAGATCTTGATATTCAGACATTGACAGTTCCTGGAAGAATAGCAGGGGTGGTGTTACCCTTTCACTGGAGCTGTTTATTGCAAGTGGGTTGGGGCATTATTTATTAGTTATTTTCTTGTGAGTTAAAAAGGTCTGGTAGCAATTCTGACACTCACTAAGACAAAACACAAGAATATTTAAGGAAATGGCTTATTTTATTAATTAAAGTCTTTAAGGAAAGGTAATTCACTGCAAGATGAGAAATTAATAATTGTATTATTTTACTGCTCAAATGAAAATGTCTGCAGAACAAATTACTTACATTTAAAGACACTTAATAACACTCTATCTAACTGCAGTTTTTTCACCTAAGAATACTCCTGAGACTTCAGAATGGATTTAGGAAATCTTGACCTCGGCGCGCCGATAGGTGGTGTCGACCGGGTCCTCTTTGGAAGGAATGTAACGGTGCACATATAAGCGTCACCCTGGCGCGTTGACATCAGATTATTTTGTGACCATTTCCATGTCAAAAATGCAGAGCCATGTAAAAACCAATGTTTTGACCAGTGTGCAGCATCTTATGGGATCTTTAGGGTGAAAAGCCTAGTTCGCAGAGAGGGGAGGAGGGGAGGGTCGGTGAGGAACCTGCGGTTAAATAGAGTCTCTACCAGAAAAGGCATTATCGAAGGTATATAACTTGTTCTTTTGATAGAGACCTGCGGATTCCTCACGTTAGAATAGATACCCAAGCAATAACTCCCCAGAGGAGGGTCTGTGAATTGGCTCAAACACAAAGGTCCTGGAGGACCAAGTGGCCAAAAGGCCCATCTCAACGGACCTGACTGTCCAAGCAGTAGTGCTTCGTAAATGTGTGGAATGATGCCCACGTAGCGGCTTAGCAGATGTCCAGGACAGGTACCCCACGATCATTTTTCTGACTGATACAAGGATGTTCTTGAAGAATTGTGGGGGAAAGAGTTATTAGGGCAGCCGACTGGTCTGCTAGCTATCACAAGATCTTGATATTCAGACATTGACAGTTCCTGGAAGAATAGCAGGGGTGGTGTTACCCTTTCACTGGAGCTGTTTATTGCAAGTGGGTTGGGGCATTATTTATTAGTTATTTTCTTGTGAGTTAAAAAGGTCTGGTAGCAATTCTGACACTCACTAAGACAAAACACAAGAATATTTAAGGAAATGGCTTATTTTATTAATTAAAGTCTTTAAGGAAAGGTAATTCACTGCAAGATGAGAAATTAATAATTGTATTATTTTACTGCTCAAATGAAAATGTCTGCAGAACAAATTACTTACATTTAAAGACACTTAATAACACTCTATCTAACTGCAGTTTTTTCACCTAAGAATACTCCTGAGACTTCAGAATGGATTTAGGAAATCTTGACCTCGGCGCGCCGATAGGTGGTGTCGACCGGGTCCTCTTTGGAAGGAATGTAACGGTGCACATATAAGCGTCACCCTGGCGCGTTGACATCAGATTATTTTGTGACCATTTCCATGTCAAAAATGCAGAGCCATGTAAAAACCAATGTTTTGACCAGTGTGCAGCATCTTATGGGATCTTTAGGGTGAAAAGCCTAGTTCGCAGAGAGGGGAGGAGGGGAGGGTCGGTGAGGAACCTGCGGTTAAATAGAGTCTCTACCAGAAAAGGCATTATCGAAGGTATATAACTTGTTCTTTGATAGAGACCTGCATGGATTCCTCACGTTAGAATAGATACCCAAGCAATAACTCCCCAGAGGAGGGTCTGTGAATTGGCTCAAACACAAAGGTCCTGGAGGACCAAGTGGCCAAAAGGCCCATCTCAACGGACCTGACTGTCCAAGCAGTAGTGCTTCGTAAATGTGTGGAATGATGCCCACGTAGCGGCTTAGCAGATGTCCAGGACAGGTACCCCACGTGCTGACAATGTAGTAGCTGCCTAGGCCGCAAGTCTTCAAGAGGCTGCTTCTTAGCTAATGCATAGCAGATTTTAATGCAGAGTACAATCCCATCAAGAGATCATCCAATGCTGCACAGCCTTGCACTTTTTTGCTCCAGTGAACCCAATGAAGAGGTGATCGTTGACCTCATAGTCTTTGGTGTGATCAAAGTAGAACAATAGGGCCCTCTTCGGGTCTAAACAACTGAGTCTCTCTACTTCTTTGGAAGGATGAGGTGGAGAGTATAACGTAGGCGCAGTGATACTCTGGCCGACATGAAACAGCTTGACAACCTTCAGCAGAAAGGAGGTCTGCATCCGAAGGACCAGTTTGTCAGGGAAAAAGCTGGTGTACAAAGGGTGAACTGACAAGACCATCCTGGCTGATGTAATGGCCACCAGAAACACAGAGTCAAGAGCTGCAGAGAACAGCTGTGTAGGGGCTCAAAAGGAGAACACATGCGAAACATGAGGACCAGATTGAGGCCCCATTAGTGACTTTAACAGGGAGGGTTTATGCAGCAGCTGCAGGAAAGCTGAAATAGCTGGCAGGAAACCCGAAACAGTGCCCAGGGTAAGGCCTTGCCAGGCTTGTGTGGCTGGGCCAAGTGCCTGCGGCAGGGGATGTCCAAAAACGTGTAGAGACTGAGGGGATTTCACAGAGTGCTCATAAGCGCAATTTTTTTTTATACGTTTTTAGGCTGACTCTGCTTTGGGTACCCACACAAGTGAGGTATCATTTTTATCGGGAGAGCTTGAGGTGAACACTGGGTGTTAGGAAATTTGTGCTGGTGCGGTGATCCCAGACAGAAATGTGAGGAAAATTATCTTTTTTGGACTCCCCGGGTTTTCAGAAATGTCTAGGTTTGGTAGGTTTCCCTAGATGGCTGCGGAGCCCGGGACCAACAACGCAGGAGACCCACTTGCAAAACCAGGTCGTCTTGTGCTAGATACTTTTGATGTCTCCATAATACGTTTTGGGCCGTTTCCGGTCGCAGGCACTAGGCCTACCCACACAAGTGAGGTACAATTTTTATCGAGAGACTTGGGGGAATGCTAGGTGGACGTAAGTCTGTGGCTCCTCGCAGATTCCAGAACTTTCCATCACAGAAATGTGAGGAAAATGTGTTTTTTTAGACAAATCTTGAGGTTTGCAAGGGATTCTGGGTAACACAACCTGGTGAGAGCCACACAAGTCAGCACACCCTGGAGTCCACAGGGTGTCCAATTTAACATTGTTTACAGGTTTGCTAGGTTTCCCTAGATGATGGGAGAGCTAGGGCCCAAAATCCCGAGCTAGGCACATTCCAAACAAGCATTGGCATAGCCAATAGGTCTCGCCTTTGGGACCGTATAAGTGTTTAGCCATGCAACAGTTGATGTTGTTGCACCAGGGATATTGTGCTGCATACCTAAATACTTATAAGGTCCCAAAGGCGAGACCTATTGGCTATGCCAGTGCTGAAGTGGTTGTTCTCCCCTCCCGGGGATGCTTCTGCCCCCCTTGACCACTCTGAATGCTTGTTTGATTGTTCAGACAGAAGGGTTTCCTTGAGGATTTCCCTCCCCTCCCCCCGGCATACTGGAATATATATCCTGGGGCCCAGAGTGATGCAAGAACTACAGTGGGTTACTGCATGCTTCCCTAGAGTTCCGACCCGCAGGACTGTTTTTGTTTTTTCCTTTATCCGAGTTCACGTAGTTTATACTTTTTATTTTTACAATATGGCGTTGCTGGGTTTAGTTCTCCAGCTCCTGTTAGGAAGCACATATATAGAGCAGTACATATTAAAGGATAGGAGAATAGACACAAATGTTAGATGCCAAACCTAATATCCAGAAGTAAGGGATACATATGGTCAACCTGGACCCGAGTTACACTGAAAGAAAAAGTTATTTGATTGATGTTTGCACCATGGTATGATTAATGTTTCCTCAGGCACAGTATTGTGTCTCTATGCATCATATATTATCCACTGGATTGGCACAATGGTGAAATGTAAACCGGTTGCCTAAATATGTGTACAGTGTACAAAATCCTGCTCTTATGTACATTTATGTCTCATTATTATTTTAAATGCCAATAAAAATATGCTTTAAAAAAATCTATAAGTGAGGTTTTTGTGGAGCGCAGCTCTTTTGATACATTACTTCAATGTGCTCTCAAACTCGAGAATTAACGAAAAAAGTCACACATGGAAGTGATGCCATGGGCTGTGGATCACACAATTTGGTCAAGTGGAGAAGCCGAGATTTGAGTCCAGAATTGCATATTGAGTATAATTCAGAGAGTGTAGGGTTACATCCTTCTCCAATCTGTTCAACATCAAAGGTCACTGCCTTGTGTTCAGGTATTCAATTAATGTTATTGGGCTAGTGCTAGTATATGGAACTCAATTAATAAATGTATAAATCTGACACCATGTACCTGAACGGTCATAAGATTTTCTGCTTAGAATGTTTCCACAGATACTGAAAATCAAACGCAGTGACAGGCAGCGCCGGTCTGACGTCAGCTGCAGGAGTGGCATCTGGGGGGCTCTGAGGCCTTTTGGTTTCTTTGCTAATTATCTAATTGTGGTCAGTGTGCTTTTTAAGTCACAGCCCTTCAAGAAGACCTGGGTGTGTGAGCGTGTCTTCAGGCAGATGGCCTGCCACGGTTTAAAACAGTTTTCATGAAGAAATCTGGGGGAATATTGTCCACTGCGTCCCTCACACACCAAAACCTGAGACACACACACACACACACACACGCACGCACGCACACACGCACACACACACACACACCTAGAAAAGCAAACGCATGAAGCAGTAACTTTAGAATTATTTGAGTTGTCTAAATTATTATCTAACAAACAGATAATTAGCATGCTCAAACTAGACAGGGAACAATGGGAAAGGGAAAAGAAAGAGATGAATTTGAGGACAGAAGCAAGTGATAGAACTAATGAAGAGCGAAGATACGGGGTGGGAGGCTGAACAGACGGGGCCATGGGGAGGAGGGAGAAAGATGGCGAGATGAGGAAGTGAACCGAAGGAACACGGATGAGAAGAGGGGATGCTGCAAACAGGAAGACAGGGCACCGAGGGGGAGAGAAGGAGGGGGAAAGATGGGAGAATATGCAGGGGTTCATGGAGAGAAAAGAGAAGGGACCAAAATAGGAGAACGTGACAAGGAGAGCAGAGAAGCACAGAGGACGAGGGGAGATAGAGAGGAAGATGCGACAGAAAGAAAAACACGTAGAGGAGAAATCGTAGAGAGAAGTCAGAAGGGAGGAGGGATGAGAACATTCCGGACAAAGGCACTCCAGGAAGGGGAGACGAAGGAGAGGCAGAAGAGGAATGGGGGAAATACAGAGGGTAAAAAAAAAAAGAGGCATGCAAAATAGAAGGAGAGAAAGGACAACCGAAGGGAAGGGGTAAACCAGAACAGTGAAAGCTAGCAAGAGGGAGACAATGTGAGGAGAGGGAGAACGTGAGAAGGATTGAGTGGGAAAGAGGACACAGAGGAAGATTAGAACAAGGACTGGGGCAGAGGAGTTGGAGAGAAAAGGATGAGAGAAGAGGGGAAAAGATTCAAAGAGTGAGGATGAAAAAGAACAAGCAGGGGGTGGTGAGACCGAGAGAAGGAGGAGCGAGGAGGTGCAGAGGAGTGGGGTCCTGGAAAGGGAAGTCCAAAACAGCGGAGGGGGAGAGGAGGATAAGTTGTGGAAGAGGGAAGTGCGGGCCTGGAGAAGAAGGAGGAGCGGAGACCTCCGGGATCAGAGAGTGTGCGAGCAGAGGCCGAGGGAGTCCGTGTTCAGGGGAAGAGATCAGACGGCTGCAGCTGCGGACTCGCCGCGAAGAGGGGACCGGAGCGCAGCAGAGAACTTAGAGCCAAGGAGGGGGGATCAGGAGCAGCCTCAAGGGACTCCCCAGAAAGGTCGGAGAGCCGCAGCAAGGAGTTCAGGGCTACTCACGCGACGACGGGGAGCAGCCGGTGAGAAGTGGAGATTTGAGGGCAGCGGCGGAGGACTCTCACTGTCCACCAGGGGTCGCGCTGGAGAGCTACGGAGGACTCGGACCCGCAGAAGGGTGACCCGGGCGCGTGCTGCAGCTGAAGACCCGCTGGAAGCAGATGAGTGAGCGCGAGACCCAGAGGAGGGAGAGGGCGTCGGGTGCCCGGGCATGGATGGGTGTGAGCGGCGTCTGGAAACAGAGGGTAAACTGCACCACATGAAACATGCTCAGTGCACAATGGCTTTTGCTTGCGGTTACCCGCACGGCCACCATGTGTTTCAATTATCGCGCCCGCGTCTGGGCACGATAATTGGAAACACATGGCGTCCATGCGGGTAACCGCACGGAAAAGGCCATTGTGCACGAGCGTGTGGTCAGCTTTCAAAAGCCCCTTACATAAAGTCTCGCAGAGCAGCGCTTGCGCGCTACTCGAGGCTCGACCTAAAAAAGGGTCAGTTTTTAGTGGAAAAATGTGATGTGTCCATAAAGTGTTCTAAAATGAAGAACACTGTGAAGAGAGTCCAGTAGATCCCCTACTGGCACACAGAGGCTAAATTAGATAATACTAATGCTCTTTTTGTGGTAGTGCTGGTGAGCAGTTAGGCTTATCAGAGGGTAGTATTAAGCATTTGTTGTACTCACAGAGCCTATAAATAAGACACACACACAAGAATAAATCTGAGGCCAATTTATATAAATATATATAAATTGTATTGAAGTACTTTCGGAGTTATGATTTTTCAAAGTTTGGAAAATATATCACTTTTGTGCGCAATTACGCACCATTGAAAACAATGAGGAAAAAGCAGAAAAATGCATATAAAATCAGGCAATGCTTTCACGAAGTTCACCTTCTCATTTTAGGTCGATGTCGGGACCAGGTTCAAAGTTCCAGCACGAGAATTTCGGGATCGTCACGGATCGGCCGGGAGCAGAGTTCTTGGAAGCTGGTGTACAAAGACTAAGGGGGCACTTGAAAAAACACTGCACAGGAGGATTTACAGGTAAGTGTGATCGGTCTCCTTGGAGGAAGGAGCCTGGGGACCATGGGAGCACAGCTGGCTCGTCATTACCAGGGCCGAGTGCAGAATAGATAGGTCAGTCGTGCGTCTTGCATCTTGAAGTCCTCGTGGTCAGAAGCAAGCAACTTGGAGAGGCGATCTCGGTACAGCTGGGCCACTCTGGAAGTGGGTTTCAGGGATCTTGGCGTCCCTCAATGGGTACTTGCTTCTGCATTCGTGGGAGTCCGGGTTGGCTCTTCTTCTCTGTGTTTGCAGTTGGGGGTCTGGTACCCTGGGGATTGGTACACCGCAGCTCCAGTAGGTACTGATGTCTCCAAACTTGGTGAGGAGACAGATTTGACCCTTCGGAGCTGTTGTACGTTTTCTTGCTTCGGTGCTGTGTCAAGCTCGTCGGGGAGCAGCAAGTCGACAAAATGGACTTCACAGGTTTGGTGCCTGCGGTGTGCAGAGGAGTGATACCTTCACTCCAAGCGAGCGTCTCTGCGATTTCTTGAAGGCTGGAGTGGAGGTGCTCTGGGGTTCTTGGAGGCCTCACAGTCACAGGACGAGAAAGCACACCATGACTGTCGAGTCTTACATACAGCAGGCAGGGTTTGGCGTCAATTTCTTCTGCAGGAGGGTGCCAATCTTTGAGCAGAAGCTCTTCTTTCTCCTTTTCCTTCTCTTGTCCTTCGAATCTGATGTTCAGGTCTTGGGGTGCCACCTAAACCCTGAATTTAGGGGTGTTACAAGTAGACACAGGTAGAAGCCAATTGCCTCTCTACCTTTAGAGTTTCTACACCCACTAGTGACCACTTCCAATGGGAAGGGGTACTACCCTTGCCCTGATAGATTGTTTCCCCACCATCCAAAGATGATGGAATTTGAAGAGAGGGGTTCACCTCGCCTACCCGACCCTAGGGGTGGTGTAGGCTAAGTGGGGACCCTCCTCTAATCTAACTAATTTTCCCACCTTTCCTGCCGCTAAAAGTTAAGCAGGAAAGGGGGCTTAGCCTCCCCCACTATCTGGAGGTTCCTGGGTTGGATTTTAAAGGCGTAATTGCCTTTGAAGCTTCAAGCCCAGGAAGGCCATCCTGTTCTGGAGGAGGTGTGAAGCACATCCGCCCAGAGACGGCTTTGTTTCTGTCCTCCGAGGGTGCTGGCTCCCACCCCATGAGGTCAGAAACATTGTCTGGCGAAAACAAGTCAGAGACCACACCAGTGCTTGGTAGGTTCTTAGGGGACCCTCTAAAAGGGTCTCCTGTGTGAATGTATTAATAAATCCACTACTGGCATCAGTGAGGATTTTTTAATACAAGATGTTTAGTACCAAACATCTTAAATATCAGTGAAGCCATCATGGCGCTAGGGAAGTCATTTTGACAAGTATTCAGCCCATGTACTCTTTGTGGCTTCCCAGGCACTTACTGATATGCCCACACATAGGATACAGGGCACCCAGCCTTAGGGGTAAAGGCCTACAGTAGGCCTGAGTTACCTATATATTATCATTGTATAGGGGGCATGGCACACATGGCTGTGTGCCAAGTCAACTCTTCAGATTTGTCTGCACCAAGACATGCAGCCTACAATAGCAGTATGCATAGTTTTGGTGAGGGGTCCCTGGAGTGGTACAATACATTCTGCAGCCCCAGTGGACCCTCTTAAGTATCCATGCCCTAGGTACCAGGGATACCTTTACATAAACATGTACCCAGCATTCTCAATTGTTTTTCTCTGTATTTGTGCCTTCCAAATGTAAGACAGTGAGTAAAAAAGAAGTCATTTTGAAAAATGCCCTCTAATTCACATGCTAGTAGGAGTACCCACAAATTCAGAGATGCCCAAATAGCCACTGCTTCTAAACTCCATATTTTGTTCCCACACATAAGTTTCCTTGATACCTATTTTTCACTCTTTATATTTTACCAAATGAACTGTTGTATACCAGGTACACAATGACAAACCATTGCAAGGTGCAGCTCGGTTATTGGCTCTGGGTATCTTGGGTTCTTGGTGAACCTACAAGCCCTATATGTCCCCGCAACCAGAAGGGTCCAGTGGACGTAACAGTACATTGCGTTAAAAAATCTGCCATAGTTAGAAGAGGTTACAAGTGAAAACGTAGGCACAAATGGCTGTTTTTTAAACTCAATTTCAATATTTTCTTTATTTCAACTGTTAATTTCTATAGGAAACCCTTGAAAGATCTACACAAATGACCCCTTGCTGAATTCAGAATTCTGTCTTCTTTTCAGACATGTATAGCCTTCCTGGATTTACCATTGGTTTAACACCTATTTCAACTACTAACTGGAAGGGGTTGGAAGAACAAAAATAGGAAAATGGGGTATGTCCTAGTAAAATGCCAAAACTGAGTTGAAAAATGTGGTTTTCTGACACAAGTCTGCCTGTTCCTGAAAGCTGGGAAGATGGTGATTTCAGCACTGCAAACCCTTCGTTGATACCATTTGCAGGGAAAGAAACAGACTCCTCCTTTTGCAGCACTATTTTGACATTTTCCCCCCAAAAAACCAAATGTAGCTGTATTTTAGTAAATTTCTCGGTCCCCTTCAGGAGAATCCACACACCCTGGGTACCTTTAGAATCCCCAGAATGTTGGAAAAAAGGAAGCAGATTTGGCATGGATACCTTATGTAGACAAAACATTATGGGGCTAAGCGCAAACTACCCCAAATAGCCAAAAAAAAGGCTTAGCACGAGGGGGAAAAGGCCTAGCAGCGAAGGGGTTAAGGTGGAGAGGGTGCAGTTTCGGTGCAGGACCCTGCCATGTTGCTGCGACAGGAGATCCTCCCGAAGGGGCAACCTGTTTGGAGGACTGATGCTCATGCTCAGGTGTTCAGGATACCATACTCTCAAAGCCCAATCCGGAGACACTACCATGACTTAGGTTGGGTGCAGCATCCTCTACTTCCAGGATCCACATTTGCTTGGCCCTGCCATCCCCCTAGTGCTGAAGCGAGACCCAACTAAACCCATCAGAGCCCAGCCCTCCTTATCTTTACCAATTTTAGCATTGAACTGCTGATGACTTACTCAGATCTGCAAAAGACACACAAATGATGGACGGAATGCAGAGCAAATCAAACATTCACGCCCAGTCAAGAGATCTGGGTTAAATCCATTGTTCTTTTGCTCACCATGCCACCCCAGTTTAGACTCAGCCATATACAAATCGGTCTTGACCCTGTCCCTCACGGGAACAGTCCAGCCCAAACTGCCAAGCCAGGTCCTATCTGTACCAGAAACAAGCATCCTGGGACCGGTTTCGGGGTATCACCCCATATCAGCCAGGCTAGCTTGAATCCAGTGGCACAGTGAGCTCAGGGCACACGTCTGGGCATACCCAGCATACTCAGAGATCTGTCATAATAAGCTAATTTCTCATCTCATTTGTTAAATCATAATATCTTTAAATATTTTGGCTTGAACATATAAACAAACCTCCTCCTATTTCTAGCTTGGTTGGCATTGAACAAGCAACTGATGCATATTCTATAATCATCTTCGGGAAATATTAAGATGCTGTACAAGTGAGCAGAAAGACCAGCTGAACTCTGAGTTTCCAAGTGAGGATGGCCAATGTTGATCTAATGAATGCCAACCAGAACCATTGTCTCTGATGAGGTTTTTCTCACATTTCAAACCATTGTCTAAGGCCAAGCAAGACTTTTCTTCAGATTAATAATGAGGGTGAAAAAAGAGTTCAATGGGACCTCTCTGATGAGTTTTATGATTTTTTTTTTAGTATTGCTGGGAGAGTGACATCATAGTGTAGTTTCACTTGTACCTTTCGAAAGCAAGTGAGATGGTTGCAATTTCTTGTAGAAGTTCATGTAGTCAACCTTCCGGGCATAAATGGATGTGAGGAGTTTCCCAGGATATAGATACATTTAGAAGTAGATATTATTTTAATATTTTGTTTCCCTTCACCTCACTACTCGTCATCCTTGAAAGAAGAGCATTTGGAGCTGTGCAAGGTGGTGATGTTAAGTGTTAACAGTAGAGTGATGGACATTAAACTCTTTAATATTTTAGTAATTTTATATGTTCTATTCACTATGGATAACACATTCATCTTCCACAGAAACCAATACTTTTATTGCAAGCGGTCATGCCACTATGAAGCAGCCGATACCCAAACTGGGGTGGCATGGTGAGCAAAAGAATGATGGATTTAACCCAGATCTCTTGACTGGGGGTGAATGTTTTGATTTGTTCTGCATTCCGTCCATCAATTGTGTGTCTTTTGCTTTCTCGCCCTAAAAGCGCCAGGTATGCCCAGACGTGGGTCCTGGGCTCACTGTGCCACTGGAATCAAGCTATCCTGGCTGAAGAGGGGTGAAACCCCGAAACCGGTCCTAGGATGCTTGTTTCCGGTCCAGGGAGGACCTGGCTTGGCAGTTCGGGCTGGACTGTTCCCATGAGGCACAGGGTCAAGACTGATTTGCATATGGCCAGGTCTAAACTGGGGTGGCATGGTGAGCAAAAGAATGATGGATTTAACCCAGATCTCTTGACTGGGGGTGAATGTTTTGATTTGTTCTGCATTCCGTCCATCAATTGTGTGTCTTTTGCTTTCTCGCCCTAAGTGCGCCAGGTATGCCCAGACGTGGGTCCTGGGCTCACTGTGCCACTGGAATCAAGCTAACCTGGCTGAAGAGGGGTGAAACCCCGAAACCGGTCCTAGGATGCTTGTTTCCGGTCCAGGGAGGACCTGGCTTGGCAGTTCAGGCTGGACTGTTCCCATGAGGCACAGGGTCAAGACTGATTTGCATATGGACAGGTCTAAACTGGGGTGGCATGGTGAGCAAAAGAATGATGGATTTAACCCAGATCTCTTGACTGGGGGTGAATGTTTTGATTTGTTCTGCATTCCATCCATCAATTGTGTGTCTTTTGCTTTCTCGCCCTTAGTGCGCCAGGTATGCCCAGACGTGGGTCCTGGGCTCACTGTGCCACTGGAATCAAGCTATCCTGGCTGAAGAGGGGTGAAACCCCGAAACCGGTCCTAGGATGCTTGTTTCCGGTCCAGGGAGGACCTGGCTTGGCAGTTCGGGCTGGACTGTTCCCATGAGGCACAGGGTCAAGACTGATTTGCATATGGCCAGGTCTAAACTGGGGTGGCATGGTGAGCAAAAGAATGATGGATTTAACCCAGATCTCTTGACTGGGGGTGAATGTTTTGATTTGTTCTGCATTCCATCCATCAATTGTGTGTCTTTTGCTTTCTCGCCCTTAGTGCGCCAGGTATGCCCAGACGTGGGTCCTGGGCTCACTGTGCCACTGGAATCAAGCTATCCTGGCTGAAGAGGGGTGAAACCCCGAAACCGGTCCTAGGATGCTTGTTTCCGGTCCAGGGAGGACCTGGCTTGGCAGTTCGGGCTGGACTGTTCCCATGAGGCACAGGGTCAAGACTGATTTGCATATGGCCAGGTCTAAACAGGGGTGGCATGGTGAGCAAAAGAATGATGGATTTAACCCGACTGGGGGTGAATGTTTTGATTTGTTCTGCATTCCGTCCATCAATTGTGTGTCTTTTGCTTTCTCGCCCTAAGTGCGCCAGGTATGCCCAGACGTCCTGGGCTCACTGTGCCACTGGAATCAAGCTATCCTGGCTGAAGAGGGGTGAAACCCCGAAACCGGTCCTAGGATGCTTGTTTCCGGTCCAGGGAGGACCTGGCTTGGCAGTTCGGGCTGGACTGTTCCCATGAGGCACAGGGTCAAGACTGATTTGCATATGGCCAGGTCTAAACTGGGGTGGCATGGTGAGCAAAAGAATGATGGATTTAACCCAGATCTCTTGACTGGGGGTGAATGTTTTGATTTGTTCTGCATTCCGTACATCAATTGTGTGTCTTTTACTTCCCAATTAGCAAAACATGGTCTACATGACTAGTTCTTTAAAAAGGGATGTACACAAATTTCACTCACTGTAAAGGATATGGCGGGAATATAAGATAGAAAACCACCTGCTGCATGTGTTTGCATTCCTAAAGTGTAGCAGATTTTCAAATGTATCTGGGGGCCCAACTCTTATTTAGTCTTCACAGATAGAAACCTGTGAGCACTGCTGAGACATGCTGACAGAATATTTACGTTGTAGTAAATTGACATGGTCACGGCCGTTTACCATGCAAAAATTAACAAACAAACCTGCATCAGTTTTTTCAGTTTCAGCCCATTTCAGAAGTTTTGCATTAACACTATAAAAACAAAGTTCAAAAGATCATGAATACATATGTATACTCACTGTCAACTTGTAATATGTTGGACTGAAGTTGAGGGTGAAGACGACCCAGGGATAGGCTGTCACTAAGATTCTTATTGAACGCTAACACATTCATTAGAACCTAAAAAGAAAAAGATATGAAATGTCTCATAACGAATCACTGCAAAAAGGTGAAGTGGCACAGTGGTATAAATGGATAGCAGATGGAACTTTGACAAGATAGAAGGAGGCCAAAGGTGAGAGGCAAAAGTTCCCATACAACACACTGTTTCAGCAGAGTGAGCAAGACATCAAACGGACCATCTACTCCACCAGAGTTTCAACAAATCAGTGATGAAGAAGGGTGTCTACTCTGTGTCAGAAACAGTTTAACCATCAGAGTTAACCCTCCCTGTGGCTATCTGCATCTTCCCCATCTACAAACAACTGAAGCTCACATCCATTTAACAAGCTTACACTTTTGGTCAAGCTAGATTTGGTAATAGTGCACTGGCCATTTGCTTGATGTAACCAGTCTCTATGTAAACTCTCTTCCGCTGCTCACTTCCTGCTTGGTTTTAATCACATCCATTACACTAAAACCTGAAACTAATGCCCTACACATGGATTTATGTTGCCTCCATCATTCATAGATTCTAAAAGAGTGATATCTCACACATAGCCATGCCGCATTTGCTTCCACATCTCTGGTAGCTTTGGGGCTTGCCAGAGCATGGGAACCTTGATTCAACTAATTCATTATTTGTCAGCTATCTATTCCCTGCCACTCCTATATTTATAACCTTCCTAAGAATCTCTACATCAGTTTGCAGACTAAAATTATCTTAATTGAGGATGGCTAGGGGTTTCAATAATCACTTAAACCTATCATCTAAGTCACATTGTTAAGAATATTTTGATCTTCATTTGTATATCCAACTCCTTAATATTCCAAATTTAGTTGAAAAACAAAGCAAATCATAGTAACATTAAACTGTATCAACCATGTCCAAAAATTGCCCATTTTTTCAATTAGCACCCGGAAATTACAGATTACATGAGGTCAGATGTTAATCTTGTTCAATGACTGGCTGGTTTGCAGATTCCCCAAGCAAGAAAACTGATAATTGGGCCCGCCAGAGAGATGACGTGCAAGATGGCTGCACTCCTGTGGGGCTCTGGCACTCAGAGGCTGCAATCCGACATGATCCGTAGCTGAGAGACTGCGGGTGCATCACTATTGCGAGGGGGCAGAAGCCGATTAAGTATAGACTACATTGGTGCTTCAGGGGGGCGATGTAGGTGGCTACAGCGAAGGATCCTGACTACTGCTTGAGACTGCAATCCTGTAATGGTGTCGATTAGGGGGTTGAGGGCTGGGCCGCACCACTTGCAGATGCCAGGATCAGCGTTCATCAGAATTCTGCCTGAAGCATGCACTGTCCACACTGCAGTGAGAGGGGGAAGAGCCTTTGCGCCTGAGGCACCCTGGGCCACTCGCGGGTGGAGATTGCCAGGCCTAGGCGAAATACACTGGATAGCCCGCCTGAGGCCCTGCAAGGGTTTAAAGTTAAACACCGGAAAAACCGAAGTGGTTATGTTCGAAAGAGACACTGCCATCTGGAATTCTACCTGGTGGCCGGAAGTAGCAGGACCTTGTCCTCTGCCTGTTAAACAAGTAAAAAACCTTGGGATTAAGATAGACGACCAGCTCTCTTTGTCTGAACAAGTCAACTACATCACATCCTCTTGTTTCTTCACTTTAAAAGTCCTTAAAAAGATTCTACCTTTCATCCCTATGGCCCTCAAAAAGACAGTTATTACTGCTTTAATACTGTCTAAAATTGACTATTGTAATGCTCTCTATTTAGGAGCACAGAAAAACGTGATATACAAATTACAGACGCTGCAAAATGCAGCTGCACGGCTACTTTTTAAAATCCCAAAGTTTAGCCCCGTAAGACATGCCATTCGCGAACTACACTGGTTACCTATTCAGGCAAGGATCTACTTCAAATCTATGTGCATTTTGCACAAGAGTCTACATGGAGCCAGCTCAGCCTACCTTAAATCACATATTAGGTGTTATACACCACAACGAGAACTTAGAGCTGCAACCGCCTCTTTACTGGTGGTTCCAAGAGTAAAAACTTTAAAGTGGGGTGGCAGAAGTTTCCTACATTTGGCCCCAAAACTGTGGAATACGTTGCCAGTTAACCTTAGGAAACAAACAAATCTGTTAATGTTCAGAAAAGCACTGAAGACATGGCTGTTTGCCCACAAAGCCTAGCCGATCAGTCACGGCTCCTTGTACAGAACCTGGACAGCTAGCGCTAAGACGCCACGGCAAACACGCGCTTTACAAAACTCTTATTTCATTTCATTTCACGACACGGCGGCTGCGGGGCGCGGCCACTCAAGGAAGCTGGCGGAATCCTGCTGAGGTAGGTCAAGGCCTTGATACAAGGCCTATATTTAGCTGGAAGCCAAATGCCCTATACACTTCGATATGCAGGGGACCCCATCAAAAGCATAAGAGCCTTCAGATCAGAGTACCACTGGCTTGCTGAGTGAGCTGCTGAGCCCTGCTACTGGGGTGAGATTGTAGGAGAGGAGTCTGCTTGTGCTCCTGTGGGACTACTCCACACTGCATGAACTACACAGTGGGCGTGGCGGGACATGGTGCTTTGAGGCTGCTGAAGTGATTGTACCCTTGCTGGGTGTCTTCCTGCTGAGTCCACCCATCCTTTGTTGAAACTGCTGCCAATGCTTCTCGGAGGGTCAGAAGCAGCAGAGACTTATATTGTGAGGGCCACACACTCTCTCTAACCTGCGTATCCTGGGAGACTGGCACTGGACGTAAAGGAGTGCAGGGGTGGTACACGTTGCCCTCACAAATGGTGTACGAATGAGATAGGGAAATCAGATAACAGACAGGCCAAACTGCACTATGAGGCTCGCTCCATGACACCTGGACCTTCTACACCTGCGGAAAAGGAAGCCTAGAACGACGGAGCAGAGGAAGAAGCGGATATGCGCACCATACTTTGCGCCATGCAGAGCAGCCTGAACTCAACAGAGACAAAAATGGACATGCTAAGTGCCCAAATGGATATGATTACACACAAACTCGAAAAGCAGGCCGGCCGACTCCAGGACGCTGAGCAAGAAATTTCTAATAATGAAGATTAGCTAGTGTCCAAAAGAGAACTACTCTACAGTATGAAAAAAGGGTTAAAGGTCATTGCCACAAAGAATGAAGATTTAGAGGTGCGCTCCTGGTGCAATAATATCCAAATAGTGGGAGTGCCTGAATGAACAAACACAGGTAGGATGGACGAATATGTGAAGCACCTATTGGTGTCCCTCTTTGCGGTGGACGCTTTCTCCTGCATGCTGATTGTAGAGAGGGCACAAAGGTCGCTCAGCAGAAGACCCATCCCGGAAGTGCCTGCCAGACGATAATTGCTTGCCTCCAAAACCTTAGAGATCGGGAAACGGCTCTCCGTCTAGCTCGGGAGAGAGACCCTTTCACCTTCGGGGCGGGGGGGACTCCGTCCCCATATTTCCCAACTTTACCATTGCAGTGCAGGAGGTGCGCCTCAAGTTTCTACCTCTGAAGCAAAAGTTGCAGAACACTAATATCCTGTATGCATTGCTATACCCTGCCAGGCTGAGGATTACATTCCAAGGGAAGCAGCGCATCTTCCAAACACTGCAATAGGTCACTGAATTCCTGAGGAAGCATACTGGGATATGCCTTGGGGGAGGAGCAACTGCAAGATGCCTCAGACTCCTTCTCTCCACTGACTGATCCAGACTAGGGCAAAAAAGATACAGAGGACCAGGTATGGTGGGAATACATAGCTGCGCCACTGTGGAACTGCACAACTACAAGGCGCACTCCCCCTGCCCATCGCCCCTTCAGTAGGCGATACCAACCTTTCTTGCATGAATGATTCCAATCATTATAATTCTTTATTCTATATAAATTAAACCATAAAAGACGATAGACACATAGCATCAGCAGTAAAATTATAGATACATCATATATATACCAAAGTAAACGAGCTATCCTGGGCAGCATACACCACATAATGGCTCAAATAAATAATACAATAATTAATTAAATCAATCTATAATCATAGTATTCCTCATTCTGACTGCACTACAAAAAAAACAAGCAACATGATGACAAGTTCCAACATCTGGCAACATCTGTAAATATAATAAAGTGGACCTGGCTTGACTAAAATTCTAATTAACAAAAATAAGCTTTAAGAACCTTTTGTGCAAACTAGAATAAAAAAAGGCATATAAAAACAAGTGCATAATATCTGAAACAGATACACCATCACATAGACAAGGAATACTATCTGAACCATTGGTCCAACTGTTAGGAACTTGTAACAGATGGTGTATTAACGTGAAACTAAAACGGGTCATTAAACAATAGTGAGCATTTGACATCCCATATCTTAAATACGATTCTATAGAAAGTGTAGTTTTCACTACGATATAGGATCTAACAGTAGTCATAGACAGGGCACTGGATTCCCTTTCCTCCCTCCTTAGTGGCAAAAAAGATTTTTTGGGACCAGATTACATCTCCCTTAACAATAGCTTAAGGCTTATGAAACAGATAAGGTTGGCCTAATAATTAGAAACAGTCCTTGAATTATTGGAGCCATGGAATTTTAAGGGCGTGATCCAGATTTAGACAATCTTTAATAATTGATCTGTTCAGAGAGAGCTCAATCTTGCCAAACAGATAACCACAAAATTAAGGGTCAGAGTTGAATTGGATCAGAGATGTAACCAATCGCTAATTCTTTGTGAATGTTATAAGAAGACAAAAAAGCAGTCGCTTAAGTGAGCTGTTTTCAACTGTTAGCAAAAGAGTTACATATGTGAACCCCCAATCTCACTGCCATTAGAAGCAACGGCAAGGCACTTGGCCTGATAGATTTTAAGCAACAGGTCAACACATCTGTGCCATAACCTCGAGTCAAAAACAAAAACTGACGCAATACCTCTTGCAAAGGCATGACTTCTACCATTAACCAAAGGAGAACAGTTGACCAAGGAGTCAAAGAGAATCCCAAGATATGAAAATGCTGTCACCTTCCTCAGCTTATTGCCCTGGATACAATGGGATCTGCTCTTGGCATTTTTAGGGCCTATTACCATGTTAGATTTGGTAAAATCGGTGTTAAGGTCGGGGCTGTCCATGAAATCCACAAAACTGTCCAAGAGTTGTTATATGCCCAGGGCAGTCCTGGAGTTCAGCAAAATGGGCACTGCCCCTATACTAGCCAAGGGCAAATCTCGCCCTGTCGTGGATAGGGCCTTGTCCAAATGATTAACACAGCGTGAATAAGAAGGGAGCTAATACGCAACCCTGTCTGACCCTCCCTTTTTAGGGTGAGCTCTGAAGTACTCTTCCTTGGGTCCATAGCAGACAGAAGCTGTCAAGCCCATTTGTAGCTAACACAAAAAGGTGACAATAGACTATTCCCATGCCCAAAATAATGTTCCAGAGCTTGTCCCTATTTACCATGTCAAAAGCAGAGCTCAAATACATGATCCCCAGGTGACTAGAGCCTGCCATAGCCTTGGTATATATCGTTATAAGAAGATAAAGGTTTAAGCATTGCCAGATTGGAAGCCATATTGGACATCTGTCAAAACTTGATGGTCATGAACCCACACCATCAGCCTATTAAAACCATTCTCCCCACCAGCTTGACAGTGCAATCAATCGGAGAGATAGCGAGATAGCAACGCGGGTCAGCTTCATGACTCTTTTTGAAAACAGGCACAATGATGGAAGTAGACAAGGAGGATGGAAGTTGCTGCCAATGACTGTGTTAATATATAGCGTCAGCAACGATGCCCACAAATCGATATTGGATTTAAACAAGTCAAGCGGTACAGCATCCGGTCAGGGGCTTTGTTCTTGGGCAGCTCTAGAATGGCATCCCTGACCTCCTCCCAACTAAAGGTAAGTGATGGAGCCAAGCTGGAAGACGGTGAGTTAACCAACTAGGTATTTAAAGAAGGAATAGAGTGAGGGGCATCATAACTAGAAGTTAAGTATATTTCCCAAGAAACCGTAGTAATATGTTGTAAGAGTAAATAACCAGCTGAAGGCGCAGAAATGGGACGATTAATTATTTTCCCAAATTTGGAGCTATCCCTGGTAGAGAAAGATGCTGTCAGATTTTCCCATGCCTCTTGCTGTAGTACAGATTTCCTTTTCTTGATTGCTAAATTATATTTGCGACGGCAAGAAACAACTCAATCCCTGTTCCAAGGCTTTTCCGTTAAAGCTTTCAGAAGTTTTTTGTCAGTAATGGAACAGGAATGGTCAAACCATCTACATACAACTGGCGCACTGGGGCTGGTGGTAGTTAGAATAAGTCTACCCTCATTACAGATGGTCGAAAAAAATGTCAACATTTGTTCACCCAGAGCTCCATCATCCAGTCAGGAACTCCCTAGGGCACTCTCTGAACAATTCGAAATAAATATTCTTAGGAATAACCTTGTCCCAGCAAATTCTACGACCCTGATCTTTAGTAGTTTCCTGCCCGCACAAAGCATGGAAACGGGGTGCAGGATTGCTCGTCCAAGAAAAAGTAGCACACAAGGGATTGTGATCACCTCTAGAGTCCCAAGAAACCATAAAGTTAAAAAGGGAGGAGGCGAAGCTAGAAGAAACAAACATGAAATCAATTGTAGAACAACAGCCTTGCCCAGTAAAGGTAAGCACAGATTGAGAACAGCTAACATCAGCACTATTTGGCTCAATATTAACCAAATTATAATTACTCAATATGAAATTTAGCAACTCTCCCTGGGCAGAGTGTCTAAAGTGTGGCGCAGGAGGTAAGGGTGACTAATTATCAACTTTCTGCACAAAACAAGTATTACATAGATGTGTATTGAAAACTCCAAATAACACTACTGAAACATTACTAAAAATTATTAAGCAGAATAAGACTGTTGAACATTTCCCATGTTTCTTGTAGACAAATCACAGTATAGTATGTTTTTCAGAAATAAAAGCTACCCAGGATCATCTTTGTTTCTCACTATCCCTGCTGCATTCCAGCACAGGATAGTCAGAATGTCCTGATATTTAAAATTACAAAGTGCCCTGCTATTAACAACCCGTTCAGGGCTACGTTGTTCAGAGGCCAGTCAATCGTTGTCAATAACTGAGTTCAAAAGACCAAATCTATTGTTGGGGGAATGTCAGATATAATGTCATTATTAAGTGCTTCATGGTGTGAAGATGGCAACGGTTGAAGAACAGAGGGCTTTTAGAAATAACCCAAAGGGAGTAGCAAGACATCAGTGAAAGGTGCGTGGGATGCCGACAAGACCAATAACAAACGGTCAGCTGGACATGGATTATTAAAATTCACAACCACACAATCTTCATCCATGGTTTTAACTGCCTTTCCTAGCTAGTTAAAACTACTCACCATATTGTCACAACAATAGAAATTCAAATTGGCACCAAGGGAGCTCTCAAAGCAATGTACCACTTTATTTTTAAGCTGCGAATGATGTTCAACCGCTCCAGTTTTTATTGGAGGCACATTAGCAAGTACAATAATAATGTATGGTGTAGCAGACGGAGGCAATTCGAGTATAAAATTATTAGTACTGGAGACACCGTCACTTGCATAAATATTGGTGGGTTTCCCAATAGCATTAACGCTGTGGGAAGGTAGCTGGCGAGTCTGCAGATGATTAGGAGGAACACATGTTTGTCCTTCCAATTAATCGCGGCCTAGAAACGCAAGGAATGGCGGATTTTGAGTCAGAATTACTAAGAACGGGATCAGCTGGTTGAGTATGATAGTACGAGAGACTCCAGACGTAGAAAGAATAGGTCCCTGAGATGGCAAGGGTTGAATTATGGAGAGATGTGTACCCTCTAGAGAGTACAGATGAACAGGCTGAGTAGAGACACCAAACTTGAGAAGAGCATCGTCTAATTGTTGAACCTCTCGCTGCAGGCTGAAAAGCATGAAGTGATTATATTTTCTAATATATTGAAATATTTGGCCAGCAGAGTGTCCCTAAAATCAGATGCCAAAGCTGTGCGTTTGGAGGTACCTGGGGATCCCGCAACTTTTTTTTTCTGTAAGGGTTTTAAAAAAGCAGCCAGGTTTTCTGCTTGTGGTTGGTGTCTTAAAACTTCCACTGTGCGTAAATTAGCATCCGGAGCTGATGTGAGATCAAATTTATTTCTAGGAGCAGCCCCCTCAGATATCATGCGGTGGTCCAAAATTCCACTGCCCTGTAGCACAGCAGAAGAACCGAGTCCCAGCTCCTCTTCTACCAATATAATTTAATTGGATATAACCTCAAATAGATTGGTCAGGTATGTTAATATATTAGAGCCACTACACAGGTGTTTTTGAGCACAATGCTTCAAGGTCTACTTGCGCTTACCCATATCACAGTACAAGAAAATGAGGAACAAGCGACCTACTACAGGCCAAGACTGCAACAAAGAAGAGAACAATGGCAAACTAACAAAAACTCCAATACCAATATAGCGACACAAACAGATAGAAAGAGCCTCCAAGCAGAATTGCTGTTTGATAGAAGAAAATGTTCCAAATTACATTACAGGAAGCCTTTTGCAGAAAACGTTAAGGGGTGGCGCAGCCGAGCCTCCTCTGGGATCCGATGGGCCTGTGGGACCCCTCGAGCGCTTTAAAGCGCAAGGAAAGGTGCGTAGTGTGCATTCTCCAGCCAACTCCACCAAGGGTTCTGGAACTTGCAGTCCCTGCAGAGGTCCAGTTTCTTCCCTTACACTCTTTGGACCTTTGATTTGCTGTCCTTGAACAGTATTTAGAGACGAGCCCACAACCTGAATATTACGTATAGTGTTACGGGGTGAAACCTGGCAGTCCTGCACAATTGGGGGCGCTCTGCGCTCTATTAGCTACACTACTGAGCCCTCTCACACCCTTGTCTGCATGCAAGGATTTTGTCTGGCGCTCTGACACATCCCCAATGGATCAACCTCAATGAAGACTACCTATGTTGAAATAATGTAGGGAAATGTCCTTTGTGTCCTGTTATGGCCCGAATGCATATGAACCAGGCTTTTTGACTCCCTGTGGGGGGAACAGACTCTCCATAGATTTACAATCTTTGATATAAGGGGAGATTTTAATTGCATGCCTAAGGAGCACCTTGACAAGTCCCTCATACTACCTTGTTATCGTAGCCTGGTCTTTGCCCATTTTAGAGACACTATTGAGTATCAGAACTTGATAAACATCTGAAGAACCAGGCACCCTGACACTAGGGAGGACACATACTACTCTTGGGTGCATAAAAGGCTGGTCGAGACTTGACTACTGCCTTTTGACACAGGATGTAGGATTCTGGCCACTAGAAGTCGAATGTCTGGCACGTACCCTAACGGACTACTCACCAGTGCTCCTGCGGCTGGTGTTGCCGGAAGATGCTGCAGGTGGGCGACTCTCGCACCTTTCCCCTAATATTCTACTAGACCTGGTATTTGTGGACGAGATTCAGGGTGAAAAAGTCTTTTTTTTACCAGAATGATGACACAGTAGCCACTGAGGGAACTTTCTATTGGAGGTATTCAAGGTCACCATGCGGGGACCCTGTATTGCTAAACACAGCGGTGTTTGGCGTACACTCCGTGATCACCTACAGAGATTAGAGCCGGAACTTAAGACCCTAGAATCGATGCTGGCTCAGAGCCATGATGAAACGACCCTTGAACAGATCAGAATCAATCTGACAAAGGACGAGGAAGTGGCCCTGATGGGAATGCAACTACAAGAGCAAATATCAGTAAGCTAGAGCTAATGGAGAAGGGGAAAAGCCAGGAAAATCACTTGCTGCTATGACCAACCCCACAAAATCCATCAATGCTGTGTCCGAGATAGAAAACGCATGGGGCGAGAAAGGTTATGACCCCATACACATCCTCACTGTGTTTGCGTCTTTCTTTAAATCACTGGATAGGTATGTACACGGTCCACCCAGACAAGATCGAAACATATCTCAATGACGTGGTGGTTGAGCGACACACGTAGACTCATTATCAACAAGCCTTTTACTCTAGATGAAATTTTGTCACCTATTAGTTTGCTCCTAACGTGCAAGGCGCCAGGGACTGGTGGCTTTTCAGACAAATCCTATAAGCGCTATGCCCAACTGCCGGCTCCTCGCCTACTTGCAGTTTATGCGGAAGCCCGGAAAACCAGAATTCCCCTGCAGTCCCTGAAGAA
The DNA here is from genome assembly GCA_963921515.1 of Calotriton arnoldi. NCBI lineage: Eukaryota > Metazoa > Chordata > Amphibia > Caudata > Salamandridae > Calotriton > Calotriton arnoldi. Next base: position 2,031,000 of record CAWUFW010001397.1, read on the forward strand.
GGTGGTTATCATCATGCTGCTAAAACCAGAGAAAGCCCCCACCTATGCGACTTGTACTGTCCTCTCTCCCTGATAAATTGAACTGCAAAGATACTCGCCAAATTGATTGCCAATAGCTTAACATTACTGATGCCACAGCTGGTGAGGCCGGACCAGTCGGGCTTCATTCCAGGCCACTCCACCGCATATAACTTACGTACTTCATTCACCCTCTTCGCAAGATTTGGATCCTGATCTCAATGCACTAGCGATGTTCCTCCATGCTACTAAAACAATTGACTACTTAGATTGGGATTATCTATTTCCCATTCTGCATAGAATGGTCTTACCCCTGAATTATATCCGATGGATACAGCTGCTACACAAGCAGCCCAAGGCCAGGGTGAGCCCTGTACAGGAGGTATTCTTAGCCGGTCGAACTGTCATGGGGTACTAGGAAGGGATGCCCACTTTTGCCCCTTCTCTTTGCGCTGGCTAAGGAGAACCTGGCAGTCAAACTCAGACAACGTTACTCAGAATACTCCTTGTGCAACACTAGCCGCCATATTCTTATCTCACTCCATGCCGATTACATTACCCATTATCTGTGCAACCCCAATCTAATCATGAATGCCATGCTGCATAAATTTGAAGCACTTACTGGAATCCACTTAAATTGGGAAAATACCTAGATTTTCCCTCTGACTCCCAACACACCACATTTTACACCGGATTTCCCCCTGCATTGGTGTGCAAACGAGCTTAAGTATTTGAGCTTCTAGATCCATGGAGATAGGGAAGCAATATTAAGAACTAACTATGAAACAACGTTGAACACTATCATTTACCAGCCTACACGATAGATCTCGTTGCCACTGTCACTGGTGGAGCGTATAAGACTGTTTAAGACAGTGCTACTCCTGAAACTGTTATATTTATTTCTAAATATCCCACTTCTGCTCACAACAGCCTTCTTTTCTTCGCCCAAAATCCAGCTGGTTTGCCTGGCATGGGCGGGTAAGCAACCAATAACAGAATGGGAGAGGTTTACACTGCCATTTCACCATGGGGGAATTGAAGCCCCGGATATGAAACAATACTATTTATGTGCCCAGCCACAATGTGCCTATCACTGGAACCACCCTACCCCTTTCCTTCCTCATTTGGCTGCTGAAACGGACAGCATGTCCCTGGCACCTCCTGTCTCCTTCATAGGAATACCAACAAGTAAAAACATTAGAGATATATCCATGGTGGGTTGTACAGCATGAGCATGGTGACCATTGGGTGAAGAGGTGGAGCGAGAGCTATTATACTCCCCACATCTCATAAAAATATGAAAGATCACTCGTGGTCTCTGGAAAACACCTCAGAATGGTGGTCGTTAATTACTGTTACCTGTTTCCTTATTTAACAGCGAGCACAGAGGCGCAGGCACCTGGTTGCACTGTGTGCTCATTCGGGACTTAGGGCATCACAAATTTCGCTCTTCAAAAATTGACACTGCCTTTATTGCGATGCCGCTTATTGTTTATATTGACTTGACAATTGTAATTTCCTCTCTTTTTACTTTACTTCTGCACTGTATTGTAAGTTTAAGACCAAATGCAATAAATAAAGTAATTTTTTTTTTTTAAAACAAGACTGATAATGCCACACTTTATATGTTAGATGCCCTTCTTTAAAGTTCGCACTTTGAGGATTTCTCTCTTATCACAAGAGAAGTAATCTTAAAACAGAAATAAAATATAAAGTCCAATTCATTGTAATCGCCTGAAAGATATGTACCAAGGCATGAAACAAGAAAAAATAACTTTTCAAAGGTTGGGCCAAAGTAAACTCCGGCATTTAACATTAACACTGTGCATTGCCACCTAAACTGTACTTGACAGCAGCACAGGACACGACAGTAAGACATATTGTCTGTTTAAGGTCGGTATCAGGGATCATTCAGAAAAAATATTCCTAAAGTCTACACTGTGTTTTTTGTTTTACAGGTTTGTTGGTTGTCAATGACTGCAGGTCCCTTTGGAATGCAGGCTATTACCCTAATTTTCTTATGTGAAGTCGTTGATCCCAACCTACAAAAGCAGAGACCAGTCTAGCCTCGTCTGAAAGACTTCTGGGGCACACAGAAGAATATTCGAAAATGACTATATTGATGAGAGAAATTACTAATGTGTGCTATGAAAAGCTATATTAACCCAGCGTTGCGCCTTCCGCCCAGCGCACACAAGCTCTGAATTCCATGCCTGGCAAACGGCCAATTGTAAGCGAATTGGCGATCTATTCTACCCCCACAGTGACTTCCCAAAACTCTAAACCAATTATGACCTACCTGGTACAGAAAACTAACACTACACTGCAGTTAGACACTGGGTAACCCAACCTTTCATCCACCCTCATGCCTCCAGACCACGGACCAGATTTAAAAAAATGGCTTTTCACTACATTCGATGATAAAAGCCTGCATTCTGACATCTATGACTTTCTGAACACCTCGACTGACACAAGCAAAGCCCTGGCACAACAGAGATGGGAATCCGAGCTGGAAATCAACTTCAGGCCCAAGGAATGGGCCAGTATCCTCCATAGAACTCACACCTCCTACCTTTATGCCGCAGGGAATGAATCCCTACTGAAATCAACCATTACTGGTATTACACCCCAGCTGGACTCGCCAGATGGAAACCTGGCGCCACAGACTCCTGCTGTCGGAACTGGGGCTAAGTAGCCATGTTCACACACCTTCTCTGTAGATGCCCCAAACTCAAGAAATAATGGGAGGAAGTGCTTAAACACATTGATGACATTTTCGAGACGGACATCTCCCGCTTTCCTAGCTATACACTCTTGGGATTCCCCCGCCAGATGACATACCCCTTTTGCTCCAACAGGTGGAAAGCAATGACAATGGCCCTGTATGCCGCTAGGCAAGTCATCACATCTAAATGGGGCACAGACACTGCGCCTGTTCACACAGACTCAATACATAAATTGTGGGTAATCGTCACCATAGAAAATCTCACAGCCTCCCTAGAACATGTGATGCCACGTTTTGACAGAATATGGGGCCCACACATCCGCTTTCTAGCCCAAGACTACTGAGACCTTACCTGCCCTCATTATCTTAGGGTGCTTCGATTGAAGGGGGGTGAGACCCAACACAACCGCTGACCAGACTTTGTTCACACCTACTGAAAGTACTGTTCTGCCTACTAGCGAATCCTGCACTACTCTACGACCCTTACCAGGGACAATGGGACCCATCCCCTTTCCCTTCTCCCTTCCCCCCACCACAAGTTTTGCAACCCCCCCACAATACCCCTGGCTGTCCCAATCCCCCCCAACCCCTCTGAATGTCCCCCCTCCCCCTCCAATAACTTGCCTCACCGGCCTTTGGATGTAGATGAGTATATATGTTCCATAAAACACCAATAAAAAGATTTGAACTAAAAAGGCAATGATACAAAAGAGATCACAAAAAAGAGTGTCTTGGTAACAACTAAATAAATGGTTTACCATGAACACCCTAAACAACAAGCCAATATTTTTTTTTTTAAAGTTTCCAAACTCCATTAAACACAATGTATACATTTACTTTTGTGGTACATTTTAAAAATGTATTGGAAGCAGTTCTGTTAACTCCAAAATAGCCTGCAGAATTATTTAGATTCATGTAACAGACTGCAAAACAGAAATGAATGGCAGGGGTTGCCGGTAGGACCTTGTGGCAACCGGTGGCAGCCACAAGGTGTGTCTTGTTCCGGCCACGCTTGCTGCACGAGAGCCAAGAACTAATAATGGAGGTCCAATGATGGGACCATCAGAACCAATGCTAGTTTGGTAATCCAAAATGCCAGATCGCCATTTGGCAATCATGAAATTTTTGAAACCGCAGTGACTAGCATATGAATTTCATATCAATCTGTTCAGTAGGAAGTACTTATAAATTACATCGAATCTGAAACCCAGTTATTTATTGCTTTTATGCAAGAGCAATGCAAAACCAGAGTTGAAAGCGGAGGATGGGCAGGCATTGGTCACGAGACAGTTTATGGGTTTAAGTGGCTGAGAATTTGCTTGGGCGGGTTACTGTGCTGCTCTATACTTAGAGAAGAAGAGAGGATAATAAAGATTTTAACAAATTATAGTTATGACTTTGGAGCCTTTCTTGTTCACTCTTGTATTCCATAAATTTTCAGCCTCACTCCATCACAATTCAAAAGCAAGTGATATGAATCCGCCAGTGACACCCTGTATGATTAATCCTGGTGATTTTCAGATTGAGATGTCAATGCAGTTAAACACTTTTAAGGAAGAAAGAAGCGTGTACACTAGGTTTAGGATTTAGATGGCATTAAACTGGCGAAGTCCCGAGCAAAAAAAGGCACCTCAAGTGAATGAAAGATATTTTGATAGACTCCTAGAATACCAAAAAACAATAAGAAAAAAGTTGCTTACTTTTCAAAAAGACTCGTGGTCAAAGAATTCTGCGCATACCTCCAGCAAGTTACCATTAGTCCTGGAGAATCCATAAGTGTAGGAGAATTTGAATGGGCAGTTCACCATGGAAAACCGTATTATTTGTATGATGACAGCACGGACACCCTCCATAATGCCAAATGGAATGTTTATTTAGATGGGTAATTTGTAATTGGGGAGATACTATAGGGGTCTCATACTCTGCAGGGAAATTAATAATTCTCTGTTCAAAGAAGGCCTGATCAACATCTTAGATTATACTACTACACTCCTACCGCAAACCTTTGACTGTGAGACAAGAAATGGTGGGTGGATTGTTAGCACATAATAACAGACCAGAACCGGTGGGTGGGTTGTTAGCATATACTGATGACTTACTTCAGAGTTTACACCGCATTTGGCACAAAACTCCCCAACCGACTTATATTATTCTTGTACAATTGAGGTGGGTTACCTCAGTCTGTAGATAATCAAATAATTGAATAAAATAAATCTTCATGTTTATGCAAAGAATAGCAGCTGCACTCTACCAAAAAACCTATGGTGTTAATGTTCCATACGGTAAATAGCACAAATGGTTAATGCAACAACTGTAGGGTCGGTAGAACCCAAAATAAGGGCTAAATAAATGTATTCACTTCTGTTTCTAAGGTAGCTAAAGAGAGTACGTATTGTACTAAAATGCATCAGTATAAAAACAAAAATAGAGAACTAAATGAGGTCAGATAGAAAACATTTTTCAATACGAATGAAATATTTTAAAAAGAAAACACACAAAAGCCACTGATGATACAATAAACACTGAAAACCTCTTGAGGTATATTATTACCGTTTAAATCTTCAACGCAATTTAAAAAACCTACTGCAAGCCAACATTGTGGACAAATTGCCTGAACTAAAACTACATCAGGCTTCAAGCCAGCACATGGGTGCTTGACAGGTCAAGATGTAATCCTTCTGTTCCTCTAAACAATCGAAAATACCGCTGGTATTTTCTTCCACTTACCGGGATCATCAGACATTTGTGATCTTATTTTCAATTGTATGGAAAGAGCAACAAGAAGGTGGTGAAGATGAAGCACGGTGCCAACAAAACTGTCTAACAGATTCATTCCAGATTGTAGCAGAATGTTTGAAAGGAATTAGATGTCATGGAAATTTAAGAGAATCTAGTGTAAGGTTAGTGATTGAAGGAGTCCCCAATAGTCTTCCTGAGACTTTGTGCTTATTGTGTTTTGTGAATGTATGAAGGATTTCAATTTCACTGGTGAATTGTCACCATTGTAACCAAGGTAAAAAGAAGAGACTGCATCCACAATACCTCTCTGAGCTGGATCACACCTGGACTAGAATTCGAAAAATTTCATTTGATATGAAGAATTTACCAGGGACTAAGTATGCCACAGCCCCTGAAAGACCTTAACTCACCTTTATAATTTTGGTTGTTTACTGAAATTGCAAATAGAAAGCTCTGTTTTGAGTAACTACAGAAACAAATGATTCATTGTCGTGTCTGAGCACAAACACTCTGGTGTTTGCACGTCACTACTTAAGAACGTAATTCTCAAAGGGTGTAAGATATTACAACTGTGGTATTGATTAACAGCAGAATTGGCATTTCAGGCTGGACCAAGGTAAAAGGATGTAGATCTGCTTCTGTTTATCTTTGTGTGCAACCTCAACGTAGGAAGGGGCGTGCACTCACAAGAGGCAAAGCATAATTGGTGTTTTTATCTGTCTGCACTAGGAGAGATAGAACAAGTAGACTAACAGAGAACAGACCTTACATGTGCACAATGCACAAAATGAGCACATTCACTAAAGCAAGCATTTGCACATCAATGGGCACGAGCAGGGGTCTGAGTGGCAATGATTGTACCAGTTCAACACCAACGCTTGCAGACAGTTCAGTGTGCATGCACGCTTTTGCAATGCAACGCAGCACGGCGTACACCTTGTGCTTGATAAACAATGGGCATGTGTATACACTTCAAAAAACGGAAAGTGTATCAAGTACTACTACCAGTGGAAAACTGGAAAACAGGTCACACTATTCACCATGAAGTCAAGAGACGCAATTTACACAATAGGATTTACAGACAATCACTGTACATAGACCATAAAAAAGTGACAGATGATGTGTGAAGCCATCATAAAAATGAGCAGGAGATGGTGAGGACTGAAGGTAAATACAGAACAATTTTTGAACTGATTATTCTATTTAAGGGGCTGTTTGGGGGGAAAATTGATTTCTGTAAAGGGTTGATGACTTTTAAGCTATCTGCAGAAGCAATGAAAATGTACACGCTAAAAAAATGGCAGTTTGTCATTTGATATTTGTTGTAGATGAGCTTTCCTGTCTATGCTGGTGTGTTTTTTAAGAGATACTTGTAAAATCCATCTGGTGACTATTTTGAGCATTGGAACTCGGATTATTAACTAACATACAATAGCGTATGGAGCCCCTCTTGGGTTCACCAAGTTTCTGTGAAGCAAAAAAATAATAATAATATGGCCATGTAAAGGCAGAAATCAAAATTAATCTGTGGGTGTATATGTCATCGTTATGCCATCTATTAATCTGAATTTCCCTTGATCCGATACTGAAACCAGTATACTGTCACTTGCAATACTTGACTAAAGAGACTGATGAAAGGATCTGAAATTTAGAAAACCATCATTCCTTCTTTTCTTTGACACAAGCAAAAAGGAGATGTGATTAAATTGGGGCAAAATGCGACTCCACAAGTAAGCAAATTTGATCCTCAAAGGATGCATGAAATTTGTCAAAATATCACGTTTTGAGTGGATTTATTTAAATCTGCACAGTGTTACCTGTGTGTTAGTAAATATAGCGAAATGGGTAGCATTTCCTTTGTCAATTCTTTTGTATGTATATTTGTATATATGTTGCTTTTGGTTTACATTTTTTAAAAAAGGCAAAAGGTGAAACATTCCTTCAGTGCACATATCCACTTTTCATTCTCCAAGGCTGAGCAAAAAATGTAATGTTACTATCAGCAGTGTACATAGCTTTTAATGGGTTCCATGAAACTACTCAACATGTTCAGAAAGCACATATATGCAACAAAAGCCAAACAGAAATAAGTGTTGTAAAATTACACTAATAACAAAAACTGTATATGTATCAACTTTGAGTCATTGCCATTGGAAGAGAACCACTGAAAAATTCACCTGTGTGATGCCGCTCAGAGCTTTGTCACCATTGGAACCCCCAAGGGATAGGTACGTCCCACACAGACCTTGGGCAGGTCGGACAATGGTGGGCAGCAAGAAGGACACTGGCCTCTTTCCAGGTTGTATATTGTTCCTCTGAAAACAAGACATCGAAAGACTAAGCACAAGAGACTGATTTCAGCTTTCCCATCTATTACAATGAACAAAGACCAAACATGACATTTAACAAGCAGAACAATGTGAGGAAATAAACACAACACTAATGTAGAGGTTTCAGTGGAAATCAAAGCAGTCAGTATGATAGTTGATTACATCTTGATACATGGGGAAGTGGTGTGTTCAGCTGGCAAGCAACAGAAAATGGGTTGCCAAGCTGAGAATGTCATCTCAGACGAAACAATGCTAAAGGAACATGAAGACTGATTTTATACCACTCGGGTGGACTTACTGTATTGAACGTTGAGTGATTGGCTGTGTTATTCTGCCAAGAAAAGTCCAACATCTGGCTATTCAGGATAATACCAGAGGGTGTCATTATTCCACTTCCAAAAGGACGATTCAAGGAGCTGCCAAGAAAAAAAAAGAAAAAAGAAAAACAGCTCATTCAAAAGCAGACCAGGAGCAAATGCTCAAGCATGTGCATGATAACTGAGAGCTTTGGGCTAAGCATCAGGTTCTTAAACATATCAGAACCAAAAGACTACAATGACTATGCTTGTTTTCACGATCAGATGAGTCTGTGTATATTGACATGCAAGGGACAGGAGTTTTAGCGTGCCATCAAAAGTAGCTTGAAGTCCTCAGATGTGGCTTCAGACAGCCAGGCCAGATAAGCTGGGTTGGATAATGGTCATGAAAGAGGAAACTAAACACAAAACATGGCTAAGCACTGCCACAACTCCAGACCTCTCTTGTGAAACAATATTGAGCAGCTGTGAGAAAAGTATGTAGGAGTGGAGCTGGAGGACTGTGATTTGAGAAATAAAGCTACTGTGGTCAAATGAGGAAATGTCACTTGCCATTGCATCACTTGAAATCATTTTGTGCAAATATTTTTGTCTGAAATTATATTGTCAAGGTCATATTTACAACTGTATATTACATTTTCGCTTTCAATGCCTCACTTGGAGACAATTACATGTCCAATCTCATATCTGGTTACAGTCATCTCAGTATTGGAATTGTAATGAAGTGAAGATATAAAAACACAGCTTGAATCTTTCAAAAAGGAAACTTCCTGCAAGAAAATCAAATGGGGTGTGTGATCAATAAGAACGGTACAAGTTCAACTCCTGTCACAGGCTATAGGTTGGATTAAAATCAAGGCCACTGGAATTATGAGATTTTGCAGCAGCGGCATTTTCTGCACAGTTATGGATTCCGCCACATTTTCCAAATAATCCATCATCTGCTTCATAATCCGTTGAGTTCAACAAATAAATGGTGTGCAGCTCAAACAGATAGAAAATTACTAAAACACAGTGGCACATGTTGAAGTGTAGTGCAATGGCTGACTGGTCAACTTTCTGTTGCTTATTGCTAATGACTCCAAATGTGAAATGCTGCTTTTTTCTACTTAAAATAAGAGTATCCAGTCTTTAAATGTCCTGCAGATTTGTTCATCTGGTTAACACAAGGCCATACTTACCTTACAACAGCAACAATGAAGTCATCTGGACCAATTACAAGAACTTGACTGGCAGCTGGGCCACTCTCCATGGGATCAAACGACATGTAGTGATCAGTAGGTAAGGACTGAGAGTCATTGATTAACTGCCGCAGGAAACTCGCCTCGGATTTGCTGCATGGAACGAAAAGGACAAGAATGGAGTGCCTTATAGACTACTAAAAGGAAAGGGCAAAGGAAACAGGTATATTGAATGCTCACTGAACACCAAGAAAAAATGGAAGCAAACCCCAATACAATTCAATACAAAGAATAGAGTGGCAAAGCCTGAGCACATAAGTGTCCTACCAAAACGTTCTATCTCAAAACAGGAGCTCCCAAACAACTTCTCAAGAAGTAACAACTACTGACACAAGCACTGCCTGACTGAATGAAGTCATGGAAAAGGAATTAATTATGAAAAAAGCGTAGCTAGAAAATAGTAGACGAAATTGACTGATGAAAGATTGCTCCCAAATGACACAGTATGGATAGCTATATTCAATAAAAATCAGAAAAGGTGAAAAAATGAGGACTGGACGAGCCCACGAAGTCAAAGAATAGAGACTGAGTGAAGACACTGGTAAGTGTACTGACCACTGCTGTTGGGCTGAAAGGTGAAATTTTCTGCCCCATCAATCCCAAGCACAGCACACATTTCAGTTCTTAGATCAATACATGTAATTGCCATACTACCAGTGTTTCAACACTAGTGAACTGCAAACTTTGAAACGAGCTGCGCAATACATTTGTGTAATGTAATTGATAAGATTGAATGTGTTTGGCTTAGCATACGGACCATGTTTCATATCAGTTGGGATTTTTAATGTGGTATTCCGTTACTGTGACTAGAACGTGAGTTTTAAAAGAGCATTGACCTAAAATAAACACATTTTGACAGAATGCATGCTAATAGCAATGGGAACTAGTGCTTTCTGGATTATTTACCTCTGAATGGAAGCCTCCACTAGCCACCATCTTCATCCACCAACAACTCTCTAACTGCTCAGGAAATCTGGAATTTACGTTTCACTTTGCCCTCTGACCATGGGCAGCCAGGAGCCAATGTCAGCCCTCAGATCTCTGCCCCTCCACAGCACAAAGCCAGAAATTTTGAGGTGCAGGCCACACACTGGGAGGTGCAGCCACTGCTCCAGTGCAGGTTCAGTTTCCATCCAAGGAGGATAGGTCACCGGCACCCAACAGGGTGGCTCTCTAGACGGGTAGGAAAAACTACCTGAGGCCTTGATGCAGAAGAGGCCTGGATCCAGGGTAGACTTTACACATGGAAATAATGCACAGGAATATAATACTAGGCAATCATCCCTGGTTGAATCGCCATGTCAACTGGCCCGACAGCATCAGAATGGTCCAGAACACTCCACAAGGCATGGCACTCCCTGAAGAAAGACACACCTTGGGTGGTCCCTTCAGTGAGTGGTCACCCTCCAGAGACAAAGGTACACAGAGCTCTGCAGCAAGGGGTTATCTCTATTACTGTTCACAGAAGGAGGGACGGCGTTCTGCTTAGCTGCTCCCCTGTGGGCCTGAAGCCCTACCTCATGCTGTAGAGCTAGAAGCATTAAGGATGCATGCATAGGATTAGGCCTTTATTGGACTGCAGTGGGATGACTGCCCCTACTAATCTTCTGCTGGGAAACCCAGAGATCACCAGTTTCCCATGACCAAGATGGGCTGCAGTATGTGCTGTCCAACAGACCTGGCCTGAAACCAGGGCAGATGATCAAAGATTGTATGAGCATTCAGATGTCCTTCTACATCACTAGAAAGGATCCTGTGGGGTCCCCTTACCCTCCAGTCACAAAGAGTGCAGCCGAACTGGCAGGCCTTGCAAAAGGATAACGAGCAATCGCAGGCATGCTTCTACATCGCCAGGTAACATCTCCGTGGTGGAAGTTGGGTCCCCATCACAACCTTGAGACCAACTTATTAGTGATCAAAAAGAGATGGACATGCATGAGTAAGCTGAGCTCAACCTTAATGGAATGCTAATCCTAATGTGGCGCCCAAGTTCTGCAAAGTATTACTACTTTTTCCTCTCAATAAAGAACGCTTGATTATAGCAAGCAGAAAAATGTCTTTCACAATTACCTTTGTATATTAATCATCAATCATCATGTCTATCCAATGCACACCATGTGACAATAACAGGAAACCTCTTTCATGTATTGTCAAAGACCAACTATCCACTTTACTAGCAGCCATGGACTATCTTGTAAGCACAATGGAATGCTATTGTGATTGAATTCTACATTGCTTTGAAAATATAAGCCAAATAAATATAATTTACTGGATTGCTGTAAATAATAATGTTTTGTATCCGGAAACATTAATCAACAGGACAGGGATCTGTGCACCAAGTGAATATATGCAATATAATTTCATATGAAGTTGGACACCTAACTTCGGGACGATCATGTCCATTTTTAATATTCCTCAACGAACAATATCACACACCATGCAGGCGATTAAGTAACAAGTTTTAGTCCCACCATCAATACAAAATGGCAGAAGGCTCGTGACGGGTCAGTCACAGACCAACTGCCCACCCTCTAGTTATAGTGGCACCCACCAATAGTTTAGACTGCAACGCGCCAGCCTGTGAAAATGACAGATAACAAGCTGGATGAAGATGGATGTGCAGTAGGAAAGCGATAATGTAAAGAGAGGACACATGCTGATGGGCAAATCTATTTTAAGTGGTTAATCAACACAAAAGGAGACTTATCACGGAGAAAGACATGGTCACAGAGCCAATTCAGAGCAATGAAGGAGACACACCACATGTGTAGCACACTACTGCCTTAGAAGCAATGATAGCAAAATTAACTTCAACATTATTCTCTGCCTGGGGGAATGGGAAACAATGGTGGAAAGAGACTTGAGGAGATATAGGAACAGGAAATCAGGGTGACAAATATCTAGAAGCTCGATGTCTTAAATGTAAAGAATAGTCACTAGGCTTGAAATTTCCTTACACACCACTCCTACTATGGCATACCATGGCGAGCTCAGATGTAAATTCAGCCATTTCCAGCAAAAGGGCACCTGGGCGACATGGGACTTTTCCATCCCTTATCTAGTTTCTTCACCCCTCTAGAAAGAACTGTGCAGGTTCTTCTTCTCTGAATATGAAAGGTTTTGCCAACCAGGCAGCTGACAGAAGCGGGAACCTCCAGGGCTTGTAACTGTTGCTTTTTCAACAAAAGATCAAGCGTCCTCTGCATGCTGCCAAACATTGAGCAGGAAACAGAATGGTCCTATTACTGTTACAGTTTCAGAATTAAGTCCCCAAATGGAGGAGTCTGTGGTGGAGAAGGAGTATTCCATGTCACCAATCCTTACCATTTTTATGCACTGTCTGACCCACAGATAGCAGCACCCTGTCAGTAAGTGCCTCCATTATCTCTTCCACTGCTCTTATTCAATTTCCATACAACCTTTTTTAGTTCAAGTTAGAGTGCAAAGAATTGATGTATTACATTAGGTGTTTTGTTGTCAGATCCTGGATTCTCAAGGTCTGTGTGTGGGCAGGCAAGGTTTAAATAAATGAATCAGCACAATAGCTTTCCTCTTTTTTCTTTGTCATGCTGCGGTATCTCGCATAAAATGAGAGTAATGCAGGTAAATGCTAGAATTAATCTATCCTGCAATATCTAGGCACATCAGGTGAAAACAATTGCACAACTTCTTGTACTCACCGTGTATAATTCCACATGACTATCTTGTCGCCAGACTCAAATGGAAATAAACAGAGGTCTAGGGAGTGGAATGGTATTCTCTACCACTGCTTCCTCGTCATTGTGTGGAACCCCAGTACTCCTCTAGGTCTGGGTGCAGATATCACTGTCGTCAGTCTGAGGACTTTTTTTCCTTTCTCCTGCTCCACAGCTCCTTCACCAAAATATGTAACTGTGGCTCTGGTTACTCCATGTACTCCACCATGAGACTCCCCACCCTCATACTCTCAGGGTGTGTTGCCCTTTTCGCCCATCTTGGGAATATAGGTGCACAATTCCGAACGCGACTATTATGATACTACCATCTTGGCCCATTCACCTGTAGAGTGGGGAGGAAGAGCAAGACCTGCTCCATACAGGATCGGGGTCTTCTGATCCTTCAGGTCAGACCAAACACTCACTCCCTGCAGGGCGGCTACATGCTGGAGCCGATAAGTGGAGCCTGACAAGCCATCACTTATTTCTCCCCCGCCATTTTTACAGCAAACCTTTAAACATAGATATGCTTAATGCACACCTGATATGGGAACTGTAGGAGAGTAGGATCTGCCTCTTATGGTTACCCCCACTTTTTGCTGATGTTTCACTGTTTTTCGACTTTAGTCTGGCTGGGGCCCTGCTATCCAGGACCCCAGCCTAGCTGCTTCCTCTCTAAATTGATTCCCTGTACCTTAAGTACACTTCAGATTGGATTCTGGGGTGCCCTTATAAGTCCCTAGTATATGGTATACTATGTACCCAGGGCATAGGTACCCCATAGGCCTACCAGGGGCTGCAGCATGTATTATGCCACCCCTGGGAAGCCTTCCAAAATGACACCACAGGACTGCTACAGCAGCCTGAGTGAGGTGGTGCATGCACCCCTTACTGAGATATAGGTTCACTATATCTCACCCTATCACTGCACATATAAACCTATCAGTCACCCCTATGGCAGGCCTTATCAATCCTGAAGGCAGGGTGCTTGGTTTTATGTGAGAGGGTGCCCATGCATGAGCAGAGCCCCTCTGCAGCCTTCGGAGTCTCCTCTCCGGGGTTGTCTGTGGTGCAGCCTGACCATATACTTTTAAGCGCATTATATCTTAAACGGTAAATGCTAACTTCGGGATGGCTGCACGGAAACATGTCGTGTTTGGTGTCAAACACCTTGGAATCATACCCCCACACCAGTAACTGGTGTGGGAGTATGATCCCACCCTTCTAGAGGGAGAGACATGACAGCACCGGTATACCCGGTACCAGCTAAACAGAGCCCTGGCATCACAAAATGGATGCTACAGTCACAGACACGAGTCTGGCCTCCTGCTGCCAACCGAAACTCCGGCAGGGGAGGCCTGGACAATAGGTTTCCTGTCCCAGGGAGGTGTTACCACCTCCCAGACAGGCTTTAGTGTATTGGGGCTGGGTGGGTGCACTCTCTGAGTGCTTTGAAGTCCTGCACTGGGGGCACATTTGGTGTCCCTGTGCATACCCCAGTTCAAACCAGTTGCAGGGGCTGCCAGCCCCTGCTCTGGCGCGAAACTGGACAAAGGAAATGGGTGTAGCCACCCCTCTTTCCAAACCCTACCATAGGTGGGTCCCCAGAGTTAGTCCAACCCCTTCGTTGGGTATAAGTAAGGAACCCCTGGCAACAGGACTTAAGATATCCCTGGACGAAACTCTGCAACTGAATCCTGGAACTTCGAGGCTCTACTCAAGACTAGAGGACTGAAGAAATCTCCCTTGGGGTCAAGGAGTGACTCCCCTGCTTGGCAGGCATCAACGAAGCAACTGCCGGTCTGCATCTCCGAAGCTCCCGCCGGACTCCGAAGTACTTGCAGCCCAGGAAGAGGATTTCCAGACTTCTCAGATGCCGACCCAAGTCCCCAGCAAAGCTGAGACCCGCAGCCCTCACGAGTGATGTGGAACCGGAACTCCTGGACACCGTGCACATTTGCAAGTGCATCGACTTCACGACGTCTCTTGAAGTCCTGCTTTGGGTTACTTGTAGCCCAGGCCCCGAGCACCATTTGCACCGAAGATTGTGAGCCTACACTCCACGAGTGTTCCGTGGGCCCGCTTCTTGCATTTCCGCTTGAGGCTCCTTCGCGATCCCTGGTCCGTCGACTGGTGGGTCCCTGTGAAGGCAACTCTGATTTTCCTTGGGCTTTTCTGGTTGCTCCAGACGTGCCCTGACTCCCCACCGCGTGGTGAGTCCCTCAGACCTTGCTGGTCTGCACCGAAGCATCTCTTTCCGTTCTGCGTGGGTTGCTGTTGCCAAGGCTTGTTGTATTCAATCCAGACACCAACGCTGGAGCACTCGACAGCCTTCGTGGGACAGCTCGAATCCAGCTCCTGGTCGTCATTGACGCCTCCGGGGCCTCGTGGCTGAAGAGTCAAGCTTCACTTCTTTCACCTGAAACACCCGACATCGGTGGGCATTCGACTATCGTGCCCCTGGTCCCTGGCAAGTGACCCAGACTCTGTCCCCTCTGCTTTCAGGTTCTTCTTCTCTCCGATCCAGGCTTGGATCTCTTCGGACACTTCGCATCTTCCCGGCAGCAGCACTTCTCTGCAGGCTGCCATTGAAACTGACGACGCGACCCGACACCATTTGACACCTATGCACCCGGCTTCCCTGGGTGAGGTAACTCGAGTACTCCGGTGCTCCCGTGGGTGTTGACCCTAGAACTGTCTAAGTCCAAGAGGGTTTGGTCCTAGTCCATTTCTAAGTGTCCTTAAACTGTAAAACTCTAACCGTGACTTTCCCATAGACGTTAACGGAGCTCGCGGCTGTGTTCACACACTGCACACGACCCCCGTGGGTCCCCTGTGTCACAACCTTGGGTGGTTCCTTGGGGTCCCAGCGATTCTACAGGCTCTAGGCCTTGTGTCTACTCAAGTCGTGGTTCTTCTACCACTTTCTTAATATATGGTTTGGTACGCCCCTAGGGCTAATCGTATATTGTGCTAATTTACTGTGCTATTTGACTTGTAACTTGTGTACTTTGACCTCCAGCCTCATAAAGAGACTATTGGGTAGTGTTTAGTAATAAATACATATATTTTATATATATACCTGGTGTGGTTCTCCTTTCATTTGGTCATTCATGAGATTATAGACTGGTAAAACAGACAGCTTAACACTCCTTCAAGACTTAGCCTGAAGGCTGCTCTCCATAGCTACCACTAGGATAGCTTTCACTAAAGGTTGTCTTTAAACCTATCATCAACAAAGGTCGTTTGGACTGGTGCAAGGTGCCCACTATAACTAGTGGACAGCATATGCCAGGCCAACTTCTCACATTGGTGTGCAGCGGTTGGATTCAAGCTTGCCTCTGTTTTACCAGATAATCTCAAGTGTGTGACTAACTGAAAACCACTAAAGGTACCTGAGGTACATATAAATTCAAGCTTAGAAATACAGTAAGTTCTACTGAACTTAGAGTTGTGTGTCAAGGGCTTAGCACACCCTTTCTACAACTCAAGAGAGTTTAGTAGGCCACACTAGAGTAGGTAGTGCATACACCACACCTCACTAGTGATGTCTTCAAGGCCAGGAACCACTGGATACCTGCCAGAAGCCACTGGGCTTCCACCATCCAAGTATGACAACCTCCAATTCTTGGAATTAAGAGCATTGTGTAATACTAGGAAATTGAAGACAGGAAAAACTGCAAACACCCAACGCCTCATAGACATACTGATGTTGGATGATCTCAAGCAGACCTCAGGGTCTGAAGGGGTAGGCTGAGAGGGTGGGACAGCAGACGAGGAAGGGCCCAGGGGTGAAGAAACCCAGGACCTGACCTCTGAAGCTGGCCAGGAAGATGACAATGATCTTACCCTGGAAAATCCAGCTCCTCCTGCAGATGAGTAGGAGGACCAGAATGGCCTCCCCTTTGTCCCACCAGGAAGAGTTGTGAGTGTGCCTAGAAGGTCAAGATCTCCTTCTGAGGAGTCTAACCATTCTGACACCTCAGTAGGGTCCTCTGTTTCCTCTCATAGGAGGGAATCCTCTCATGAAAGGAAAGAGAGACTGCTAAAGTATGAAGAAGCTCAGCTTAGGATCAGAAAAGAGCAGTTGGCTATAGACAGGGAGTCCCTAGAGCTTCATAGACAAAGAAAAAAGTTGGGACTAGAGTCCCATGGTGGCAGAAACTTCCCTAGGGATAGGGAAAGGTCTTATGACCATAGAAACCTGAGCAAGATTGTCCCTCCCTACCAGAGTGGGGATGACATCCACAAATGGACTACTGCACTGGAAAGGGCCTGTAAAGTTCAGAGGGTCCCCCAGGAGCAGTGGGCAGCAATCTTGTGGCTCTCCTTTGCAGACAAAGGTAGAGACAAGCTCCTCACTGTAAGAGAAGAGGCTGCTGATGATTACCATGTCCTGAAGAGTGCACTGATAGATGGGTTTGGCCTAACCACTGAGCAATACAGGTTAAAGTTCAGAGATACCCAAAAGGCACAGACACAGGACTGGGTGGACTTTGTAGATTGTGCTACTAAGGCTCTGGAAGGTTGGTTACTGGGCAGTAAGGTGTGTGACTTCAAAGGATTGTATAATTTAATCATGAGAGAGCAGATTCTTAATAACTGTCAAAATCAGCTGTTGCATCAGTACCTGGTGGACTCTGATCTGACCTCTCCCCAAGAATTGGGAAAGAAGGCAGACAAATGGGTCAGAACCAGGGTGAGGCAGAAGGTACAGAACCCAGGTGGTGGCCAGAAGAAGCAAGATTCCAAAAACTCTGACAATGGTGGGGAAAAGGGTAAAGACCAGAAGTCTTCTCAAGGTCCCCAAAAATCTGCATCTGGTGGAGAATCCCAATCTACTAAAGGAAAAGGCCAAAAGAAACCATGGTGCAAAATCTGTAAGCAGAAAACTCACTGGACAAGTGACTGCACCAAGTCCAAAGACTCTAATCCAGCCACCATTGCCCCTAAGGCAACTGTTCCCCCTAGTCCAGCTACAATTGGTGGTGGAGGTACTCAGAATAAGGGTGTAGTAGGGTTGACCCTGGGTACTGAGATGGGCTCTGGCCTAGTCAGAGTGCCAACTCAGGCTGTCCTAGTCTGTGATGGGAGCATGGATATGTCCCCCTTTGTGAGTCCCAATAATTTGGGCAAATACAGACAGCAGCCTTTAATTAATGGAAAAGAGGCTTGGGCATTCAGGGACACAGGAGCAAGTGTCACAATGGTGACAAGAGATCTTGTGGATCCTGGGCAGATTATACTTGGGGAAATGTACCAAGTGACCAATGCTAGCAATGTCAGAACAGACCATTCTCTGGCAGTTGTTAACTTCTCCTGGGGAGGGGTAACTGGCCTTAAGAAGGTTGTGGTGAGTGCAGACCTACCAGTCGAATGCTTGCTTGGCAATGATCTTGAAACCTCAGCTTGGGCAGAGGTGGAGCTCAGGACACATGCAGAAATGCTAGGGATCCCTGCACATGTCTTTGCTGTGACTAGGTCACAGGCCAAAATGTCAAAAGCTGAACAGGCCCTGGATTCTGGAACAATGGACCAGGTGCCTCCCAAGAGGAGGAGCAGTAGGGTTAAGGCAGTGCCTTCCCCCTTGGCTCAGGGAGTAGATTAGTCTCTTGAGGGAGATGATCTCAGGTCTGAAGAAGGAACTGTCCCAGAGGAGCTTGAACCTGATCAGGTTGAGTTCTTGGGGACAGGGGGCCCTTCCAGGACAGATCTGAGCCAGGAGCAGCTGAACTGCCCCTCTCTTGAACCCCTCAGACAGCAAGCTGCTGCTGAGGCTGCTGGGAATGCTAGTGGCACCCATAAGATATATTGGGATGATGGACTCCTGTACTCAGAGAGTAGAGACCCCAAGCCTGGAGCAGCCAGGAGGTTGGTTATACCTCTGAAGTTCAGGGGCTTCCTATTGACACTAGCCCATGATATTCCTTTAGCAGGTCACCTGGGCCAGAACAAGTCTTGGGACAGAATTGTCCCTCACTTTCACTGGCCCCACATGTCTGAAGACACCAAGGAGTTTTGTCTCTCCTGTGTAACCTGCCAAGCCAGTGGGAAGGCAGGTGGCACCACAAAGGCCCCCCTGATACCACTACCTGTGGTGGGGGTTCCCTTTGAGAGGGTGGGGATTGACATAGTTGGTCCCATGGATCCCCAAACAGCATCTGGGCACAGATTTATCCTGGTGGTGGTGGACCATGCCACCAGGTACCCAGAAGCCATTCCCCTTAGGACCACTACAGCACCTGTGGTGGCCAGGGCCCTCTTGGGAATTTTCTCAAGAGTGGGCTTTCCTAAGGAGGTAGTATCTGACAGAGATGCAAACTTTATGTCCAGTTACTTGACTGCAATGTGGAACGAGTGTGGAGTGAATTATAAATTCACCACACCCTATCACCCACAATGCAATGGTTTAGTTGAAAGGTTCAACAAAACCTTAAAGGGCATGATTAAAGGGCTCCCAGAAAAGCTTAGGCGAAGATGGGACATACTCTTGCCCTGCCTTTTATTTTCATACAGGGAGGTGCCTCAGAAGGGGGTTGGCTACAGCCCTTTTGAACTTTTGTTTGGCCATCCTGTCAGGGGTCCATTGTGTCTGGTGAAGGAAGGTTGTGAGTTACCTCTCAAACCCCCTAAACAGGACATAGTGGACTATGTACTTGGTCTCCGCTCCAGGATGGCTGGGTATATGAAAAAGGCAACCAAAAACCTTGAGGCTAGCCAGGAATTACAGAAAGCCTGGCATGACCAAAAGGCTGTTCTGACTGTTTACCAGCCAGGGCAGAAAGTGTTGGTGTTGGAGCCAGTGGCCCCAGCAGCCCTCCAAGACAAGTGGAGTGGCCCCCATACAATTGTTGAACAGAAGGGAGAGGTTACCTATCTGGTAGACCTGGGAACTCCCAGGAGCCCCCATAGGGTGCTCCATGTCAACAGGCTGAAGCCATATGTGGACAGGGCTGACATGGGCTTGCTCATGGCAACTGATGAGGGACAGGAGGAAGAGAGTGACCCACTCCCTGACCTGCTCTCACAGAACCCTGATGATGGGTCAGTGGATGGTGTAGCCTTGGCAGGCAGCCTCACTGCCCAGCAGCAAACTGATTGTAGACAGGTGCTCAATCAGTTCAGACACATGTTCTCTCTGACTCCAAGTCAGACCACCTGGTGCACTCATGAAGTGGACACTGGGGACAGTCTGCCTGTTAAAAGTAAGATTTACAGGCAACCTGACCAAGTCAGGGACTGTATCAGGACAGAAGTCCAGAAAATGTTGGAACTGGGAGTCATTGAGCCCTCAGATAGCCCTTGGGCTAGTCCTGTAGTCCTGGTGCCTAAACCTCACACCAAAGATGGCCAGAGAGAGATGAGGTTTTGTGTGGACTACAGGGGCCTCAATGCAGTCACTAGGACTGATGCCCATCCAATCCCCAGGGCAGATGAGCTAATAGACACTTTGGCCTCAGCCAAGTATCTAAGCACATTTGACCTGACAGCTGGCTACTGGCAGATCAGACTAGCTGATGATGCAAAGCCAAAAACTGCATTTTCTACCCCTAGTGGGCTTTACCAATTTGTGGTGATGCCATTTGGTTTGAAGAATGCACCTGCCACTTTTCAGAGGTTGGTGAACACAGTCCTTACAGGTCTGGAAGCCTATAGTGCAGCATATCTAGATGATATTGCTGACCTGGGAGGATCACCTGGTCGACCTCAGAAATGTTTTGGAGGCCCTGCAGAAGGCAGGCCTCACTATCAAGGCCACTAAGTGCCAGATAGGGCAGAGTCAGGTTGTGTACCTGGGCCACCTTGTGGGTGGAGGCCAGGTTCAACCATTACAGAGCAAAATCTAGACCATCATGGACTGGGTTGGTCCAACTACCCAGACTCAGGTGAGAGCCTTTTTAGGCCTGACTGGGTATTACAGAAGATTTGTCAAGGGGTATGGATCAATAGTGACACCCCTGAATGACTTAACCTCTAAGAAAATGCCCAAAAAGGTTCAGTGGACAGTTAGCTGTCAAAAAAGGCATTTGATGACCTGAAGCAGGCCATGTGCACTGCTCCCATTCTGCAGAGTCCTGATTACTCCAAAAAGTTCATTGTGCAAACAGATGCATCTGAGTTGGGGGTAGGGGCTGTACTGTCACAGTTGAATGATGAAGGTCAGGATCAGCCAGTAGCTTTTATTAGCAGAAGGCTGATCCCCAGAGAGAAACGTTGGTCAGCCATTGAGAGGGAGACCTTTGCTGTGGTTTGGGCTCTGAAGAAGCTGAGGCCATACTTGTTTGGCACTCACTTCATTGTTCAGACAGACCATAAGCCCCTCTTATGGCTAAAACAGATGAAGGGTGAAAACCCCAAACTTTTGAGGTGGTCCATTTCCCTACAGGGGATGGACTATACAGTGGAACATAGACCTGGGAGTAACCATGCCAATGCAGATGGACTCTCCAGATATTTCCACTTAGAACATGAAGACACAACTGGTCAAGGTTAGTTTAATGTCCCTGCGTTTGGGGGGGGTTGTGTAGGAGAGTAGGATCTGCCTCTTATGGTTACCCCCACTTTTTGCTGATGTTTCATTGTTTTTCGACTTTAGTCTGGCTGGGGCCCTGCTATGCAGGACCCCAGCCTAGCTGCTTCCTCTCTAACTTGATTCCCTGTACCTTAAGTACACTTCAGATTGGATTATGGGGTGCCCTTATAAGTCCCTAGTATATGGTATACTATGTACCCAGGGCATAGGTACCCCAGAGGCCTACCAGGGGCTGCAGCATGTATTATGCCACCCCTGGGAAGCCTTCCAAAATGACACCACAGGACTGCTACAGCAGCCTGAGTGAGGTGGTGCATGCACCCCTTACTGAGATATAGGTTCACTATATCTCACCCTATCACTGCACATATAAACCTATCAGTCACCCCTATGGCAGGCCTTATCAATCCTGAAGGCAGGGTGCTTGGTTTTATGTGAGAGGGTGCCCATGCATGAGCAGAGCCCCTCTGCAGCCTTCGGAATCTCCTCTCCGGGGTTGTCTGTGGTGCAGCCTGACCATATACTCTTAAGCGCATTATATCTTAAACGGTAAATGCTAACTTCGGGATGGCTGCACGGAAACATGTCGTGTTTGGTGTCAAACACCTTGGAATCATACCCCCACACCAGTAACTGGTGTGGGAGTATGATCCCACCCTTCTAGAGGGAGAGACATGACAGCACCGGTATACCTGGTACCAGCTAAACAGAGCCCTGGCATCACAAAATGGATGCTGCAGCCACAGACACGAGTCTGGCCTCCTGCTGCCGACCGAAACTCCGGCAGGGGAGGCCTAGACAATAGGTTTCCTGTCCCAGGGAGGTGTTACCACCTCCCAGACAGGCTTTAGTGTATTGGGGCTGGGTGGGTGCACTCTCTGAGTGCTTTGAAGTCCTGCACTGGGGGCACATTTGGTGTCCCTGTGCATACCCCAGTTCAAACCGTTTGCAGGGGCTGCCAGCCCCTGTTCTGACGCGAAACTGGACAAAGGAAATGGGTGTAGCCACCCCTCTTTCCAAACCCTCCCATAGGTGGGTCCCCAGAGTTATTCCAACCCCTTCCTTGGGTATAAGTAAGGAACCCCTGGCAACAGGACTTTAGATATCCCTGGACGAAACTCTGCAACTGAATCCTGGAACTTCGACGCTCTACTCAAGACTAGAGGACTGAAGAAATATCCCTTGGGGCAAGGAGTGACTCCCCTGCTTGGCAGGCACCAATGAAGCAACTGCCGGACTGCATCTCCGAAGCTCCTGCCGGACTCCGAAGTACTTGCAGCCCAGGAAGAGGATTTCGAGACTTCTCAGAGGCCGACCCGAGTCCCCAGCAAAGCTGAGACCCGCAGCCCTCACGAGTGGCGTGGAACCGGAACTCCTGGACACCGTGCACATTTTCTAGTGCATCGACTTCTCGACGTCTCTTGAAGTCCTGCTTTGGGTTACTTGTAGCCCAGGCCCCGAGCACCATTTGCATCGAAGATTGTGAGCCTACACTCCACGAGTGTTCCGTGGGCCCGCTTCTTGCATTTCCGCTCGAGGCTCATTCGCGATCCCTGGTCCGTCGACTGGTGGGTCCCTGTGAAGGCAACTCTTATTTTCCTTGGGCTTTTCTGGTTGCTCCAGACGTGCCCTGACTCCCCACCGCGTGGTGAGTCCCTCAGACCTTGCTGGTCTGCACCGAAGCGTCTCTTTCCGTTCTGCGTGAGTTGCGGTTGCCAAGGCTTGTTGTATTCAATCCAGACACCAACGCTGCAGCACTCGACAGCCTTCGTGGGACAGCTCGAATCCAGCTCCTGGTCGTCGTCGACGCCTCCGGGGCCTCGTGGCTGAAGAGTCAAGCTTCACTTCTTTCACCTGAAACACCCGACATCGGTGGGCATTCGACTATCGTGCCCCTGGTGACTGGCAAGTGACCCAGACTCTGTCCCCTCTGCTTTCAGGTTCTTCTCCTCTCCGATCCAGGCTTGGATCTCTTCGGACACTTCGCATCTTCCCGGCAGCAGCACTTCTCTGCAGGATGCCATTGAAACCGACGACGCGACCCGACACCATTTGACACCTATGCACCCGGCTTCCCTGGGTGAGGTACCTCGAGTACTCCGGTGCTCCCGTGGGTGTTGACCCTAGAACTGTCTAAGTCCAAGAGGGTTTGGTCCTAGTCCATTTCTAAGTGTCCTTAAACTGTAAAACTCTAACCGCAACTTTCCCATAGACGTTAACGGAGCTCGCGGCTGTGTTCACACACTGCACACGACCCGTGTGGGTCCCCTGTGTCACTACCTTGGGTGGTTCCTTGGGGTCCCAGCGATTCTACAGGCTCTAGGCCTTGTGTCTACTTAAGTCGTGGTTCTTATACCACTTTCTTAATATATGGTTTGGTACGCCCCTAGGGCTAATCGTATATTGTGCAAATTTACTGTGCTATTTGACTTGTAACTTGTGTACTTTGACCTCTAGCCTCATAAAGAGACTATTGGGTAGTGTTTAGTAATAAATACATATATCTTATATATATACCTGGTGTGGTTCTCCTTTCATTTGGTCATTCATGAGATTATAGACTGGTAAAACAGACAGCTTAACACTCCTTCAAGACTTAGCCTGAAGGCTGCTCTCCATAGCTACCACTAGGATAGCTTTCACTAAAGGTTGTCTTTAAACCTATCATCAATAAAGGTCATTTGGACTGGTGCAAGGTGCCCACTATAACTAGTGGACAGCATATGCCAGGCCAACTTCTCACAGGAACTCATTACACAGTTTCAGTGACAGGAGTGAAAAACAGCAAAAACAACAATGGTGTTGTGATACAGAATGTGAATGGTGCCCTCTGCAATTCAGGGAGTAATGCCTTTGTGACAAGTTGGACAACCAGCAGCTCCAGCTGCTTTACTGGGAAGTTGTCAAAGTATGGAAACACACGAACTCCTGACCATTGCAGTCAAACTGCCACAACCACCATCACTCTCGTAAAAACGCATGGTGTGGTTGCCAGCCCGAACTGCAAGGTTGTAAACTGATAATGCCTTGAGCCACATCTGTGGGCTGGGAGAAGTGGAAGATAAAATAGGTGTCCTCAGGGGCACCCACCATACTGCCACATTGAACCCCAGAAAGATTTGTTATGTTATGTTAAGTTATTTGTAAAGCGCAGTGGATACCCGAGGGTGTCTTGGCGCTGAAGCAGTAAGCAGCAAAGGGGAGTGAGTGACTTATTGATTAAAAAGCCAAGTTTTCAACAGCTTCCGGAATTGAGATAGGGAGGGAGCTGATCTGAGATTAAGTGGAAGGAGATTCCAGGCTGTCGCAGCTCTAACCACAAAGCTATTGCCATCCCATTTAGATTTTTTAAATCTGATGGTGTTTGCTCTGAAAGAGCCTGCTGATCTTAAGTTTCTTGAGGGAGTATACCATGATAGGGCTTTCTTTAGAAACCAGGGTCCTGAATCATGGAGAGCCTTGTAGGTCAGGCAAAGGGCTTTAAATTTGATCCTGTTTTTGACTCTCAACCAATGGAGATCTTTGTGAGCAGCGGAAACCGAAAGGTGCCTAGGCAAGTCATGAAGGAGTCTGGTCGCCGAATTCTGAAGAATCTGTAACTTATTCAGATATTATTCAGATATTGAGCTTGTAGGCTGATGTACAATAATCAATTTTGGATAATACAAGTGTGGAAATAACTGACTTCCTGACTGAAATAGGCAAAAAAATTAAGATTTTTTTAAGTATTCTCAAAGTGTTATATGAGGAGGAGACCACTGCGTTAATTTGGTTTCCCAAGAGTAAGTGGTCATCAATCATAACGCCAAGACTCTTGGCTTTCCTGGTGGGTACAGGAAGGAGGCCCATTTCCCTCGGCCAACACGGGGCAAACCAAAGGTTAGGGTTATTGCTGAGTAAGATCACCTCAGTCTTTCCCGCATTAAGCTTAAGATGGTGCCTGTTCATCCAACCATTGATACCTTTCATGCAGTCATGTATGCGAACACCAGTATCGTTGGCATCATGGGAGGCTGATAACACGATTTGCGTGTCGTCCGCATAAGAGGTGAGGGAAAACCCGAAGGATTCGACCAGGGGGGCAAGGTCTGTGACGTATAAATTAAAAAGAGTCGGGCTGAGAGAGGATCCCTGTGGAACCCCGCAGGGCAGGCAAAATGAGCTTGATGAAAAGGCATCAAAATTAATTGTGTTTTCCCTGTTTGACAGGAAGGATGAAAGTAATTTCAAGGCAAGATTTTTTATGCCTTTTGCTTTCAGACGGTGTATTTATTTGGTAACGGGGCAGGCTTTTGAGCTTTTCCTGCCAAATGAACAAGTTCAGAAGACACAAACTGAGGATGAGCCTCAGACCTCTGTCATTCTTGAGGACCAATAAGTAAAGGGAGTATAGTCCCATGCTCCTGGACAAGGACTTCCATCTCCAAAATTAAGATGTGTGGCAAAAGTACATTCTGGTGGATGGTGGATGATCCAGAGGGAGAGACTGGAAGGATAGCCCTTGTGAATTAGAAGGATGACCCAGCAAGCCATTGTAATCATCTCCCAACGTGTGGAAAAGTGGGAGAACCCCCAACCCCACAGAAGATGGTAGTGTAAGGGCAGAGTCAGAGAGAATTTGATGCATCAGAGCTGGCACAGGATGACAGAGAGTGAAGGAATAGTTTCTTACCTGTACACCAGTTCTCTTGTAGGAGAATCTGCATAATAGCCATAAGCATTGAATAGTCCTGCCCACATGCGGGGACCCCGTAGCACTTTTTCCAATATCTTTTCTGAAGTGTAGATGTTTGCCTTTCTTCGGGAAGGCCTGCAGAGTCACTTAAGAAAGAAAAATATTATGCAGCCTATAGGAGAAGGCTACAGTGGCCAAATTCTTCATTTT
Organism: Calotriton arnoldi; assembly: GCA_963921515.1. NCBI lineage: Eukaryota > Metazoa > Chordata > Amphibia > Caudata > Salamandridae > Calotriton > Calotriton arnoldi. Next base: position 2,057,483 of record CAWUFW010001397.1, read on the forward strand.
GTAATTAAAAAAGGTGCCAGGAGAACTGTTTATGCATATAAACGCATGATGTCTTTGTAAAACAATACAAATGTCTTTCACAAACCCTTTTTATTAGAGTATGGAAATGAAGGAGCATAGGACAGTGTAGCCTCAAAGGCTGCCATTATAAGAGTTAAAAATAGATGTGGCGCCTTTAAGAACCCATGGATCTCCTGTATACCATCATGCTTAGCTAGAGACAGTTACCTCAGTTCTTTTTGAGGCGATGAGTGATGATATGTATAGGTCCCATGAATACTTCTGTCTACTCCACAGGGGAGGTGGGAGGGTAGCTTATGACTAACATGGAAATTCCTCTATGAGAGAACTGGAGTTACAGGTAAGAAAATATTCCTTCTCTCATAGGGGATTTCCATGTATAGTCAAAATCACTGAATAGAGTATCAAGCCCATCCCTACTTAAAGCGGTGAAGACAGTGAACTACAGAGCCCTTTAAGCAAATAGATTTTTGAGGGAGGCCTGCCCTACTTGGGCATTTGCCCTAGCATAACAGTCCAGGCAGTAATATTTGGTGGACGTGTGAACAAACCTCCATGTAGCTGCCTTGCAAATCTCTGTAATGGGGATATTTCTCATTAAGGCAGCAGTGGCTGCTTTACCCCAAGTGGAATGTGCTTTAGGTTTGGCAGCGAGTGTTTTATTAGCTTTCTGATAACATAACAGGATGCAAGAAACAATCCACCTCGAAATGGACTGTTTGGAAATGGCCAAACCTGTACAGATCGGATCATAATTAACAAATAATTGGTCTGATCTGTGGAGGTCTCATGTTTTATCAAGATAAAACTTTAAAACCCTCCTTACATCTAGAGAATGAGGTGTTCTCTTGGCTGGAGTAGAGGGGTTCTGAAAGGTTGTGGGTAATGAAATGGTTTTTAACATGGAAATCCGAAATACCCTTAGGGAGGAATGTCGGGTGAGTTCTCATAAGCACTTTGGAAGAGTGAAAGACTGTGTATGGTTCATGAGAACATAATTCTTGAATCTTTTTAACCATGCATGCTAATGTTATTGCTACAGGGAAAGCAGTTTTCCAAGAGAGGTGTTGGAGAGATTCCTTGTGTATGGGCTCAAATGGGTCCTGTATAAGGCGTGAAAGGACTACATTAAGCTCCCATGGAGGGGAAGGGCACCTAATGGGTGAAAAAACCTTCTTCAAACCCTCTAGGAAATCCTTGATGACAAGGGTTTTGAAAAAAGAGGTTTGTGACAGACATTTCCTGTATGCAGAAGGAGCTGCCAAGTGAACTTTTATGAAAGAGAATTGCAGGCCAGATATTGCAAGATGTAATAAGTACGGAAAAATGATATCTTCTTGGCAAGTTGTAGCGTCCACACTTTTCGAGGAACACCAAATGCAAAATCCCTTCCACTTCAAGGCATATGCTGACTGGGTGGATGGTCGCTTGGCCTCCTTCAGGATCTCCATGCAGTCTTGTGGTAGGTTTAAATGTCCATACTGCACTAGCTCAGGAGTCATGCAGCCAAATTCAAGGAGGAGAAATTGGGGTGTACCATCTGGCCTCCAAATTTTGTCAGCAGGTCTGGTCTGCATGGGAGCTTGAGATGTGGATACTGTGACCGGTAAAGCAGGTCCGGGAACCACCACTGACGTGGCCACTCTGGAGCTATGAGGATCATCTTGGCTTTGGAGTGGGACAGCTTGATTAGGACGCCAGGATCAGGGGAATCGGTGGAAAGGCATAAAGAAATTTGCTGGACCAGTCGATCCATAGGGCATTCCCCAGTGTCCCTGGTTGGTAGTACCTCGAGGCGAAGCCGTAACATTTTTTGTTTTGTGTGGTGGCAAACAAGTTGATGGTGGGCGTGCCCCACAGTCCGAAGATGCGATGAACAATGTCGTTGTTCAAGACCCATTCGTGGTTTTCTTGCAGAATTCTGCTGAGGGCATTCGCCTGTGCATTCTACACACCTGGGAGGTGAGTCGCTGTTATTTGTAGGTTTCATACAATCAACCATTTCAATATTGTCTGGGCTTCTAGCGACAATGGCCTGGTCCTCGTCCTCCCCTCCTTGTTGAGGTAGTACATTGTGGTGGTATTGTCCGTCTGAACAAGAAGGGTCCGTGACTTGAATGATGGACAGAAAGCTTTGAGTGCTAGATGGACCGCCCGAAGTTCGAGGAGGTTGATGTGATATGACACCTCCTTTGGTGACCACATGTCTTGAATTTGTAGATGTTCCATGTGGGCTCCCCACCCCTGAAGTGATGCATCCGTCATTATGGTCTGAGAAGGAACCTGTTGATGAAAAGACATTCCTTGAAGCAGATTGACAGGGGAACACCAACATTTGAGGGAATGTTTTGCATGGAGGGACCATTCTATCCCCTCGTCCCAATTGCCCATTAGCTGATCTCACTGGTCCTCGAGACATTCTTGGAGAGGTTGCATGGAGAAACGGGCATTTAGAGTGAGGAAGATGCAAGAGGCTATCGAACCGAGGAGGGATGAGACCGTTCTCACCTTGGGATGAGATGCTGTCATATGAAAGAGACATTTCTGAAGGATTGATAAGCCTCTCTCCTCCGATGGACACACTTTTCCTTGGACGGTGTCGATGGAGGCTCCCAGATAATGCAAGGTCTGAACAGGGATTGGTTGTGATTTGCTGAGAGCGACATGAAGCCCCAAGCTTAGTAGGAGGTTGCATGCCCAGTTGAAATTAAGCTGTGCTTCTTGAAAAATGTATACATTTATGAGCCAATCGTCTAGATATGGATAGACGAAGACCCGGTGTTTCCTGAGGTGGGCAGCCACAATTTCCATGCATTTCGAGAATGTTCTGGGTGCTGACCAAACAGTAGTACTTGGTATTGGTAGTGGTCCTGCCCCACCACAAACCTCAAGAATTTCCGATGTTTCTTTGTAACTGGGATGTGAAAATAAGCATCCTGGAGGTTGATGGAGAAAATCCAATCCCCTTGGTGGAGTTGGGGATAGATTTGACCTAAGGACAGCATCCAGAACCTTTCCCAACAAATCCATTTTTTGGATGGGTCTGAATTTGTTCTTTGCTTTTTTTCTGTACCAGAAAGTATCTGGGATAAATGCCTATTCCGCGTTGATGGTGAGGAACAGCCTCTACGGCATGTTTTTGAAGCAAGATGTTGACTTCTGATCTTAGCCTCTTCAGATGGTGATTGGATGGCTCTGGTGGAACGGTTGGAGGAGGACTTGTGGACTTGAGACAATATCCATGCCGAACAATATTCAGTGCCCAGGCATCTTTTGTTACTTCTTGTCATTCTGCCAGAAAATGCAAAATACTTCCCCATACCGTACTGGGTAACAGAAGAGTGGGAAGGAACAATTCAAGGTTTTCTGCCTGTGGTAGGCTTTCCGCCTTGTGCTGGCTGCTGCGAGGCACTTCCCCTAGGCTGCCTTCGCTGGTGGGTATAGGGTAGTTGCTGTTGTTATTGCTGTCGCCTTTGATACAATGGAGGGGTTTGAACTCTCTGAGAGTAGCATCGCCTCTGGTAAGGGCAAAATGATTTTGTTTGTTCCTTGGGCCTCTCTAAGCCGACCGCCTTAAGGGTGTCCATTTCGGCTTTCATGCAAGCCAATTCATCATCCGTGTGGCTGTCAAATAGGGTAGAACCAGAGAATCTGTTGTTGTGACTCTGGTTTTAAAGATGTGAGACGGAGCCAAGCATGTCTGCGGAGTGCCACGCCCTGGCAATATTCGGGGGCTACTAGGAGGGAGGAATCAGCAGCCGCACTTATTTTCTGGTTTGAAACCATCAAACCCTCGTTCACTATTTCTAGGAAATCCTCCCGCTTGTCTCTGGGCAGATCTTCAGCAAACTTCTGGACAGATTCCCACAATGTCCTATCGTATCATCCGAGAGGAGCAGCTGCATTTGCTGCTTTCATGGAAGTGCCAGTAGTACCACCTGCTTTGCGGCCCACCAATTCAACTTCTTGCTCTCCTTATCTGGTGGAACTGAGGAGGCAGGAGTGGTAGCGTGGTGTTTGTTAGCTGCTAATATGACTACAGAGTCTGGAGGAGGGTACGAATGCAGTAAGAGTGGATCCTGCTCAGGAGGTCTATACTTTTTTAGCAGCCTCGACAGAGCAGACTTGGTTGAGGCCTGCGTCAAGAACAGTTCCATGGCTGGTTCCAAGAGGCTTGGCACAAAAGGAAGGAGTGGTCTGGATGCTGTGCGTTGGTGGAGCGTCTCGAATATCATTGATGTCGTAGGAGAGGGCACCAACATTTGGATGTTTAATTTTGCCATTCCTTTCACTAAGACCTCATGAAAGGTGGTAATATCATCTACCAGGGAGACTCTAGGTCAATGATACTCAAAGTACGGCCAGAGGGCCACTTGCGGCCCTCTCGACCTTTACATGCGGCCCCCTGGTGAACAGTATCACGGGCTGCTGTTTACTTGCTGAGCGCTAATATTCAGAAAAAATGTTAAATAAACCGGGAAGCATTTTTTTGCAGGTTAAATTAAGTAACTACTGTGGTGTCCTGCACCACTTAACTTTAGTTAACCTGCAAATAAATGCTTGCCTGTTTATTAAATTTTTTTTAGACGTCCTTACACAATCCCTGACCCACCCAGGACCCCCTACCACCATAGTGCGCCCTCGGTCACACCACAGACCCTACTTTGTGGCCCCAGGGCAAATGTTTACGAGTACCCATGCTCTAGGTGGTGGAGAGTCTGTCAGGGTAGGCGAGTAGCGTCCTGTAAATGTGGAGGATGAATATTTGGGGTGATGGTGAGATCGTGACTGTGATCTGGGTCTATGTGACCGACGACAATGCATTATGAGATCGTCTTGACGAATGTCGTGATCTATGGTGGCTGTGGGAACGATGGCGCATTCTGGAACGTGATCTTGGCCTTGGACGAGGTGGCTCTGAAAGAGGTGTTGGCTCAGTTGGATTTGATGCTGAAGGCAGTGGAGCTGGCCAAGGAGGTGGTGGAGGCGGAGGAGGTGGTGAAGGAGAGGCTGGCAAGACTATAAATGAAGATGGAGAGTACATCCTGGAAAAGCCAGAGCCTGGTGATGAAGAAATGCGTCTCCTCTTCCTCAGGCGTGTTCTGGACGTCGACCTGCTCCTCGACGTCGACTGCCTGTCGTGCCTCAACGTTAATCGCCAGTGCCTCCTAAACTTCGAACCGCTTCTCAACATCGAAAGGACTGAGTGCCTCAATGTCGACCTACTCCTCGACAGCGATCTTCGACTCTCTGTTGACGGCAGGAGAACCGTCGACCTACCCTGACTCAATGTCAATCTTCTTCTCTTTCTCGACATCGAACCGGCTTTTGAGGGTGAACAGGTCGGTGCCATACCTTGTCTCGACAGGGAATGATGCCGTGCTTGAGCTGGAAATCTCTTTTTGGATGTTCCATGTCCACCAGAGGTTGATGAAAGAGCCCTGGTAGAGGACTGACCCTCTCCTCGCTCTGTAGGATCCCCTGCAGACTGCATCTGCTTCCTGCGCTGTTCTTCCGCGCCCTGGAGGCGAATCTTCTCCCTATCACGTAGGGTTCGCCTGGAAAAGTACCAGCAGTGCTGACAATCTTCATGAAGATGACTTGCTGGAAGACAAATACAGACATCATGGCGATCTGTTCTGGCTTTCTTTCTCCCACAGGGAAGGCATTTTGCAAATAAAGACGGCATTTTTAAAGACAAAAACCCCACATTCCTGTCAGAAAATTGCATAAAATGCAAGGGAGAACTGAAAGACGTTGAAAAAAGTCTTAGAAAAGCAGCACTCAATGCTCCTAGGTCCTTTCAGCAGGTACCGGAAAAAAGACCCGAGGTAAATGCCTCTAGCGAAGTAGGATGGGATACTGGAGGTCCCTGGGTTCTTAAACGCACCACGTCTATTTTCAACTCTTATAATGGCAGCCTATAGGGCTACACTGTCCTATGCTCATTTATTTCCATACTCTACTAAACAAATGGTTTGTGAAAAAACATTCATATTGTTTTACAGAGACATCATGCATTTATATGCATAGACAGTTCCTCTGGCACCTTTTTAACTAAAAATGAAGAATTTGGCCAGTGTGGCCTTCTCCAATAAACTGCATAATATTTTTTTTTCTTATGTAACTCTGCAGGCCTTCCCGAAGAATGGTGAACATCTACACTTAAGAAAATATATTGATAAGGGTGCTCTGGGGTCCCCGCACGTGGGTGAGACTATTCAATGCTTACGACTATACATGGAAATCCCCTACGAAAGAACTTGCTGTTGCAGCTGTTGTCCCCTAGATACAACCCTGCCCGAAAGGAACAGTATGTTTGCTGGGGTGTCTGGATCGACTGAGAGGGTTAGCTCTAATGGAACTACATTGCCCAGGATAACCTCAAATGTTTCTGTACTGGTACTGCCTTGCTAGAGAGGCTAGGCTCAACAAGCCAGCCATAGCTCTACTTTTCTTTAAATGTTTTTGGGAGGGGCAAGCCTTTTCTCCAAACAGCTACTTATCATCGAAGGGCATGCCTATGAAGGCTACCTGGACATTTCCTGAAAAGACAGTAGTGGTGCTGCGTGACGAGCAGGTCGATGCATTGAGTAGGTGTGTTCGCCGAGTCCAGACTGCTCTGCAGGGTCTGTTTGAAGGCATCCAAACTGTGTTGATCAGTAAACAGCTTTTTCATGTGATCTGACTTCGGTGAGTTTTGCCAAGTCCCACAGGGCGCGAGTAGATCCGCCCAAAAGATAGGTGGCGTTTGCTATACAACAACTTTTTGGCCCAAAGAGTCAAGTCTTTTTTGATTCTCTATCAGGAGGAGCTATGGGAAAGGCATTCAGGTGTAACTTAGAGGAAGAAGCAGGACCAATAGATTTTCTGGTTCAAGGTGAGAGTAAAGAAAGTGAAGTTCACCCGCATACAGCATCTGGTTATCTGTCTGTGCCCCAATAAGTCAGAAAATGGTTTTCTCCTGCAGCATTGACAGGATGCATGAGAGTCATAGTACATAGAGCATCTCATTGGCCTGTACAGGATACATTTGAAGAATTAAAATCCAGCTTCAATAACTATGCAGAAGGTCAGATGCCTGGTATGGATTTACAAGAATAAATGTCAATACCACCCAATACCTTGCTACTCTCTTGTCCAAATCACTTATTGTGCAAAACTGTTTGAGACTTATTTGTCCAGATTTCACAGTCATGAGAAATTTGGGGTCAAATTTTCTTATACTATAAACAATCAATTAATTTGCTTCTAGATTCCAATCAAGCTGGGAATGGGTAACGTTAAAGGAAATTAAGGGTACTGTTCTTAATTTAAACAAAGAGTTTAAATGCCTCTGAGAACTTGCTAACTTGCAGAAGATTTATATGGCAGTTGCAATACAGTGCAGTACAGTCAGAGGTTTACTTTAACATTACTATCAGAAAGAGACGTGTTTATGTGTCACACCTACCTCAGAATCTCCTCAATGTAGCTTGGTAAAGGCGGATCATTTAAGGGGTCGCCCAATCTACTTGCTGTGGCTAGAGCAATTTTCAAAGTCTAAAGTGAGTGAAAGAGAAAATAAGAGTTACCAGAGACATCCTGATTTAAGTAAAGTATAGGGAAAATGGAATTTATTTTGGGAAAAATGTATGAACACTGAGATCATTGCCAACCACAATAAATGCAGCGGCTGATACTCAAATTAGTATGAAACCATATTAACAGAGAATAAAACTGCTTATGCACTTACTGTTTTGATCAATAAGCTTTAATGAATGTGCAAAAAATGAATTGCTTCCTAAAAATTACAACCTTTCAAAAAACAGAAGCAGCTCCCATACAATTGGCAGCTCTCTTTCAAAGTGATATTGGTTTCACCAATTAATTAATGTAAATGAATTTTAGTAAAAGTAAATTGCCGAAAACACATTGGGATATCGTTCCTTGTAGCTGTGTAAATATCTTATCTAGCAATCATTTACAGCTCCAACACATGCGCTGGGATAGATGAGATTTAATTGCACCATCAACTACCTAGACTTCCAAAAACAAAAGGAGCGTCCCTAGAGGCTCCATTTCAAAACGTATTCTTTTTATTATGAAATAAGTTGGTCCTGATGCTCGTCCGTAAACCCCTCCACCCCCACTTTGTTTCCCACCTAATTTAGAGGATGGCGAAGGCAGTGTTCCTGATACCAGACCACCATCTTCCCCTATAGGGACTACCCATTGGGAAGCTGTAACAAGGTTGTATATTGCACTGGACTGGGATATCCAAGTGGCCAGTCTAATGTCATTTCCACAAGTGCCCCTTCTGTGGAAGAATGCAATGATATATTGAACAGAAAGTGAAAAAATTACATTTATGTTTTGTGAGAAATCTCTCAAGAGTGTCAGAGAAATTTGAAATATGGGTTCAAGAGACGTAACCCCTCATTGGGGATACATTTTCACAGCCACTTGGTCCCAAGGAAGGGAGTGAGGCTTGAGGGTAAGCAGCACATCTGCATTTGGGCCAGTCTTGAGGATGAGTTAGCAGGGTGGAAGTCAGAAAAGATTTAATGCCCTGAAGTGGCTCCCACCATGAAGAAGCCCAACACACTGTTGGGCTCCACATGACCTGATTTTTGTGTAGTACAAAATTACAGAGACATAGAGCATTCCATTGTATTTCTACGTTCTTTAACATGCCATTTCGAAATGTAGTTAAGTTTAGGCAGCTGGTCATCGATATTTGTAGTTTTCTAAAGATTTCTTTAACTTGCACATTATCCTCAAGCAAAGGGGGGCCTGCTGCAATGGTTTGGAACTCTATTAAAGGTTTGAAAGTATACATGAAATAAAGAAGTCATGAAATTTGAAGCAATGTAGAGCTTGATTTCAGGCACCTGTTTGTATTCAGTAGCACAGAAGTGAAAAGCACTGTTATGTGATCACATTAGCCAGGGCGAGTACATCACCATTTTACATGCTCACGTTTTCAAGTTGACATCTTGCTTGAACAATAACATTTGACACACATTTGCTTGCGTGACTGTGAAATGGCTATGCTTACATTTACATTTCTTTGTAGGCCTATTCTCAGAGCCTTGAACATTGTGTGCATGGGCTACGTTTACTGCACACAATGTAGTTGTTATTATTCTCCGCTCGGCGACAACCTTGCAACGATAGAATCAATAATGGCGAACTGACTGGGGCTTCAGCATGGTATTTAAATAAACTACATCACTCCTTTGTTTAGGCAGAGGAGCATTTAGCTGACACTGTCAAGGTCGCCCCATGCCAAATGTCCAGCCCAGCTGAATCCTGTTTACCTCCTGAGAAGGATGGAGCCCAGCTCTACACCAAGACCATATGAAACATACCCACATGTAACTGGGGAGTTAGATCACCCTACAGGCATTCTGGCAGATTTGCCCACGCTGGGCACACTAGGATAGGGAGCGCTAGGTAGGAGCGCAAATATAACTATACTTATATGCAAACATATATTCTATGCAATAGCACAATGGCTGAACTGTTCATTTTCTTTACCATTCTTGTGATGCTGATTACTCTGTTTTGTTTTATTCTATTGATAATTGCAGCGCACATATTTTACACAAGAATCTTATTGCTTCAATAAATATTTGAAATGCCAAGTCGAGTATTTCTTTTGTCTCCCTTTGGGCATGCATGAGTTATCAAATGAAAGGGCACTAGATCTGTTTTCACGATTTCCTTGGGGAGTCAGGGTTGTCATGTTCTGAGGTTGCACACACCACCGGTTAACTTGCTAGATTAGGGGTACTGTGCGTGGACTCAGTCTCCCGTAGTTTTGATGTTTATGTTCTCCAACAAATGCACTGTTTTACTAAGAAAGTATGAACCGTATGACATCAGAAACAAAATACTAACTTACACTTTCTGAAGGCAAATGCTTCTTAATCTAGGAGTCAGAACTACCCCTTCACACCACAAAAACAAGTTACCAATAAACAGCCTGTTCCACAAGTTTAGTGGGCACAAACAGATTCCACACATTAGCAAATGCTCCTTATATTCTAATATACTCTACTTCATTACAGGCCTGGACATCTGAGCTCTATTACAGAAATTGCTCATTAATGCAACAGACATTAGCACCCATTTTTCGGAACTGGAAGGAGCTTGCAGTCACAAAAGTGGCTGTAGCGTTTTGTGAGGCGCCTTCCATAATACATATTTCAATGTTGTAAAATTAGCACTTACATAATGGAAATTGGAAGTTCCCTCATTTGCATGGAAGCATTGCCCCATACAAATACAGGAACGTTTTTGCCTGTGTGAATGTTCTGCATTGTAGAGAATGGTACCTATGGCCAAAGGCCAGACAGAGAGTTAAATGTTCCCTATCAGGGATGCACTGCACATTCAGCGCACCCCAGAGTATTGTATGGCAGGAGTCACAGATGGAACCAGGCTCCCCACTGGAGGAGGAGGATACACAGTAGTTTAAATTGTGGGGGTGTGAGCTGCTCTCTTCCAATTGGTTAGTGGGGTTGCTCCTGCACAGAAATGAACTGTGGAATACGTCCATGAGTGACCAGCACTCTGCTCCTCAGAGGTGTCCTTTAGGTCCCAGAAGTGTGGACCCTGTCTGTTATGGATGGATCCACCTTTATAGGGGTTTTCAGGCCACCTCCAGTATTGGGTAATGCAGAAATATACACATGTTGAGACAGAAAAGTCCTCTGCATGGTAATGGATGTGTACCCCTGCCCTTAGTGTCCAACGATGTCTGGATCCCTAATGTTGACTTTTGTTGTCATAGGCAAACCGGATCATGTGTGCGCACAGCATGACATAGTCCTCTCTTATAGACTGTGGTTTTGTTGGACCTGGAGGGGTGCCCAGACCGCTACCCTCACAGTGGCGGAAGGCTACTGCCTTCACCAGGAGTTAACCTGTGTTACAACAGTGAGGCCTACAGGCTCACTCACTTTTTAAAGTTCCTCTGCTGCATGCTTACCTCACCCTTGGCCTACATCAGGTTGGTGTGAAGTACTGTGCAGTACAGAAGGTGTATTTATGCTGGGTGTATGTGTGCCTAGGGAGGGGTCCACACAAGCACAATGCAGTACTGAACAGGGCGTGCATGGTGTATGCATGTGCCTGAGGTGCACGTGCCCATGAGTGGTACACTACCTGAAGGATGTAGTGCTGTGCAGTGCGTGCAAGAGAAGTGCATGTGCTGGATTTATGTGAGCAAACACAAGGAGATGATGGACGGAGCGCTGAAACTTTTCAGACACTCACCCCGGTCACAGATCTGGGTTGAACCCATCATCTCCTTGTGTTTGCTTTGTTCGCCCTAAGTCGGCAGGGTATGCCCAGACGTGGGTCCCTTGCTCACTTTGCCACTGGATTCAAGCTAGCCTGGCTGAGGAGGGCTGTTAGCCCGAAACCGGTCCCAGGATACTTGTTTCCGGTCCAGGGAAGACATGGCTTGGCAGTTCGGGCTGGACTGTTCCCATGAGGCACAGGGTCAAGACTGATTTGCATATAGCTGTGTCTGAACTGGGGTGGCGAAGTGAGCTAAAGAACGATGATGGATTCAACCCAGATCTGTGACTGGGGGTGAGTGTCTGAAAAGTTTCAGCGCTCCGTCCATCATCTCCTTGTGTTTGCTTTGTTCGCCCTAAGTCGGCAGGGTATGCCCAGACGTGGGTCCCTTGCTCCCTTTGCCACTGGATTCAAGCTAGCCTGGCTGATGAGGGCTGTTAGCCCGAAACCGGTCCCAGGATGCTTGTTTCCAATCCAGGGAAGACATGGCTTGGCAGTTCGGGCTGGACTGTTCCCATGAGGCACAGGGTCAAGACTGATTTGCATATAGTTGTGTCTGAACTGGGGTGGCGAAGTGAGCTAAAGAATGATGATGGATTTAACCCAGATCTGTTACTGGGGGTGAGTGTCTGAAAAGTTTCAGCGCTCCGTCCATCATCTCCTTGTGTTTGCCTGGTTTTATGTGAACCTGTGTGTGGTACAAGACATGAAGGTTGCAGTATGTGCATGATAGTTGTATGTGCTGGGTGTATGTGTGCCTATGAGTGAAACAGTACATAAAGTAACAGTTCTGGGCAGTGGGTGCATGTTGAATGCAAGTGCTGGACGTATGTGTGCCTCTAAATCACGGGTACTCATAGTACTGCCCGCGGGCCGCCAGCGGCCCGGCCGGCCTTTATTGGCGGCCCGCGGACCTTGTTGCCATATGCCAGTTCCTTCCTGGAAGTAAGCAGAGAAGATGGCCACAGGAGCATACGTAGTGAATACGTATTCAATACGCATTCACTACGTTTGCTCCTGCGGCCATCTTCTCTGTTTACTGCTTGTCTCTGGGACTGCCGCCTCTGTGACGTCACACACAGCACCCGGCGGGAAGCACAGGCCCTTTAAAAGTCAGCTGTAAGCGCTTTTACAGCTGACTTTTAAAGGACCTTTTGGGAAGCTTCCTGTGTCCGTGGTGACGACGTCCTGTCTCTTCCAGTGGACGTCTCGTGCGATAAACTGCCCCTTCGAGCCTGCTTTAATAGTTCACGCTGAACAATAAATGGCGTCGGCTGACTTTTAGTGGACCAGCCTGTGCTGTTCCTTAGTTTTCAAGAAAAACGAGCCACGGAGATAAAAGCCTCTTCCTTTCAGTATCATACAAAAGGCCGCCTCGTCTGGAGAGCTCTCGGTTTTTGTCCCCCGCTGGTATTTTGAAAGAATCACATAATTTTGCGCTTGGCTTGTAAGGAATTCATCCTTTTAATCCCCTTGTGTTCTAATGCTGTATGTATGCTCACGCACTATAAACAGCTGTCGGGCTTCTTTTAATTGGCCCCTTCTGTGCGCACGAGCACATGACGAGAAATGCAGTGGAAGATGTGACTGCACTCCCTGCTTGCGGGAACTGGCGCAGCACGAGGGCCGAGCACGCGCACATTCAGAAGCAAGCCATGTTGCAGTTCCTTGAGCACTAGGACATACTAATGTCCTCTCAGCATTTCAGGAAGAGCCCACAGAAGTGTGCAAGGCACACACACTCTGTGCAGGTCTACACGAGTACGTGTCTGGTTTGAAAAGGAAGGAAATATGCAGAGCTTCTCAGACCACGCAGGTGACTGGGCTCAATGTGGGTGAAAACATAGTGCCTTGAATGCCAACGTTAATGTTTGTATATTGAAAATCCTTCCTGTTCATCCGAAATTCCTGCTGCTGTTAAGTGCGTCATTGATGTTTCAGAGAACCGGGCTTTAAACCAAATCGTGCCAGTCGCAGGCCTTGGTAGGAGATTTCATCATTAAAGAAACTAATGTTGGCCATTTCTATTTTGTTTTAAAGAAAACAACTTCTCTTTATAGCAGGTCTCAAATGATTGATGTTTACGATTGGTGGTTGTTTTGAGGGTGACCGTGCCTTCCCCAATCGTACTTCACGGAGTTTACAGGGAGTCCATGTGAGCACTCGAGGGGATGCTGCCTGTGAGTTTGAATAGCTAGCATTTGCTAAACTCCATTGAACTTCCTTAATACAAGTAAAATTGGTCAGTGGTAGTGAAATGGATTAATAATCATGACGTAGTGCAGCCATTACAATTTTATGAGGTCCATTGATCAAAAAAATGCAACTGGAGATCTGAAGAAAGGTGCCGAAGATGTGTGAGACTTGAAATAATGATGACTACATTGATGATAATGTAACTGGAGATAGTTTGAGGATAAACACTACTGAAGACCTTCCTCTCTGGACACATTTTTTGCTTTAAGTGTGCCCATTCCCCCCCTTATTGATATTTAAATACAGTGTTCCATTAAATAAGCCGTACATGCATGAATTAACAGTGTGTGTTAGAAATTGATGGGCTTGACATATGGCTAGTTATGGCTTAATACTAACATTTTGTGATTTCTAATAATACTAACTGAGACCTTTGCCTTTACTGCCACTCCTAAGATTGCAAATCAAACCCGGGGTTATCTTAGTTTATTTTTTAGTGATTTTTTCCCCTCTAGCCCCGCCCCCCACTGACCCCACCCCCACCGGTGCGGCCCTCGGCCACAAACCACACTGTAAATTTGGCCCCCGAGAGAAAGTTTGTGAGTACCCATGCTCTAAATGATACATAATACAGAGGATACAGTCCTGTGCAGTGTCTGTATGATGTATACATGTACTGGGTGTATGTGTGCATGTGGATGGTGCAATATATAGAGGGCCCTGGGATCCATTATGGGAGAACCAGGCGGGGTGGAGATAGAGAGATCCCCCAAACAGATTAGCAGATTACTGTATTCCTGTAAGCTGGGTGGGGCACACACTGGGGAGGGGAGAACCAGGCTTCCCCTGTACACTTCAAAGGGTGCTAACTGATTCAGTGATAGGTCACAGGGAAGAAGCCTGGGAACATTTCAGGAAGGAGATAGGGCTGATAAGAGAATCATAAAGAGTAGGGCTGGGAGCCTGGGGCTAACCTTTTGATGCACATATCACTGTGGCTGACATCCAGGTGTGAACTCTAGTCACTCCCATGGCCTGTGTTGTGGGGACACCTCTTGTGTGACAGACTGCTTTTCAAGAGGAAGAGGGAGCAGAGGACTATGCACTTCAAAAGAAACAGAACCCCAACATAAAACTTCAAAGACTCAGACCCTAAATCACATTTGGTGTCTGGAAATGGACTATAAGAAGGGGAGTTTGAGACCCCAAAAGTTATCATCTGCAAAGCAGCAAGACGAGCTGTGTGAGGAGGGGAAGCTCTGCAAGACTTCTGCCTGTGACCAGGACTGGTGGCCAAGGCCTGTTAGTCTCCCTGCTGGGTGAAGAGACACAAACCAGGAAATCCAAAACCATCTTCCCTGAAGCCTGGAGCACCAGCGACTGCCTGCAAGACCAGTGTACCCTGTGAGGAAGAGGAGAGCTTTGGAGGGAGCAAGTTTCGGTAGGGAGCCCGGTCGAGTGGCCTCCCTGTGCGAAGTGTGAAGAAACGGTTGCTGCACCATTCAGGTTGTTGCCCATGTGCAGGACTGAGTTGGCGCCCCCCGCCCCCCCATATACGAGGAGAGGGCTGGTGTGCATACGGTCATGGTAAACTGCAGTGCGGTAAGGGCCAAAGCCTTGTGCAGTAGCAGTGCACGACCACGTGTGCCAAGAAGGGCTGCCATGGTGAAAGACTGCATGTGCCAGGAGGGGCTGCCTTGGATAACTTTGCCACGTTGACAGGACAGGAGCCCATGGGCAGCGACCAGTGGTGACCCATAAGTCACCAGAAGCAACTTTGATCATGACTGGTTCGAACCTGTAGGATAAATGAAGAGGGCGTAGGAGCACAGTCACCCAAGCATGGGACCAAGAACAGGATCTACGCAGCCATCCCACCCCTAACACCCCCCCTCCATCGGGAGTGTGAGAACACTTACCCCGCAGGAGAAGCCGCAGTAAACCTACGATTGCTGCACATTGTAGCATGGCACATGTCCAATACATGAACGCCTGAGACAATGCAGTAGAAGCGTCCTTTGTGTTGGTGGAATGGGCTCTCACACCTTCCCGGTATTTCTTCTTGGAAAAAGCATAGCAGAATGTATTGCACAGAACTATCCAGTGGGAAACTGTCTACTACTTAATCGCCCCTCCAGAGCTGGCACAGCCCAGCAAACTTCTATCATTGACCTGAAACTTTAAGTCCTGTCAGCATAAAAACTGAGATTCTAGGAAGATCCTGACTATGTAGCCCTTCCTTTTCCTTGGTGGGGTGGAGAGGTGGGTAGAGGATGGAAAAGGGTGATTGACTGACTCACATGAATGGGAGAGACTTCTTTGGAAAGAGGGAAGCCTAGATCAGCTTGCCTACAAAAAATGAAGTTGAAGGAGGATGAATTGACAATGCCTGCAAAGAGCTGACAAGATGAACTAAAGTAACAGTGATCAGAAGACTGTTTTCAATGTGAGCAGCCTCAAGGGGCATCCATGCAGAGGCTCAAAGGTGCAAACGTCAGGAAAATGTGCACTGAATTAAGGTTCAACTGTGGAATAACAATAGGGAATTTAGAAAGAAATGGATTAACTCCTTCAAAAATCTCATAAGAGACTGGTCCTGTAAACATCAGAAGATCGAAAGGAATGCCAAATAAACTTAACGGGACCCAGAGCAAAGCCTTGCTAGGCAAGAGGGGATCAACTTCTTTCTCAGTTACCAAACAATGAAACAGGACCATCACCCAAAATAGAAAGACTCGGTACAAGGACAATCAAGCTTATATAATGATGTCCACAGATTCTGCAGGCAGGAAAAACAAGCTTAGATTGCTCAGTTCACTCTCCAGTAATGAAGGTGGAGGCTTGCTCCTCCCACTGTGAGAGGAAGTTTGCCCTGAGCAGAAGGCCACTGAGACAAGGGCAGCAGATCTCAGTTACACACCTTAAACTGCTGGTCTGGCACGATTGAGACTATCTGCGTGCGCTCTTGATGCAGCTTCTTCAGAACCAGAGGCATTAAATGAATGGGAGGAAATGAGTAGTGGAGGTAGAAGTCCCACCTAAGAAGGAACGTGTGTCCTAACACTCCTTGCAACAGAAATTGCAGAGAGCAGAAAAGCGGGCAGTGTGAGTTCTCATCAGTGACAAACCGTTCCACTGGACAGGTTCGCCAGACTGCAAAGATAGACAAGATGTCAATGACTGACCCATCAGCTCGAATGTTCAGTGAGCCTACAAGATGTTTCACAATCAGCAAGACATTGTGAGCATGAGTCCAAGACTGTGTGTGTGTGTCTCTCTCTCTCTCTCTTTCCCTCCCTACTCTGTTTTGTCTGTCTGTATGCATCTCTGAAGAGCCCAGGATTTTGAGGGAGCACATCAGTGGCGGCTCCTCCGCTAAGGCAGAGGAGCGTCACCCCACTGCTTTTAAGCAGTGTGACTAAAGGAAAAATAAAATGATAATAACTGAATGTTATTATCATTTTATTTTCTCCAGCTACTTTGCGAGCAGGCGGGCGCTCTTCAATCAGAGCAGGAAGTGGTGGGCACACTGAAGTGAACATGACGCTTTGGCCGGCCCTCTGGGGACGGCCAAACAATCATGCGCACTTTCCATGTTTTCCATCCAGGCTGCATTACAGCCTGGGTGGAGAACATGTCCAGGCCCCCAGTTCCCATCTGAGCGCCGAACCACGGTGCTCAGACCAATCACAACGATGCATTACAGTGTTGTGATTGGTCAGGGGAGCCTGGGTGTGCTTCCTAGTTCCTGTTCTGATGCTGAGGAGAGCGGGAGCAGAGACGCGGGACGCGGCGATAAGGTAAGTGGCATTTATTTTTTTACATTCCCCTTCCTCCTCCTCCGCCCCCGATCCGTGCCGGCCGCCGCTGGAGCACACTAGTTTAGGTTAGATGACATTTTTTAAGATTCAGTAGGACTACTCTGAAAACATACACTCCATCCCAGAGTGAAACCCTAGTTCCACAATGTTTACCTCAACCCAGGGTAGCTTTAATCCAGGTAAGTGTAATAGTGCAAACCATTCAGGTTTGACCCTGGAGGCAGGCCCTGGGCATAGTTTAAATTTACTCTCAGTTTTGACTGACTGTTTCACAACAGGATTGTGTTTTGTTTTAAGTGCTTTTTTGCTCCCTTTCAATATGGAAATGCACGATGATCGCCAATACTGTCCATTTAGGATTCCTGCCGCCTGTGTATCGCACATACTTCACTCACTAAGTACAGCTAGGAGCATCTTTACACTAGGAGATCATTACTTTTACTTTATAGCACTTGGTGAGCTGGCACAGGCTAACAACATGCTTCTTAACTCTTCCCACACTTCCCTTTACTACTCACCCAACCCGCTCTGCCCCCAAAAGCCCTGGTTCACAAAATAAATACAGTATTTCTGTGACAAAGACAGTACATGCTTGCAGTATGCTACCTAAGAAAAATAAAAGATGGTCATCACTTCGAATTTCCATACTGCTGCAATCAAGAGAAGAGGATGTAACTGCCCAATTTAGAACTAAGGTGGCCCATAATGCCAGTTTTTATCCTACTTCTAAGCACTACAAGTTTTGAAAAATGAGTGAACTGAGGCACAGGGAGAAAAAGTGAAGAAATTGCAGAGCCAGAATTGGAAATGTGCTCCTTTGGCTCCCGTTGTGCATATCTACATCTCAAGCTGATGCTGTGCAAGTGTCACATCTCTCTATTACTGCCCTTAGCCCCTTTCATAATGGTGTTCTTTGATACAACCAATCTTAGTAAATAGCTGCAATTTCTTAAACAAGTTCTATATTTTCTTTTAAAATGTAGCGTACATGAATATGAAAATAAATATATATATATATATATATATATATATTCACTGGAAAAAACATAGGTTTCAGGGACGTTATAGTTAGAAATTAGCATTTAAAAAACCTTAGATATTCACAGAAAAAAACAAAGGTTAGAGGGACATTATAGTTAGGCTCAGATTACACTCTTACAAAACCAGTGAAACTCAGCAGTTATAGTTACCTGAGCTAACTGTAACTCACGCCCCCGCAATGCACTGCTTATGACCTCACATATTACCTCACTCATGACATGGTCAGTGACATCACTGATGACATCTCAAATGACATCACTGATGACATCAGTGATGACATCATCCACAGCATCTCTGACGCACCCACTCACACAACTGTAGAATCTTTTATACACCCACTGCCGCTCCCACACAACCATTCACAAACCTCAGCCCCCGCTTGACGAATCACCCCGAAACTTTCAACACAGGAGCTGACCTGACCGCCCCATTATGTTTGAAAATTTCGCGAAGATTCGTCAAACGGCGCTAAAGATATTGGCAAAAGAAAAACGCTTTTTGAATAGAAACAAGGTCCTAACTATAACTAACTAGCTTGAGATCAACTTGAAAGGAACTCAAGTGTCCCACAGCAAGCTTTCAACTCTGTGTCAGTGATACAAAGGAAAGTGTAATAAAATAAATATAATAAAGCCAGACCCAACTGTTAAAGTGGAACAGATCTTCTATATGAGGGGTCTAATGTACATATTGTCGATAAGGGCAAATAAATTACTCATGTGGAAGGATTTCCACCCAGATTGATGTGACTAGCACATATGCCTGCTTCAATATGCAGATGACAGTTTTGATGTCTGACACGTCTTCAGGCTTATAGAGAGCTCTAGGATCTCTAGAGAGTTACAACAGACTACAGAATCTAAAATAAAGTTTAAAAAAAGACCAACATTTTGATATTTGGGTGATGAAATTGTAAATTTCATTAAATGTTGCTTTAATCTGCGGAAGGCCCCTGTGGGATTCCCTAAACAAGTGATTTTGAGTTTTAGAAATAACCAATTCTATGAAGCAGCCCATATTTGGCATGATTTTCTGTCAGATACTTTGATTCAGCTACAGGCCAAAGATTTGTGGAAGAATATTCTGTCATACTTTGCCTTCAAGATGGCTCTTACGAAACTAGTAAAGTTGGTTTTCATATGACCCAGATCGAGAAAATTTGACTAGATTAGCTGCTAGCAAATATACTGGTTATCCTCAGAAGGGTGTGAGACTTCAATTAGATCTGTAAGGTCGTATTGAAATCTGTGAGACATAAATTTAATTGGTTTAATTTCAGTTTTACATTTTTTAAATATGGTAGCTGTGAAATGCAGGTGCTGTTGTTTATGTGGTACATTTACGGAGAATGGAAACAAAATGTTACATATTTGTCAGGGATTGCTTATAGAGAGATGTAGATGGCTACAACTACATTTTTTAGGTAACAAATTAGGCAAATTAGGTTTATTCTTTAGATATGTTTATTTTGTAATGTTTTTAATTATTCATGCAAATAAAATGTTATAGTTTGAACTATACGCAGGGTGCAATTGCATGCCCAAGATTTTTGGGGTTTTATGAACACTATTTATTATTTCTCTACTTCACCTCAGTCATCCAGTGCAAGGCGTTTTCCCGGGATGCTTGGCTTGTCAAATTAAACCCCTCCAGGATGTTCAGGGCTGTGATGAGTGCCGGGCCAACATGTGGAGGTGGTGGAGTAAATACAAGATGCCCTGAAACAGCAGTAGAGAAAGAGGAAAAAAAACAAGTTAGAACCCTAACCCAATAACAAAAATTTTGGAACATCAATTTTCCTTCTTTATACTGGACTAGGTACTCCCAGATGTGCACTGCGTGGAATAAGCATTATTGTTTGCACTTTTGCACGTTTCATTCTGGGTTGTTAAGAAAAATCACCAAGTGTGATCGATCATCTGTATGTTTACTAATGCTTGGTATTTTTATGACGTCAAATCACCTAATCTTCAAAAGCTTTTTCCACTGGAGAAATGGAAATTGAGCCTACCAAATAAATAATGGTGACACAGTAAGGAACTATTGGAAGCTACACAGAGGTTTCTTAAAAAATAAGGTCTTCAAAGTTCAGTCAAATAGTTAACAATTGTCTGTTTTTCCTTAACTAGTTTCACATTGATGTAACAAGTCATTGATAACCCCAAGCCCCTAAAAAATTGAGCTGCCTGCATTTGTTTTTGCAGTTCATTGCATCTGAAGTGTTTTGGGTCCTTTCCCACCAGCCAGTCCAGTTAATTATACAACCTGGCCCCCTTTTATAGATTAGTTTCATCCACTATCCATCATGTCCAGCTTTGGAAACTTTGGGCAAAGTATGCTTTGCATATAAGCAGAAATGATTAGCATCTGTTGTTTGTGTCTTTCCACTCACACAAATGTCAAGGGACTACAGATATGTGATTGAACATGCTAGGTTTTATGCATAGCGTACACACACGAATGAATAATTTGTATAGTACTTGAAGGTACGTTCAAAGTTTGAAGAGTGTTCCCATTTTTTAGAACATTTGCAATATGAAGCAATAATTAACCACATCAAATAGGTCATTCAAGCTGTGCAATTCAATGTTATCAAAACACTGCACAATTTATCAATAAAATGCATGAAATTGAATTGAAAAATATGTACAATCAATAACCTATTAACTGTCTCAGCAAAGACATCCGAAAGAGGTATTTGGAATGTACTGGGACTTTCTAATCAGAATGCCTTGTAATACAAATACTGCCTCCTGTTTTCACTTGAAATTCCTAAAAAGAGTAAATTATGGAACCTAATATAAGTATTAGAGTATGCTGGTACACATTAGGCACCAATGTACTCAACTGAGACCAAATTACACGCTGCCCTTGAGTGGCTCCAATATGGGAAAGCCCCATGACCTAATGGTTTCCCCATCAAGAGGTTTAAGATACCCACACTACAAAGTCTGTGTACATACGGGAGATGGTTGGGAAGCCAGTTATGGCCAATGTGCATCCTTCTGACTTGCCAGTGGCAGTAATCACAGAAATCCCTAAATCTGGCTGTCCAGCCTACTTAGCTCCTTGCCTATTATTAGTCAATCTCTTCAATTAAATACTGAAGCCAGCATTCTCGCAAAGGTGCTGGTGAATCAACAGGCCTTTCCATCATCAGTGACTAATATTAGTTTACTCAAGAACTATCTTCAAACAGTCATCATTGTTGCTATATGGGTGTTTGTCAGAAGTTAGCAATTTACGTAAGATTTAAATAAATAAATGCGTCAATCGTTAAAAGTGCAGTGGAGGGTTTGAGAGCACAGTGGTGAGGGAGAGAAAGGTATGTATACACATTTGTTTAGCAAAGCTGTCTGACTGCCCCATAGTTGTATCACGGAGGATCAGAGTTGTTTCCAATCTTGGTGGACAAGTCTCCTGGGGAGGTAAAGACCATCAGAAAATATGTTATGGAGTGGGTGATGGATGAAGTGTGCCATTCCTAATCAAGCACTTTTCAGCACTCTATCCAATAATTCTCTTCTTCGCTTACTGAATTTATCTTTTGCTGATTTTCTCGATCCTGTCTTCCATGTCTCCTGGTATATGCATACCCCATTTGTGGATAAAAACCATCAATCCATTATGACCCACCTGGCTTTTTTACGAGCCTCTGGTGTTTTGCAACTTGTGTAAAATGCATCTAGTAAAATGGCATGTGGGTCTGGGCAGGGGATGCAGGGACCGGCACAGCCATACTCCCCCTTTTATGGCACGGGGGAGTATGGAAGCACGCAAAACAGCCTCTCCTGGCCCCACATGTCTACTCATAACCTTGCCCCCGATCCTGTGGTGGAGCTCCCACTTACCACCAAAAAGGAGCAAATATGGAGCCTGTATTTGTACTGGAAAAGAGATATGATTCAGTTTTTGAGCCGGTAAAACCAGGTCAGCATGTTATTCCCCACTCAATGAATAATAACTCATAAAAGCCAGATGTAGGTAGTGGGGTACTGACCAGAAACGTCAATTCTGGCCGATTTGTACCCTAGCTGGCCAAACACGTGCTACGGGGCTAAGCGGCCAGCTTGTTCCCAGGATATTTGATATTCCCATGTTTTACTTCATACAAAACATAAGCATTTTGTTGCAGTCCCATGTGTGGAAATAATTGCATGAGACTTTATTGCACTTTCAGAATAAATACAATGCACACTTACTAATTGTCTTTACTCCAAATGGCATGTGATATATTGTGTACATTGTCTTGTATTCCAATTGGTGCCCTACTTCCTGGCATCTGGGAGGCCAAGGATTCCATTCATTGTTCACCAATATATGAAACTCAGATATTTCTCCCTGACCCTATTTTTTTAACACATTGTAGATAACTGATGTTTTAATTATTAATTACTTCTGATATTTATAAAGTGTGCATGGCTTAAGAGTAAGGGTGTGTAGGAAAGTAGGATCTGCTTCTTATGGTTACCCCCACTTTTTGCTTGATGTTACACTGTTTTTGACTAGTCTGACTGGGATCCTGCTAATCAGGACCCCAGTCTATCTGCTTTCTCCCTAAAATGTTCTGACATGTACTTAGGTACACTCCAGATTGGATACTGGGGTACCCTTATCAGCCCCTAGTATATGGTACACCTGTACCCAGGGCATAGGTATCCCAGAGGCCTCCCATGGGCTGAAGCATGTATTATGGCACCTATGAGAGGCCATGCAAAATCGAACTACAGGCCTGCCATTGCAGCCTGTGTAAGATGGTGCATGCACCAATTACTTTAGACATAGGTTTACTATATCTATAGGTCACTACACTTAAAACCTATAAGTCACCCCTATAACAGGCCTTGACAATCCTGAAGGCAGGGTGCTGGGTTTTATGTGAGAGGGTGCCCATGCATGAGCAGGGCACCCCTGCAGCCTTCGGAGACCATTCTCCCGGGTTGTCGGTGATGCAGCCCGACATATAGGTAGAGGTGCATTATTTGCTCGCGTAAAATGTTATCTCGAAAACGGCTGCAACAAACCATGTCGTGTTTGGTATCAAACACCTTGGAATCATACCTCGGAGGTATGATTCCACCCTTCAGAAGCAAGCTTTGTGCGGTCCCTGGTCTTCCCGGTACCAGCCTTCTCCACCTGGACAGCACGAAATGGTTGTTGCCGACCAGAGACACATATCTGCCCTCCTGCTGCTGAGCCAAGCTCGAGCAGAGGAAGGCAGCACAATAGGCATCCTGTCACAGGGAGGTGTGACCACCTCCCAGACAGGATTTAGTGTATTGGAACTGGGTGGGTGCACTTCCAAAGTGCCTGAAAGTCTGCACGAGGGGCACATTTGGTGTCCCTGTGCATAGTCCAGCTCAAACCAGTTCTGGGAGCCGTTGGCTCCTGCTCTGGCGCGAAACTGGACAAAGGACATGGGAGTAACCTCCCCACTGTCCTGACCCTCCCTTGGGAGGGTTCCCTGAATCTGTCCAACCCTCTGCCGTGGCTACAAAAGGTCTTACCTGGCTGTAGGACCCTAGATTCGATGTGAACAAGATTCTGAACAAGAAACCACTGACCTTCGACCGTTTGGACACTCTGGACTTCGCTGGACTTCGACCGGGCCCGACTACGTCTCCCTCTCCAGCCAAAGCATCGTCTGTGCCCGTGCACCATACAGGCTCCGTGCAGGACCTGTGGAGCATCAAGGACAACTGAAGTATCTCCCTTGGGGTGAAGAAGTCACTCTCCTGCATTTGCAGGCACCGTGATGCAACAGACCGGTCTGCTGATCCTGAGCTCCTGCGGACTCCGAAGGCTCCAGCAACACAGGAGGTGGGTTCCTACGTTCCTTGAGGTCGAGATGCCCTCTCACCAAGTTTGAGGCCAGTATCCCTCGTGGGGACCGCATAACCCGAATCCCTATGCACTGCGTACTTTTGCAAGTGCATATGCTTGTTGGTGCTCTCCAACTTCGTGCATTGGGCTGTCGATAGCCCCAACCTCTGCGCACATTTCGTACAAAGGACTCTGGCCTCCTCGCACTGTGTGCCCTGCAAGCTGTGACTTTGTGAAACTGCTAGAGGTCCCCTCGCGACTCCTGTGCCTTCAGCCTGTTGGTCCACTTGAGGGACAACACTGCTTTTCTTGGGCTCCCCTGGTTGCTCCAGGCCTGCCCTGACTCCCCTTGCTGTGGTGAGTCCTCTGGTCCTTGCTGGGCCAGACCGTAACCTTCTTTGACCTTCTTCGTGGGTTGCCGCTGCCAAAGCTTATTGGTGCTCCCGCCGGACACCGACCCCTCAGCACGCGACATCCTTCGTGGGACAGCTCGTATCCGGCTCCTGGTCATCCTCGACGTTTCCTGGTCCCTGTAGCTGTAGAGTCAAGGTCTCCTTCACACCTGAAGCACCCGACATCGGTGGGCATTCGTCTACCGAGCCCCTGGTCACTCCTGAGTGACCCAGACTCTGTCCCCTTTGCTTTCAGGTTCCTTCCATCAAGAATCCACCTGTGGGTTCCACTGGACACTTTTCTTCTTTCCAGCAGTGGCATTTCTTTGAAGACTCCCATTGAGAACGACGGCGGTTTCCGACGCCACTTCAGCCCTATGCACCCGACTTCCCTGGGATAGGTAACTCTTGTACTTCAGTATGCACGGGGGGGGTGGCTCTCCAACCTTCTATGTTCCAAAGGGTTTCCTCGTAATCCACTGGGAAGGGTCCTTAGACTTTAAAATTGCAACCGCGACTCTACCATTGAATTGTACGTAGCACGCGGTCGTGTTCTCACACTGCACCCTTCCTCCGTGGGGTCCCTACTTACTCACCTTGGTGGTTCCTTGGGGTCCCAGTGATTCTACATCCTCTAGACTCTGTCTTGACTCGAGTTGTGGTTCTTATACCACTATTTTAGTGTATGGTTTGGTCTCCCCCGGGAGCCCACTGTGCATTAGTGCTACTTACAATTGTTTCTGTGCTACAGTATTGTGTGCTTTGTGATTATCTGCATGTAGCAGATACTGTGAGGTATTTAAGGTGTCTTATAATAATAAACATATATTCTTATAACTACTGTGTGGTTCTCCTTTCATTTTACCAATACAATAAGATTGCATTCTGGTAAAACAAGCTGCTTAACATTCCTTCAAGACTAAGCCTGAAGGCTGCTCTCCACAGCTACCACTTGGATAGCTTTCATAAGTTTATCTTTGACCTCTTAAATCACCATAAGGGTTGTTTGGACTGGTGCAAGGTGCCCACTTTAATTAGTGGACATCATATACCAGGCCAACTTCTCACAGTAAGGTCATTTTAAAGCTTGGAAGATTTAAATATATCAAAGCTAAGTAAGAATAGTGATACACTTCAAACAGATACTAAAGGTTGGCTTGCCAAAACTGTCTTGCCATTTGCCAGTTCCAGAATACAAAGAATTTTCAGGAAGATCCCTACATTTCTTTCAGCATCTACTACACTGTGAACTGACACACAAGTGACAAATAGCAATAAAGGCTTAACATAAGTTCTGTTTACTCATTCTAAGTCAGTTATACTCTTCATACTTCTTCCTCACTACAATCCAAGGCTCCCCATGAGTCTAAAGAATCCACACAGCAACAATAGCATGCTTTGAATCGAGGAGCAACACATTCAATCAATGGGTGTTAGAGGGTGATGGAACCTAATATAAGTCACTCTGTCTTGCCGAAAGTGAACCATGGCTCCCGATAGCCATGGCGCTCCAAAGACATGAAACAATCTTTTTCCCAATAACTCTTAGAGCAAACTATAACAAGTTACAAGATATTGGAAAACAAGTACAGGTGGCATGGCTTGTTGATACATGGACAGACAAACAGACAGACAGGCCCACACACACACTCTCAGAACATTGGTAAAGAAATATAATTTATATAACTGACCTCAGTGCTTCTGAGCTCAATTACTACATCACCCTATGCTCTTCTGTCTTTCGTCACTACAGGTCACGTTAAGATGGTGGTTTGTATGATATTAGGTACTAACCTTTCTAACTCTGGTATGTTTGAAAAAGCTAAAGCATGTGACTTAAAGCACCAAACTGCAACCCCTGGGTCTACTGAGCTCAATTACTGAATAACCTTGTTGTAGGATTTGATTAAAAACATACATTTCGAATCAGTGAGGAAACTATTAGGTATCTTAAACAAAGTCATATTTCTATGAGATACTTTATTATCAAAAGAGGAAAAAGGCGTATTATTGATGCCTGTCCAGTCTTAGGAAATATCTGGACAAATTTCTTTAAAATCCTTCCAAAATAGTGGGCTACCTCAGAAGGAAGCTGTAAATCATGTGAGGCAGGAAGGGAACCTATACATTTTAAAGCCTTATGGCAATTAGGACTACTACTAGATGCTGGCTTCTCATGATAATGTGTGTATAAATGGATGACAAATAGGGATAGCTGGGGAGAACAAGTGCTACCCCTAGCAAAGCTCTTTACCTTAGAGGTCAGGAAAGCAGTGGCAAAAACACTCAAGCAACCTGGTTTACCATTGCAATTTCAAATGCCTGCCCCCTCTTAATCCCTCAGAAGCACAGAGGTCACTGTAGGTATATACGGGGAAATAGGTGGTAAAAACAAGTGCAATTTTAAATGAGAGGGACATGCTAAACTTGGCTAAGAAGACGGAAGTCAAATAAATCTACCTGGGCATTGCAGATGCAGGGTGATGTTGAAAATATATAATTTAGAAGAATATATAAGACAATTAGGAAATATAGAACATACGCACTTCTTTACTGGTAAAATGTGTACGAGGTGAGAGATGTAAAATTAAAGCATGCAGCAACTTTGAATTCAGGGAACAGTGGCAATCAATTTTTAAGATTATCAGAGAGAAGGAAGGGTGTTAAATGCCTAATGCATGCCTGGTCAGTCGTAGTAAATTTCTGGTGAGAAGTCTTTTAAAGGCTACAGAGGGCTATTAAAATCAAATCCAAGACTCTCCTCTGTGCCCTAACTAGGACATTTGACTAAATAGGATTGTTTGTTGGTAATTAAGAGATGGATAATGATCAGCAATATATTTTAATTGGAAATCTGCATAAGAAAGAGAGGTGTGAACTATGGCTGGATGATACTATCAAGTAAGCGTACCTTAAAAGACTTTGCATTAATTACAGGCACACAATTTTTTTTTTTTTAATAACACATTTTATTGGGATTTTTGTGGTATATTGCGACCGGGGCCGATTACATAGAATCAAGTTGAAATCTGTTACAAAATAGTACCAATATATCAGAACATCAAGCGGAGCCTGTGAAAATACAGACTAACAAAACAACCATGGCACAGACTACCCACTTCGCTCCCCAGCCGTGGGGAATTTCTTTAGAGTTCACTTATATGGCCGAGTCTGCTAATCATGAGGATGTCAATGATCTAGTGAGTGTATTATCTGATTTATGGAGGGTCTATGGATTTTGATAGGGATAGATCTATACCTCTGTATAGTGCCCAACGGGACAAATCTTCTTATGCTTCTGCGGACAACCTTGTGCCTTGAACACAGCTATCTCTGTCCCCATACATCTGTCTATGGCACATTTCCATGCACCTATCGACAGCGGAGAAGTCCCCTTCCAGAGTTGGGTAATGTCCCGCTTGGCCAGCGTGAGGCCCAAGAACAGGAGGTGCTGTTTATATCTGTTTCCGCCAATCCCCTCTGTACTGTGTAGTAGAAATAACTTGGGCTCAGCGGTGAGATGCCAGGAGAGGACCTGTTCCAAACAGGAGGATACTTTACGTCAAAATGTTTGAAGTGCCCTACAGCTCCATACTGTGTGTAAGAAGGTCTCCTCTTCATTGTCACATCTGAGACATGTGGGGGATGGTATAACACCCATGCGCCACAGTCGATACTGTGTATAGTATGCGCTATGCACATACTTGAATTGGATCAAATGGTATTGTGTCGCAATAGTGGCGCCTCGGGGGCTAGCTAGGGCCTCAGTCCAGTCGTTGTCTGTGAGGTCCGGGATGTCTGCCTCCCATGCCATGCGTGTTGTGTTTAGTGTTGTATGATTGTGGGTGACTAAAGTTTGGTAGATTTGCCCGATTTTGTGGGCCCCTAGGTCCCCCATCAACAAGTGCCCTTCTAAAGGATGAAACTCTGGCAATCCCTCCAGAGGGCGGATCAACAGAGTCAAGGCCTGCCTAAGCTGCAGGTATCTGCAGAATTGGTTGTGGTGGAGGTGGTATTGTTTATAATTGTTGAAAGGACTGTTATGTTCCATATAGGTTCCCCAATAGAGGCTCAGGTAGTCACCTAACCTTTCACCTATATTCTCCCCTACCATTACACTGCATAACGGTTCTTAGTACTGACCTTTTACCTAGTTATGGTAATGTCCAGAGATGACATGGGGTTTTCTCCGAAAAGCTTAAACCTCATTCATTATGCATCAGGATTCTTGGAATCACAGCAGGACAGCAGGTCTACCATCTCCTGCATAATAACTATGTACAAGGGTCATTCCTTCCGTCATCTTAGCCCGACATGACACAGCAAGTTATATCCCCAGGGGGTACCACTTTAAGTATATATACATCATCTCTTGCTGAGATAGGCAGAGGAGAAAAGGACTTCCATGCCGACACACTGACGCGAGACGCTGAGGCTGCTGCACGCAGACACTCCAGCTCGCAGTGGTCTGACATCCCTTGCGGGGTGTCCATCTCGAGACCAAGACAGGGTCCCACAGTCTCTCACGTCAGGTAATGGGGTTGACTTTATCCTAGAGGGATTCTTGGCTTTTACACCCACATGCATGCTAGGTACATTTAGGTACATCTAGTTAGGGTCGCATCGTAGGAGTACGCATTTTACTGTCATGTATTTTATATACTTGCCTGTATTCATTGTTTTGGCACGATAGTAGAAATCTACCATCCTTTTACTCTGATAGTGCTTATAATCATTTATATCTGTTACTGTCTAGTGGTTGTTTCAGCACATCTATTTTACACTAGAATGACGCTGGTTCAATAAATGCTTATTGAAAAACGTCCCCACTGTTTATTCTGTGTATCTCTCTGAGATGAAGTGAGCACGAGTGATTGAGCGAAAAGTAGTACACTGTTTTCACGATCCCTGATGGGACAGGGTTGTCATGTTCGATAGTTGCCAAGAACTATTCTCTCCTTGGTAAGAGAGGTTTCTAGTGGCACTGTGAGCAAGCTGGTATGCAGGCTAACATACCCGGTATGGGTGTCTAGAATCAGTCTAACACCAATCCTATAGTGTATGTTGTCTAAACGCACAGACCCTATATGGGTTTATAGGAACTACCTGACAGGACTTAAGTACTGTCCCCTGCATTATGTCTCCCAGCGTTGAGATCCCAATAAGATCCCACGCCCGAAAACCTTTGCAGTGTGGCGACTGGCCGGAGGTAAGTTCCATGCCACAGTGTTGTCTGCGTCAGGCGCCTTTTCCTGCGCATCCTTCTCACTACGTGGCGCCATAGTTGTATGACTTCTTTACACGCTGGGGGTAGATAGTCTAAATTTGTCAGGCTATAAAGAAGATCCAGGAGAGAGTCATGACCCATCGCACGTCTCTCCACCGTGAAGCCCAGGTCAGTTTGCGTGCTGTACCACCACTTGTTAATTGTTAGGAGATGGGAGGTGGCATAATAGGCATATACATCAGCAGCGGCAATACCTCCACAATAAGTGAATTGCGAACAGGTCCACAAAGCGACCCTAATCGCCCCACCGCCCCATAGAAAATGGGTGACTAGTGCATTGACCTGTTGAAACCACGATCGTGGGATATCATAAGGATAATTTTGAAGTCGGCATAATATGTGTGGTAGAGAAACCATTTTGAAAATGGCGGACCGCCCATACAGGGATAGGGGTACGGGTGACCAACCCTTCGTTTCATCTCGGAGATGGGAAATCAGTGTATGGATGTTATGGGACCAAGATATCATCGGACTTGGTGAGATAAATACGCCTAAGTATTGAAAACCCTCTGTGGCGTGGGACAATTGAGTCGCCCATGTACCTCTCCCCTGGTCTCCGCAAACTGGGAACAACACTGACTTCGCCGGGTTAGTTCCAAGACCCGAAGTTTCCCCAAACACACGGAGTATCTGTAGGATTCTTGGTCCATAGAATCCGAGGTCTGTAAGGAAAAATCACACTTTAATTTTTAAGGGATTATTTAGATAGTGGTAGCCAAACAATGACCCTTCGCTGTGTTGGAGGCAGTACCTCTGCCACAGCTGCAGTAGCGAAACCCCCAATCCTAAACAAGTCAACCTTCAATGCAGAAATTTTTCACCCGGAAGCAGCTCCTGATATTACTAGAGCAACTTCTGAAGTAACACAATCCATGATGGCAGGTCCTCCATTCCATGCAATTCTGTCCTCAAGTAAGTTATCCCTGCCGGTGACCCCCCAAGAGAACCTTATGTGCCATGAGGTTTCTCACAGTGGATGGGGGAGTCGGGCATTTCGAAAGAGTTTTTATGCCCTGGACCACATTGTCATGAGTTACACGGCAGTCCCAAACAGAAAGGATGTCAATCATAATGGTACGATATGGACGTCCTCTGTTAGGCAGCCGACCCTGGGACACAATTTCAATTTCCGCGGGAATTAGATCCGCGACAGGGTGTGCTCAATGGCTGAGCGAGTGAAGACTCTGCTGTTGGCAACACTACTTTCTATGGCACTGTAAATGAGGTGGGAAAGGGTAAGGTGGGCAGTTGAGACATCCACAGTTTTTAGGGGATGTCCCATTATCGCTGCCCTCTATATAAGGCCCTTTGCTGCTTTCTGTAGTTGTACTGCTGAATGAAGTTGAGGTTACTGATATGAAAACAAACCAGTTTGGTATTTCAATATTCACCTCTGGTCACATTAAATGCTTGTTAAAAGCTTTTGGGTTTTCCCCTGTGCTCCTTCCAGTGCCCAAAGTGCATAGATAAAAAAAAATGCTATTGTCTAGTTTATTTTAATATCCAATTGTGTACAATAAATGTAATAATGAAAAGAGAAATGGCATAGTCTAAAGGGAGGATTTAGCTTTTGTGAACTTGGAATATTAATTAACATAAAAGGTACGAAATAAGGAAAGAAGTGGCCAGAGCATTCAAGTCTTAAAACAAAATGTAGGTCAATTCAAGACTCCCAGTTGGCACCCTGAGTAATCTGGCTTTCAAAATGAAGAACAGGTGGACACAATTGTTAATCATGTGTTCATGCATTTCTGAGTTTGAAGTGAGCTTCAGCTAAAGTGTTATGTTCAGCTTTGGTGCACTAGTAGATCACAGAAGTGATAAGGCAGTATGAAGCAGGATGCACAACTGAAGAGAGTACAGAGAGCACACAGTGAAAGGTATACAGTGACAAAAGATGGGTAGGGTAAAACCTACAAATTGGCTTCTTTTGGAACAAAAGTATGCATACACCCTTTTATTAGTGCACCCCATAGTCTTGCTATCCCACCACAATTCTTGTGATCAATAGATGCTAAAGAGTTATCAAAGAAAACGTTACGTATTTCAGTAACTAAATTTATAATGATACTCTTTCTTCAGATTCCTCACCTTATGAGTATCACCAGATGCCAGACTGGATCAGGAAACTCTCCCTCAAGCAATAGCTCTCCAGCACCACCAGACGGTGCCATGTGACTTAAAGCACAGCTCCACCCATCAAGAAATTGATGACACTCCTCTATATATGTTGATGCCTGGCACAGTGTCATCAATTCCGTACATTTTTTCCATGCCCAACTAAGGTGTTTTAAGAGCAACCAAGTACAGTTTAGAGACAGTAAACAATAAAAGAACAAGAATGAACCATTATATTCCTTGGAAACTTAGTAAAACCTTTAACATCACATACGGGGAGGATGAATAGCAATGAGAATCTGTGGGAAGCTAGCCTTCGTCTAAAATATCGTTACCAAAGGTAAATAACTTTATTTTCTGATGGACACTAATTTCTGCAGATTTTTCACCTTATGAGTCCCAAAGCAGTACCCATTTAGAGGCAGGTCTGACCAGTGTTGTTTAATCCAGAAAATTAAGCACCAAGTCCCAAGCAAGGTATCCACCAATGCGCATGAGCCGCAGTAATCTTGGGAAAAGATATGCAAAGAAGACCATATGGCCTCAGCCTCCCAGCAGATGCTAGTCACGGGGACATCCCTCGCGAGAAATGTAGAAGCTGCTATGGCCCTTATACAGACTTCATGAATGCCAGCCAGTGGGTCTCTGTTAGGCAAAGCATAAAATATCATCACTTCTTTGCCTTTCTTGGCTGTAATGAAACCTGACCGTTTACCTGCATAGTAGGAAACAGGTTATCAAGGGTCTGCTGTATCGAGAACTTTACATTGTTTGTAAAAATAGCAACTTTTAAGGAATCGAAAACCCACTGCCTTGCAACCTCTGTACTTAGACATAAGTCGCATGTTAGTTTATGACAAGAATTCACTGCTGGTCTTAACGAATCGCTACTTTGAGTTTTGCAAAAGAAATCACTATTTATCAAATTCGCCAACATTTCTAACATCTTTCACCAGCCTGCGGCTTAAGGTGACTCCTGTGGTGGTAGTTAAAAAAAAAACTCAGCTGTGCTTCATGCCTTCAACAGAGATGGGAATGCATCGTACCCCAGTGCCCAACACCAGCTGTGAACGCAAGGACATTTTCAATGACCATGTGTGGATCAACTGCAATGATATGGGGATATTAGCATATGAGAAAAAGAACGTCAAAGGCATTACATAACTGAAATCATTACCTCCCTACTACAACAGACCACCATGTCAGAACAGCTAATATCAGGAGCTGTAACATCTACAGCACAAGTAAGTGGCACAAACTGAACTTAATATGCTTTTCCAAATACACGTTACACTTATTTGTATGCATGTTCCAGTAATAGACACACTTGACACCTATAATTAACAGTTTAAACGGTTATTTTAATTAAAGAAGACAGCTTTTAAAATTGTTTTATATAAATAAAAGCGAGTTTGTAATTACAGATTTAAACTGCTTAAGATTTGCAATTTGCAAGTCATCTTTATTCCTACAGTGAAGAGATAAATATTGAATTTTTGATCCTATCTGCGAATTATCCTTTTTACACTCTTAAAACAATCTTTGCTTCAGCTAATACAATCTGAATTTTCAAAAGACATTAGTTTACTAGAAAATGCAGGAGAGGAGAGAGAAGAGAACTAAATAAGTCACTGGTATGTGCACATGGCGTACAGAGGACAACACAACTCATAGAGCCATATTTGTCTATGTACCTGATCTAAATCACGGATACTTATTAACTAGATTCTGACTGCACCAGATTAATTGTCTTCTGGGTCATAGGGTTGGAATCATGTAGAAAATCTAGGGCCATGCAATAGCGATATTTTGTTTATTCAGAACACTATGCACTTTATGTTTTGCGCGCACCATAATGCATTGCGTAAAAAAATTATATAACCTTGATTGAAAGAGATGAACTTCACTCAGGTGAGACCTGCACTGACATACCTACAAATGCCACTTAATAAATTTGTGTGTTTTAATATTGTCGCATTTTTATCCGGTGCCATTAGATTAAGATCAATGATGAGTAATTAATCAAAAGAGAACATCTGTGGGATTGGAACTCAACGGGTGCTTGGTGCTTTTAAAATGTCTCTTTGTATATGTATTTTCCATAAGACATGCTGTCGCAATTGTTTTAGTAATGAGATGCTCTTTTTATATGCTTATTTATGAAGCCTGTTGTATGTAATTTTATTCGTTTTTAAATCTTTTATGGTTTTGCTCAACCAAATAAAGATCTGCTTGACTACTAGAAAAATGCATTGAAAACCAAGCCAATGGTGGTTGAGAGTTTTGTGATAAAAGACTGACCAGTTATGTTGGAAAAAACTACAAAAACAATTATACACCTATCTGTCTGAGTTGTGGCAGGGTATGTCGCCAATTGCAGTTATAGGGAGTGTCTTCTCAATTTTGATACAAAATTCATAGCATGGTGTCCTTTAGAGAAGTTAGCATTACAAGTATAAAGATAAAACAGAACCAATACATGTTTTATTTATTGAGTTGGACTAGAAAGTTAGTAAAAAAAGTATTCTTGTACTTACCCTTATCGATCACCATTTATTAGAAGTGATGGACTTTGTTAGAATGGGTATTGATAAATTCTATAGATTTATCATAGGTTGACTGTATACGGGTGTAACAGATCATCGACTGTGAATGGATTGCCACATTTAAAGTTGTAAAGGTTTCCCATAGATATATTATATAATTTGAAGAGGTTTTACAGGTTCATATCATTTAAGCTAGCAGGATAGTTCGGTGAGGAACTGTTGCCACTGTAGCATCTAATCTGCAGGGGGTACTACATTCCTGCAAGATTGACTCAGTCTTTGGTCCTTTGAAGTTAATAAATTTAGTACCATTTGTGGGGTAAAAATAACACCAGTTGATTACAGTGCTTAGACAAGACAGGAGTATGCCAACAAGCATTATATACATTGGGCCTAATGCTCTAAAGAGGCTGATCGTAGTGCACTTTTTTCCACTGCAGTGCAACAAGTCTCCTTTGTAGTGAGAGGGATGGTGAAAGCCCCGGCAGTGCAAAGGGACTGTATGCAAAAATCTAAAACCAACCTCCTAATTAAGATTAACTGGGCAGGAATCTAGCAATTAGAATACTGGGATGTGGATCTGCTGTACCATGTTGACCTATGTCCCAGCGTTTGCAAGTATTCACAATTATCTGCAAATCATTCCTGTCCCATCAATAATAGCCTGATGGTCACTTTGATTTTCGGAACTTTTGAGAATAACCCATTTTGACTGGAAGGGAAGCGCAAACATTCACTAACTTTGCACTGTGGCTCTGATTCTACTTTGCACTACTTTTTTGCATTGTGAAATGAGACTTTGCATTTTTAAAGTAGTCTGTACTGACTGTGAACACAAAGTTTTTAGTGCATTAGGGCTGTAGAGTCTTGTCCTGCATAGTCGCTCCTTCTTGGATGGATTAAAATTTAAAAAGATAGATGGGAGGGTGGTAGACTGGCCATTGAGAAAAGCGAATACCACCTTTGGCAGAAAGAGTGGATTTCCACACCTGCTCCCTCACAAACAGCCAACTGGCTGAGAAATGTGTCCCAGATCTGGCTGACACGAAGGTCCATTCAATGGCAATGGTGGTTACCCTCTCCAGGCATGCCTGGACAGGCTGTACTGGATTTTGTGGTGACGTCTAGGCTGCCAAAAAAGATATGCCCATTGACATGGAGAGGCTCTTCTGCGAAAAAACAGACTATACTTTGAAGTGGAAAACACAAGCTAGGGTGAGCTTGCTGTATCTAGCCTCCCCAGCCAAGCAGTTCCACAGGCATTATTGTAACTTGTGTTTTCTCACGGGAGCATCCTTCCCATCAGCATCAACCCTCACTGCTGGTTCAGACGTAACAACAGTTCTTTCACAACTTCGAAGGGAAGGTGGATCTAAGAAACACCAGAAGCAACAGAAACAGCTCCCGTCCCCCCCCTTCTTCACTAAGTTCTGCATCAAAGTCACCCTGATTTACCCTCCCTTCACCATAACCTTCTGATCGAAGGAAAGGTCTCTTATTTGTTTGGCCAGTTTAGAGTCAATCACAATGGTTCACTCACTGGGTGCTCCAGCTGGTCCGCAAAGGTTACACCCTCCCCTTCCTATCCACTTTTCCAGATAGCCAGCCTTACACCGGGAAGGGCATTCTAGCTCACGCCTTGATTTTGGAGGTAGGCATTCTTTCCTTTCTGCAAAAGCAGAGGGGCACAATATTCTACTCCTTTAACTCATGAATCTTTCTGTTTGTGAGGACAAATTCCAGAGGATTTCTGTGATTGAAGTTTTTCCCGCCCTTAATACTCAGGATTGGACAGGGTACACAGATTTACAGAGATGCTTATTTCTATCCGCCGATACTCCCTGCTCACGAACTTCAGTTGTTACATTGCTGGATAGTACATCAGAATTCATTAATTAAAAAAAAAAGTAATTATATTTTTAATTATATATTTTTTTTAATGCAATTGTAATATATTTAATGCAATTCCATTTTAATATATATTGTTAAATCAATGTATTTAATATACTGTCGTTTTAAATTACCCATGTCATTCATTTTTTATATTGTTAAAAATGTATTTAATACACTGTCATTTTAAATTACCCACATTGAACCCTTAAACCCCCTTACTACCTTTCAACTATAACCCTAAATACCCCTTAACATCCTTAAACAATACATTCCCTGGAACCCCAAAAACTCCTCACTCCCCCTAAACACTACCCAACCCTGAAAATCCCGAACTAACTAAACATTACACTTCGCTGAATCCTAAAAACCCCGTACTGTGCCTTGACACTTAATCTTAATCAGAACTATGTATTAAAATATACATTTTAAAAACTAAAATGAATTTATATTTAGAAATAATATCCATATTTTTATTAATATATGTACTTTAAATATTAATTACCTTAAAAGGAATTACTTAAATATTTTTAATCTTCAAATGAATTATATACATACGTGTGTGTACGAAACATACATATGTAAATATATACACCTATAACAATAATAATAATTATATAATAATGATTAGTCCACATAAATAAGTAAAAAAATTAACTTACCTGTGATGTAAAAGACTGAAACTTTACTTGCAATGTTAAGATACCTGTAACCAGCGATGTAATGACTTCCGATGTAAATCCAAAAAAGTAAAGGTAACATACCCTGACCAACAGGTGTTACATCCACTTCACAGAGGAGTCCCAGTACTACCAATCTGAAATACTACCATTTGGTATCAGAACTGCTCCAAAGGTCTTTACCAAAGGGATAGCTATGGTGGTGTCTTCAATTAGGAGCCACCACTACAGAGGCAAAAACTTTGTTCTCCATGGAATCAAGTCCTTTTGATGGTGTTGGGGTTTAGTTTTGCCAAAGATGCTCAAACCACCAAACTCCTGGGAAGGATGGGTCAGAAACAATTTAAGATTAGAAGATGTAGGGCTATGGCTGCAAGCAATCTGCCTGGGGACTGCCGGGCCCAAAGAGCATTTCTCCTTGCAGCCAGCACCAGTTCTAGCAAAGCTTTGTCAAAAAGCTGAAGAGATTATGTAGCTGCTAAAGCCAGATACAGCGTTTCTCTAAGAATGTTGGATTTTGTTCCTGCAGAGAGAAGTGGGAACTCGAGCAATGCCTTGCTCTGTTGTTAATGTGAAAACGTCCTCAGAATGAGAGCCCAAAGGATAAGGGATACTACCTTCTTTAGCCACTTCAAGGACTGTGGATTTTAGAGGTACAGAAAGAGTCCTGCATCTATGAGATACGGATGAAGAGATCATCAGACTTCGAATTATTCTCCTCCAACCTCTTAAAATCCAGGATGGGCATATCCAGCAAATCTAAATTCGAGCCACAGATTTCCTTCATATGTGCAAACTTCTGGATTATGGGAAGAAGATCTACAAAGGGCTGGTCCTCACAGGAGGCTTTCATCTTCTCTATGACCATCTATAGAATGTTGTCCAATAGAGAGGGCTGAGGTGGTGCTGAATGTGACTTCAAAAGCGCCAGTGAAGATAAATCAGACCAGCGACCTGGATGGCTGATCTTCTTTGGAAGTGGTGTCAAGGCCAGAGCCTTTGGAGACAGAGTGGGATCGAATATGAATCGCCAAACTTGAGAGGTCCGGCACCCCCATGGAAGCCAAAAGGGAACCAGAGGGAGGAGTGCCAGCCAGAAAAATGGCCTGCAAAAATCCTTTGACCTGGGACGGATTGGCAGATGGAGTCAGAAACATAAATTAAATCTTTTTAATAACGAGTATCGCTCTGAGGAGGATGAAGAAGAGATCGTTATCAGAGATCAGCAAAACCATCTTTCTAAATAGTCTAAACTGTAGGACTGTTTACTCAATGAGAGGACAACTTTTCCTTCTGATGGTGTTTCTTGTTTGTTTTTTACAAGAATATCCTTTTATGAATCCCTTCCTGTCAGGAAACTTACCTGTGTGAGGGGGACCATTTGGGAGTGTCCGAATGGGCCAGATGCAGAAATATTTTGGCTTTCTGCTTCCTGAATGCTCTCCAATGCATGGATGAGCAAGTGTCGCAAGCCAAATGATTGTGATCAGACCCAGAAACCACATACATATGTCATAGGGATGTGACGTACATATTTTTGTAACATCGACAACAGGACTTGCACCTCAAGACCATAGGAGGTGACATTTCACCTAATTCACTGAAGAAGCATTGTTTAAAATATTGAGGAAGTTGATAAATATTAAATAAAAGCTCTAGACCTGTGTCAGCATGACATGGAAAAACAGCAACTGATGCGAAAGCACCAGGCAGGGCAGCTATGTAGGCTGGTGTTGTCCCTCCCTGGATGGCCGGCACTGCGAATGGAGTAGCATTGCGTCTCCAGGTAGCACTGGAGGACTATTACTTGAGGAAAATATTCCAGCCTGGCAACCAGGGATATTCATAAGGTGAATAATCTGCAGGAAGAAATATCAATCAAAGCAATTATTTAGGCATCTAGTGAAGGCTAATGATCCAACTGCACACAGGAGGAGGTACCCTATGGGAGTCCTCGCTAAGAATGTACTTGTGTTTTTGTAGGTTACTTGCCCGAATCAGGAATATAAAAGAAGTCCAATGTATGACAAATCAACAAAATGGAAAAATGATCTTTTAATGGTGCTGATTGCACTTTGAAGTGGGAATGTTCAAGTGACGTATTACAACCCATCTCTTTGCTCACTAATGCTGTCTTGTAAAAAGAGTTGTTTCCTTTAGATTCGTGAAGGGTGCTTAATGTTCAGGTTTGTATGGGAACAGTGACACAGATTTCTATGTTAGTTGGTTGCCTGAAGGCATATGAAGTCAGAATTTTAATAACTGACTTAGGGTGTAAGACAAATGGGTCAGAAGACCCCCAAATACAGAGTTTCAGCTAGGAAGAAATACAGTTGCACAAGTTACTATTATGGGAGGTGTGTCACCTTTGCAACACCTTAAAAACATCTGCTAAGTAATCACTTGCTGTCACTCAAAGGTGATCACACTGGAGTTACCTTGAAACACTCCTTGGATCGGTTTTTCCACCCGGGCACTGTAATTGCCAAAGTCTTCCTCAGACATGACCCCTCCATATTCATGAATCTGTTGGGAACAGGGAACACAGGCAAACCATAATAGAGACATTCTGAACCTTAAGACATGGGTGCTGGATATAAAAATGTAGGTGAGGTTCAACAGAGTAACATAGCAGATGCACTTGCTGCATGTTGTAAATTCTATTGTGTGCATCTATACTAACTGGAGTAAAAGATGGAAACCCAACTCTGCATAGCACTAGGTGACATTTTAAACAAAAACAGATTAAAAATGCTATATTCATAGTTGGTGTTCCAGGCAGTAATGCTGAGTTGGCACACAATTCTAGGAGCCATGGAGTTTGTGAAACACTGATCCTAGAGGCACAGGCATGATGCATATACAATAAATGTCTAAACAAGAGCATATTTTGTGTTCTAAACATATGTCAATGAGTCAAAAATGCACCTGTGTCATCCCACTGAATCAAGGAAGGGCAGAACTAGCTGTCAAATGTTGTCCCATCTGCAGAAATACATAGCTGCAAGGGGACATCCATTGAATGACATCATAAAGTCTCATAACCCAACAGACATTAAATAAACAAAATTAGTTGAAAGCTTATTGTTAGAGATTGTTAGTGATACAGGTCTGGGTAAAGAAACTTCTTCCTTTACACTCACAGAATGGCCCATTTAATTGCCCCCTCTACTCATAAAAAAGGACTGCAGTCCACCTGAGACTCTTGGACAAAATATCAATTTCATAGAAGTGTGAGATAAGTCCCAATCCTAAGATTCATTAATAATTTTAATTAACTCTTTGCATGTTCTGGTGGCTTTTTTTACCTCATATCCTGTCAGGTGTTTCTGTAGATTTCCTCTTTCCTCTGCCTATCACCTTGTGTCTGCTGACATGTTCCCATGACTCTGAAAGCTTCTAACAAAAGCTTGGAACATTCACCGTCAAAATGTCTTGCTTATTTCATTACTACTGCTGGCTATCTTTTGTCCGGTCCCACTATGTTTCACCTCTCCAGAATTTAAGACGTGACAAGTATTGATGTCTCTTAACTTACTTGAAACAAGAAAGTCCTCATAACAATTTCACATTTAATACTTCATTTCCACATGAAAAACATGAAAAAGGACGCTTTACTGACCACACTAAATATCTTACCCCAAGGTAATGGTACTTACACCTGCAATTAGGGACACATACTATATTGTCAGAGAGCACTTTAGACCCTAAACCCGGACTTCTGGGAAGAACCTCACACTAACAGGAAAGAAGGAAACAACCAACTGGATAAAATTGCTCTAAAGACGTGTCTAAAAGAAAACAATACACATGAGCCCGTCCAGTCCAACAGCAGCAACCAACATTAATGGTACTGCAGTGGGGGGACACATATCTATTGGCTCTCTGATGCTCTTGCTTGCTGAAGTCACAAAAGGACATTTCAAGGGAACCTAAATGTCATTATCCAACTAACAAGAGTCTTTGCCACAGAACTGCCAAATTATGTTGCCACATCTACATGGAAGATTCCTACTATACTTGAACACTGCAAGATAAAACTGCAATTCAATTATATGTTTGATCTAATCTCTAAAAATGCTAGATCTGAACACAGCGAACATCAGCCTGACATTTATTTTCATGGTAACTAATGGTAGCCTGCAGAACTTATGTCTGCCCTGGGTTCTGAAAATAAGTTTA
The DNA here is from genome assembly GCA_963921515.1 of Calotriton arnoldi. NCBI lineage: Eukaryota > Metazoa > Chordata > Amphibia > Caudata > Salamandridae > Calotriton > Calotriton arnoldi. Next base: position 2,098,772 of record CAWUFW010001397.1, read on the forward strand.
TGTGAATCAAAAAACCAAATCAGCTAGCACCACCAAGCAATGGACAATCCTGAAAGGCGTCAAAGGTATTTAGCGAAACAAAAAAAAACTCCACACTCTTCTTCACAAATTGCAGTGGTTCACACCTGATGAAGGAAGGTTATCAAGAAACATCATCTGTGTTCATGGAAGACAGAGGATTTCTACTGTGCTTGTCCTCTGATGAAGATTTGGTTGCAAAGTTTTAAAGGTTTTTTTGCAAACAATGGAACATGTGATATAATGTTAGGAATATGTTGTTTCAACACGTACATTAGAAACTTGAAAAGGTTTCAGTTGCTTAGGGAGAGTTTCCAAGTCTGGTCTGACTTACTGGAAATCGTACTTTCCTTTGGGACATCCTCACCAAGCACTAACAGGTAGAAAACATACTGAATAAAATGTATGTATTCAATAATGAGAAGTGGTAAATACCAGTGAGAATCTTTAGGTTTTGGTAATCTTAGACCCCCAAGAAGTACAAGTGTACACCTGAGACTCTCTATGGTTCCTGATGATCACAACTGTTTTGTAGATCTCCAGTCAACAAATCCCCTTTAGAGCTGCCACAGACAACAGCTTCTTCCTGTTACGTCAGGTTTCATTCAAAAACTGATAACAGAGACCACCTTTTTGTACTTTAGATTTACTCTTTATCCCTCAATTTACAAACGCTATTATCTTAAATTCCCAACTACCTTTTCTTTTTTCCTTGCTTCCCTTGTTCTTTTTCAATTGGTGAAATAGCATCGACACCAAAACTTAGAATTCAACCACAAGACCTGTTTCCCGAACAAGTAAAAACACTGACAAATGCTTATTTTCTAGCATCCCATCTGGAAAATACAGATGTTTAATTTTGGCCTTTTTACATTATAAACAAACACAAATCATGGTAAAGGGTCACCAAAGCAGATTGCTGAAATGATGCAGATAAATGAACATTAAGGGCCTGATTATGACTTTAGCGGTCCTACAGAGGGGGCGGCAACGCGCTGTCCGCTGTAGGACCTCCAAAGCCGTGGTGCAACCGCCCGCCAGATTACGAGTTAAATCCTGGTCAGTCAGGTGGTCCTGCGGCGGTCTGACGGGGGCTGCTGTTAGGCTCATAGAAGAGCCTACCATGCAGGCCACCGCCGTCAGATGGCTGACTGCACCTTCCTGCACAGTGTGGCATGCATGACACACCATGCAGGAACTGGGGATGCAAATCCAGGGGGGCACAACATGTGCCCCCCCCACATGCCCTCCCCCATACCCAGGAGCGTCAGGGGGCCCTGTTAGGGCCCCCTTAGTTGCCTCTCCGCCACCCTTTTCATGGCGCTCACCACCATGAAATGAGCGTAGAACAGGCAACTTGTAATATGCTCGGCGGTGCCGCAGCAGCACCACCTGCATATTGCTGCCCCCATCAGCACCGCCTCCGTCGCATGGGATCCTTGATCCCGGCAGAGCTGGCAGTCTCATGGCGGTCCGACCGCCACACTCAAAATACTGTGGGCGGACCTGCAGTGTAGTGGTGGTCGGACCGCCAACACTAGTACGGCGGTTTACTGGAGCACCGTACTCGTACTCAGGCCCTAGGAGTCCCGAAGGTTTACTAAAACCATGCTAATCCAAAATCAGACATTGAAACAAGACACAAGAGGGGAAAAAGAAGCAACAAAGGTTGTTTTTCCAGTTTCCCAGCAGTGTGCATTTTTCAAGTTTTAACAGACTGCTATGCTCTTTGATTTGAAATCTACAGCACATTCTATCCATAGCAGTGAATCATTTAGCAAACTCACCTCTGACACCATATCCTGTGTTAAGTTGCTGTTGTAAAAAGCTGAAACGCCTTTAGAGCCAACAGATTCCAAAATCTCTGCCATCTCTAGCCACCGCATGAACATTCCTGGCAGCAGAGGTTGTCCTTCAGGCAGAAAAGTCTCTCGGAATTGGTTGGAAAGGTTCAAGACTTTGTGTTCACTGAGCGCTCGGGCTGTAAAACAGTATTAACAATCACAAGTTGAGAGTGTGTGGGACTCTAGGTGGGTAGACCACTTGCAGTAAGAGGCAACTGCTTCACGTATAAACCCCCATAATATGTCATTCAGACAAAGTATACTCCACTGAACCTTCAAAGTTAAAACAAATTGCATTTTTTAAATTTTCATTTAAACATTAGTTACACTCAGGCGTTTTTAAGCATGTAAACTAAATGCATCACACTGATTTGTTTCACACAGACAAACATCTTTATGGATAGCATTCTTCAGTATCAACTTGCCATTTAAAGTTTAACACTATAACATTCTTGTAGCATTTGTTTAGAGTACCTACAGATATAAATTTTGTGATTTCTAATTCCAACCTCCATGGGGGAAGTTCAGGTCAAATACCCCATTTAAGATCAGTAGGAGGAGGTTGTTTTGGTGTTTATTGTAATAGGTATTGTATTGTTTCTATGACATGCAACTTAAATTTTAAAATGCATACCGGCCAGCCACGCATTTTAGCTCTTTAACATGACATCACATGACAGAATGCACTTGACATTTCAGACCATCAAAAGAAACATCACCAGCACTCTTGCCACAAATTTCCGACCTCAGTATTCCTACCATGTGCTGCTTTCCTAGTGTTTAATATTCTTTTATTTTTCCCCATCTCACTGCCGCAGATTAATTTCAGTTAAAATAGTATTAGGGGCAAATTGTTTTTTGCAGGCCAGGCGGTTAGCCCAAAGTTCTTCAATCATTGAGCTGACTGCCCCAACCAAGGGAGGAGACATTGGTCACTACAGTGGCCACTTCTGGTGAAGGACAGATGGGCTTCCCCCATGTAAAATGGTCCTTCATCAGCCACCAACTCAGGTCTTGAGCAGCTTCTGGGGAAATCCAAATGCTGTCCATATGAATTCCCCAGTGCTAGGCCCACTGAAAATGAAGACGCCACTTGAGTGCACGCATCACTCACCAAGTGCGAGGAACCAGCAAGATGCTAAATAAAGACAAGCAGGCTAAAAATAGTGGAGGACTTTCAGGACAGGAAGAGCAACTTCCTTCCGAAACATCAGATTTAGCCATGAATATCCCAAAAATGCTGTGGAGCCAGCAGGTCTTGGGTGAGACAGTGTGACTCAATGAAAAGGAGATACTAGGACCGCCCACCCTTCTTCGCTCCAACATACCCAACAAAGAGCTGGCCATCCACTCGAGACTCTCGTGTACAGTCAAGGTAGAACAACAATGCTGTTTTAAGGGCCAGACGGTGGAGCCGCTTCTCTTCTTTTGAGCGTAGAAAGTGGGCAAGGTGAAGGATTGGACCAGATGAAATGGTGTTACCACTATTGGTAGGAAAGAGGCCCTAGTGCAAAGCCCCAGTTTGTCTGGAAAGACAGAGAGGAATGGAGGCAGAGCCTGCAGCTAACTCATCCTCCGGGCAGATGTTATTGCCACAAGATAGGCTGTTTTGATGGTAAGCAGCCTGAAGGGACAATTATGTAAAGGTTGGAAGGAAGCACACATCAGGAATGTGAAAACCAGATCAAGGTCCCACTGAGGCATAATGAGAGGGGAAGGTGGGAACAAATGTACAAGACATTTCAGAAATCTATTTACGATGGGGGATTTAAATAAAGAGGGTTTGTCCAGCAGCCGCAAGAAGGCAGAAAGATACCCTTTCAGAGTGCCCAGGGCAGAGCCCTGCTGGGCAAGGGTCAAAATAAAAAGTAAAATATCTGAAAGGGAAGCAGAAAGAGGGTCAAGAAACCTTTCTGTACAATATAATACAAATTTCTTCCACCGGCAGGCGTACACCATTTTGGTGGAGGGATGCCCTGCTGTCAAGATAACATTGCAGACTTTGGGAGGAAGGTCAAAAACTGTCAATGGTCACAGCTCAATCTTCACGCAAGAAGGCATAGAGTTGACAGGTTCAGGTGGAGAAACATCCCCTGCTGCTGCGACAAAAGATCCTTCTGAAGGGGCAGCCTGTTTGGAGGATCGATGCTCATGCCGAGATGCTCGGGATACCAGACTCATCGTGCCCAGTCCAGAGCCACAAGGATTACTTGGGCCCGGTCGTTTCTGATTTCCTTGAGAACTCTGGGCATAAGTGGTATGGGCGGAAAGGCGTACAGTAGGCCTGAGGTCCACTCGAGATGATAAGCGTCTCTGAGCGAGAGCCACCTTGGAAACTCCAGCACGTAAAACTGCTGACATTGTGTGTTCTCAGCAGAGGCGAACAGATATAACCAAGGCTCTCACCACTGCAGAAAGAGAACTTGTGCCACCTCCGGATGGAGACGCCATTCGTGATCCGCTAGGCATTGACAGCTGAGTTCATCCGCTCTGGAGTTCAGGGACCCTGCCAGATGTTGAACTACCAGGGATATGACCTGCTGTTCCAGCCATTTCCAGAGGCACAGGGCCTCTTGGCAAAGAGTACACAACCCCAACCCACCCTGTTTGTTTCAGTACCACACAGCAGTGGTGCTGTTTGTGAACACTTGTACCAGTCTTCCCTTGATGGAGGGTAGAAAGGCTTTCAATGCCACTCGGATCGCTCGGAGCTCCAGCATGTCTATGTGGAGTCCAGATTCCACCGGAGACCATAGTCCTCTGATCTCTACCTCTCCCAGATGGCCACCCCATCCCAGAAGTGACGCATCTGTCACTACTGTGAGATCTGGTTGGGGAAGGGAGAGGAGTCTGCCTCTGATCGAATCGTGGTTTATCAGCCACCACTGCAGGTCTTTTGCAGTTTCCTCAGAGAACTGGACAATGTGGGAGAGATTCCCCTGGTGCTGCGGCTACTGGAACTTCAGGTCCCACTGCAAAGCCCGCATATGCCATCTTGCATGTGTTACCAGTAGGATGCAGGAGGCCATGAGGCCCAGCAGCCTCAGTCATTCTCACCGAAACCCAGGATAGTGGCTAAAACATCTGTATCATAGCCTGAATATCCTGGACTCGCTGATCGGGAGGATAAGTTCGAAACTGCACTGTGTCCAGAACAGCTCCGAAGATAGGGAGGTCTGAGAAGGAGTCAGATGTGACTTTGGCACATTGATAGTGAACCCCAGCAAATGAAGGAGGTCTGCCGTCCTGGGACTAGCCCGCCTTCAGCTGCCAGTCTTCGAGATAGGGGGGAAGACTGGCACCCCTGATCTGCGTAGATGAGCTGCGACCACCATCAGCTTGTTGAACACCCAAGGGGCTTTGCTAAGGCCAAAAGGGAGCACTATGAACTGAAAGTGCACGTGGCCAACCGTAAACCGCAGGTAACACCGATGGGCAGGCAGGATGGAAATATGAAAATAGGCATCCTGCAAGTCCAACGCTACTAATCAGTCTCCTGGGTCCAGGGAAGACAAAACATGAGCCAATGTGAGCATCTTGAACTTCTTCTTGAGGAAGAGGGGCAAATGAGAGGCCCAAGAACTTGGCCATAGTCTGCAAGTCTTTAAAGGGCTTCAGCGCCGTGTCTGCTTTGTCTCCAAAGAGTCGATTGCTGTCAAAGGGCATGTCCGTGAAGGAAGCCTGGACATCCCCTGAAAAGCCAGATGTTCTCAGCTAGGTGTGGCGTTTAAACGCCACCATCATCGAAACCGCTCTGCCCAGCGAGTCAGTCGTATCCAACCCACACCTAACAGTGAACTTCGCTGCAGCTCTCCCGTCCTTGACCGCTTGGGAGAGCAGGCCTCCTCCGGGACCTGTAGCAGCACTTACGCAACCGTGTGCCACAGAGTGTGGGATTAGAGGCCCAAAAAACATGCCGTGTTCACCGACCGCAATGCAAGGCAGGTGGAAGAAAACATCTTCTTCCCCAAGCTGTCCAGCCTCTTGGATTCCCTGTCTGGGGGTGCGGTAGGGAATGCGCCATGGGACGTAGAGGCTTGGACCAACAAGCTCTGAGGGGTGGCGTGTTGAGTGAGGAAGCTCGGGTCCCCAGGTGCAGGGGCGGTGGCGGCAGGCAATTGTCCTGTTCACAGGAGCCCCTGTGCTGGGCTTGGACCAGGTTCCCAGTAGGACATCTGTAAGTTCTTCATTAAAAGGGAGCAAGGGTTCGGAAGAAGAAGCTTGCAGCTGCAGCACTTCTCTCAAGATGTTAGTCTTGACTGCCACCGAAGGTAACTCGAGATCCAGGACATCAGCTGCCCTCTTCACCAACATGGAATAAGACAGTCTCTCCTTCATAGCCACGTAGGGGGAGAAAGCATACCATTTCTGGGGATATGTCCAGACCACTGGCATCCCTGAGTTCCTCACACCAGTCCATATCACCTTCTAAATGGTATTCTAAAGGGTGCAGTAACCCCTCCAATTCTTATCCCATGCCTAGCACTTCAGAAAATGGCTCAGGCTCCAACCTAGGACCTAGGACGTGGGGGTCCTATTGGCGCCAGGAACGGCGTCAGGCGATGCGGCTCCGACTCCATGTCGTTGGGTATCAGAATGGAGCTGGCGCAGCCAGTGGGTTCCGGGAGCATTGGCGTCAGGGCCGGGGAAGGTCAGGGTGGCATGACTGGTGCCGTTCCAGATCCATGGGGCCCGTCGCCACAGAACCCGATGGGGCCCCCGCTGACCCCGTGGGGCCCAAAGGCGCAACAGAGGGGGTCGGGCCACTCAAATATTCAGCGCATGGCCTCGTACAATTCTTTGACTTGAGCGGGGGTTGTTCTGGCTCTTGGAAAAGATGGGAGGCTTGGAGTCGGCCCAGGCAACAATTCTGAAGAACCATGCCTCATATGTCGATGCTCCTTCATCGTGTCGGACAGTCAAGGAAGCTTCATCTTCTTGTTTTTTTTAGCTTTGTCTTGAGCTTCTTCCCCTAATGGCCCGAGTACCAGGAATGGAAAGATGATGACTTGGGGCTCCTGCAGCGGTCCCGCAACCTCCCTCTCTATCGGAACCGGGAACTCCAAGGAGTCGCACGACGCGGTGTCACCTGCCAGACCACCAGCAGCTTCAGGGACCGCTCCCTCAAACCCTTCCATGCCATGGCCCGGCAGTCCGAGCATGACTTGGAGTCGTGTTTGCGCTCGAAACTCCACAGACACGAGGTGTGGGTCTGTAAACAACATGACACGATGACAGGCACCCCATGGTTTAAAACCTGTCTTCCTCGAAGACATCACTCTACACACCAGGAGGAAGTATTTCCTCAAAAAAGACTCGACAAAACGTTGAAAAAAGTCTGTCAAAAACTCACAGAGGGGTAGGCCTTTCTCCGGATCAGAACTAACTGGTGCGGAAAGAAAAGAACTGACGTCAGTGCGCTGAGGTGGAGCCTATATAGGTGATGCAGATGTCACTTCTGGCGAAGACAACACCCCGCGGAGCTGAACGACACCACCTACCGGTGCACAGGGTTACTGCTCGTGTAAAAATCTTCAGGATTCAGTCTGACGCCTGGGAATTCAAAGGTAAGGAATCGGCGGCTAGATGTCCCTATCAGATAAGCCGAAATCAACGGAAAAGTAAACAATTTCGGTTCTAAAAGTGGCAGGTTTTCATCCAGGGCAAAAGAACTCCGTACGGGCTACTTTGCTGCATCGTTTAAAGAGTCCCCTTAAGGTCTGCTACATACCCCCAATGTCCGACAGCACAGAAGAGGAAGGATATAGCAAAACCCCAACAGATGTTTTCCCTTCCACAATGTTTGAAACCAACTTAGAGAAAGGGACAAGCTGAGCTGAGGGGCAAGACACCTGGATAACTAAGTGCCAGAGAGAAGCAGGGCAGATCAGCTACTGCTGCAAATTAACCACTCGCTCTCAACATCTGAGGAAGCAAGAAAGAGGGAGTGGGAATACAGATACCTTGGAGGCTAGTAAATCAGATACAGAGAGGATTCCGCAGGGTATATACAGAGACTGCTTATTAAAGGTTTTACCTTAAGGTTTTCAGATTTCCATTTCTTGATCCAACTTTGCAACATAAGGCAAACCCCTGGCCTACAATTCTTTTTATATAGCTGCTGGGTTGTTTAATGAAGTATGCAAAAAAGTGATGGATGGATTGCTTGAATTAATCTTAGCCACTCTTAATTACTTGTACCGCATCCCAGTTCCAGTCCAGTGAGGACCTGGCCTGGCAGTTGCGGGCTTGACTGTTCCCATTGGAGCAGGGTCAAGACTGAGATGCATATTACTGGGCCCAAACTGAGGTGGTATGGTGTGCAAAATAACAATGCACTGAGATGTGGCCCGAGCACTTTCTAGTAGCTGAGAATAATTCAAGCATTCCATCTATCACTGTTTTGTATATTTCAGAGGTTGCTTCGGCACAACATAAAAGCATGGCCTTTTACATAAAAATACAAGGGACACAACTAATTTAGGGTCACCCCTACGGTATAATGAGCTTCTTTATTTAAGGGAAAATCCATTATAAAAAATAAAAGTTGCTCACTTCAGCGACCTCCCAATGGAACTTTCATTTCTTTTTGTTGTGCCTCCACAGAGATGAAAATAGACTTTTAAAAGGCAAAGTACTGCTGTGTGCCTATTGCTAGCCACTTCCTCGACTAATATAAAGCTGTATGTCGGGCTGTGTGTGGTCACAGAGCTTTGATTAAATATACTGTGCGGTTGAGTGGTACACTAATCTTGGCAGTATGAACCTCTTTAGATCAAATGGAATAGTTTAAAAGAAAACCGTAGTAACAAAAAGTGTCACAAAACCTGCCTGGTAGATGCCTCGATCAGGATGACTTAGCTGCTCAGGGTATATCAAAACACATATACTGTCATACTGAGAAACAAATATCATTTTATGCTCACCCAAATCATGTGTGACATTGAATCCATCGCGTGCAACGCCCGCAACCAGAGACATCAGTTCTGACCAAGGCAGTCTGGTGAAGAAAACAACTTCGATTGAGTAACTGAACTCCCATTGCAGGAATACACCTCATATCTCTGGTTTGAACGAACCCTTTCATCCAGAAATCAATCATTGTCTGAAGTTACTTGCTAATTTTGGGAATTTGTTGTTAAGAGCAACTGCAGGTCCACAGTGAGGAGCCAAATATTTTGCAATCTTATTTTCAAATATCAGAGTCACCCTCTTTGGTCAATAAATTAGAATTAAATAGCTGGTTAAGTTTTAGAATTTAGGATTGCAAGTTTATTTCTACCTCTTTACTTGGCATGTTTCTTCCATGATCCATAACTCTTTTTGATGAAGTATAATTCTTAAGTTATCAAACAAATCATACACGAAGTCAATAAAGCAGATATTGTGGAAAGATGTGTCTGTCACTCTAATGAGAGCGCAAGGTTTACCTTTCAGATCAATCACTATAAGGCCATATTTTCAAGATGACCTGGCAGCTAAAGTTTAAATAACATTGCAAATTTCTCTTGGCTCTAGATTATTTAGCAATACTAAGCTTCTGAATAAAAGGGTTTTTTGCACTTTTTTTTTTTATAAGTTTCAAAAACCTTTATTGTAAGCAAGCACTGTTGAACAAGGCATGGTGCCTATAACCCTGGTCGGGCCGGCAGCGTGGAAAACGACAGGTACAGCAGTATTACAAATGTATAAGTACACAGCAAGCTGCCTACAACCACTTCGGGCCGGCTGCGTCAAGCTAAACATTGCACCAGAGACTAATCAAATTGTGAAGAGACCTACTGGCCGTGTGAGGTGCCAGATAGCCTAGTGGAATCAGGTGCTTACTAATTTAATAACCCGGGGCCCCAAAGGAATACAGCTAGTGTATGGGATCAGAGTGTGTGATCGGTCTCCCACAGGGGCATCGATCGCCAGTCATCCCATATAATCTCTGAGTCCCCGCTGCGACCAATGATCTATGTGGACGTGCGCGCAGGGAAGAACGCGGCCAGGGCGGCTTTAGTAAAAGGAAGAGAACAGTAATAATAAAGTAACAGTAACTGTACAGGTCGTGAGATGTCATGTGACGTTTAGGTGTCTCGCGCGTTTCAAATGGGGGGAGGGGGTGGACGAGGGAGGGATCGGCCAACAATCGTGGTGTGAAAGATCACCCACCAAGCTAGGGCATAGACGCCTTTCAATCACTTGGGAAGAGTTGCAGGGCCCTCAGCTTCGGGGGGCTAAAGCAAGTGAATTCAATGCGCATTAGATAGGATATCAATGGCTGCCAAACGCGCTGGAATTTCTTTTCAGTGTTCGCTTTGTTATGAGAGAGCCTCTCCATAACCAGTGTATGCCACACCCGGACGAACAACTGAGCTATAGAAGGGGCCGTGGTCTGTTTCCATGTGCACGCTATGAGTTGTCGCGCTGCTAGTAGTAAATGGCTAATGAGGGCCCACTCCACCCCAGTCATTGCCGCTAAAGTAGAGGGGCGTATACCCAGTACCACCACATGTTGCAGTGACGGGATCGGGTATCCCACCACGCCCTTAATGTGGCCCAAGACCTCCTTCCAAAAAGTAGCTATCACTTGACAGGACCACCATATATGGTAGAGAGTGCCTTCCTCCGACCCACATCTCCAACAGAGGTTGGATACTGTGCGGTACATTGTGGCCAGCCGGGAGGGCGTATAGCACCATTGTAGAATCAATTTGTATGCGGTTTCACGGGAAGCAAGGCTGCGGTACGTTTTGGGGATATCTTGCCATAATTTTTCCCACTGCTTGGAAGAGAGTCCTCCCGGGGTCGCGGCCTGCCACGCGGTCTGATATCGATGTGCGCGCAGCAGAGTCGAGTGTTGTAGCACCCGATAGGTCTTGGATAGAAGTCCTTTTGAGCCCTCAAAGGCCCACACCAGATTTTGGAACGGGGTGAAGGGGCGCGTCGCCGCAGCATGGACCTCAGGGACGGAGAGCCAGTGTCGCAGTTGCATGTACTGATAGTGTGCAGTAGCGCAAAGTCAGATCTGCATTCGTCAAAGGACTTAAGGACTCCCCCCGTGAATAAGGCGCTAATCGTACGACACTACCCATCGTTCCATCCACTAAACACCTGCTTTGGCAAGCCCGGACGGAATTCAGGGTTGCACGCGATAGGAGTATGTGGGGACGGAAACGTGGTCAGTCCCTTTTTGACCGCTTTTTGTCCCATATGTCAAGGACTGTTTTGGTCGGCGCCGCGACATATGCACTCCGGGGCCGGGCATGTTTAGGTAGCCAAGCAAGGTCCCACAGTGGTCGGCATGCCACCGCACTGTCCATGTGGAATCAATGCTTCTCACTCTCCCGCGCAACCCACTCAGAGATGTACCTCATATGCGCTGCCCAATAATATTCCTGTAGGTTCGGGCATGCCAGACCTCCCCTATCCCGCGGGCGCATCAGAAGTGAATGTGCTACCCGTGGTCGCCTCCCGTTCCACACAAAGGCACGTAGGTCTCCCTGGAGACGCTGAATATCCGCCTGCGGGATCGGGGTTGGCAGCGTCTGAAACAGGTAGAGAACCCGCGGAAGAACATTCATCTTAATGATGTTGATGCGCCCCAGCCATGAAATATGAAGGGGCTTCCATCTCTGAAGGTCAGCCAGTACCGAGCGGCGTAGTATCGCCCAGTTTACACGCGACCCGGAGGTGAGTGCGGTGGTAAGCTGGAGCCCCAAGTACGTAATGGAGGTCTCCGTCCAGTGGAAGGGAGTCAACCCCTGCAGTATGCTTTTGCCCTTTTTTTTTTATGCAAGCTCGGTCTAGCGCTATTGGAGAGCTTTACATGAGCACCAGTTACATTTCTCAAGGTCAGAATAATTTTATTTTGGGCACGGGGAGATTACGTTATATGCCAAGAGTCACATGATATTGAGCCCATGCTGGGATTCGAACATGGTTCCCCAGTTCCAAAGTTGGCTGCTCTGGACGTAATTTGGTTTAACAGGGGCCCTCTGGTTTTGGTTTACTTAGCTCTGGTTGTAATGCCCCCAAAGTTCCTTAACTTCATTAAAGACCTTTTTGGTGGATGCTATCTATACCTGCAGATTCTTCACCTCTTAAATCTCATTCAGGCACCAGACTAGATCCAGAAAGTTGAAATAGCTCTCCTCCCCCCACTGAATGTGTCTTGTTTCAGGAACCCCACTCAATATAGCATCATGGAGCTGTACAAGGTGCAAGGCCGGCGCACTGATGTCAGTTCCCAGTCCTTTTTTCCACACTGTCACAAGTGGAGACAAGCCTGACAACATTGACAGAAACTGAGGCAGCAGTGCTCTGACATCGGGGGAACATGGAGGCCGCTGCTTGAGCCGCCCTCTTGCTCACCGGAGGCTCCCGCACTGCCAATCGGCATAATGACCATTGTGGGCGAAATGCTGCCCTAACTCCGTTCTTTCTGGACCCCTTTCCCCCCCCCCTCTTTTCATTTTAAATACTAAGTGCACCTCTTTTACCCGATTCATCTGGGGGTATGTGCCGAGTTGTGTCGGAGGCCGAGACGGTTCCTGGTTTGGTCGTGTCTACAATCTGACCCCGCTGGGAGGGCGGCAGCCCTGGAGCTGAGGAGGAGCCGCAGGGCAGCGGCGCGCAGTCTCCTCCGGAGCAACGTTAGAAGCGGCAGCACGTGTCCAGGTTTCACTGCCTTGGAGGAGGAAGCTGTAGCAGCGAGGAAAAAGGTTGGCAAAACGGAGGTGCCTCAGGAAGTGCAGAGGCAATCCTCGTGTCTATCCCAACAAGGCTCTGAAGATTTGTCGGTCCCTGTCTCATCAAAAGAAGGTAAAGGGAGTAGGGGGGTTTCTTTGAGCCCCCCGAAATCAGCAGCCCCGGGGAAAAGACATTCTCCTACAAGGGAGAAGGTGGCCGGCAGAAGGAGGGGAAAGGGTATTGCCCTTCCCTCACAAGGAGTAATACAGGTCCCTGAGGTGGGGGTCAATCTGTGTGCTTTTTTGAGGAGCGAAGTAAAAAGCTGCAGTATTAATGTAGATAGGGGCAGAAAAAAGCCCGGAGAGCATAAGCTAAAAATCACCCCCTCCCTTAGATCTTACTGTAAAGTCCAACCTATTGTGGTTGATGTTCCTAGGCAGGCAGAAGCCCTCAGAAAAGGGTCAGGGACCCAGCCTAGTATAGGACCTAACACAGAGCAAATGGCTGCCATGGAGGGTTCTCCTACATTAAATCCTACACTAAACTCCACAAGCAGTCAGGGGCAGGTACATACAGTTCCGAAGGGAGACATGGCTGCCACTGGGTCCCCAAAACCCCCCGCTCAAATAGGGGGGAGCGAGTTGGCTATAGTGGAGGCAGCACCTGTGAATCCCACAGGGGTTCCGCCAGCATCTATGGAAACCCTGTTCTATACCCTTTCAGAGGATATCAAAAAAGGATTTGCAGTATCTGAATCTAACCAGGGCGAGATTAGGAGTTTCTGCGAATCTTTGGAAAAGAAGAAAGATCTCCTGAATTTGAGAACAGAGTCTCTTGAGAACTCTGTTGGGGAACTGAAAGACGAGCTAAGTATTGCAAAGGCCGACATACTGACTCTCAAAAGGGAGGAGCAGGAAGTCCGAGATAAGTTGGAACAATTAGAGAATAACTCCAGGAGGAGCAACCTTCGCATTTTGAATGTCTCAGAGGGGAAGGAAGGAGAGGACCTCAAATCCTTTATTGTCACACTATTAAAGGAAACGATGCAGATCGAGGAGACAGAGGAAGAACTAAGGAAAGACATTCAAAGGGTGCATAGGGACCCCTTTAGAAGAAACCCTAATAAAACTAAACCTCGAAAGATTCTCTTGAACTTCCATACCTACTCCCTAAAAGTTTTTTTTTTTAATATTGCTTTGAAAACAAAATCACTGAGGGGGAGGGACTTCTCTTTTGAAATACGATCTGACCTTGCCCGAGCCACTTTAGACAGGCAATGGGAGGTGGGGAGAACACTATATGAGTTAAAAAAATTAGGGGCAGTAGCCCAACTCAAGTTTCCAGCGTCCCTAAGAATCATGCATAAAAACAGAATGCATAATGTTAGGTCTAAGCAAGAGGCAGACGAGCTCTTGGAGAATATGAAAAAAGGTGACACCTAACATCGGGAATTTTCTCTCTTGGTTCTCTTGGTTCCTTATCCCCCTGTGTTAGGCTATAGCGAATAATTTCTAGTTGGGTAGGGGGATCAACGTAGGGGGAGAAATAGATAAATAACAAAACAGATAAGTAAATAAATCAATGCACAAATAAAAAGAATAGGAAAATAAAATAAAGAGGGTAGATATCCATCAAATTGTTTACGGTCATGGCCGCAACATGAAAGAGAGTTACGGAGGTGGGGTGCCTCCGGGTGAAGCAGCTCGGACTAACAATTAGTCCAGGATAACTATGGGTGGGGTTCGGGGGGAGGGGCTGGGAAGGGTGCACTGGGTGGGGAGCATGTAGTGGGAATTTTTTTTTTTAAATCCTCATTCACCTCAGTTAGGGTTTTTTATCTCAGTTGGAAATGCAGTGGTCTGGTTTTTCTTTTCATTTCTATCCATCGCAGACCCGCTTAAATTCCAAACTGTCTAGAGAGTGATCCAGCTTCTATCTTGGAATGTGTATGGTTTGCGTATTAAACAAAAAAGGGCTAAAATCTTACAATATATTAGAGACTCTCCAGCACAAGTTATTATTTTGCAAGAGACCCACCTGACAAAAGACAAATCTACCACTATTTTTAAAAAGCTAAAATGGGTCGAACATATGATTTGCACTGACTAAAGCGTCAACATCAGAGGTGTGGCGATATTGATAAAAAAGCAACTTAAGGCGCGCATAATAGAGTCACTAGTTGATACCTATGGTAGATGGGTCATCCTTAAAGTAATAATGCTGGGTAATCTTATTACTTTGGTAGGGTACTACGGTCCAAACCAGGACGACCCTGACCCCTTAAAACCTATCTCTGCAAAAAGTATTGGGTTTTTTCGGATCCCTTGATCATGGCCGGTAATTTTAACGTAGTATTAGATCCCAAGTTGGATAAATCACCAAACAGCAGAGCCATGGTAACATCTAAGTCCCATACTTATCTGCACTCAATGATGAAGCAAATGAGACTTAGAGATGTTTGGAGAGAAGGATCTGGCCTCCAGTTAGGAGTCTCCTACTATAATAGGAAGTATGGTCATAAATCTAGGATTGACTATGTCTTGGTCAGTTTTAGCCTGAGGGGAAAAGTCAAGGACATTGGATACTTGACATCCCATTTATCCGATCACTCAGGGGTGTACCTAGACTTAGATCTGGAAAACAGGAAGACTGGCAGAGTTTGGACTCTTGACCGAACACTGCTTCAGGACGTAGAAGAAATTAGCTATTTGTGCCTGGAGACTAAGGTTTTTTAGACCACAACGCAGGGTCTGCCTCAATTTTTATAGTATGGGACTATTTGAAGGCTTATCTGAGGGGACAGATCACTGGCAGGCTGTGCCTCAGAAACAGGCAGTACAGGGAAGAGATCGCCCAAATAGAAACGAATATGAAGATCTTGGAGACGGGCATGAGTAGTACCACAGAAGCAGAGATGAGGCAGGAAAGCAAGGTTAAACTGGAGAAACTAAAAGAACAGCTTGATACTGTTCTTCAGACGAGGGTCAAGAAGCGATGAGAAGCAAGCAAACTTGCCCATTTTGAGTATGGAGAGGGGGCAGGGAGACTATTGGCCTGGAAAGCAAAGGCAGATAGAACACGAAACCTGATAAGGGAAATTGAGGATGACGGGAGTAAGACTAAACTAGCTACCGACGAGAAGATAGAGGGTGCTTTTCATGACTTTTTTCAGAAATTATATCTGGAAGACAGGCTGGTAAATAGATCTGAAGTTGAGGAATGGTTCAATGCGATTGCTCTTAAACCGGTAGATACATCACAACAGCTACTCCTTGAGCAGGAGATTACCCAGGAAGAGGTTAAGAGAGTGATCTCTTTAATCAAAAGGGGTAAGGCGGCAGGCCCAGATGGTTTGCCTACAGAGCTTTATAACAGCTTGGGTGAGGTCTTAATTCCAGTGATGACCCAGCTCTTTAACAAGATCTTAAGTGCTGGCCAGAAATTGCCAGGTTCCTGGGGTGAGGCGACGATCACTTTAATACTAAAGCCTGGAAAGGACCCCGCAAAGTGTGAGTCATACAGACCCATATCGCTGCTCAACGCGGATTATAAGATCTTTGACAAAGTTCTAGCTGACAGGTTAAGCATAATAGCAGGCGATATGTTACACCTCGATCAAAAGGGTTTCGTTAAGGGCAGAAATCTCCATGAACTCACATACGATCTCACAGGCGCTCTAGCTACAACATACTCGCTCCCCCTTGCAGCCATGACCCTTGACGCCACAAAGGCCTTCGATAGAGTAAACTGGGTATATCTGGCGGCCGTATTAAAGAAGTACAACATTGGCAAGAATTTTTGCAGAGCTATCCAGTTGATTTATCAAGACCCTTCTGAAAAACTGCTGGTCAATGGAAATCTCACCAGGCCTTTTAAAATAACTAGGGGTACTAGGCAGGGCTGCCACTTATCCCCCCTCCTTTTTAATTTTTACATTGAGCTATTTGTTCAGAAACTCAGGGATGAGGCAAGCATTTCACCTTTTAGGTATGAAGGATGAGAGAGAAAAGTGGCCCTGTATGCCGATGACATACTGATTTTCACTTCCGATCTCTCTACTGCCCAGCCTGCAGTTATAAAGCATGCTGAGGATTTCGGGAGGATATCAGGGTACGAGATTAACGCAGGAAAAACAGAGGTTATGGTATGGAATCTGAAAGAGAGCCAACATCATAAAAGAGAGATGAGATATCTTGGGGTAAAAATAGTGCAGGACATCGACAAAATTACAGAGGCAAGCTTATCTAACGTAACTAGGGAGTGCTCGCGGCTCATGAAGATTCGGGTTTACCTCCCCCTGTCAATTTTTGGGAGGGTAAACCTGGTTAAAATGATAATACTCTCAAAAATCACCTTTTTTAACGTCACTCCACTGCATTTCAGCAAACCTTCTATTGACAATCCCCAACAGGCTATAAACTCCTTTATTTGGACCTATAAAGGAACTAGAATTGCCTGGAAGAAGCTGAGACATAGGAGGGAGAAGGGTGGACTATCCCTCCCAGACTTACAGTACTATGCCTGGGCTTTCCAACTGTCCCACTCTAGGATGCTATTAAAATCTTCAGATTGCTTTGGGGTGGGGTCTATGTTTTCAGCAATGTTGAGGGGAGCTAACCTAGGCTAAGAGGGCTTTATGTTCAAGTATGGTGATCCCAAGTTCTTTAAAAAGATAACGTTAAAGGTGCTGCAGGTGATGGCCACAACTTGGACAAACATCAGACGTCTGACAGGCCTTAGCTATTTTTCCAGCCTTGCTCTGGGACTCCCCGGGAACACCGGACTGCTTAAAAGATAAACTAGCGCAGCCACTTAGGGAAGCTGGACTTAGGGTATGGGGCGAACTAGCTCAAGAAGGTACACTTCTACCCTGGCAAACGTTATACGCTCTTTTGAAGGGGAATATTTCTAAATTTAAATACATCCAGCTCAAAAGCTGGGCTCAAAATCTGAAATCCCCCATTGGTGAAGGGGACTTCTTAGAGGATTACCTGGTGAAAAAACCCAATGGGGAAAAAAGAAGTTTCCATATGGTACTGGAAGATCGAAGAGGCAACAGACGGGACTTCAAACTCGCAGAAGATTTGTGAGGTGCTTGTTTGCCGGGAGAGCCTTGGCAACAGCTTTGGCAAAAATCACTGGACACTTTTTTACCCACAGTTAAGCCGGCATGGTTAAGGAGGAATAATTTCTTCACAGTTCATAGAGCCTACCTAACTCCGCAAAGGTTATCAAAGATGATGAGAAGACCTCCGGTAAGATGCAAGAAATGTGGCTTGGAGAGAGCATCTGATATACATATGTTTCAGGAATGCCCAGCTATCCTTGATTTCTGGGCTAAGGTGGGGGAAACCCTTTCAACCATCTTGGGTTTCCAAGTCAAGGTAAGCCTCTCTACGATAATCTTTGGGATTTCTAATGAAGTCACAGGTCCAGCGAGAGCATTTCTCTTCTATGCCATATTGTTAGCCAGAAGGGAAATCTGTCAAAGATGGGTGGAATATTCGCCTCCTCAACATTCTGATTGGTTATCCTCTGTAATTTCGACCTCTAAGTTAGACCTGAGAGGGACTCAATCTAAGAGGAAGAAAGCCCTCTGGAACTTCTTACTGAGATGGCAAAACACAGAGGTGGGCGAAAACTGACTAGAACTCCGCCTTCCAAAATAACATTTAAAAAAAAGGAAAAAATTTGCCCTATGATTATACCTCTCTGGATCTCTCAAGACTGCGATGGGCCTCCCCCTCCGCCTTACTGCCATCTCTGCAGTCGCCGGTAAATACCGGACCAAATCTGAGAGTTGACCTTTCCAGTTTGGGACTGTACCCTTCCAGAGCGCAGATACATCAGCAGGGGAGAGAAATCCCAAACCTGCTTTTAAGGTACAATGGGTACAGGCGGCTGGTTGGGCTACTGTGGTCAGAGGTGAATGAGGACAAAAAATAAATAAATAAATTAAAAAAAAAAAACATTGACAGAAACTGCAGTTTATCACAACTAACTTGGGAACTTATTAAAAGTTCAAAACACACAAAGGAGGCCTGAGGAGGTTTAAAGACCATCAGGGGGCGACTCCCCTCCAACACAATCAAGCAACACAAAAGTGAGCCCCTGGGTCTGGAACTTGAACGGAGTGCAGGGGAATAACTTTTAACGGACGGTTTCCCTCACTAACCCGTAGGTGGCATGCTTCATCATAGGGTAACCTCCTCGCACCACGAACCTTATGGGTACTTCCACTTGAAGATTCCTCACCTCTTGCTCAATCAGTACCTCCAAGGTGGTAGGTCTGAGAAGGTGGTCAAGTGAGGATGTTCGCTAACACAGATCTGACATCCCTGCAGACTTAAGAGACAAAGCAACAATGCCTGATAAAAGTATGCAAAGTCCCGTTGCAGCCCAGCAGATATCCAGGACAGAAATATCCTTGGGCACAGGAACAAGAAGAGTAGATTCAAATAAACACTCTCTGCGGTCAGTCTGTCGCGAATGAGATCACCTGAGCACTGTGCTGACATAGTTTGTTCAAAACTCAAGGAATCAGAAGGATGGAAGAAAAAGTGTAGTGGAAACTGAAGCCACCCTTAGGCAGAATACATCTCCCAGGTCTCTCTGCTGAGGGAACTGTAGAGTGCAGAAATGTGGACAATGGGAGTTCTTGTGAGTGACGCAGAGGTCCACCAAAGAGTTGCCCCAGGGGTCGAAGATAAATTAAACCACATGAAGATGCCACTTGTAATCACCACGATGATGACTATCGTGATCAACAGCCTGCACCTTCAAAGACCCTGCCACGTGGTTTACAACCGACCAGACATCACGGGCACAATAAATATATGTCTACCACCGTTTCAGTTTGGATCAGCGTTTTGAGCTATGTTTTGTTTTAGTTTAACTTGCCCTGTGTGATCACTCACCTCAGAGAGCACTATAAACCTGTTTTGTAGACCTTATTTATATATTTGACAACTGTACATATCTTGTCTATTTAATTTGATATTTGAATACATTTAAAAAGACCTAGTTGGACCTTTGTTGCTTTTCTGTAAAACTGCTGATGGAAGGCAAGACTTTTTTTGCGGGCCCGGCGGTTAGCCCAAAGGTCTTCAATCATTGAGCTAACTGTCCCAACCAAGGGAGGAGACATTGGTCACTATAGTGGCCACTTCTGTTGAAGGACAGATGGGCTTCCCCCATGTAAAATGGACCTTCATCAGCCACCAACTCAGGTCTTGAGCAGCTTCTGGGGAAATCCAAATGCTGTCCATCTGAATCCCCCAGTGCTAGGCCCACTGAAAATGGAGACACCACTCGAGTGCACGCATCATTCACCAAGTGCGAGGAACCAGCTAGATGCTAAATAAAGACAAGCAGGCTAAAAAAGTGGAGGACTTTCAGGACAGGAAGAGCAACTCGCTCCCGAAACATCAGATATAGCCCTGCATATCCCAAAAATACTGTGGAGGCAGCAGGTCTTGGGTGAGACAGTGTGACTCAATGAAAAGGAGATACTGGAAAGGCTAGAGATATGACTTGGGGAGGGGGCACGGGGTTGATTGAAAACCACAGGTCGAAGATAAGACTGATTGTGGCCTGCAGGTGGTACCAGAAGATGTACCTTGACCACAGATATTACCTGTGTGAAGACTTGAGGAGCTGATGTTATTCCAAATGGAAAGGACTGCAAGTTGATCGTTGGTGGAGCCTACCACAAAATGCAGGTACTTGCACGGCAAGGGGCACCATTGACATTTTCAATTCCAGAATCAAAAGGACCTGCACCAGAGAAATTATTTAGAACTCCTATTTGCAGAGGAAGATATTCAGAATAGGAAAATTGAGAATGGGGCAAAACACCGTCTTTTTTTACAACATGATAATAAAAGAAGTAGCATCCCTGCTCAATCTCATTCTCCCGAACAAATTCCACGGCCACTTTGCTAAACAGAGTGAGAAACTCCTACTGCAGAATGAGGGTATACTCTGAGGAGACAGAAGGGACAGGGGATAGGAGAAGACAAGTCCTTCAGGGGAAGGGCATATCCTTGCTCTACAATCTGGAGGACCCAGCGGTCAAGGATGATGGACAGCCAGTGCTGTAAAGTAGAGAAGACATTTCCCCCGACAGACTTCAATTACTTCCTCAAGGGTGACTTAAAGAGGTTTTGTGGGAGAGGCCAGAGAGAACAAAGAAGAGGGCTGTTGTTGCTGCCCTTGAAGGGCTTTGTAGCCATCATGACCCTTGTAGCTGTTAAGGAATTTGTTGGTCTGGTATTTTGGCTATGATGGCTGGCACAACTGGAAATGCAGACCCAATGATTATCCTCTGAAATTTCAGTACTGTTAGTGAAACTGGTGAGTAGGGGAAGACGATCTCAAGGTCCGAGAAGCAGCCTGGACTTGTTTGAAGCACTCCAGTCCAGAGTCAACATTATTCTCACAGGGGCATTCTCCATCAAATGGCATGTCTAGAAGGTTGGCCTGGATATCACCTGAAAGCAGGTAGAACTCAAACATGTGTGGCAGAGTATGGCAACAAAAGCGCCCATGGATCACCCATGTATCCAGGCCATGTTTTGCTTTACTTATCACACATGATCACAGCAAAAATATCACAAACGTGGTTGGCGAGGTTCGGAATGACCATCTGAGACATTTCCCAAATAGCATGGGAATAATGGGCCAGAAAACACCTAGATTACAGACACAATCTTTAAAAATCTCTGGCAAACTGGGAGGATTGAGGAGGAAAGAAATGTTTTGATTAAAAACCAAGATGTACTCACATCACTGGACTGCTAATCAGTCTTTCTCTGGTGCAGTCCCATCCCTCTGGAATTTGCCTCTTCAGGACATTAGATGCGCTAATCACCTACTTTCGTTATTGAAAAAACTTGGTATGCACCTTTTTACACTTCACCTGAACAAGGATTGCCCCTTCTTACTCAATCCTGAAGCTTTAACTATCTTCTTACACTTTTGGTCTTTAAGTGTAAGTGTCTCAACACATCCACCTTTACTATGCTCTATACAGCTTCATCTTCCATTTGCATAATGACGATTAATTCTACTAGACTGATTTTAGTATTTGGGGTCTGGCCCAGTGTCTGGTACGCAAGGCCAGAGACAGGCTGTTGAACTGTATCTATAGCACCTACCGTGACGCTAGGAGTCCTGTAGCAATTTTAGACACAATAAAGCTGAAAATTTCATGGTAGTGTTTTTTTGGATATGATCAGGGAGCACATTTGCACAAACATAGCAGATATCACCTCTTTATGTTTTTTATTACACCAGATTGCTATGGCACGGCTGGCCACCATGCATTCCTGGCAATGTACTCTGTATTGGAACAGTAAGCAAAAGCTGATACAGGTCTTATTTTTTATATGTCTTACTTTTCTCAGTAAAACAGAGAAAACTGCAAACATTTCAAGTTCCCAAAGCTCTACATGGTGCTAAAGGCACACGTTGGTGTGTGGCAGTTCCCTTTCAAGTATGTGTCTCGGGCTACCCACGAGACAGTCTATGTGTAAAGTGTAGTTTCTGACAGCAGGAAGAACTGGGACAGACTCCAAGCTGGAGCACTCATAACACGGGCATAATGAAGTGTGAGATCTTCCTGAAGCAGCAATTAGGGACAAAAAATAGGCCAACAAACTTCCTCTCCTTGAAAAACAGAATTTGCAACCCTCACCCCTGCCATCCACCATATGACAGTTGTCAGGAAGATTATTTTACATCTCCTTATTAATAAAAAGTTCTCTTGGAATTTCCCTCCTTTCTTCACTGTCTTGGGCTCTGCCCTCCAGCTACAGAAATGCAGACAATACACTTCCACTGCCTGGGAAGCTATGCTTACCCTCATCTTGTGGCAGAGGACAGACTGTTTGCCTGTTTCTAGGACCTATCGAAAAGTACCTAAATAGTACTATCTCACATGTAAATAATGATGTTCTTTTCTAAAGTGTGCATGCAGTCTCAGGAGTCTACTCTATATTCTTTAAATCCTGCATGAAAATGTAGACCTTGACTTAAAACCTCTGATTGTCCCCTGTCTTTTTTCTTTGAACAACACTCTGCTAACTTTCAATTTTCTGCATGCCTACTGTCTCGGAGTACAACCTACCCTAAGGCATGTGCATGTTTGCATTATTCTCTATTATTGTTTTTCAACAAATTGCCCAGACCTCATCTCAAAGATCATAACACGTGCTCTTTTGAAAGTCAGACCATGCAAGCTAGCAATACTGAATCTCCTTTAACTCATCTACTAATCCCACCAACCATCTACGTGAACCTGCATACCTCTACACTAATGATCACACTTAACCCCTACTAATTTAATCCACCATAAAGACACTGGAATAAATGCATGGAATGGTCTCCAACAAAGTACATGACTAATTCCCGTAACCAACAAAAACCAATAAGCACTTGATTAATCACTAACCTTATGAGCAGCGTTCTGCCTGGCACATTGTGCTTCAGCGCCTCATCAGGGTAGTAATTGCTATATAAATTCAATTACAAATACATTTAATTCTTGATGAGCTATTTTTAGTTTACATTTTTCCAACTAACATGCTAGCTCGCCCATGCAGCTTTGGAGCGCATAACTGGAATGAGTACAACAGTGCTTAATGCTGTCTCACTGTGAGCAAACCTTTTGTATCTTTGCATGTACACACAATGGCCTGTGTCGCTTTGGTAAGTGGTGGCATTGTGATTGCATTTATATAGTGCTTACTACCCGAAGAAGGTACTCAAGCACTTTAAGAATGTGTTTCAGTGTTGACCTTCAAGCGAAGCTCCCATTCTCTGAGCCTTCACAGGGTAGAAGTTCTGAGGCAACTGGTGCTTCTCCAGACTACTGTCTGGTGTGTTTCTCAGACCGTATTGGAGGTTGGGCTGAAACATCCAAATCACTGCCGACAGCCAACCATAGTCAAAAGCTCAGTTTTCAGGAGATAACCCCACTCACCATCAGATTCCCGATCATACCAGTGTGCAAAGAGTGAGCCTCTCAGACCTTCCTAAAATGTCTTGAGCGTGAAGCCTAATTGTAATGTGGAGACCAGGCTGTATATAGTGAGCGTATGGAGGTAGGACTGTTTATCTTCTTTTCAGGGAGGTTGAGCATTGTTGTCATGAAACAGAACAACCACTTCAAGCTGGGAAGACTTTTAATTATTAATAAATTAAAACTGCTGGCTTAGGTTGTGCTAAAGAACAAGTAATTTATCCTCAGTAATGTCTTACCTAAAAGAGACTCTATCTAGCCACAGAATCCTTACCTTAGAATCATCCCCAGGCATCAGACTGGATCCATAAATGTTTCGTGAGCTGTACCTCTGCGCGCCAGTAAGTGGTGTTGTTTGACTCAACATGGTGTCATCTGCACCGTCGGTGTCGGAAGTGGCGCCTATATAGTTGTCACCCAGGCGCTCTGTTGTCAGTACCCTTTCGAGACTTTCAATTCCTAGAGCGCGGAGCCACAAACAGCACTGACCACTGGTGTGTGAAACTAGGGCCCTGAAAGGGGAAAGCCCTGTCCCTAGAGATCCATTCTCAGAGTGGGGAGGATGGGTGGGTTGGTACGGAATCTGCAGCTAGAGTCTCTACCCGATAAGGCATTACCAAAGGTAAGTAACTTGTTCATCTGATAGAGACTTCGAGCTGCAGATTACTTACCGTAGAATAGATACCCAAGCAATACCTCCCCAGAGGTAGGTCTGTGAAGCAATTTCACACCAAAAAGTCCTGCAGGACCGAATGGGCAAAGTGCCCGTCCTTACAGACCTTACTGTCCAGGCAGTGGTGCTTAGTGAATGTGTGCACAGAGGCCCATGTTGCTGCCTGACAGATGTCCATGACCGGAACTTCACGTGCTAATGCAGTGGTCGTAGCCTTTTCTCTCGTGAAATAAGCATGCAAACCCTTAGGGGGTTGCTTCTTGACCAATGTGTAGCAGATTTTAATGCAGGGCACGATCTATCAGGAGATGGTCCGTTTCTGCAAGGCTTTCCCTTTTTGGGCCCCGACATACCCCACAAAGTGTTGATCGTCTACCCGGAACGGTTTTGTGCGGTCAAGGTAGAATGACAATATATTTTTTGGACCCAGCCGGTGGAGTCTCTCTTTCTTAGAGGGATGAGGTGGAGCCTAAAAGGTAGGCAAAGTGATGGACTAGCCTGAGTGGAACTGGGTGACTACCTTCGGCAAGAAGGATGCTCAAGTCTGAAGGACCAATTTGTCGGGTAAAAACAAAAGGAGGCTGAGAGGACAGTGCCTATAGCTCACTGACTCTCCGGGCAGATGTAATTGCCACCAGAAAGGCCGTCTTGAAGGTAAGAAGCCTAAGAGGACAAGAATGAAGTGGCTCGAAGGGAGTGCACATTAAAAAAGTAAGAACCAAGTTAAGGTCCCATCGAGGCATACCAAAGGGAACTGGGGAAACATGCTGCAGACCTTTAAGGAACCTATTTACAATAGGGGACTTGAAGAGAGAAAGTTGATCTGGCAGCCACAGCAAAGCGGAGATGACAGATATATAACCCTTCAAAGTGCCCAATGAAGAGCCCTGCTGGGCCAGGGTTAGATTAAAACAGAAGAACCTGAGAAAGGGGATCAGATGGGGGGGAGGGGGTGATCAACATGTTTCTCAGCACACTAGGCCACAAATTGATTCCAACTGACGGCGTATACCATCTTGGAGGAGGGACGCCGAGCTGGCAAGATAACATCACACACTTCTGGCGGAAGGTCAAAAGCTGTCAACAGTCGCCACTCAATCTCCATGCATGAAGGCGGAAGGTTGACAGGTTCGGGTGAAGACCCGTCCCCTGTTGCTACAGCAGAAGATCCCCCCAAAGGGGGAGCCTGATCGGAGGACCAACGGCCATGCTCAACAGCTCGGGATACCAAACTCTATCAGCCCAGTCTGGAGCCACAAGGATAACTTTTTCCCAGTCATTATTGATCTTTTTGAGAACTCTGGCAAAAGTGGCATGGGCAGAAAAGTGTACAGGAGGCCTGAGCTTCACTTGTGATGAAAAGCGTCTCTGAGTGAAAGCCGCCTTGGAAACTCCAGCGCTGACACTGCACGTTCTCAGAGGTGGTGAATAGATCTAACCATGGCTCTCTCCACTTCAAAAAGTGACCTTGCACGCCTTCTGGGTGGAGATGCCATTCGTGATCTGCAAGGCATCTTCGGCTGTGTTTGTCTGCGCTGGTGTTCAGAGATCCCGCCAGGTGTTAAACCACCAGGGATATGCCCTGACTTGCCAGCCATGTCCACAGGTGCAGGGCCTCTTCACCAAGAGCACACAACCCCACCCCATCTTGCCCTGTTTGTTGCAGTACCACATGTGTCCTCCATGAACACTTGCACTAGCCTTCCTTTGATGGAGGATAGAAAGGCTTTCAATGCAAGTCGGTTCGCCTGGAGCTCCAGCAGGTTGATGTGGAGTCCGGACTCCGCTGCAGACCAGAGACCTCTGATCTACACCTCTCCCAGATAGCCGCCCATCCCAGGAGTGATGCATCTGTCACTACTGTCCGGTCTGGTTGAGGAAGGGAGAGGAGTTTGCTGTGACCCAATCACAGTTCGTTAGCCACCACTGTAGATCTTTTGCAGTGCCCTCCGAGATCTGGACCATGTTGGAGAGATTCCCCTGATGCTGCGCCAACTGGGCCTTCATTTCCCACTGCAAAGCCTGAATATGTCAGTGGGCATGTGTCACAAGCAGGATGAAGGAGGCCATGAGACCTAGTAGCCTCAGAGTCATTCTCACCAAAACCCAGGATAGAGGCTGAAACATCATTATCATAGCCTGAATATCCTGGGCTCGCCACTCGGCAGGATAAGCCCGAAGCTGCACTGTGTCCAGAAGAGCTCTGATGAAAGGGGGTGTCTGACAGGGAGACTATGCCACGTTAATAGTGAACCCCAGCAAGCGCAGGAAGTTTGCCATAGTCTGAAGGTGGCAGACGACTGCCGGTGGTGAGTCGGTCTTCAACAGCAAGTCGTCGAAGTAGGGGAAGATTGGATCCCCCGACCTTACATTTCTGAACACCTGAGCCCCTCAGGCGCTGGTAAGGCCAAAAGGGAGCATGGTAAACTGAAAGAGCACTTGGCCCACTGTGAACCGCAGGTAACGTTTGTGAGTAGGCAGGTCCGGGATGTGGACATATGCGTCCTGAAAGTCCAACCCTATCCATCAAGTCTCCTGGGTCCTGGGCAGACAGAACCTGGGCGAGCAGGAGCATTGTGAACCTCTCTTTTTTCAAGAAGAGGTTGGAAAGGCGCAAGTCTAAGATTGGACAAAGTCCTCTGTCCTTCTTCGGCACCAGAAAGTAGCAGGAATAACAACCAGGACCTACTTTTGATGCAGGCACCCTCTCTATGACTCCCTCGGCCATGCGAACCTGCACTTCTTGACAGATCAAGGATCGATGGTCTTCCGTCAGCCGATCGTACGTGGGTGGCGGGGTAGTCTCAAAGGGGAGGAAGTACCCCCTCTGGACGATATGTATTCCCAGCGGTCTGAAGTCACAGAGTCCCAGTGCGGCAGGTGATGGTGTATCCTGCTTCCCACTGGGCAAACTAAAGAGGCTTGGAAGCAGAAGCTGCTGGGAGGGTGGTGGGCTGACCCGAAAGCTGGCCGCCTGCCCCACGTTGTCTATGGGACCGGCGCCTTCGGCCAAAAATGGCCTGGAAGCCACTTGACCGTGGTGGCTCGGAGGGAATGGGTGCAGTTGAGGACCAGTTCCTTGGCCATGAAAGGGGCAGATGACGGATTAGGAATGGCGAGGGGTCATAGACAAGCCCAAGGACCTGACTGTAGCTCTGCTGTCCTTACAGCGCTCCAGTGCTGAATTCGCCTTCTCTCCAAAGAGGTGAGAGCCATCAAAGGGTATGTCCATGAGCAAAGTCTGGCCTTCCCCTAAAAAGTCAGTCCTTTTCAACCAGGTATGGTATTGAGCCGAAACATTATGGTGAACTTTGCTGCATTTCACCAATCAGCAATAGCCTGGGTAAAAATGGCTCGGGGCTCTTCCAAGAACATAGGCAGCACTTGCGCAACCGAATCCCATTTTGTTTGGGGATAACGGCCCAGTAGTCACCCGTGTTCACTGGCCGCAGTGATAGGCTAGCGGAAGAGAACATTTTCTTACCAAACTTATCCAGCCTCTTTGATTCCCTGTCCAGTGGAGTGGCAGGAAACACACAAGGATTAATTCTTGACTTGGAGGATCAAATCACCAAGTTCTCCGGGGTGGGGTGCTGGATAGGTAAACTGGCGTCCACAAGAGCGGGGCGATGGCAGCGGGTAATCGTCCTAAGTACAGGAGCCCCTGTGCAGGGCCTGGGCCAGGCCCCAATTAGGATGTCTCTAAGGGCTTCATTGAAGAAGAGTAGGGGTTCGGAAGGGGAGACTCCCGGCTGAAGCACCTCCGCCAACATGTTCCTCTTAACTGCCACTGTGGGCAAAGACTTCAGCCACCCAATGCACCACCAATGCAAAAGAAGCTCCCTCCTCCTTAGCCATGGTAGGAGGAGAAACCAGGTCAGTGTAAGATGAGGTGTCTAACCTACTGGCCTCTGCCAGTTCCTCGAACCAGTTGTCCTGTTTCTCATATGGGAGCTGGTAACCATATGGGTCCATAGACCTCTCCCATTCTTCTGTCTCTACAGGCCTATCAAATACGGCACTGGCTCCGCTCCAGGAAGCACAGTGCTTAATTTGTGCCGGGGCTTTCCGGTGCTTAGCACCGGCACTTATTTACCAGGGCCGGGTCTACACTGCCACTGCAAACTCACATCAACGACGCGACTGCACTGCAGTCTGCACATCATGTGTCAAATATAATTAGAC
This sequence comes from Calotriton arnoldi, assembly GCA_963921515.1. NCBI lineage: Eukaryota > Metazoa > Chordata > Amphibia > Caudata > Salamandridae > Calotriton > Calotriton arnoldi. The sequence goes on from CAWUFW010001397.1 coordinate 2,127,192, forward strand.
TGACTTACTGCAGTGTTGTTCACACTCTGTTGCAGTCTCCAGAGTCCCTCGGTGAAGAAGAGTGTAGCTGTGCTGCTGAGAGAGCGAGTCCGATAATAAATCCATTGTCTATGCATGCAAATCAATTTGCCTTCAGTTCAGTGTTGCCGGTGGGCGGGCCACTGATTGGGCTCCATTTGGTTCTATGGGGGTATGGGGCTGCGGGAGCGTGCGTAACGTTTTTCATTCCAGGGACCACGCCCCGGCACACATGCATCGCACTAGTCGCCACCAGTTAGCACGACATTGAGGCGGGCACTTAGAAGCAGCAGCAGGCCTCTTAATGAAGGCAGTGCCACCAGCAGTAACCAGTAAGTAATAAAATAAACCAACGCTGATTTTTCTTGCGCGTGGTGACGGTCATGGAGTCAGAGGCCTGAGCAATCATGCCACCGGCGCCGGGCGGGCACCGTGTGCTCTGCTCCGGCCCCCAGGCCAGAAGGGCAGGGCCTTGCCCTTAGCTTAACCCCTGTCTAAAGTGTCTATAAATACTGGTTTGACTTACTTTTTACTTGGCTCAAATCTGAAATGAAATGCTGTTTTCTTCTCTTTCGGAATCCGGATATTTCTATCCTGATTCCTACGTCATCAAGCCTCGTGGCTCAGCCGCTCAGGTTGTTTGTGTGTTGTATGTAGTCGATTTATTCTCCAACACATAGAGCAGAGCTATTTCTTTAAGCATTTTTATTCTTTCTCCAAGAATACGTATCAATACAAAAAGTGCGTTCGACCTTGCAAGGAGCCTTCATGAGAAAAAATAGAGTATTATACTTGGAAATGGTGAAGAGGGAGTCACTCAACAGACAGAAACACGGTTTTCCTCCAGACAATGAAGTTTGGCTTCGTTTATGACCGAGTTTGCTTTCATTCACCCTCCTCCAGGCATTCACCTGAGATGGCTTATTAACCGAGATAATCACTCCCGGGCTCTATTTTCAGAACACCGTAGCATTGCTTCACATCCCTCATTATAGGAGCTGGGAGCACCTTGTGCACTTTTATAAATAAATAGTTTCTGATGGCTGTTGCACACTGTAGCTTAGGTACTGCTTTGAGGCCATAGAACTAGCGCTAAGGAAAGGCTGTGAACCTTTCACCGAGTTTCTGTCTATCCTCGGTGACTCCCCGGCACTTCTTTAACTTTATTGGGTCACACATAGCTCGGAAGGAACAGAGAGAGCTCTCTTTCACAACCCTTTCTCTTCTACAGGCAGTGCATGCGAAATATCGCTCCAGTTCATAAGAGTTAACAAATCCCTCGCCTGCAGCACCTGCAATTCTCATCCCCAGTCGAGAAAATTTTCGAGATTTTATGTTTGATCCTTCCTATTATGTTCTTCTCTCTGGTCCTAATACAAAATGTCCCATTTCTTTGCTATTGCTGTGGGAAACAGCTCTCATTCTAGACTAGGCTGCGTCACACTGGTTTTTGGTGGCCCTCTTGTTTAATTGCTGATTTTTCAACCGTGAACCCCAGCCTAAAATTTTGAATAAATACTTCTGAATTTTTAAACATGCCCTCTTAGCCTATCGCCCTCACGTCTTACTTTTTTAAGCAATGTTTGCACGCTTCCTTTAGTAATTATATTTGCATGTGCGTCCCTCACACAGGCGTGAAATCATTTTATACTTGACAAAAATAAAACCACACCTCTATACACCAATAACGAGAGCTGTCAAAGACTTAATCAAATCCTGTACATCTCTCTTCTCCTACTCTTGTTTTGTCACGATTCATCTCAGCCCAGGCTATATGTGATATTTCCACGGTTTATGGCCTGCATGCCTATGTGCGACATTTCCACGGTTTATGGCCTGGCCCTGGATGCTTATGTGTGACATTTCCACGGATTATGGCATGGGTGCTTATGTGTGACATTTCCATGCTTTCTGTCCTAGATGCTTATGTGTGACATTTCCACGGTTTATGGCCTGGGTGCTTATGTGTGACATTTCCACGGTTTATAGCATGGGTGCTTATGTGTGACATTTCCATGCTTTTTGGCCTGAGGCCTTATGTGTGACATTTTCACTGCATTTTCACTGTAATTGGCCTGGGTGCCAATATGTGACATTTCCACAGTTTATGGCCTGGATGCCTATATGTGACATTTCCACGGTTTATGGCCTGCATGCCTATGTGTGACATTTCCACGGTTTATGGCCTGGCCCTGGATGCTTATGTGTGACATTTCCACGGATTATGGCATGGGTGCTTATGTGTGACATTTCCATGCTTTCTGGCCTAGGTGCTTATGTGTGACATTTCCACGGTTTATGGCCTGGGTGCTTATGTGTGACATTTCCACGGTTTATGGCATGGGTGATTATGTGTGACATTTCCATGGTTTATGGCATGGGTGCTTATGTGTGACATTTCCATGCTTTCTGGCCTGGGTGCTTATGTCAGGTCATCATTTACAATTTACTATGCTCTGAAAGTTAATACAGTTAAATACGTATTGAAAAATGTGTTGTGCACCATTTTGGTCTTTCTTATTACAAATTTTTCTTGAGGGGAGAATCCCACCCAAACCCCTTTAGCAGTCGTTAGGCTCGCTGCGCTCGCTCTGCACCGTATGGGGGCTGGTCTAACACAACTTGCCAAGGCTGCTTTGGGTTCCCAGTCTGGCCCTCTATTGCATGATTTTATTCAATTTTTCAGTTTAGAGCGTTTTCAGAACGTTTTGGTTTATTTTGTCACATAAGATATGTAAAAGTTGTATCTTTGAAATCATGACACACAATTAGACTCTGTTAAAAATGGCATACCCCAGTATTGTCCTTTCCCCCAATCGGCACAAAGAGCACTGGAATGTTTCACGTGTCCCTTTTAAATGCATTAGTCATTTTAACTAATTTATTTCAAAATTGTGTTTTAAATGCACTTTTGATTTCAGCTTTTCAAAATTTTCACAGGGCAGGGGAACCTTCTATCAAAACCTTACTTGGAGGAAGGCTACCTTGCTGAAATTCCGATCGGGTATTACATCTGACTTTCAGCAGTGCCAGTTGAGGATATGGGCATAGCCAATAGAGTAAGTGGGTGGGGCCAGTGGAGGAAGTGGGTGGGGCCAGGGGGAGAGTGGGTGGGGCCTCCGACAAACATTTGAGCACCTGCACTTCATATTTTACAAATTAAGCACTGCATGGAGCTCTGTCTCAATGTCTGTGTGTCCCCTTCCCATAGTCTCCCTGTCCCAGTGCATGCCTGTCTGTGTGTACCTGTCTACCAGTCCAAGTGTACATCCCTGTTCAAGGGTCCTTGTCTCCCTGTCCCAGTGCATGCCTGTCTGTGTGTACCTGTCTATCAGTCCAAGTGCATATCCCTGTTCAAGGGTCCTTGTCTCCCTGTCCTGTGTGCATGGCTCTCTGTTCCAGTATCAGTAGCGATCTGTTCCAGTGTCTTCATGCCTCAGTGCCTGAGTCACATTGTCCCCAGGGGTGTAACTATCAATGGTGCAGCAGATGCAGTGGCACCAGGGCTCAGAGACCCCCGGCCCAATAAAATCTGATTATTGCAGCTTTTTATTTACAAACCCAGCAGCCAAGGGCCATTTTCCTTGCTTGCCCCTGGACCCATGCCACCTGTGGTATGCCACTACCTGTCCCAGGATCAACCGTCTACTTGTCAGGCTTTCCCCCCTGTCTAGTGCCAGTGTCTCACAGATGCCATGCCAAAAGGCCTCTATCAGAGCTTAAGAGCTACCTGTTGGCCAGGATCAATGTGCCACACTCAAACATGCAAAGTGAGGCTTGCACTTGAGAGAGCCATCTCTACACCCCAGCGAATACAGAGACACCAAAGAGAGCATAGGATGACTTTCACTGGTAGCCAGTGCTTAATTTGAGCCGGTGGTTTCCGGTACTCGGCACTGGCACTTAATTGTCAACGCAAGGTGACGCTGTAGATCTAATTTAGAAATGAGGGCAACTAAAAGTTGTTTACTCATTCAATATACAGTAAAAGGGACTAATACCTGCCGCCCAAGCCATTCTTTTAGCACTGGGGCATGGAATAGTCTGAATTGTCACACTTGTGGGAGTGTGATGGTTAGTTGTTACGTTGATACTGTGATTTGCAGCTCTAGAAGGGACAATAGGTGTTACAAGCTGCAGTTGCCTCCTGACAAGGGCCCTGGCACTTATTTTTTGACAAATTAAGCACTGAGGAAGCATGGACCCGGTTGGCACCGGAGTTGCGTTGGAAGGTGCCACATTTGGCTCTGTGTTGGAGTCGGGAATAATGATGGGGGCAGTGCCACCTAGGGGCGTCAACGGCACTGCCACCGGAGTGGGCACTGAGGAAGGTCTCGGTCTCGCCAGCGGCTCCATTCCAGATCCAACAGAAGATCAATGGGGACTGATTGGTGCCAAGTGCAAACCCGCAGGTGTGGATCCAGTAGGGGCCCCTCCCACGCCCATGGGGTCCGAAGGTGCTCCAGAGGGGTTGGGCTGCCAAAATATGAGGCGCATGATCTCACAGAACTCGTTCAGCTGGGCGGGGGTCGCTCCGGTTCTAGGTAAATCAGGGAAGCGAAGGGAGGACCTGGGATCAGGTTGCGACGACTTGCAGAGTGCTGGGGTGGCACCTATAAAGGTACCCCACACGTCTCTAATGGCGCAGAGGGTGCCGAGCAGAACGACGCCACCTATTGGCATGCAGGGGTACTGCTCGAAAATCTTCCAGATCCAGCCTGGTGCTTGGGGATGGTCTAAAGTAAGGAATCTGCGGCAAGAAGATAAATGTGGTCATAATTTAGGAGCAAAAAGTGAAATTACAACACAACAAGCAAATTACAATCTTTTTGATTTCTGACCAGAACTCTGTGCTTCTGGATGAAAAGCAAATGCTGACCCTTGTTAGAGGTAAGGGTAGTCCATACAAAAATAACCTGGTTAGACAGAACACTTTATAGTCTTTATAATTTATGTTAAGCGGGTATTATGTACTCCTAGGTATGGCTATGCTAAGTTATCTAGGCATGCCTACCTCTAAGTGTTCCACATTTAAAAATGATCAACCATCCACACCTAGTCTCACACCCACCAAAGAAAAAATGTGAGAGAAGTCAGAAAGTAGCAAAACCAAAGGGGATGATGGACGGAGTGATGAACATTGCAAGCACTCACCCCCAGTCAACTGATCTGGGTTTAATCCATCATCATTCTTTAGCTCACTCCGCCACCTCAGTTCAGACATGGCCATATGCAAATCAGTCTGACCCTGTGCCTCATGGGAACAGTCCAGCCCAAACTGCCAAGCCATGTCTTCCCTGGACCGGAAACAAGCATCCTGGGACCGGTTTCTGGCTTACAGCCGTCATCAGCCAGGGAATCTTGAATCCAGTGGCAAAGTGAGCAAGGGACCCACGTCTGGGCATACCCTGCCAACTTAGGGCGAACATAGCAAAACCAAAGGGGATGATGGACGGAGTGATGAACATTGCAAGCACTCACCCCCAGTCAACTGATCTGGGTTTAATCCATCATCATTCTTTAGCTCACTCCGCCACCCCAGTTCAGACATGGCCATATGCAAATCAGTCTAACCCTGTGCCTCATGGGAACAGTCCAGAAAGTGCCTTACGTAAGCACCATCCATGGAGCTAGTGGTTGGTACTCACTAGTATGCTCGTTCTGTCATCATTGGCAACTTTCTTGACAGAGAGAAAAGATGTGTGACCTAACTCTTAGGCTTGTGTGAAGTGGTGAGGAAATAATAACGTGTAAATGTCATCTATCAAACGTCTAAGCCCCGTAGTGTGAAAAAGGTGAATAAATCTCCTAATTAAAAGTGAGTTGTGAACAACTATTCCACACATTCTTTATTTTAATAGTGTCCACACTTGGTTAAAAGAAACAGCATGTTTAGACCATTTGAGGTAAGGGTAGTACCAATAGGTGGTTAACTTAGCTTTATATGTTATACAAATGGCCTTAGTCAGTCCGGAAGTGAAACCTCCTGACCCTATCAAAGCAGGAAGTCAAATGTGCTTATGAGTACTGCTCACACTGTACATCAGATACACAGCTGGGGTGAGCATTCCACAACTAAACAAGAAAAACAAAATAATACAACTGTAATTTAGGCCAGCGTGACTTACCTCCCGTACAGCAGATGAGCCTGGTGCACTCCTCTCAACATTCCTGGCACCCCCACCAAGAGACCAGGCTGTTGAAGACAACATACAGAAAACATCTTTTATGTCTCAGAAGTACAGAAACCACACGTTTTAGGAAAGGCAAAATTTGTGTAGCTAAGTACCGATTAGTACAATTTCAAACAATCTGAGTACTGATAATTCACAAAAGATATATGAATTATATTAATTTGCAATCATACATCAACTGCATTGCAGAATTCACAGGAACCTCAGAAATATTCTTTAAAATCCCTGGTTAATGTTGAATATTTACTAGCCACCAAATTCATAGTTTAGAAAATCTATATAGAAATATTCTGAAGGGAAGTCCATACATCTGATTGGCCCGCCCAAATGCAAAATAAAGCAGATATGCAACAAAAAGCAATCATTAGTAACAGCTCGCCACACAGGAGAAATGCAGAATTTTAAGATGATTAGTTGTTACAATTTTGTGTTTGTTAAACACATGGTGTTATGGTTGAAAAATACTAAAAATGATGCAATAATAACCACACTTATTATTGAAGCTATTCTCAGTGTAGATCAGTTACAGACTAACTAAAAATAGGACAGTTAAATATTTTAGTGATTAATCAGAAATATTAATATGATCTAGGAATAGAAATTAAGGTTAACTTGCAACAACATTTAGTTAATTTTATTGTATTAACATCACAATCTTAGTGAACTCACTAGTGAGGTTTAATCATTATTTTTGGCTCGTGATGTTAAAAGTGGCGCTTACAAATCAGTTGATGAGATAGATTTGGGTTGACGTCTTACTTCGAATATAACGCACTTGTGCCACGACAAAAGTAGGGAATCACCATGCTGTTGGTCACCTTCACTATGCCGAAAGATGGCTGCCTCAGGTTTTCTCCTTGGGCAATATATATTTTGTATATCATCAGAGTTTACTAAAATTAAATAAATACCACTAGTGAATTTGCTAAGTTGTGTACTTTAGATAAGAAAAAATTAAAATGTACAGGAGCTCCCATTAAGAAGTAAAGGCTCTAAGGCTTAAGTTAGTGGTCATCATCGACCACCTGCAGATAAGATAACTTTGCAGCTTTTGTAAAAAAGCCATTCTGTTATGCAGTGTGCACTGGCTCCTGAAGCTATCAATCAGTGTGTCTTTGCATGCACTATAGACAGGTACTCCACGGAAGAAGTGCACAAGTCACCTGGCTCACAGGGAGAATACGAACAAGCAAAGGACTCCAGCTGTTGACATATAACGGATAGGAAATAATACAGGGGCTACCCCTGTGACTTGACTGATGTGGTAGTCACTGCAGTGTAGGCCGGCACTTTAGGCGGAGCTATGGGAGAAATGCAAATCATTTAAGCACAATAAAAAATTCTGTTAATCAACAAATGAACTGTAACAAACTTTAAACTGACAACCAATACAAGCAGTGCTGTTGCTTGTCATCCATGGAAGCAAAAAAAAAAGACAAAGGAGCCCTGGCCTACCCTGTGTCCTTTTTGCCTCACCTTTGCCTCCCAACTGCTTTTTAGGCTCTCTTCTCGGATTGCAGAGGGTGCGGTCTCCCGGAAATCAATGACATTGCTCTCATTGGTCCTGATGTCATGAACTATCATCACTCCGCCTCTGTAAATAGAAAATCATACAGACCCAGGTAATTACTGATCATCTCACCCATCATGGTCACATCACAGCAAAATAGCAAATACCTGGCTGATAAATTGTGGTATCACAGTAAAATATATCTGTGATGCAGAAGACAGACTAAAGCAAGCAATTTTTTCAAAATGGCTTCACCGTTGCAGATGAAAAAGCTTTTGTTACCCTCGGCAACCTGCCAATTTCGAAGTGATCGCTGGAGTTGCAATGTTTTTCTGTCTTTGCTTCAAAGTCAGTGGCATAGTATTTGTGTTGAAACCTTCGACTTCAACAGTACCTCAAAAGTTGTGCAGCATTTCTAGGTTGCTCAAATAGCCAGTGTTACATAACATATGCACAGATTGTTACTTGCTCCCTAGTACTCTGACCAGTTAAATCAAATTCAACATTTCTTTTCGCATTAAGTAGTCTATTATCTCGTAAGCAGTGCAGTATCATCAAGATGAGCAGAATTATAAATATTAAAGCTTCCCTAAACAAAAAGGCTGATCAGTCAAGAAAGTGGGAGATTTCTGTTGTAATACAAAGTCCATTAGCCGAGGTGTATATTCTATTGATGGTTTATTTAAGCATAGTTACAAGGTAAGTTCCAGGTAAGTAGGTAGATGATAACAGATAGCCCCACTAGGAGCAGCCTCCCTGCTGCTCAGCCTGCATACTTCAACTGACACTCAGCACATCACCAGGCACCCATGCATTCTATGACATCACCAAGCATTCAGCATTCCATTCATCACCAAGCACTCCAGCACTCATCCTGGCTGAGCAGGAGGGAAGATGTAGCTAAGGAAAAGGAATGGCAACAGTTAAGTCACAACATATCCCCTTTCCTTAAGGAAACTATAAACAAAAATCATGCAAAGAACAGAAACATGCAACTAATCCAAAAGGAAGAAAATAGAAGTCAAAGTTATATTGCCAAATCATTAAATACATCAAATTCACTAATGATTGATGGAACATTCCTAAAGTATACACGCATTAAAATCACGGAAAAGAATTTGCAGAATATTCCTAAAGCAAACAATAACTCCTAAAGCAATCAACACTTCCTGAATCAATTAAATACATTAAGATCTACCCCATCCCCCTTCCTTAGGGAACATAAATATACAAGCGTACCAAGACCAAAGGGGACAAGACGTAACACACCCTGTTTCTCTGACCCAACATTAACCTCAGGCAAACATACTTCACGCAGTAATCAAATACGCACACCTGCAACACAACACACAAGTAGACCCACTCAGCACTGAGGTACATCCAACCCACAACTCAGAACTAGGGTACTCACAACCCTGCACTAGGGTATTCCCCACCCTACAACTCTGTACTAGAGTACTCACTAGGGTACTCACCACCCTACAACTCTGTACTAGGATACTCACCACCCTACAACTCTGTACTAAGGTACTCACCACCCTACAACCCTGCACTAGGGTACTAACCACCCTACAACTCAGTACTAGGGTACTCACCACCCTACAACTCTGTACTAGGGTACTAGCAACCCTACAACTCTGCACTATGCAATCCAGCAAACAGCAAATCAGTAAATTCAAACCCGCATTTAGAATAAACTTATGCAGGACTAACTTAATAGCATAACCCCCCCCCCAAACATCACCATATAGAGAAAGCAATGAACATGCACACCAAATATTAAGACTAGCACACATCAACATGAACAGAAAACTGATTATGGCATGAAATAAACATTGCAGCATAATGACCACATAAATCAAAATAAACATAATAAACCACCATCAGCAAACCAGCGATGGCAAGTATAGGTAGTCACCAAAAGAAAAAAATATTTCAAGTTCCCCTAGTGAGCGATCCCTCACCTGACATTCCTTTACAATCCCCGGCAACAGTAGAGACAACATGGCATGACCATAACTTTCCACTGTAGAGCATACCAGTCTCAACTTCCACGAGGCTTGAATTGTATGAATAGAAATGAAACGAAACTGGTCTGGTCTTACCAGCATGCCAAAGTATCAAGGTATTACTTGCCTCGGTGGAACTTCACACGCACCCTGGGAAAACGGTCAGGGGCACGCGCTGTGACATGATCTGTTGAATCCAATTCAAAACCGCAATGTAACGGTTTACCCGATCTCACTTGATGGAAGAAGAGGAAAAAAAACTCGCTGTGTCTCTTTCCCTTTCGATGGCCCGCTCAGGCCGCCGGTACCATGGCCCGATTATTAATAAAATTCAGTGCGGGAGTCAACTCTTCTACACACGTAATGTAGACCGCAAAATCTGCCAGTTTCTACCAGGCAAACGCTTGCTGGTAATTTTCCACACAACCGATGAAAGGGCCCAAAATACATCAGCTGACTGGGAATGTGCAGTGAACACCATAGTAAGATATCCAACCATTCATATTGAACTCAGCTACTGAAACACAGAGGCTCCCTTGCACAGCTTGCAGAAATCTGTAAACTACAACGGGCCCACAAGCAAACAGGCTAGCTGGGATCAGTTCATTAAGGTCAAAAAGGTCAAAAGCCCTGGGCTGCAGGCTGTCCAGGTGATGTTGGACACTGGCGGGGCTAACCAGAGCGTTGCTTTTCCTTAACTTCAGGTGCCTTGGCTCTAGTTTTTTAGTTCTAGTTTCTTGATAAGGATCCTTACACTACATCGTCCACAACACGTAGGTACTGTATTCAAATCGTCATCAAAATGTTGTAATACAAAGCACATCACCAGGCACCCATGTATTCTATGACATCACGAAGCATTCAGCATTCCATTCATCACCAAGCACTCCAGCACTCATCCTGGCTGAGCAGCAGGGAAGATGTAGCTAATTAAAAGGAATGGCAACAGTTAAGTCACAACAATTTCCTTATAGACTGGTGCAGAGTGGGTCACAGCAGACAATGATGACCTGTCGTTACCTCCTACAGTTCAACAACCATAAAAGAAATAGTTGAGTGGACAAATATCCAATCTCCCAGTTCCATTTTCTATTGGTCAAATGTAATTATTTCTTTAATATTGATGGCGAAGGACAGGCTTGGGGTGAGTGTAATTCATAAGTATTCTTGCACTGGAGCTATCTTGGAATGGGGTGACACAGCTCGGCTATAGGTGGAAAGATTACAGGTTTTGTGGTGAACTCTAGGAATTGTGTCCAAGAGGTTGTGGTGTTATGGACACAAACAAACCTGAAGTTTCTTTAAGTAAGCTTTCTTTCCAAGGTACAAAGGATGTATACAACTGCTTCTCTGCACTCCAGGTCCCAACTGACACCAGGAGTTCTCTTACCACAAATGCTAGGCAACATGGAATCTCAAGCATGAGAGGGCACTCACGTATTGAGATTCCATGGTAAAGGAAACTTACCACAATACTACACATCCCCCTTCATTAACAACAAAAACCAAAAAAACAAAAACATAAACATCAGCAAAAACTTCAACAAAAACAGCATTGAGTATGGCCACAACACCACCCCCTTTTATATAATGAATATGATAAGAAGAATATCTGAAACACAAAAGAGGAGTACCACTACTCACATACAGAATTTTGCCAACACTTTGGGTTTCTTAATAATTCTTCCTGACCTGCTAGTTTTTAGTTCTTTACTATTACCATATACCTCTGAATCAGCCACAGTTTCACCATTTCCTACTCCACTACCATCCACACACAAACCTGATCCAATGCTTTCTTCAACCCTCTCACTCAAACTGTGGAATTCTTTTCCTTTATCCTCACTCTTAACCTCCAACCACCAAAAGCGTTGCAGCTTATTCTCACCAATGTCCTTAACCTGTGGTTCTTCAGTACGCAACTCATGCCTAACAATGGCTAAACGACTCATATGGTGAATGCCACCATCATCGAGTTCCACTGTGTTTTTCATTACTTTAACTATTTTCTTTGGCTCACTAAAGCGGCTTTCTCCTTTAATGGTTTTCTGACCTGATTTGACTTTCACCAACTGACCTGCCTTCAAATCTACTTCCTTCACTTTGTTTCTTGCATCAAAATACACTTTGTTCTTTAACTGCGAAGATTTTATACAATCCTTAACGTTCTCCACATCTAAATCAACCATCCTACTTCTTTTCATCCAACCTGGATTCAACTTGTAATGAGGCAATATACCCCTCATGAGACAAAAAGGACTTTGACCCACCGTATCATGAGGTGTAATTCTGTATGTCCAAACCATCCTTTTCAATTCAACCTTCCAATCACTTCTTCCTTTGATGGAAAGTTGGATAACTCCTTTAATCATTCTATTCATTCTCTCAACAACAGCATTCCCTCTTGGATGATACAGGGCTGTAAATTTCTGTTCAACTCCTGCCTGTATCATGAAAGTTAACATTTCTTCCAATTTAAATTGGACACCATTATCTGTTAACATAACAGCTGGAAATCCTTTTCGCAGGAAAATTCCCTCAAGAAAATCAATGACATTAGCTGTATTCACCTTATCCACAACATCCAATTCAATCCACCGGGTGAATAAATCCATCAACACAATGACATGCCAGATCTTCCCATCTTTCCCTGTTATAGGTCCCATAATGTCCATGGCAACTTCTTCCCATGGTAGGTTTGGGCAGCTTAAAGAGGACAAAGGAGGGTTGAGGGTTTTAAGAGACTTGTCAGCACATTCACATTCCACGCATCTTCTCACAAACCTTTCAACCTCTATGTCCATCCTTGGCCACCAATATAGCATTTTAATATTTCGTTTGGTTCTAGAAATTCCTGCATGTCCCTTGTGTCCTAAACTAACCAGTTTGCTCCTAACATCATTTGGAGAAATAATCCTTTCCCACCTGAAAATAAAATCATCACAAAGGCTTAATTCGTTTCTAACCTCCCAAAAGTCTTTCAGTTCATCACTACAATCCTTTCTTTGCATTCTTTCCCAACCCTTCGTGATTTTATTTTTGACATCTAGCAAAACCTCGTCCTTGAGGTACACTTCCAGATATTCTTCCTTTCTTATACACGATGAACTATTCACATCCAAAACACAAGCCACAGAATATTCACTTCGAGGGTCCTGTTCAACCTCTTTAAGCGATAGTGACATCCTGCTGAGGAACTCTGCAGTAACATTTTTGACCCAAGGAAAATACTGACCATCATACACAAAATCAAGTAACCTCATCGAGAGACGAGCAATTCTGTCTGAAGCTCTTGATAAACCCTCTGTTGTCAAAAGTTTTGTCAGGGGTTTATGGTCTGAACACAAAGTGAACTTTCTGCCCCAAATAAACTTTCGGAAGTGTTCCATTGCCCATACACAGGCCAATGTCTCCCTCTCTATCACCGAATACTTTTCTTCTGTAGGGGATAGAGAGCAAGACGCAAAGGCAATGATCACTTCCTTACCTTGTGCAGACTTTTGTGACAATACACTACCTAACCCTGAACCACTGGCATCAGTGGTGATAAAGGTGTCAGCAGATGGGTTGAAACCTAGTAAAATAGGGGCATTGATGATGGCTTTTTTAATTTCAACAAAACATGACTGAGACTCTTCATTCCATTCAAAATGAGCGTTTTGTTTAATCATAGCGCTCATCTTATGCGTTTTTTGTGAAAGGTTTTCCACAAATCTTGCATAAAATTCGGCTAATCCCAGGAAGGAACGTAATTCTTCCTTATTCCTTGGTGCAGGAGCCTTCACAATAGCCTCCACTAACTTTTCTTTAGGGCTAATACCTGCTTAAGAAATTTCGTGGCCAAGGTATGTTACTTTTTTTTCTACAAATTTACATTTTGAACTCTCCACAGCCAAACCGTTGTCTCTTAAAATACCTAGAACCTTCCTTAAAGTTTCATCATGATGAGTCCTGTTTTTACCCATCACCAGAATGTCATCTTGAAAGAAAACAACCTCAGGAATGTGACTAAACAATTGGGACATTAGTCTTTGAAACACCGCAGCCACGGACACCAACCCAAATGGCATGCGTTTAAATTGAAAGCATCCACAGGGTGTACAAAATGTGGTGAAATGTCTACTTTCCGGCTCCAGCATTACTTGGTGGTATGCCGCAGTTAAATCCAATGTAGAGAACCATTTGGCACGTCTAGTCAGCATTAACATCCCTCCTCGTCGCCAAAATTGTGTAGTGTTATGGACACACACAAACCTGAAGTTTCTTTACGTAAGCTTTATTTCCAAGGTACAAAGGATGCAAACAACTGCTTCTCTGCACTCCAGGTCCCAACTGACACCAGGAGTTCTCTTACCACAAATGCTAGGCAACATGGAATCTCAAGCACGTGAGTGCACTCAAGAATTGAGATTCCATGTTAAAGGAAACTTACCACAGTACTACAGAGGTAATAATTTTTAGAAAGTGAGATGCTATTCAGCCTACAGTGGTATTCAGTAAGCAGTACTTGCTTCCTTTTAGAAGACAGAAAAGTATTTTTTTGTCATTAAAAAGGATACCTCTAGACCAAGCTGGTTGTCATATGTGAAATGACAGACCACTATTTACCCCCATGCTTGTACGTAATGATCGAATAGCATGGCTGACATGATAGACCCATGTGGTACTTACAAAGGCATGGAAAGTGTGTCAATATGGGGGATCTTCATGTGGGGAAAACTTTTGGTTACAGGAGAAACAAGCATTGGAAATGCAATAGGTCTCGCAATTGTTTAAGTTTGAGCTTTTGGCTTTGCTAATGGTATAGTATTTTAGCCATGTGTTATTGAGTGTATGTATGTGATGTGATTGAATGCTTGAATTTATCTCAGCCAATGGTAATTACTTGGGCCACATGCCATTCCATCGTTACCCTGCACACCATGACACCCCAGTTTGGACCCAGCTATAAGCAAATCAGTCTTGACCCTGCTCCAATGGGAGCAGTCCAGCCAAAACTGCCAGGCCAGGTCCTCCCTGAACTGGAACACATGTAGCCAAGACTGATTTCACCCTTATTAGGGCTCATCAGTTGGGTACAGCTTGGTTCCAGTGGCACAGTGTTGTTGCAGTTGACACACTGGGTGCACAACATCACTGTATGTTAGGTCACTTGGTGCACAACATCACTCTATGTCACTGGGCGCCACTTCACCTCGGTGCACGACATCCCTGGACGTCATCAGGGCACTCGGTGTTCAGTGTCACAGGACTTCAAGTCACTGTGCAAAACATCTCTGTACGTCACGTCACTCAAAGTACAAAATGACACCTTTCGGGACAGACCGATCTCAGCCCAAGCCACAGAGGACACAGTGATGCTAATTCTGCGCAGCACTATGCACTTATAAGACCAGCAGCCAGTTATCAGAAAAGTGCATCTAGAGAGCAGAGTGTCTAGTTCGGGGAAAGCAGGGGTCCGTCCTACAGGCAACGACTGGGGTGCATTGATAGACCGGAGTGCGAGACTCATATCAGGTGTGTATTAGAGTCACGGCTGGGGCGCAGTTGGTGAGCTCTATCTGGTCTTCAGCACTGGAACAGCAAGAAATACTAAAGGAAAAGATTGAGGTGCGTTGACAGCGCGGTGTGAGGACCCCATTGCGCAAACAGCAAAGGGTGCCGGGTAACTGAGGCATAGCGCTACGTGTTGGTCTTAGTTCTAGAATTCCAGGAGGGTTGCGTGGCTGTGGAAGACTGTCCTGGAATAATAGGAAGCGCTGAAGGTCGCATTTAGATGCCGTCGAAGATGTATGTGGGGTCTTCGTCGTGCAGTTCAAAGGAGAGCTGCAGGTGGAGCCTGTTTCCTTCGAAAAGGTGCGTGTGTCTGATCTGGGATGAAGAGGTCTGTAGGTGAAGAGTGAGATGACTCAATAGAGCGGAGTGATGGTCTTAATAGCAGGGATTGTGAAAGAATCTGTAGAGGGGCCCCAGCGGAGTTGTGAGTAGAAGGGTATGTGTGCACACAGATTTACTAGCCTCTCCTGGCACACTTACGAAGACTTCATTGGAGCATCTCAGATCTACAAACATCTTATGTCACACCTACAAAGTTTGCACTTGCGCGCCGCAGATTTACACAAGACATACGGCACACTCACATCGACTTCAATGTGAGCATCTCAGATTCACACACATCTTATAGCACACTCACAAAGACTTGCACGAGTCGTATGACACGTACTCACAGTGGCTTTCACTGCAGCCCCTTCGATGTAAACTGGTTTCATGGCACACTCACATCGGCTTGCTCTGGAGCATCTTAGATTTCCCAAGCCTCACGTCACACTCGGATATACACAAATCTTATGGCACACTCAGGGGGGCTTGCACTGGATCATCTCGAAATCACACGGATATTATGGTACACTCGCAGAGACTTGCACTGGAGCACCTCAAATTTACACGCATTTTATGGAGAACTCACCAGGGTTTGCACTGGTAAAACTCTGATTCACACCAGCCTTGTGGCATACTCATGTCGACTTGCACTGGGGCTCCTCAGATTTACACACATCTCATGGCACAACGGCTTATACTGGAGCATCCTCAATGTGCACTGATCTTATGGCACCCTCACGGAGATTTACACTGGGGCATCCCCAATTTGCACGGATCTTATGGCACCCTCACGGAGATT
This sequence comes from Calotriton arnoldi, assembly GCA_963921515.1. Classification (NCBI taxonomy): domain Eukaryota; kingdom Metazoa; phylum Chordata; class Amphibia; order Caudata; family Salamandridae; genus Calotriton; species Calotriton arnoldi. The sequence continues at coordinate 2,143,602 of CAWUFW010001397.1, forward strand.
TACACTGGGGCATCCCCAGAGTGCACGGACCCTGTGGCACACTGAGAAAGAGGTGCACTGTCTGGAGCACCTCATATTTGCACGAATCTAATGGAAAGCTCACCAAGACTTGCACTGGTGCAACTCGGATTTACACGTGTCTTATGGCACACTCAATCATCCACTGGCTCCACTCTGGAGATGTCTTTGGTCTCTTGGGTGCAAAAACTATATGACTACGGCTAAAGCCAGCTGAGCATCTTTTTAAAGTTCGAGAACAGGTTATCAGAAAAGCGCAATCTATTTCAGAAATGTTGCACAGAGAAAACAAAGAGATTCCGACAGAAGTCAACAAAGAGCTCAGAACCCCTCGTGAGCAGCTCCCTCCGATGACTTCTGTGCGAAGTCCAGAGGCAAACTCCTGCAGCAGACTCTGTGAGTGTCTTTGCGCGGGACTTTAATTTCAGATTTAGAGATTTGAAGTGGGATAAAACATAATGGGGGGGGTGGATTATTAGCGCTGCTATCGCTCCCTTTTGGGCATTTTCACCAAAGCAATTATCACCAGCAAAAGTCTGGGGCAGTGGTTGACGATTCTATGACCTTTTCACCAAAGGGAGCCCAATTGGCTCACAGTGAGAGACAGTGAAGATGTTCATACTTCTCCAAGCCATAAAGCAGCTCGAAACTATTCAGTTCCAAGAGCAGTGCTATACGAGTGCAAGTTCCTTCATCATTCATTTATTCATAAGAAAGACGCGACAGACGGCTGGGAGTGGAGGCACACATACATAGGCCGAGTTAAATGAAGATTAAGAGGTAGCCATAGAGAAGGGCAGTGCGAGAGAGAGAGAGAAGGAGAAAAGAAGAGAGAGAGAGGGAGAGAGAGCGAAAGACAGGAGTTCTAAAGCTACAGGGGCGGAGGGGGGAGATAGATATGGAAAAATAAAGAAACTGAAGCAGGACGAGCGAGATAATTAAACAATCAAAGAAAGAGACATGGAGAGGGAAGAAGGAGATGGAGAGAGCGACGGATGGAAAGGACAAGACAGAGTCTGAACAACACATCAAGAAATAGGGTTTAGTTGGCTATAAACAGGGACACTTGCAAGTATGTGGCTAAAGATGACCAAACTATGCCACAGGCGGCATGTTCTATGTCAGTATTATTTACAGATGTTCTCATTTTAAGGCAGCAATGCTATGTGAGCACAGGGCGCGCTTTATGGGTAGCAGGTCAGCACTTGAATAGAGGGATCCGCAGTTGAAAGGTGAGCAGCCAACCCTACCACGCGCTTTCATCCTTTTGCGCTACAAACATTTTACTTTGAAAAGTGCAAATTATGCAGCATATTGTGCGTCATGTGACGTGTGGCAAACCCACAATTAGGCGGAAAACACCATGGTCGTAGAATCGCCCATTCTAGTGGCCTTTGGTAAAAGAGACAGAGGCGGCAGCTAAAAATGGCCGATAAAAACAGAACAGAGACAGACAGGACGTCTGCGAGAGGGAGCGTGACAGAGAGGACGAATAGCTAATGATGCAGATTCTATAGACGGACAGAGAGAGCGCGAGGGGGAGTTGGCTTAAGAGGAAGATCAGAGACGTTTTAAGGCATGGGCAAAGTGGGCTCTGGCCCAGGGCCCCAGCCTTTCAGGGGGCCCCCTGATAGAGGCAGCTCTGCCGCATTCAGCAAGGAAATGAATTGCAGCAGATAAGTGTCCCAGTATGATCCGGGCCCTCAACAATGGCCGCACTTATTATCCGCATCCAAGAACAAGCGTTTGCAATGCAATAGGTCCGATTGCATTGCAAATGCTTAAGTTTAAAACTGAGCGCGGCACCACTTCACGGACACCGCGCTCGGTTTCTTTATATATTTCGTAACTTTAACACTGAACGCGGTGTCCTTGAAGCGGGCGCTGTGCTCAGTGTTAAAGTTAAGTAATATATAAATAAACCGAGCGCGGTGTCCGTGAAGCGGCGCCGCGCTCAGTTTCAAAGTTTAAAAAAACAAACACAGAGCGCGGTGTCCCTGAAGTGGATGCCGCCACGCGACAGTGCGAACGCACGCAATAGTAAAAGCAATGCATCCCACACGCAAGATATAGTAACAAAATAGCGTAGAAAAAAAACATTAAGTTAAAGCCACTTGTACTAAATGCATTCCACACGCATGCAAAAGTGAAAAAAAAAGGTGCAGAAAGTCAATATTAAACCCACCGTCTCACGCCGCCAGTAAAAGATCCAATCTCGCTGGGCGTGGCCTACAAAGGACAGGGTGGCAACCAGGAGGAACTAAAAGCCCTCCGGTACAATCAACGAAGTCTGTTCTGAATAATAACTGACGACAAACGACGCACACCAATCACAATTGCAGGCGGAGCTCAGACACGACTTCTGGAATCGTATTGATTCCAAGAAGCCCTCGCATGGCGAGAGCAGCGCGCAGCTAACGCCAGGCGAGACCTAAAAACAAGTGTGCTGAGTAAAAAGGGCAAGATTGAATGAGGGAAGAAGGCGGAGGAGTTGGCAAGAAGAAAGGGAATGTTCACTAAAGTGACAATAAAAGGAAACTCACAACAGGAGAATGGTTTCTAACAAAAACACCTGAAAACAAAATCACAAGATTATAAGCAACATGCCATCTGAAAATCATAAGTGTATTAAGTTATCAGAGAAAATTACCTAATGCCTATCCTTCACGTACCTATCAGGTACTTCATTACATAACATTGCACAACACACCCACATTTAAATACACAAGTGCTACTGAAAACTGAAAGAAGACTAAAATTAGAAGATTTTGGTCCTCATACACAGATAAGGGGTGGATACAATGTTTACACGTAAAATCTGCTATGGGCAAATGCTGGAGAAGAGTATAAACAAGCACAACAAAATGTTATACCTATGACCATATCTGTCAAACAGGTTATGTTCCCTTTCTCAGAGGAACATTGTTGTGTCTTCGGGGAAGAACAGGAAGAGAATTTAATCTTGAAAAAATGGAAGTTTATTCATAATCAGAAATCAGCACTCTGTGTCTCCGTCTATCAGCTCCTGCCCAGCAGAGTAACTGTCAGTCTGGAGCTCACAGCGGCACAGCACCATGGTGATGGAATGCATGACTTAACATTCTAGGTCAAACAACATGAATAAAAGACTAGCTCATAATACACCTCCTCTTCTCACAACAAACACCACAGAACTGCAGACACAACTACCAGGAAATGAAAACAAAAGGACGACAACACCAATACAAGACTACAACCTACGCAGACAACAACTACAACGGAGACAGAAAGGAAACATCCCCAACAAGAGACTACAGCCAAAATCCATAATGCCCAAAACATGAAATAACATGACCAAACCAACCCCCCGCCACAAACAAACTTTCAAAAATACAAAAATGAATGCCTATAAAGCCAAGAAAATTCACAAAGGAGAATATAATCATACAATAATGTAGGCAACAAAACTCTACATCTACAACGCAATCGTTCTCATGTGAGAATATAATCATTCAAATATTTAAAGTAAACATACTCTTCTCCCACTTCTCCCAACACTACCTTCATTCTCACTGGAATTTAGAACTAACCTTACCTGCTCCAATTGGCCTCCCTAATCTGACTCGCTCACCGACACAAAAATCCACCATTTTCACCTTCTTTAAATCATCATACCGAACTTTGCTCCTCTCTTGAGTCTTCTCAACTCCCCTCTTGTAGGAAAGTAGGATCTGCGTTCATGGTCACCCCCACTTTTTGCTGGTGTCGTTATGTTTTACTGACTAGTCTGACTGGGATCCTGCTAACCAGGACCCCAGTTTCTGTGCTTCTTCCCTAAATTGGACATGGTGAGTACTTAGGTACACTCCAGATTGGCTACTGGTGTACCCTGGTAAATCCCTAGCATATGGTACTAAGGTACCCAGGGTATAGGTATACCAGGGGTCTCCCATGGGCTGAAGCATGCATTATGCCACCCATGAGAGACCACTCAAATTGTGACTACAGGCCTGCCATTGCAGCCTGTGTAAACTGGTGCTAGCACCACTTACGACAGATATAAGTCTCCTTACATTTGAGGTCACTGCACTTAAAAACTATAAGTCACCCCTAAGGCAGGCCTTTCAATCCTGAAGGCAGGGTGCTCAGTTCTAAGTGTGAGGGTGCCCTGCATGAGCAGGACACCCCTACAACCTTCGGAGTCCATTCTCCCGGGTTGTAAGTTCATCAGCCATTAAGATACATAGAGTGGCCATGCGTCATTACGCAATGACCATCTCTAAACTGGCTGTAACGAACCCTGTTGTGTTTGGTATCAACATGTTGGAATCATACCTCCCACACCGTAAACAGTGTGGGAGGTATGATATGATTCCATGCACTGTAAAGCTCTTCGGGAGGCCCTCTGTGCTCCCGGCACCAGTCTTCTAGACCCGGACAGCAAACTATGGCTGCTGCCGACCAAAGAGACAATTCTGCCTTCCTGCTACTGAGCCAAGCTCGAGCAGGAAAGGCAATAGGTTTCCTGTCACCGGGAGGTGTGACCACCTCACAGACAGTACTTCGTGTATTGGAACAGGGTGGGGGCGCTTGCCAGCGCCACTGAGACTGCTTAAAGGGCACATTTGGTGCCCTCCTTGCAGACGCCAGCTCAAACCAGTTCAGAGAGCCGTTGGCTCCCGCTCAGGCACAAAACTGGACAAAGGACATGGGAGTATCCTCCCCACTGTCCAGCCCCTCCTGTGGGAGGGACCCCTGAATAGTCCCAACCCTTTCCCTAGGGTACTTAAGGGATTACGTGTGGGTGGGCCCCTAGATTCGTCGTGGGACAAGATTCAGATCCAATACCACTTCAACTTCAACCGTCTGGGCACTATGGACTCCGTTTTTGGAACCAAGACTGCAACTGGGAAGACTACTGCTGCTCCTGGTCTCGTTGTCCTGCAAGTCTGCTGCAACGTCTGTGCCTGTGCTCCATACATGTTCTTCTTAAGGCCAGTGGACATCCAGGACACCTGAAGGAATCTCCTTTGGAGTGAATGAGTCACCCTCCTGCATCTGCAGGCACAGCAACGCAGCTGACCGTTCTGCTGATCCTGGGCTCCCACGGACTCCGAAAGGCTCAGCAATGCAGGTGGTGGTTCTGCAACTCCCTCAAGGCCTGCACTGTCTTCTCATCGAGTTAGAGGCCAGTATCCCTCGTCGGAGCCGCTGGAACAGAACCCCTGTGCACTGCGTCGACTTGCCGTTACCAAGGCTTGTTGACTCTTCGGACTCCAAGAAGTTCCAGCCTCAAGCATCTCCTGCAGCCAAGATCTTTGCCTCCACCGCATCCTTTGCACCGTGGGCCTTCATCCTTTGGTGAGCTGCTCGAGGTCCATTTGCGACTCCTGTGCCTTCGGCCCGTGGGTCCTCTTGAGGGTCTTCTTTGGCTCCAGTGGGCTCCCATGCTTACTCGGGGCCTACTCTGACTTACCTGCTCGTGGTGAGTCAGTTGGACCTTGCTGGTCCCGACACTGCACCTTTTTCTTCAACTACGTTGGTTGCCGTTGCCAAGCTTTGTTGGTGCCCCTGCCGGCCACTTACTCCTTGGCTCTTGACATCCGACGTGGGACAGCTTGTGCACGGCTCCTGGTCCTCCCTGTGTGCCGCCTGGTCCGGACAGCTGCAACTTTAAAGGCACAGTCAACTCTCCTGCATCCCCGACATCGGTGGGCATTCGTCGTCCGTGCCTCCTGGTCACTCCTCAGTGGCATTGGCTCTGTCCCCTCTGCTTGCAGGTACCTCTCATCTTGAATCCACCTTTAGGTTCTATCGGACACTTTCACCTTCTTTGTCAGCGGCATCTTTACTGAAGTCCTCCATTGTGGTCTACAGCGGTTTCCGACGTCACTTCGCACCTATGCACCAGGCGTCCCTGGTATAGGTATCCTGGTTCCTGGGGTATCCACGGGTGGGATGACTCTACAACTGTCTTGCTTCGCCTTTCAGATAATATAGAGTTCCACAAATTCCACTCCCACACGGTGGCCCAAGCACGGCGAAACAGGAGACATAAAACACAACAACACCTAGAAAAGAGTTTCACTTTACAAAATGCAAAGACTCTTTCTTTAGAATAAGGCTTGGGGTTTTATTTATGCAATGCTGTCTAACAGAAAGGCTTTCCCAGATGTCAAATGAACCACATTCAAATGTATATAGAGATATATTTATATGCAAGCAATAATAACACACTTGGTAAATGCAACTGTTAAATGCATGAATAATAATGTGAAATACAAGCAGCAAATAATATGAGATAAAACTAAAGAAAATTATTTTGTGTGTGGTAAGAATGCCTATTATAGGTTACCTACAGGTTGGTATGGATGTTGTTATTTAGGTATAGTATTTCCAAAAGTGTACCATGTAGATAAGAATAATAGAGTTAATGAAATAAAACAGAGACTAACACGTACTAAGAGAGGAGCAAGTTATTCTGAAACAATTGGGGATATGTTTGGAGCACTGATACCTTCAGTTGGAGTCATTCTGAATTCACATAAAATTAGAAAATTGTCCACAGTGGTTGATCGTTTATCAACAGATACTGCTGGTGGGTTCTTGATGATTAATACAGAAATGGTTGCAATTAGATCAATGGTTTTGCAAAATAGACTTGCCCTTGATATATTATTGGCAAAAGAGGGTGGAGTCTGTAGCATGTTGAAAATACAACAATGCTGTACTTATATCCCTGACAAAAGTAAAAATCTTGAGGGGTATATTAAAAATATTACAGAACTTCATGGAGATTTGACTGAATTGAAGGTTGATGGTGCATGGGAGAAACTTGGTAAGAGTTTTTCCTCAGTGGGAAATTGGTTTTCTACTTTAGGAAGTAGCTTATTAGGGAAAATATTAATACCTATTACTTCAGTAGTTATAGTGATTTAATGATTATTATGATTTATAAATGTTGCAAGTGCAAATGTAGAAAGAAAGAGGTATCAGATCTTAAACGGAGAGCTAGAAAGAGAAAGAGATAGAATTAGAGGACATGAGAGGAAATTACTATGAGATCATGAAAGATTTAGATGGAAGAATGATAAAACGAGAAAGAAGTACAGTATTTTAGATAAGTGGTAAATTGTATTTGTTGGGTATTTTATGATGGCTCAAAAATGTCATCAAAGGTACGATTGATGGAGCAGGGTTTTCTGAGAAAATAAAACCTGCTCGGATTGAACCCTCAGTAACATTCATTAACAGTGTGCTGTGAAAAATAATATTAGAATGCTGGGATGGTGTGCAATGAAATTACATTACATGAAAATAATAAATGTTTGTGTTTGTTTTCTGTAGAAAAGCAAGCATGGGCCTACTTTCCTGCATGCCAGTTTGGGGTTAATATTTGGTTGAAAAATTAAAAATGTCCAAAAGAAGGATTCGAATGAGGAGAGAACGCAAAAGCTAAATGTGACCTTCGTGGTGCACTATGTGACTGCCAAACTTCGGAAAAGAAATTACGATATCAGTGGAAGTGAGCAACTTCCTTCACGAGATGGCAGAGGCAAACAATGGAAGCATAGAGACTTGCAACATGTAGTGAACTGCAGGAAATATGTACTATGATTGTGTTCAAAGTTGTTTCCTGGGAAGAATCTGTCGTAATGCTGAATGTTTAAGACAAAGGGACATTGAATGAACTGGTCATGATGAGAGTGGTGTGACAGAACACCCCCATCCTTAGCCAATGAGAGACGGAGTTTGTTCTCATATTGAAACATACGTGGGTTGGACATTTAGGTTTTCGGGTATAATTGAAAGTCCCCGGTGGGTGTGGTTAGGTCGGCTGGTGTTTAGTTAGCGGGAGATCGTCGCTGTCGTCGGTTTGCTGTTTCCAGATAGAGGCCTACCTGTTTCCTGATTCCTGACTTAATCTTTGCCACTCGACTCTTCTTGAGTGGCCCTGCTGCCCTTGGGCCAGAGGGTAGATTTCCCTGTTTCTTGGGTTAGTATAGATAATATTCTGAATTTGCATATTCATTTGCAAATGTATTTTGTCTCTGAAACTTTTCTCTCTTCGCCTATCCACTCCTTCAATGCATTGTTTATTTGACATGAGTTTGATTTTATACATTGCTAATATTTTCTCTCCGTGATAATCTGTGGTTTGCATTGTGTGACTGTACTTGATGAGCATTCATTTTACATTATTCTTCGAAAAACATTATAAATTATACACGGAGTCTGTTATTATTTTGTAGTTTAGATAAGTACATAATTATTGCTATCAACTTCTCAACTATAGGTCTGTCGCCACAAATATATAAAGAGAAATGCAGGTTCTGTAGTGTACTTTGGTAAGTTAGGTATAAACTTGCATCACACTGAACCCCAGCGTGAAGGGATTAGTTGGGTAGTGTAAATGGGCCTTGGTTTATGAAAATTATCGATCCCTGATCGCTGGATCATGTTATCATTGTGCGAAGATCAGGGAGTACATTCATGTTAAAATGAGGCAACCCATGAGCTCTCAGCATTGTGCTGGTTTCTCCTCCTCACCAATATAGGTTGTGTCTTCAGGGAAGAAGAGGAAGAGACTCGGGTCTTGAAATAACAAAAGTTTACTCATAACCAGAAACCAGCACTTAGGGTCTCCATCTGTCAGCTCCAGCCGAGCAGAATAACTGTCAGTCTGGAACTCACAGCAGCACTGCACCATGGTGATGGAATACATGACTTAATATTCTAGGCCTAACAACATGAATAAAAGAGTAGCTCATAACAAACATTTCTCTGGATTTTAACATTTCCACAACCCATTTGTCTTTCAGATAAGAACAACCATCTTGGCTTTTCTTTTAAAAACAACACTGAGCAACCATTTATTGGTTAATATATAGTAATCCAACTACAACTCTGTAGAGACCATATTCATACCTGCCATGTCGAAGACCTGAAAAACATGTTGAGTACAGATTGAAACATGTTAAATATTATTCACTTATTATAGGTTACAGGCATTCATATCCTGGCAAAACAGTCAAAAAAGCAATTTCATTCAGTCAACCACAGTCACCACAAATCTGTCTAACAAACACTGCTCTGTATTTACTGCTCACTGCGTTGTAACTCCTAAAATGCTCAACTACTTTGAAAGATTCATGAAAACTGTGAGAGGTAAGCGAAAAGCACTTACATACAATGTTTGATACCGGCTTTAAATTGAAAAATAATCACATACACCAGAAAAAATGCTCAATCAATTTATTTTGCGGGGCACGAAGGGCCAGGAGTAATTCAGATAAAAATGCTTTATACATAAATTAGTGTGTGTAAAAAAGGGAAAAAAGCCTGCAAAAATCGCCCAAAAAATTACGAAAATGGGTAAAAAGAGAAAACTCTCAAAACAAAAATAACAAAGGGGTTAGAAGTCCTGGTCGAAGTACAAACCTTACAAAATGACAGCTATTTGCAATTTTCCAAAAATGTATTTCATTTGTTCATTTTATATTTCTGTGGTTTGACACATAATCTACTGTCACATATGTGACCAGACTATTTCGTGGAATTAGCTTTCTTAAAGAACATGTAAACCATTGTCTAGTCACTAGGTTGAGGTGAAAATAATACAAAGAAAAGTATATAAATACAAGGGGGTGGTGAAAAAAGTTAAGGAATGATAGGTGGAGTAAAAAGATGTCAAAGATAAGCACCCTGAAGAAATGTAAAATATGTGGGGTGGGGACCGTACAGGCGGGATTTGACTCTTTCCTATTTAGTTCTATTTCAGTTTAATAGCTTTGTTTGAAAAATTAATAAAACAATATTTACAAATATCACACTTAAAAGTTCCACTTTAAACTTGATACATCACACCGGTCAATACCAATTACAATACCACAGAGAATCATATTTGAATAGGTTATGTAGAAATATAACAATCTAATATTTTATGGATCTATAAATTAGCTAGATAACTTAATAGCAATAAAACAATGATTATCTACTGGCGGTCGCCAGTAGATAGTTATAGTTAGGACCTATTTTCCATAGGAAATCCACAACATTCTATTTGAAAAACTTTGGCGCCGGTTGACGAATCTTCGCGAAATTTTCAAAACTTATGGCCCGCTCCGGTCCGCTCCTATCCTGAAAGTTTCGGGTGATTCGGCAAGCGGGGGCCGAGAAAAAGGGGGTCCCAAAACGTGTTTTCCCCATGCAATTTTCCATAGGAACCTTTCATCGCAGCTACAGCCCGAACTGCTGAACGGAATTACACCAAATTTGGCAAAATGGTAGCCCTTGGTTCAGAGTCGTGCCTTTTGCTTAAATGGTGTAAATCCGTTCAGTAGTTCCTGAGAAATTTGAAAAAGAAAACACATATATATCTGGGCGGAGCCTAACCACACATGTCATCGTGAGATCTGATTGGCTGTCAGCACTTCATCCTGGAATTGCTGGCAGCCATCTTGGGACCAACATAAATGATAGTACCCCATTGAAATGCATTGTAGTGAATCGAAGATTTTGAGGGTTACCAAAAGGAGAACTATAAAGGGTGATAACAGACTTTAGTTACATTAGAATTCATTTGTTGATGGTACCATACTAATTTCAGGAATTGTGGTGTGTTCTAAGGTGATTTTACCCTGTGAAAAACCTTCTGCTGGGATATCATGAATCATGTTTGAGAGAAAACTATTTTCACATGCTTGTCCCATACAGGTTTGGAAGGTGCTCCAGAAGCTAAAATGAGAGCATATTTTCTGTAAATTCACATTATCTTTCTCAGTCATGTGAAAATGAAGTCTGACATTCTCAGTAAAACATGTACATCCAACAAGGGCAGAGACTGTCAGTTGATTCCTTTGTGTTCTACTGCAGCTTCCCAGAGTGTTCTAAAGAACAACTAGAGTGCTGATCCAGCGCGATATTAGCAAACAGCATTCATACACCAGATACTCACTTGGGCCCATACATTCATACTACGCTAATACTTACGCTGGGTTTTATCAGTTGTTACTCTCTATCAAAATCCCTGCTACCAATTACCTTCTGATTGAAGAGTAATGACTTACCAATGAATCCTTTGCTAATTGGGAAATTTAAAATGAGTGACATTCATTATAGTACATAATCCTGAAATAACCACTGAGTCAGGAAGTTTTAAAATGTTTATCTAAAGATTCAGCAGAGTAAAATACAGAACCACATGGTACTTAATCGCAATACCCAAGATTAAGCATAGAAATGATTATTGCTAATCAATGATGGTATTTAAAGAAGAGAAGAAGATAGAGACAGCAGCGCAACTAAAGGTTGCATTATAATTACCTAAGTGCGAGAACCAAACCCCTTAGCCAAGGAGTTGAAAGGATAGGACCCAGGAAGGATGAAGAGCAAAGACTTCCTCCAGGATCAGGACAGGACCGGTGACCTCTCTACAAGGACACCTGCGTCGTTCCCCTCTCTGATACTCGGCTTCTCCTCGATTCTCCCGTGCCTTCCTTCTAATGGACTCCGCCGCCCCTCCTCAGGACCTCTTCTGGACAGGGATTCAGTCTGCAATCGATCAGCTTAGCGGTCCTGAGCTCTTCCTGTCAGCATCTCCGCTCTCCTGTGCTTCAAGACTTCTGACTCTCCACCCTTAATTAACTAATTCTGTATCTATTATACCCTTCTACGCCTATGTACCTCCCCTTAATGTTGCTAAAATATGGGGCCACTACTTCTGATTGGACAGGGACAGGGGGTGGATTCTCGCACCATGTTGATTTGGCCTAAATTGTAAAGCCTATTGTCTTTACGTTCCCACCCCTTCAAATTAATACATTCGCTTTATTTCCCACCCGTCTCATGACAAATGTAAACCAATTTTCATAGACATTGTATCAATGTGTGACAGGAAAGCACTAGTACAACATCTTCGGCCATCAGGTAACGGCCTTGAACTTCGTCCAGGTTGACTTCATTTGGCAGGCACACAAGACACATGCGCAGAACCATTTGCCTCTTGAGTTTCAGGTCACCAACCCAGGCCCAAGTTTACAAACTAATAAAAGTGCAAGAAGAAAATATTAGAATCACAAATAAAATGTTTCACTGTATACCCACTATTTCTATTCTATTCCCAATTAATTATATATTCTATCCCGCGTTAGTAGCGTTAGGAAACGACAATTTAGTAATGACATGAGAGCAAGCTGAAGCATGTGAAAACATCAAGCAGCCATTTTAATGCACACTGCGCAGAAGCAGAAGTTTCCCACCAAGCAAAGAAAGACGTCACACCATGTTATATGGTTGCGACATGCGCATTGAGCTTTCCCGCGCATAGCGGCCATTTTGGATTACAGACAAGTGTTATTCATTAGTAAAACACATAGGCAAGCATCTTTTTCTTTTGTGTCGTGAATGCAAAGGTTAGTATTAACAATACAAATTTTTATAAATTAATACTGTGAGGAGGATTGAATACAAGCAAGTTTCATTTATGAAACCTTGCTCCATCAATCCCCTCTCTGATGGCGTTTCTGAGCCATCAAAATACTACCCACAATCAGATGCCAACTTCTAGCAAATTACTTCATTCTCGTCTTTATTCTTTCTATTTTTACAATCTCCTTTTAATTTCTTGTATAATTCACTTCTCCACTCTTCAAGTTCGATTTCATCTACCTTTCGTTTCTTTCCTCTTTCTGTCACCCTATATGTTCCATTCTTTTTACAGCATTTGCACCATATTGTTATTGCCAAAATTATTATTGCTATCCCTGCTAAGGGTACTAATATTTGACCTATAAGTCCTTTCCCTATATTAGCAAACCAGGTTCCAATTGACGAGATACTATTTGTCAATCTTTCCCATACACTATCAACTTCCAGTGGTTTAAGTTCCTTCTCAAGTTTAGTTATATTCTGTATATACGTTCCAATTTCTGCACTCTTATCAGGAATATAAGTGCAACAATGTTTCGTCTTCAATAATTTACAGACTCCGCCCTCTTTTGCCAATATAATATCAAGAGCAAGACGATTTTGCATCACCATAGATCTAATCGCAACCATTTCTGCATTAATCATTAGAAACCCTCTAGCAGTATCCGTTGATAAACGATCAACTACTGTAGACAATTTACATATTTTCCTTGAGTTCAGAATTATTCCCACTGAAGGTATCAATGCACCAAATATATCACCTACAATTTCTGAAAAACTAGCTCTTTTACTACGTATTAATTCGCTATTGTTTTCATTGCTCTCAGTGTTTCTTTTTACGTGGTATATCTTTGGAAATACTATTCCAAAATAACAACTTCCATACCACCGTGCAGGAAGCCTAAAGTAAGCCTTATTCCCACACACATAATAAATTCCAGGAAAAACTGAATCTGTTCCTCCTTTGAGTCCCCAACCTCCAAGAATTAAAAAATTGTGTTCACATTCACTGGTACCGATGAAAACATTGTTATAATCAGTCTTTAACCTATGAAGACAAATTTTCCCTGTCTTTACGAAATCCAGAGCCATAGCAGCTTGAGCCTTGCCAGGTGTGTAACTACCTTCTTTCTCAGCCCAAGGTGGTAAATGATCCTTATGCTCAGAAGCTTTCTTTTGAAAATCTTGTCTTCGATCTTCTACTAAATTCAAAAATATCTTTTCTTCTTCAAGTAAAGAACATGTTAGATTGTGTCTATGTGCATGTGTTATGTCTATTGATTTCATTGTTAAGAAAAATTCTCCCATAAACTGTGCGTCTTGACTACTAAGCACTGGGTTCATACTCTTGCGAATCGGAACCTCAGAAAATATCACATCTAAGTTTGAATAATAATACTGAAGTTTCCCTGTTCTATAAAATAAACTAGACAAAACACTACATGATATGCCATATGTCAGTGGTAAGTGATGGTATGTTAATCCTTCTGCTACTGATTCGGGTAACTTCATACAGACGTAACAATTACTAACTTCCATTGTCTCTACATATTGAAACAATAATTTTGTGAAAACGTTTAAACTAGTGTTGTCAGCTACTTCATGATGTATTTCTGCCTCATCTTCTGCCATTAATTCTACTCTATTGCCCTTCATGTTTGCTGTCCTCCCTTTAGTTTCATTATTAATCGTTTTATCTACTATCATAAGGTAAGGAACTGCTACAATCAGGACTAACCATACTATAAGCACCATTACTAGACTACATATGCATATTGCACAGCATCTTCTACAACATTTCTGTTTTGGTCTCCCAGTAACTCTATCGTCAGGCATTTTTCGACAAGGAAGATTGCTCTTCTTATCTTTTCTTCTTTTCTTTAGCTTATTCTTTTGCTTAGTCAGGGTGGTCTTGTTTCTTCTTCGTACGTCAATTCTGCACTTGTTCCTTCGCCACCACTGTCACTTGACTCTGAGCTTTCAAAATCTTCAAGAATGATATAAGTCCAGTCAGGACCCTTAAATTTGTTATTCACAAGTTTCAGTCTTTTGCTTCTTCTTTTCGCAGTTTTATTTTCTTGTTCGGTTTGACTTGATACTTCAGGTACTTGATCTGGATCTTCACTTCTGGTTGTTATGGGGTACTTTACTCTTTTAATGACACTCGGCCAATGATCTCCTTTTCTTGTTTTCTTTGTTGGCACTGTTTCTTTGTTTTCGTCTTCAGCGATCTCGTTAATTTCACTGCTTAGCACTGTTTCGTGTTCTTCAATTACTGTGTTTCTTGTTTGCTCCTTTTCAGGTCTAATTAGTTTTTCTGTAACAGCTCCGCTGTGAGTTTCCAATAACTGACCTTGTTCTTTATTTATTTCTTCAAGTTCATGTTTTTCAAGGTTTTCTTCTTCTGTGTACTCTTCTTGATCTAACTTGTTCTGATCAGGGCTTATTGCACTGTGAACTTCTGCAGCCTGACCGGATTCTTCTAGACCTGTCTGTCCCTGATCAAAGTCTATTAGGTCTTCACTGTTTTGAGTCCAGTTTTCTTTCCCTATCTGACCTTGTTCAGGATTTCTTAATGTCTTTTCTTCTTGTTCCTGAACTGCTTCTTCTTCACCTATCTGATCTTCTTCAATTTCTTCCAATTTCGCTTGACTTCTTGTTCTGTGGTATACTTCAGGAACTTCTACCACTGGTATCCAATCCTGACTTGTGCTCGGTTGTTCTTCTTCAGCTTCTCTGGAATCTCGAACTTGAGATCCTACAGCTGGGCAACCTTCAGCCTCTTCAGTGATTGGCGTTGTCTGAGGATTCTCTTCCTCGGGATCTGGTACTCTCTTGGTGTGACTTACATGGATCCAATTAGGAAATCCGGCACACTTCACTGCTGTATTCGTTGTCAGTATGACTTGACACGGTCTGCCCCATCTAGGTGATAGACACGTTTCTCTGGTGTGATTCTTCACTACCACCCAGTCACCAGGATTCAGATCATGTTCTTGTTCGGGCTGCCTGGAAACTGCGTCTTCTCCAACCTGATGAGAGACAGAACGCTCTAGGTCAGCCAATGCTTTGCAATAGTCCAGAACCATATCATCAGATATATTCACCAGTTTGTTTGTGGGAACATGTGTTTGTCTCATTGCTCTTCCCATCATTATTTCGTGGGGACTCAATCCTGTGTTTCTGTCAGGTATACTTCTGAGTCCCATTAAAACGAGTGGTAATGCATCTGGCCACTCTAATGATGTTGATGCACACATTTTTCCCAGTCTTGACTTTATAGTGCCATTCAATTGTTCAACCACTCCAGAAGCTTCTGGACGATATGCACAGTGCAGTTTCTGTTTGATTTGAAATGCTTCACAGATTATTTGAATCACTTCACTGTTAAAATGTTTTCCTCTATCTGATTCCAAAGTTACTGGAAAACCAAATCTAGGAATGAGCTCTCGTAACAACAGTTTTGCAACTGTAATGCTGTCATTTCTCCTAGTAGGGTAAGCCTCCACCCACTTTGAAAACAGACACACTATGACTAGTACATATTTCAGCCCTCTACATGGTGGTAACTGTATGAAATCAAACTGAAGTCTCATAAATGGACCCTCTGCCTTTCCAATTTTCCCAAATCCAATTACTGTCTTCCTCCCCGGATTATGCATCTGCCAAGTTAGACATCTCTGGCAAAGACTCTCTGCAACAGCTCTGAATTTGGGATTGTACCAATTTTGTCTGAACAGCCTAATCATTGCATTTCTCCCTATGTGTGTGTCTCCATGATGCATTCTAGCCATTTGTGAGAGTAAACAGTCTGGCATGACTGGTCTGCCATCCGCACTGATCCACACTTCATCATCACCTCTTTGCGAACAACCCACTTTGATCCACAAATTCTTCTCACTTTCATCAACCTCATCTTGCAATTTCTTCACCTCATTCCAAGTTTCAGGTGGCATATACAGCATAAGTTGGCAGCTGATTCCCATTCTTTCCACCCTCTTATTGACTGACATTCTGGTTTTGGCACAATGTTGAGCCACCAGATCTGCATACCTGTTGCCGACTACCACCCAGTCATCTCCTGACTGGTGTGCGGCACATTTCACCACAGCCAATTCTTTTGGTGATTGTATTGCTTCTAGCAATTCCCTTACAAATTGTCCATTTTTAATGGGGGATCCTGAAGAAGTCATGAAATCCCTCTGCATCCATAGTTGGCCAAAATCGTGCACAACCCCGTAACCATATTGGCTATCTGTAAATATGGTCACTCTCTGATTCCTCCCAATTTTGCAAGCTTTTATCAACGCAATCAATTCAGCTACTTGTGCAGATTTGACTCCTGGTAAATAGGATGCTTCAACTATTCCAGTTAATTCACATACCGCATAGGCAGCAGTTAGTTTACCATCTTCATGTCTTTGACATGAACCATCAACAAATAGCTCCCTGTCTGGCTTTTTAAGAGGCTGTTCCTCTATATCTGGGCGTGGTTTTGTGCATAATTCTGTGATTTGTATACAATCATGTTCATCGTCTTCATCATCTTTAATTCTCTCATGACGTGGGTCTGGTAGTAAGGTTGCTGGATTTATTATAGTACACCTTACCATGTTCACATTTTCAGCACCCATTATTATTCTTTCATATTTAGTCAGCCTACTAGGAGTAAGATGCTGAGTTCGGGTTCTTGTCAACAGAATGACAACTGCATGTGGAACATACACTTTTACAGGGTGTCCCATCACAATTGACTCACTTTGTTCAATGCTCAAACAAGTAGCCGCCACTGCTTTTAAGCATCCTGGCAATGCGGCTGCTACTGGGTCCAATGTAGCAGAAAAATATGCTATAGGACGTCTTTCTAGTCCATGTCTTTGAGTTAGGACAGAAAGTGCACAATTTTCTCTCTCATGACAGAACAATGCAAATTCTCTCTTATAATCAGGCATGCCTAAGGCAGGTGCTGAACATAGTGCATTTCTCAATTTTACAAAAGCTTCTACACTTTCATCCTCCCACTCCACAGGGTCCTTTGCTTTCTTCTTTGTCATGTTAATTAAGGGCTTAGCTAACATGGAAAATCCTGGTATCCATTGTCGACAGTAACCTACTATTCCTAGGAACATTCTCACTTGTCTTTGTGTTACAGGCATTTGCATTTTCTTTATTAAAGCTACTCTTTCAGCTGTTACTCTTCTTTTTCCTCTCTCAATTTGGTGTCCCAGATACTTAACAGCTGTTGTACAGAATTGCAATTTTTCAGGTGAGACCTTATGCCCTTCTTCTGCCAAAAGATTTAATAATGCTATGGAATCAACAACACAGTCCTCTCTGGTGTTCGATGCCACCAATAAGTCGTCGATATATTGGACTAAGACTGAGCTTCCTGGCATCACTAGTTTTTCAAGGCACTTTTTCAGTATCTGGTTGAAAATAGAAGGACTTTCTGTGTACCCCTGAGGAACACGATTCCACACATAAACTTTGTTCTCAAATTTAAATGAGAAAAGATACTGGCTGTCTGGATGTAATGGTATTGAAAAGAACGCTTGACACAAATCAATTACTGTGAACCATCCTGCACTCCACGGAATCTGGTATAAAATTACTGCAGGATTTGGTACTATGGGACAACATGGTTCTACAATCTTATTTATTTTCCTCAGGTCCTGAACAATCCTATATTTTCCACTAGGTTTCTTTAATCCCATTATTGGTGAGTTACATGGGCTACTCATTACTTCTTTTAAGATATTTTGTTCTACCATTCGATTTATTTCTTCAATGACTCCTGCTTTTACTTCTGCGCTCATTTTGTACTGTCTGGTATTTGGGAAAATTGCACCTTCCTTTACAGTAATTTTAACTGGATCTATTTTAGCCATAAGTCCTACTTCTTTTCCGGTGAAATCCCATACTATGGGGTTTACTGTATCTTTTAATTCTTCTGGCAACTCATCTTTTGTTATTAACGAAAACATCTCATCCACTTCTGTACCTTGTTTTGCAATGATAATTTTATATACATGATCTTCATCTGGTGTCTGAACTGCCACACCATCCGGTGTGCAGAAAATGGTAAAATTCATCTTGCACAACAAATCCCTACCTAATAAGTTTACTGGACTAGAATCACACACTACAAATTGATGCATTTCTCTGAAGTTTCCAATTTTAACTTCCATGGGTTCGGTAAGAGGTGTTCTAATCCGCTGATTAGCTACCCCCACTACTTGGATATTTTCACCAGAGAGAGGAAGGTCTGGAATGTCTGCTGTTCTCACAGTAGACCGGGTAGCACCAGTGTCCAAAAGGAAAGTAATATTATTACCTTTCACATTCCCTTCAACATATGGACCTGACTGATCTACCTGTAAGGATGCGCCAAGTATGCACTCCTTCTTCCCCTCTCCTAGGCACCGTCATGGACTGTATTGACAGAAATCGTCCTGCAAAAGAAATTGTGATGTCATATAATCATTCTTACCACTTCCTCCTTGATATCCGATGTCTGTACCATGCTTTGCTCTGCTTACATTACCCTGAATAGGTGCAGGTGGCAACTGACTCTGAGGATTTGCACCCTGCAGTGAGTCATTCTGCGTCTGTGGATTTAAATTTTGATTTGGGCCATTATTATTCCGAATCTTTTTACATTCATCCTTCCAATGCCCCAATTTTCCGCATCCATGACAAGGAAATTTCTTTTTAGCTTCTTCTCTACTCATTCGTCCTCTAAATTTTCCACCATTCCCAGTATCACCATTCGTTCCAGAATCTTTTCCTTGATTTTCACTCGGATTTTCCAAATTAATTCCCTGTTTCTCAGCCATTTTCACCTGTGCCCACATCACTTTTTCCTGCAATTTCTTATGTCTATCCTCAATATCGTCTCCACAATATTTTACATACTTCAGAATCTCATCTATGGGCTTTCCCTGCCAACACATCATATGCTGTTTAATCATCTGACAAATTTCTGGCTTTAAACCATAAACAAATCGATACACAAACTGACTCATGTTTTTGTCTCCAATGTCTTCAAATCCACTATACTGTTTAAATACCTGCAATAGACGCTCATAGTAGGAATGTACTGATTCATTAGCTTCTTGGGTAGTTCGATCTATTTTTACCCAATCTGTTTCTTTCGGTGGTATTTTCCCTTTCAGGTAAGTTATCACTTGCTGATACTTTTTCATTACATCATTTGACGGGGCACCTGTCTTCGGATCTCTAGGATATTCATCACTAGGCCAATCAACTGTAATTTTACAATCTGTCCACAAATCGGCAGGTACCACTATGTCAAACAAACCATCTAAGTCTTTTAACAATACCTTTGACACCTTCACAAACCTGTCAACCTGCTTGTACCATTCAATTGGTTTTTCTCTCAATTTTGGAAAATCATTCGTAAATGACAAAATATCCTGTCTGCTCCATGGGACATGTACATATCCTCCTCCCGCAACTTCCCGCATTGGATACATCTGGTCTGCTTTCCCTGTTTCTTTCATCACATATTCTGATGCTGTTCTACTTGTTCGTGCTTCTTCCTTTTTCTTGGCCCACCTAGTTTTCCATTTATCTAGGTCTCCCCATTTTTGCAAAACTAACATTAATTCTCTTATTTGTAATCTTCTTCCAGAGGCATTCATATTTTCTAAATCTTTGTCTGAAAATTCTGCTCTATAGGGTTTCTGTAGTACCTTTGATCTCCCTATTTCTATTCCCATCTGTAGTGCTAAATTGGATAATTTTTCATGAAATAACCTTACATTTCTGGTGATACTCTTGCACAGAAACAATAATTCTTCTTCATCATAGGTATTTAAGCGTTCTAGTCCTACATTTCCTGCTATTATTTCCTCTAATTCGACTTTCAATTTATGAATGTCCATTATTTTCGGAGGAGTGCACTGTTTAACTGGCCCTTGCACCCATCTTTCTAGATCTTCAGGTGTTACTATCCTAGCACTTTTTGCTCCCGATGAAGTTATTAAACTTACATCCTTTGAACATCCAGGTACATCTTTTCTGGGAGTGCTATTTACAGAACCTCGAATAGGCAAGTCCATAAGTGATATTGTGGATTTACAGTCACTAAATTGATCCTCAATTATAACTGGAGCTTCAGGTTTGGAATTATTCACAGCAGTAGGTGTAAGTATCGGTGGAGGACAGTTTCCCTGAGTACCATATAATGGAACTACTGGACCAATTGTTACAGGTATGGTCAATGAATCAGGATGTACTTTTATCTGAGTTATTTTCTGTATTAATTCTGTTCTGGTCTTTTCTAGGGCTTCTTTTTCTTTGTCATGAAGTATTCTACTCGGGGTGAATTCATGCATTATCTGTGGCACTAATGGAGTTTTCGGTGGTGCACTTGGGGTGCATCCACTTGTCCCTTCCTGATATGGTGGGGGATTTCTTAACATTTCCTCCATAAATTCGTCTTCAGACTCCTCATTTCTCATTAAATGTTTTGTCTTTTCTGTGCACTTACTTCCTAATTTCTCCTCTGCTGAGAACAATGGATATAATCCTTCTGTAATCATTGCCCTTCTCCATTGTTTCATCTGACCGTCCCTAGACTCACGTATATATCTGGGGAAAAATCCTGGATAACTCCTATTACTTCTAGATCGGTCCCGCTCAAATGCCTCGGTTTCCCATTCTTCTAGAGCTTCGTACTGAGTTAATCTAGGTCTGGGTTCTAAGTCATTCATCCTCAATCTCAAATTCTGAAGAATTCGCCCATTGAACGTGCCATTCTCGGGAAATGCTAGTATTCCATCATTTTTGGTATATTCTATCCAATTCTCCATCCATACACAAGTATGATAACCTCTCTCCATCATCATGAATGAAGCCGGCGTTTTAGCTGGTGGAATAATAATTCCTTCTCTAGTTTTGAGTGGTTTATCCTTTTTAAAATAGTTCTTAATCTTTTGCAAAAAGGACATTTTTCTCTTCTCTCCGTACATTCTATCTAATCTTCGGTGTACAAAATTATATTCTGCAAAACCTAGAAATCTCCTATCCGGACGAGTTCCTGTTAAAGTCGGATCGCGTTTTAACATGCAATCTTTATCCACTAAGATTTTAGCTTCTAAAATATCCACCAATCAAATGTCTGCTATCTTTTATTTCCGAGCCAATCCTTGCGCGGCCTTTTGGTGACGTTTGTCTGTCAACCCCTCCTTTACAATCTGCTCTTTCCTGTCCTTGCTGGTTCAACCAATCCCAGCGCGGCACCTGTGACGTCAGTACTACTCCTGACTACTGACCCCTCCTTTACAAGGGTTTTTCCACACCCGCTGATTCAACCAATCTCAGCGCGGCGTTTTGTGACGTCAGCTCCCTCTCTGGCAGCTGACCCTCCCTTTACAAAATCTTACGCAAACTTTATTTTCTCTATAAATCTTAATTAAATTTCAGTAACAACATAAAACATTTGCTATCGTGTCAGTTTCTCTAAAATAGAAAAGATAGTTTTTTCTCTCACACTTAGTAAAACCTTTCCGTTTACTAAATATACACTACGAGTAAAACACTTCCGTCTACTCTTCACACAAGCTCCAGAAGTACCTGTTACTTCTCCAATGTTACCCTTTCTAGGTGATATAACATCAAGTTTTCACCAGCGTACTCTTTTGCTATTACTCACACGCATAGAATCCCTAACGAGTACTGAAAGTCCTGCTTAACTTTTCAGTACTAATTCTGCCTGACAGATAACCTCACTGCAGTATGGCTTCCACTTACCATCCGCTATTCCTTTTACCCCGGGTATTCTGGACAACATAAAACAAAACTCAAAATTTAAGCGGATGTTAGTTCATAAAAATACAAATAAAATTCTCATTACCCAATTAACAAAAAGTAACCATCCTCTGATTACCAGAAAACTGATCCAGCGCGATATTAGCAAACAGCATTCATACACCAGATACTCACTTGGGCCCATACATTCATACTACGCTAATACTTACGTTGGGTTTTATCAGTTGTTACTCTCTATCAAAATCCCTGCTACCAATTACCTTCTGATTGAAGAGTAATGACTTACCAATGAAGCCTTTGCTAATTGGGAAATTTAAAATGAGTGACATTCATTATAGTACATAATCCTGAAATAACCACTGAGTCAGGAAGTTTTAAAATGTTTATCTAAAGATTCAGCAGAGTAAAATACAGAACCACATGGTACTTAATCGCAATACCCAAGATTAAGCATAGAAATGATTATTGCTAATCAATGACGGTGTTTAAAGAAGAGAAGAAGATAGAGACAGCAGCGCAACTAAAGGTTGCATTATAATTACCTAAGTGCGAGAACCAAACCCCTTAGCCAAGGAGTTGAAAGGATAGGACCCAGGAAGGATGAAGAGCAAAGACTTCCTCCAGGATCAGGACAGGACCGGTGACCTCTCTACAACGACGCCTGCGTCGTTCCCCTCTCTGATACTCGGCTTCTCCTCGATTCTCCCGTGCCTTCCTTCTAATGGACTCCGCCGCCCCCTCCTCAGGACCTCTTCTGGACAGGGATTCAGTCTGCAATCGATCAGCTTAGCGGTCTGGAGCTCTTCCTGTCAGCATCTCCGCTCTCCTGTGCTTCAAGACTTCTGACTCTCCACCCTTAATTAACTAATTCTATATCTATTATACCCTTCTACGCCCATGTACCTCCCCTTAATGTTGCTAAAATATGGGGCCACTACTTCTGATTGGACAGGGACAGGGGGTGGATTCTTGCACCATGTTGATTTGGCCTAAATTGTAAAGCCTATTGTCTTTACGTTCCCACCCCTTCAAATTAATACATTCGCTTTATTTCCCACCCGTCTCATGACAAATGTAAACCAATTTTCATAGACATTGTATCAATGTGTGACAGGAAAGCACTAGTACAACATCTTCGGCCATCAGGTTACGGCCTTGGACTTCGTCCAGGTTGACTTCATTTGGCAGGCACACAAGACACATGCGCAGAACCATTTGCCTCTCGAGTTTCAGGTCACCAAACCAGGCCCAAGTTTACGAACTAATAAAAGTGCAAGAAGAAAATATTAGAATCACAAATAAAATGTTTCACTGTATACCCACTATTTCTATTCTATTCCCAATTAATTATATATTCTATCCCGCGTTAGTAGCGTTAGGAAACGACAATTTAGTAATGACATGAGAGCAAGCTGAAGCATGTGAAAACATCAAGCAGCCATTTTAATGCACACTGCGCAGAAGCAGAAGTTTCCCACCAAGCAAAGAAAGACGTCTCACCATGTGATATGGTTGCGACATGCGCATTGAGCTTTCCCGCGCATTGCGGCCATTTTGGATTACAGACAAGCGTTATTCATTAGTAAAACACATAGGCAAGCATCTTTTTCTTTTGTGTCGTGAATGCAAAGGTTAGTATTAACAATACAAATTTTAATAAATTAATACTGTGAGGAGGATTGAATACAAGCAAGTTTCATTTATGAAACCTTGCTCCATCAGTGCTAACAGCCTTACTTATGACAAAAGTATGGCACACCTGAAGCCATCTTGATTGGAATAAACTGGTAACACTTAAAACATTTAATTTAAAAAGGAACAAATGATGGGGTTCATTTTGTCATAGAAATTATGGTTAGTGCTGTAGAAAGAAAAATTAGGACATGTTTCAAGTGTGATCTCAAATATCTTCCTGTTATATTTCAACAGGAGCCGGCTGTCAGTTGATGCCTTTGTGTTCTACTGCAGCTTCCCAGAGTGTTCTAAAGAACAACTAGAGCGCTAACAGTCTTACCTATGACAAAATTATGGCACACCTGAAGCCATCTTGATTGGAATAAACTGGTAACTCTTAAAACATTTAATTTAAAAAGAAACAAAATGAGGGGGTTCATTTTGTCATAGAAATTATGGTTAGTGCTGTAGAAAGAAAAATTAGGACATGTTTTAAGTGAGATCTCAAATATCTTCCTGTTATATTTCAACAGGAGCAGCCTGTCAGTTGATGCCTTTGTGTTCTACTGCAGCTTCCCAGAGTGTTCTAAAGAACAACTAGAGAGCTAACAGTCTTACTTATGACAAAAGTATGGCACACCTGAAGCCATCTTGATTGGAATAAACTGGTAACACTTAAAACATTTAATTTAAAAAGGAACAAAATGAGGGGGTTCATTTTGCCATAGAAATTATGGTTAGTGCTGCAGAAAGAAAATTTAGGGCATGTTTTAAGTGAGATCTCAAATCCTCTTCTATTTCATTAGAAGATTCTGACATGCAGACTGAAACAATCACTTTCAATACCAGCAGTAGACTTCCAGTTAACTCCCTGGTGAGCAGTAGCTTTACTACAGTGATCTAATGAACAACTAGAGTGCTAACATTCTGAATTTATGGCAAATGTGTGACACATCTGAATGCCTTCTTGATGGAATCAAAGTAAAAGACTGAAAGCATTTCCTACTGAGGAGACTGCAGTAAATGACGAAATTAGGAAACTTCATAACAAATAAGTCTCCCAAGATGGCCACCAGAGAAAAAAGAGCCCAAATGTAGCACAAATATCACCCAGATGTAGCCCACATATAGCCCAATGACAGAAGTGTGCAAAACACTTTTTATTTTTAGTTTTTCTGCAGTTTTATATAGTGCAAACTGGTCAGGTATTGGAGCGTTACATTTTACTTGGACCCCTTATTGCGTATTTTGCACGAAGTACATGAGATTGATCTTGCGAAACATTGAACTTTACGATTCTGTTAACCTGAAGTTGCTCTGAACCGGGCTTTGTAACACCTGTTTTTACCTACTGGTTTTAATTAATTCTCACTGTATTGTATTAGGAAAGAGGATTTACTGTTTTTATGTACACTTTTATGATCTATGTTTCTAAATCAGATCAAATAAAGTTTAATGAATTCTATGGCAGGACGGAGGCGAGGATTATGCATATCTTTCCTCACTTTATTTGCATAGCAGTTCAAAGAAAACGTAACACAACAATCATTAAACAAAAGACTACACAACCCATGAACCATTAGGGGGTAGTCTCCAAGGCAACTATAGTCCAATCATATCACAGTCCATCGTATATAATATTGTGACGTACCTTCCGCTTCCTCTTTCTTCACTGCTCGTCAGTTAAGTGCATTCCTTACATTCTTGGCTTAATCTGACGTTGTTGCTGTTTGTATAGCGGTTTCTTGTGCACGTTATTAGCATTATTGCCTTGGTATTGTTTCATATTCCCTGCGCAGCAGGCTCTTGCCCGAGCGCGTTCTCCCCCTCGCAGTTTCTCTTGCTGTGTGCTCTGCGCGCGGTGAGATCCTGTCAGGCGCGTCTGGTCCGAGCGAGGCAGCTCCGTCGAGCGCTCCCGCTGGTCTTTACGCGCGTTTGGGAATCCGGTCACTCCTTTAGTGTCCGCTTGATTCCCGACCAACCCTCGCCTAATTTTGACACCGCTACGCGGTGATTTCCCCACATGGCCACGTTAGTGACCAGCGCCACCTGGCGGTGGTAATTGGTATTGCGCCTCAGTCTATTCTTATAACAGCTTCGGGGAAAGCCCAGCTGTTGGAGCACCGATGAGGGGGCTGTCTTAAGGATTTTAAGGGCATTTGTTCTGTGCTCACACCCTCTGCTATCATGTCTTCTCCAGAAGACCATTTTTACTCCTCCTACCAGGAAGTGGAGGAGGAATGGCACCCCAACTTCTCCCTCCAGCAGTGGACCAAGCCCTCTCTCTGGCTATTTCTAGGGCGCTGGCTCCTCTTAGGGATCAGGTTGATAAGCTGGCGAAAAGCATCCCTGGGGTGTTCAGTGACCCAGATCTGGTGGTGGCGGGTCCAAGTAGCTCCCAGATGGGAAATAAAAGGGCCGTTAAGCATAACGCGGGCCACTTGGAAGGATTTGATAAACTTACGGAGACCTTCCTCAAGAGTGCGCGAACGCTAAAACATGCACCCTGCCGGGAGGAGGAGGGGTCCGGAGAAAATTGCGACACTGTCACCACTATTGTAGACCCCGACGGCGGGTTTCCCTTAGAGGGAGAGGGTGTATCGGAGGACGATTTCTCCTCCGATGAGGATAAGGACTCGCGGCGTCCCTGGCGTCCAGAGTCCCACTCCTCTCAGTCCCCGGTTGGGGACGGGGTCCACTCGGACATGTTCGAGCCTACCCAAATTTACCATCCTAGGTCGGCAGAGTGGACACCTGACGCCAAAGTGGCAGAGTATGTGGTGGGGAAAATCCATCAACCCCTTGAAAGGGAGGTCAGGAATAGGATGAGGGGAGAATGCCCCAGGCCCTCACTGAAGGGAAAGGTGGCACACACGCCTGAAATTGATGAGAAACTATGTACCTTTTTCTCCAAGTATATGAGGGATCCCAAGAAAGGAATTGATAGGTCTTGGACGTGGTAGGGCCCTTGACCCAAATTATTCAATTGACGGAGCGTTCCAAAGAGTCAGGATCCCCTTTGTCCACGGATATTGTGGCTGGTTGGGCGCACTACCCTAAACCCTAAAACACTACCCCCTCCACTACCCAAACACCACTGCACTACCCTAAACCCTAAAACACTACCCTCAGCACGACACCCTACACTACCCAAACATAACTGCACTACCCTAAACCCTAAAACACTACCACCAGCACGACTCCCTACACTACCCAAACACCACTGCACTACCCTAAACCCTAAAACACTACCCCCAGCACGACTCCCTATACTACCCAAACACCACTGCACTACACTAAACCCTAAATATACCCCCAGCATGACCTCCCACACTAAACAAACACCACTGCACTACCCTAAACCCTAAAACACTACCCCCAGCACGACCCCCTACACTACCCAAACACCACTACACTACCCTAAACCCTAAAACACTAACCCCAGCATGACCCCCTACACTACCCAAACACCACTGCACTACCCTATACCCTAAAACACGACTGCACTACCCTACACAAACACGACTGCACTACCCTAAACCCTAAAACACTACCCACAGCATGACCCCCTTCACTACACAAACACCACTGCACTGCCCTAAACTCTAAAACACTACCCCAGCACTACCCCCTACACTACCCAAACACCACTGCACTAACATAAACCCTAAAACACTACCCCAGCACAACCCCCTACACTACACAAACACCACTGCACTACCCTAAACCCTAAAACACTACCCCCAGCACGACTCCCTACACTACCCAAACCCCACTGCACTACCCTAAACCCTAAATTTACCCCCAGCACGACTCCCTACACTACCCAAACACCACTGCACTACCCTAAACCATAAAGCACTACCCCCAGCATGACCCCCTACACTACACAAACACCACTGCACTACCCTAAACCCTAAAACACTACCACCAGCATGACCCCCTACACTACTCAAACGCCACTGCACTACCCTAAACCCTAAAACACTACCCCAGCACGACCCCTTACACTACCCATACACCACTGCACTACCCTAAACCCTAAAACACTACCCCCAGCACGACCCCCTACACTACTGCACTACCCTAAACCCTAAAACTACCCCCAGCACGACCCCTACACTACCCAAACACCACTGCACTACCCTAAACCCTAAAACACTACCCCCAGCACGACCCCCTACACCACCCAAACACCACTGCACTACCCTAAACACTAGAAAAGAAACCCCCACCCCATGCCCAATCCCCCTTACCTCTCACTCCTCATGGTTCCTCTCTCCTCGTGGTTCCTGCTTCACGTCATCTCTGAGGGGCGGTGCACGTCGTTGTGAGGAAACGGAACAGCCTCTGTTTCCTTACAACGACATGGATCGTCTACATGTTTTAGAACGCATGGTCATTTACCATACATACCTTTACAACAAAATTCGTTGTAAAGGCATGCGTGGTAAATGACCATGCGTTATAAAAAATGCGTAGTAATGACTTCGTGATGTACAACGCATGCGTGGTAATGCATGCGTTGTAATGGTATCGCAAAGTAAAAAGTCGTTGTAACGGCTGTTTACCGATCGAAGCTGGCCCCTGTTCTTCAGTGAGACGTTCATTTGATTAATTAGGAGGAAGGAATGTGGTTTTTTTACCGAAAAGTGCATTCTCGGCTGTTGTATTGTGAAAGTGTCCGCGTGGCCTGGTTTCACTTCCGGTGAGAGAGTGGAAGAGTCTGTTTGGATCTAAAGGAGTTCTGTTGTTGGACGGGGCCGGCGCGACATGTCATCAGAAAACATAGCTAATGGAAAGCGTCCTCCCTGAAGTGTGGAGCAGTGCCATGAGAGGTCAACGAGTGTGCGTCCCACCGCAGTATGACCGTACCGCGTGACCCATGTGCCGCCTCCAGGGTACGGGAGGCAGAAGCGGCATCGCAGGTCCTCTTGAAGACCGTTGTAGCACTAATTCTACATTTTGGTTCTAGGGCATTTTAACTTCGTTGTTCCTGCCAGATACAAAGAGAAGATCCTGTGTTATTCAGTGCCCTCGTTACCTTTTTTGTGGGTTGTGGTGCTTGTCACTTCGCTGCCCCGCCGGTGCACACGACTGGGCACCCCACTCGTGTGCCATCTGCAGGGCCTCTGCCCTCGGATCACTGGTTTCGATTTCTGGAGTGGCAACATAAACAGTTGCTCCCAAAGGACTAGCCTGAACACTTAGGTGAATATCCCCTGCACCAGCATTCCACGGAAATTCTTTCCTAGCTCTCCCACGTCAACGAGCACGGCTCCGCTCGCGACACCGTATGACGTCATCGGAGCCATAAGAGGACCTCGTCGGCGTGCTGACGTCAGTTCCACCCATTTTTTCCGAGGCAAACAGGGGACCGAGACATTTTCACATGTATACATAGTATAATAAATATATATATATTCACTGAAAAAACCATAGGTTTCAGGCACGTTATAGTTAGAAATTAGCATTTAAAAAACCTTAGAAATTCACTGAAAAAACCATAGGTTTCAGGCACATTATAGTTAGAAATTAGCATTTAAAAAACCTTAGAAATTCACTGAAAAAACCATAGGTTTCAGGGGCGTTATAGTTAGTTGGACATTTCACTCGTACAAAACCATAGAAATTCCCCAGTTATAGTTAGTTCAGCTAACTATAACTCGCGCGCCCGCAATGCACTGCTGATGACGTCACATATTACATCACTCATGACATGGTCAGTGACATCACTCATGACATCACTGATGACATCTCAAATAACGTCACTGATGACATCATCCTTGTGATAGAGTGGCAGACCTCCTCTCACCCTAATATAACCTTTGATACACACACTCAAAAATACAAACTAACATTTTCAAAACAATGGACATACCAATACCAGTTACAACACACCTATTCAGTAATTCCAAGATCTACACACACACATCCACTCATTCACCAACAGTCCCTATACAGTCACTCATACATGTACTCACTCATCATATGTACTCATACACCTATACATCCTGTTACACACCGCCACTCATCCATAGAGTTACTCACACACATAGTCACACATGCAAACAAAGTATCCCAACCGTCCCCAACCTCTAAATGTGCTCTCAGACTTCAAGATGCAATTGTTATGCAAGTCAATATCGCGGTCACATGTAGAACCATATTAACTAATTGCATCTTGAAGTCTGAGAGCACATTTAGAGGTTGGGGACGGGAGCAGGCATTTCTCCTAGTTATAGCTCCATGAAGCCCATGCCGGAGGGGGGGGGAATACATGCTGGGGCAGCCTAACACACCTGTCCCTAGGGCATGTATGCAGTTAGGTAGACTTCAGTAGGAAATAGCAAGTGTGCCGGCAGACCAGAGGGCCAAAGCAGGCATGCACCCCCATAGGCTTATTGGCATGAACGGGCTTAGAAGCAGTTTCTGTGTCTTATAGCTATTTTTTCCCCTTTAGATATTGGTTATGCCTTCGCCGTTTCCTGTTTTCAGAACTCTGGCTACCCCTACCAGGCGATGAAATTCACCTATGCTGTGTCCTCCATGGCCGCTAGCAAGTCCTCCCAGGCCCTTGCAAAGTCTGGGGGCCTTATAGAACATTTGGCCTCTATGTGCAGCAGGGTGCCTTCCGCTATTGCCCTCTTTTTCAACTCCTGTTGCCAATGGTGGTGCACTGGGCTCACATAATTTTTCTAATTATGAGTAATTTGCAGTTTTGGTAGCACTAAAGCCAAACCAGTGAAGCGTGTGGCAACTTTTTTAGCCTGCAGTCTAACAAATATCCCTAATATAGACTCTGCTGGAGAGGAGGGTATATTCCTTTCCATCACAGAGTGTATTGTGCCCACCACAGTCTTCCAATACTCTCTTATCCTTCCTTAACACAATGACCACTGCTAAATAATATTGTATAGTAGTTACAATTAAACTAAGAAAAGGGAAGACTGACCAAAAACTATACTACTGTGTCCACATAAAACACTAGAGAGGCCATCAAGCAATAGCATCCTAAAGATGACAACTGCACTTATCAAAGACGGATGTGTGAATTATACAACACATGAGTTATTCTGATCTCAGTGAAATGACAAAGGGATCATGAAGGCAGTAAAATCATCTGGAAGTAGTGAAGATGGCCAGGAGGATGGTGGGAAATAAATTAATAAGAACCACTTCACACCTAATTTTATGCTGACGATCCATGGGGGATACACCTCCCACCAGTTTCTTACAAGGATTGAAAATTGTTTATTCACACTTTTCTAGGAAACTAT
Organism: Calotriton arnoldi; assembly: GCA_963921515.1. Classification (NCBI taxonomy): domain Eukaryota; kingdom Metazoa; phylum Chordata; class Amphibia; order Caudata; family Salamandridae; genus Calotriton; species Calotriton arnoldi. The sequence continues at coordinate 2,174,777 of CAWUFW010001397.1, forward strand.
TACAATTATGACCCACTAACGCAGAGTAGCAGAGAAACAGATTGTGAACTAATGCTGACGCTGTGCCTTACTCACCCTCCGATGCCAGATGTGTGAGGGTTCAGGATCCCAGAGCATAAGACAGAAGCGATGGCTGCATCCACAGACGATCCCTGCTTGTTCAGCACTTCGAGTCCCAGAGCTGTGCAACGGGCAGCGTCAGAGACTACTGCCCCCTGGTGGAAGACCTACAGGAATACATCAGGGTGCAAAGTTTAAGAGCTTAAGTGGCACTGAAGAGGCAATGTACTGGACACTTCTCAGTAGAATAAACATTGTTTGATGAAACCACACATTTTTTTCTGGGCATTTCCGTGTATTTCAGCAAACACATGATTTGTATTGCAACTGCTTTTGTTTAACACAAATTTAGCATTCTTAATATACACCGCAGGATATGTACTATAAAAGAACAGCTGAATTATCTGTTATGTTAATGCTACTGATCCTGCAATGGGACCATGTTGAATGAAAATGTAGGTGATCCTCTACATGCCTTGTATGACTGGAAGGAGGTAAAACACTGAGTAATTGCAGCATTTGTTTTCTTGGGTAGACATAGTATATAGTCATTTTGGCATTTGTACAGTATACAGTATGTGCTTGTGAAACAACTATAAACCAAAGACCATCTATTTTTTTTTTTTTAAACATAGTTTATTGGTATTTTCACATCTACCATGTACATACATTTGCATTTAGTCATCAGTGATCTCTTTCATTGTAGTTCAGCAGCGTGGCCGTTACTTAGGTTACATTAGGTCAGGCTGCTTGTATCATTCTCTATTTGTCGTTGGTAATTTCTAAGGATCACATTTCGATCAGTGTAGTACCGTGCCCCCCCCGTCCCCCCAACTCCCCAACTATCCCCCCCCTCCCACGCCTGCGCTGCTGTCAACTAAGAATCCTATGGCTCCCTGGTGTGTGGGCGTGATCTGGGTCTTCTACTGTGGCCAGGTGTGTTAGACCATGTATACCGCTCCAGGGCTACTGGTTCGGCATGTCATTGTGCTCCATGCTCCTCATGCTGTCCCCCTCCGGGGTCTACTTGGGCCGGACTTACAGGTCGGGACGGTCCCTGAGGTGTGCTAGGCGCGGACTCCCGCCCCTCGCTCCTAATATCATCAAGTAGTGTGCCCCACGCTTGTGCCCTCTCCAACCTCCCTATTCCCCGTTCTGCATTTCTGAGCAATATTCTGTGTTCACAGCCTGCCCATTTTGCTAATTCGCACTTCCACCTGGTGACCCCAGGGCCCGCTGGAGCCTTCCACCTGCTGGTCAGTTCACGCTTCGCCAATATAAAGGCCAAGTCCTGGAACCGCGCAGTCACTTTAGTCTTCGCTGAGTGGGAGAACAGGTTGAGCAACACGTGGCTTGGCGTGCATGGTACTACCCTTCCTATGATTCGTGCTGTTTCCCGAGTCACCTCCTGCCAATACGTGTCTAAGTGTGGGCAACGCCACATCATGTGGATGTAGTTAGCATTGTTTTCCCCGCAGCGTGGGCAGCCTGCATCGTCCCTATGGAAGTATCGGTTAATTCTATCTGGGGTGATGTATGCCCGGTGTAAGGTATAGAAACTGATCAACCGAAATCGCTCGTTACGAGATACTTTAGTGGCCCGCTGAAGCGCAGTTTCCCATTCCTTATCTTCCAACGGGTTTCCCAGGTCTGCCTCCCATTTGGTTCTCAGCCCCTCCAGCGGCTTCGTGAAGTCCCGCCTAAGGGCTCGGTAAAGGCATGAAACCGCTTTGATCACACCACCCGCCAGGCTAATATATTTGCATGTGTAGTGTGTGGGTGGTTCTGTTGTTCCCCTCCTCCAATGTCTACGCATGGCCCCCGTAACAGCCCCATATAGTAAGAAGTGTCCCCGGGGGATGTTCCAGTCCGCACGAAATTCCTCGAATGTGAGCAGCTCTCCATCCCTATAAAGATCGCCTATTTTGGTTACCCCAGCTTGCCGCCATTCCTCGAGCCCCTCCATTGCCCCCCATGCGGGAGCGCCTCAAGTAGCGTCACCGGCATCTCTGGTGAATAAGGTCGCTTGGTCTTTGTTTTTTGTAAGCATCTGCTCCAGCAGCGCCGCAGCACTTTGTGCTCGGAGGAGCATACCCTTCGCGGTTTAATAGTGCTCATGAGTGTGCTCAGTACGTCTGCCCTATCCGGGGTAAATGGTAACTGTCTACGGTCCTGGTCGAGACTCCCTGCCACCCACTGTGTAAACCTCTGGAGTTGTCCCACTAGGTAGTAATTCTCCATATCCGGGACTGCTAGGCCTCCCTCGGTTGTCGCCCTCATCAACGTGGTCAGTGCAACCCGTCGTCTACCCGTCCCCCAGATGAAGGCCGTGAAAAGGGAATTAAGGGTGCGGAACCACGCACTGGGAATCCATACGGGCAGTGTGGTGAAGAAGTACAGCAATCTGGGGAGGGCTATCATTTTTAGGAGGGAGATCCGCCCCGCTACTGATATGGGCAGGCTCCCCAGAAGGCCATACTGCCCTTCAATGCACGTAGGGCCCCTCCCACATTTCCTTCTTGGACATCTGCCAGGGTGTGGTACACTTTCACTCCCAAGTACCTAAAGCAGCGGGGTTCCCACTGCAGACCATGCAATTCCGCTGGAGGTGGGGTATCCTCTTTCACCGGGAACAGGTGTGACTTCTGCCAGTTGACGTGCAATCCCGATAGGGCACCAAACTCGTCCATCATGTCCCTGGCTCCTCTCAGGGCAGTTGTTGTATCATTTAAAAATAGCAAGAGGTCGTCTGCGTAGAGCGCTATATGATGTGGCTGATCGGCTAGGCGCAGACCCTCATAGGCTGTCCCCATGCGTGCCTTACAGGCCAGTGGTTCTACGGCCAAGGCAAATAAAGAGGGAGAGGGGACACCCCTGCCGTGTGCCCCTCTCCACCCGATACTGTGCTGAAATTGTGCGGCCCGTGCGAACTCCTCGCCAGTGGGTCTTCATAGAGAATTTTCACCCATCGTATGAACCCCTGCCCGATCCCCAGTCGTGTCATCACGGCGTACAGGAACTCCCACTCGAGGCTATCAAAGGCTTTTTCTATGTCGATAACAAATATCGCTCCTCCAGGGACTGCCTCGCCCCCGTGTTCTAATATGGCGAAAAGTCGCCTAATGTTAAGTGTCGTATTTCTGCTGGGAATGAATCCCGCCTGATCATGGTGGACCAGGGAGGTCATATGCGACAGCAGTCTGGTGGCCAATATCTTACTGAGTATTTTAAAATCAAAATTTAGCATCGATAAAGGCCTGTACGCCGTGCATTCCGTTGGGGGTTTATTGGGCTTGAGCAAGGGGACCACCACTGCTTCTCGGGCAGTGCGTGGCAGAATCCCTCCCTCCCAGACCTCAGCATATAAGTCCACTAATCTAGGGGCTAACTCCAGCAAATAGGCAGCGTAGAACTCCTGAGGGAGTCCATCTGTGCCCGGGGTTTTTCCCCGCGCCATGGCTTTAACGGCTGCTCTAATTTCTTGTTCAGTGATCTCGGCCCCCAACAGATCTGCCTCTTCGTCCGTGAGTGCGTGTAAAGGAAGCTCCGCCAAGTAGGCTGCGATCTCTCCTGCCGCTCGAGGTCCGGAGCTTTGGTACAGGTGTGTGTAATACTCTCGAAATCGGTTATTAATCTCTATTTGGCTATGTAGGGGCCTCCCCGTTTGATCGTGAATTGCCACAATATTAGTACCTTGCCTTAATGGATTGGCAAGCCACGCCAGCAGTCGCCCCGCCTTATCCCGCTCTGCATGTGTCCTATCTGTGTATGCCCGATAGTCAAAACAACGCAGCCGCTCCTCCTGCACCGCCACTGCCTCTTTGGCGTCTAATAGCTCTTGCCTTATCTCAGGGTGCTCTGGGCGTCGTATTTCTAGGTCCCTGAGTACCTCGTCGGCCTTATCTACATCAGCCGCGAGCGTCTAACGCACTCCAATTGATGTGGCCATACACTTGCCTCTAATAACGGCCTTAAAGGCCTCCCACTCTGTAGCCCTGGAGTCCGTGGAGCCGGCGTTCACAGTGAAATATTGTTCAATATGATCTTTAACCTCCTGTCTGAAGGCGTGGTCTTCCAGTGTCTCCGGTTTAAGGCGCCATGTAGGGATTGGCTGTAATTGCACTCCCCTTGTAGTCTAACCAGTAGTGGATTATGGTCAGAGACTGTTCTAGTCAAGTACTCTGCCCCTCCCAGCATGGCATGTATATCGGGCGAACTCAAGAAGGTGTCCAGACGGACATGTAATTCGTGGGCGTGAGAGAGGTGCGAGTATTCCCTGTGGAGTGGGTGTGTACGGCGCCATGTATCCACCAATCCCCAATGAGTTTGCAATTCCCTAAAGGTTCGGGCCACGTTATGTACTGGGGAGTCTCGAAGCGGAGGATGTGACCTATCCAAGGCAGGTTCAGCAATACAGTTAAAGTCTCCCCCTATTAGGACCGGTCCGGTCATATACGGTGCCAGGACCCCTGACATCTGTTCCAGGAAGCGGGCCTGGTCTATATTTGGGCCATATATGTTAATGAGGGTAAGGTCCCGGCCATCCAGTCGCCCGTACACGATTACGTATCGGCCCTCTGGATCTATTTTGTGCCCGATCGGCTGGAAGGGGACCCCCGCCCGTATCCAAAGTAACACCCCCTGGCATATGCCGAGTATGATGTGTAAAATGTCTGACCCCTCCATCGTCTCTGCAACGCTGCCCCTCCGTAGCTAGTGTATGGGTCTCCTGGAGCATAGCTATGTGCACCCCCGCCGATTCAATTGGGAGAATATTTTATATCTTTTGTGCATAGAGTGCATGCCCCTGACGTTCCAAGATATGATGTTATATGTAGCCCGCGGCATCTGTGGTATTGCCCAACGCCGCCCCCTTGGGGCTCCTATACCCAGACCAGCATTCAGATTTTCAGGATCTCCCAGTATGGGATATCCTGCCTTGTTGTCTTCCCCCGTTGACAGCAGCGACCCCCAAAATTCTTCTAGAATTATGCAAACATCCCAACTCCCCTCCCCAGGACAAGTGAGAACAGCTCCCTCATCCAAACCTTGCGCACTCGCGCCAAAACAGCCAGTATCTGGCGGTGGTGACTAGACCAGTACCCGCTTGGAGGGAAGCCCGCTGCCCCCGCTCCCCGGATCCCCCATCCAGCCTTTAATGATGTTTCTGTGTTGAGGCCCCACATTGCGTTACTTGTTGCTGTGGTAGTCCATACCCCCTCCCTAGCCAAAAATGTCCGATTTGTACTTGCGTGCCGTGGCTGGCTCACATCAGGTCGTCCGCCGATCTGGGGGTTACCTCTGGGAGGACCTGGCTGGTGTCTCCCAATGTGCTTGAGCTGGCCTCAGAGTCCGAGTCTTTCTGCTCCTCACCAGAGGGCGAAGAGGTGTCCTGCAGACTTACAACGCTCAGGGAGGCCACCGCTGCCACCGCATTTTCTCTGTCTCGGCGAACCTCCGCAAAGGTCGGGTGGCTCTTGGGTTGCATCCCTCTTCCAGGCGACCGCATGTGTCCTTTCTCCGGTGAGGCTGTTCCATTTCTCCTTCGATCGCGCGGGTCCTGCTCTTCTATCCAGTCCCAGACATCCTGAGGCACGGTGAAGAATGTAGTCCCTTCTGCATGCACTATGCGGAGTCTAGCTGGGAACACCATGGAGTAGGACACCCCCATTTGGCGCAGTTTCCTTTTGGCTGGGACAAAAGAGGCTCGCTGTCGCTGCACTTCTTTGGAAAAATCGGGGAAAATCCTGACCACGCTATTGTCTATTTTGAGTTGTCCTTTAAGGCGCGCCTGGCTCAGTATGTGATCCCTATCCTTATAAAATAGGAGGCGAGCCACCACCGGCCTCGGCGGCCGTCCAGGTAGTGATGCCCTGGCAGGGACTCTATGCGACCTCTCCAGGGCGAAGAACGACGAGAGACCCTCCTCTGCCACCGCAGTGCGGAGCCAGTTCTCCAGGTATTCCACCATGTTATTGCCTTCCACTTTTTCGGGCAGCCCTGTGACCCTTATGTTGTTCCGGCGTGCCCTATTTTCGGCGTCCTCGGCGCGCTGCTCTAGGACCCGGACTCGTTTTTCCATGTCCGTGACTTTGCGTGTGGACGTGGATATTAGTGGCTTCATGCCCTCGACATCTTCCTCCACTGTCGTGACCCGGTCTGCCAATTTTCTATGGTCCGCTCTCAGCAGACCCAAATCTTCTCGGAGTGTGTCTATCTTCGTTTCCACCGCCGTCCGTGACGTTTCAATGGCTTGTAGGATGTCGTGAAGCGATAGCTCGCCCTGGGGTGTAGCCTTTTCTGTTCGGGTCCCTGCGCGTGTTTCCCCATTGTCCTCACCCGCTGACTCCTGTTGTTCTGCTTCGCGTCTCTTGGTGACGCGTCCCATGGTGTGCTTGGGGCACTCGCCCCTGGCCACGACCGAGCTGTAGTCCTCGTACTGTGAGAGGCAAGAGTGATAGTGCTGTTGGTGCCCCAGCGGCTGCGTGCGTATCAGGCCGCTAGCTCCCGAGAGCTCTGTGATCCCTCAGTCGTTTCTGCGTGTATTTTGTGGCCTGCAGGTTCTTGCATGCATTATAGAAGGTTGCGCAGGCCTATGAATAGAGCCAGGGCCTGGTCTCTGTGATGTGCACCCTCTGGTGTTGCTACGTCAGCGGCCACTGCTCCCCAAATTCGGCGCGATTGCCCAGGCCTCGCACGTCCCAGGGGGGGTGTTGGCACATGCCCGTATCGTCCCTGGTGTGCAGCCCCCACCTGTGGCGTCTGTTGTATAGCCCCCATAGCCCCTCGGGCGCCCTTTCGTGTCTGCGGCAAGTCACCTGTATGGTTGCTCCCGTTTGTCGGCAGTGGCCTTTAGGCCCGTCCCAGGTCCGTCGCAGGCCGATGCCGCTTACCCTGCAGTGTCGTGGGCCTCTCTGCAGTGATCCCTCTGTTCGCCGTTTGGGCGGCTCCCGAGTCTGCAGTCCGGAGGATTCCGTCTCCGCTTGGGCCCCAGTGAGTGTCGTGCCCTCTTCTAGCCCTCAGGTAGCGGTCACCCTTACTCGCGGCTCCGCCACGGGTCGCGCTCCGTCTCCAGGCCTCCGTCGGGCCCCTCCTCCGTTTCCGTGGCAGTCTCGGTGACGCCGCCTCTCGGCCCGCGCACTGTGCTTCAGGGCCCCACCGGCCGCTGTCCGGATCGCCGCGGGGTATCGGGCATAGGTGGTACTGCGACGTCCGAACCTCCGCTACACCCGTAGTAACAGCTAGTTACTCCCTTCGGGTCGCGTCCGCCATTTTGCGCGACCTCGCGGTCCGGCCCCGAGCCGCGAATTTGCCGCCTTCTCCGGCTCCCCGCGGCTTGCAGCTTTTCTTCTACCGGTCCCCCGATGTCACCAGGGCTAGGGGATCCGTCTCCTATCTGTGGGGTCCCCCTATATCTGTCAGGATGGTGCTAGACGGGGGATCACAGCGGGAGCGCAGACTCAAGCTCCCAGCTCCATCGGCGTCCGGCCACGCCCCCCGGTGGGCACTCTATCCAACCAAAGACCATCTAGCAGTGTAAGTGCCCTACCAAGAGCTACTAGTACACCTCCAACCTGTTGTAGAAGTTTTTGAAATAGTTCAGGCTCAGCGCAATGTGACTTTTGCCATTCCTTTGGAGACTGATAACTGAGTTGTTAAACACTGAGCTAAATGTTCTGGGGAATTTGGTTGAACTGAATGTCTGATTTAGTTTGGCAAAGAGTTACTCTGTCACAAATGTGAGGGATATCCCGTGAGCCTAACTGCAAGTGCCATAGAATATAATGTACTTGTAATAAGACAGACGAGATGTTTGTCACAAAATCATGTCCAAAGTTAGCAATAGGGTAAAAAGAAAGAAATCTGAGGAAAAAGGGAAAATTATAGTTGCGATACAAGGCTCAAGTGAGCAAGAAAATGGGAGGAATGGAGAAAACCCCATGTGATTTACCAACTGGGGTGTGGGAAGCCTATTAGTTGTAAGGATAAAGGTTATAAAGCAGGGTTGCCACACCTCAAAAATGATGTGGAAGTACATTAGGAGACAAAGCTGTGAATTACAAACGTCGGGTCTAAGTCCAATTCAAATGCATGGAATGAAATGCAAAAAAGCAATAGATCCGAAAGGCACAGCAAACAGTATTGCTGGAAACTGTGAAGGGGAGAATCAGGCAATAAATTCAGAGAATTGAGTTAGATCTCCAAACGAGGTCGACATTGAGTGGATGTAATCAACAACAGACAATGAGAGGACTCCCAAACTCGTGCTGTGGCAAGCGGAAGTCTAAGTGTAACTGCATTTGTGCACTGCTCGACAATGATAAGAGAGTAACCTGCAGAGCCAGGCAATCCAGGCGCCCTCACCAATCGCTCAGCTTCACTCTTTACGTGGTGCAATACTAACCTTTCTCTAAAGGGCACACAGAGGCATGTTTCGTGGCTCTACAGCAAGTCATGCTGAATGACACAATCTGACAAAAATGGAATGAATGTGAATTGTATATGAGAGGGAATTAAAGGACCCCAAGTATGGTCGGAGAGGGAAGGAAGAAGTGTTCCTCACCAAGAGAAGACCACTACCAATCTCTTTTCCAAGTTTATTTCTTATAACTTTTAAGTGTTGCCAGGCGTGATCGCCTGCAAACAGTGGTCTCTGGAATTCACTGTTTACATGCAGGAATGCATACATTGGTGGACTCTGTTTTTGTAATGTGGTTCCATCTTTATCCTAAACTCTCTCTTCACTGCCTGTACCTGATATTACCTAAGAACAGTACTAAACCATGCTGAGATAAGGCAGGATTTGAGAAGTCCCCCTGCCCAGCATAAATGGCCACCATAATTGCTATTGCTTTTAAAAATCTTCTTCTCTGCGGTCCTAGGAGCAGTGTAGCAGAGCTGAAAATCTCATTAGTTTATGGCAATTAGTAACGAGAGAGCCTGGACACCTGGGCTTTTGTTTGCAATTCTAAACAACCTGGGAACTGTGATCCTGTTTTTTCCAATATACAAGTCTACAGAGTTAAGGCTTGTGGAAGTGAGTGCTGTGATATTATTTCACATTTAGGAGTGGTATTTATAATCATGTTGCTGTAATCTTTAATTTAAGATTACAGGTTGCAATGTAAAGGAAAATGTAAGATCAAGACAAGATTTGGTAAAGAGTGGGCAATAGAAGCTATCATTTATTGCCACCAAATGTAGTGTATTTTTACCCCAATTTGTGACACATGACTGAAAACATACGCAGAGGAGAAGCACTGCTGGGGTTACTGTGCAGGATTTTTGCTACTTTTGCTGGATTTTTGCCACTTTAGAACACAGATATATTTAAGATGCTCCTCCCTCCCTCTAAATTCATTTTATAGAGGATAGCTGGAAAAGATTTGCTGCTTGAAGGGCTAATCTGTCATCACCTGTCGGAAGAGTCCTAGGCAGTCGCTTAGTATCACTGTGCCTCCAACTTGTGAAGACTGCATTGTTCTATATAATTTCACTGAAGTTGAAAATGCTAATTTAGGAGAATGTTAACAACTTGAATAGCTGCTGAACCTGGGGGGAAACGAATTTTAGCTCACAAGATTGGTTTTTAAAAATCGTAATACTGTGTGTTTTTACAGGAACGTGATTTTTAAACATTTGCTCGCGCTCACGCTGATTGAAACTGTACAGAGTGCTTTTAAAACTCGTGTAGTGTGTGTTTGTAATCAGGGTACGTGAATTGAATACAGAAGCTATCGTGTGCACGCTGATCGTGGTGCACGGGGTTAGCGTTCTAGACGCATAACCTTCCCGCCCCACTTCCTTTAAATTGCCTGATGCTGCGACCGCGCAGCGGTAATTGTTAACAACTTGAATAGCTGCTGAACCTGGGGGGAAACGAATTTTAGCTCACTAGATTGGTTTTTAAAAATCGTAATACTGTGTGTTTTTACAGGAACGTGATTTTTAAATATTTGCTCGCGCTCACGCTGATTGAAACTGTACAGAGTGCTTTTAAATCTCGTGTATTGTGTGTTTGTAATCAGGGTACGTGAATTGAATACAGAAGCTATCGCGCGCACGCTGATCGCGGTGCACGGGGTTAGCGTTCTAGACGCATAACCTTCCCGCCCCACTTCCTTTAAATTACCTGATGCTGCGACCACGCAGCGGTAATTGTTAACAACTTGAATAGCTGCTGAACCTGGGGGGAAACAAATTTTAGCTCACTAGATTGGTTTTTAAAAATCGTAATACTGTGTGTTTTTACAGGAACGTGATATTTAAACATTTGCTCGCGCTGATTGAAACTGTACAGAGTGCTTTTAAAACTCGTGTATTGTGTGTTTGTAATCAGGGTACGTGAATTGAATACAGAAGCTATTGCGCGCACGCTGATCACGGTGCACGGGGTTAGCGTTCTAGATGCATAACCTTCCCGCCCCACTTCCTTTAAATTGCCTGATGCTGCGACCGCACAGCAGTAATTATTAACAACTTGAATAGCTGCTGAACCTGGGGGGAAACGAATTTTAGCTCACTAGATTGGTTTTTAAAAATCGTAATACTGTGTGTTTTTACAGGAACGTGATTTTTAAACATTTGCTCGCGCTCACGCTGATTGAAACTGTACAGAGTGCTTTTAAAACTCGTGTATTGTGTGTTTGTAATCAGGGTACGTGAATTGAATACAGAAGCTATCGCGCGCACGCTGATCGCGGTGCACGGGGTTAGCGTTCTAGATGCATAACCTTCCTGCCCCACTTCCTTTAAATTGCCTGATGCTGCGACCGCACAGCGGGCGCGCCGCTGGCGCGCCAGAGGCACGCCAAAGGCAAGCCCATCTGCGCCCGTAACACGCCCAGCGCCTGGACCCCTGCCCGTGGCAGGAGATACAGTTACACCCGGGAGGAACTCCTCGCCCTCAGTCATGGTGAGTGCCCTCAACCTGTGTCAATCCCAGACACACTAAACTCAAACTCGATGAGATGCAGCTCATGTGGTCTGGTACCCTTGTGCCTACCAACTAAATCGAATCTCCCAATCAGTGAAGGGACGAACACTATACCCGGCCACAACAGGGATAATTATGCAGTCCCCCGAAAGACTAGGGATCCCCAGCCACCCGCACCCACACAGGGAACTGACCAGAACGAGCCCGAAAATATCCGCTGTATCCTACTCAATACTCGATCTATGGCCAAACACAAATACGAGCTTGAGTTTCTGATTCAAGGTGAAAACCCCGACCTGTGTTTCTTACTGAAACCTGGGCAAACAACCTCTCTGACCCTGACTGGGGAGCTGCCGTGCCAGCGGGCTATTTTGTAGCCCATGTAGATAGAGTGGGAACCAAAGGGGGAGGTCTAGCGCTGATCTACCGTTCCCACTTCACTGTGATGACGAGGCACGAACCCACACTAGAAGCTGAGGCAATGTCTTTTAGCATTAAAAGAAACAACCACAAACTTTTTCCAGGAGTACTTATTTACAGACAACCAGGCACGAGAGCCGCCTTTATCAGGTCATTGCAGACCTTTTTAGAATCATGCCTAGACACTGTTACCTACACAGTTCTTGGGGATTTCAATTTCCATCTGGAACTAAATAACGACACCGACACATCATGTCTGACTGACAACCTGGCCGGATACGGCATGAGCCAGCTAGTCTCAGAGCCCACGCACCAAGCGGGCCACACGCTAGATGGACTCTTTACTAACAACTCCGCCACAGAAGTGACGAGAGTACAACAAGTACTATGGTCAGACCACGCCGCCGTCCACTTTAATGTCCGGACAGCAGTGACCTGCAGAGGCCGCAGGATTTCCTCGCTGGTGAAATCACGCCCCTGGAAATCAATCCAAAAACAGGATCTGATCTCCGCTTTATCTAGGAACCTACCAGATGCTTTGGACTCCAACCAGGCAGCCGACAATTATGAAAGCTGGCTAACTCAGGCAGCAAACAAGCTGGCGCCGGAAGAGTCCAAACCCCAAAGGAGAAAACAAGTCTCATCGCCTTGGTACTCTACCGAGCTCAAACAGCTAAAAATCAAGTGCAGACGCCATGAACGAATCTGGAGATCAGACTATAGCGCTGAACATAGGAGCAAATACAACTCCGTTCTGGAGGAATACAAGTCCGCTATAAAACAAGCCAAATCAAAATACTTTGCTACTAAAATCCAGGAGGCGTCGAATTCCTCTAAAGAACTGTTTAAAACCGTCACCATCCTATCCAAATGCCCACGGGATACGGTTTTTTCACCCAACCAATCATTAGTAGATAAACTGGCCGGCTTCTTTCAACACAAAGTGCAGTCAGTATACAATGAGCTCCTTAACACCGTACCATTCCCAGGCGGGATTGGCACAGAAGGACAAGAAGGCCGTGCCCCTGGTGAAAACCTAACACAGTTCCGGACGTTAGATCAGAATGAAGTCACAGAACTTTTGTTAAAAACCAAGTCGGGGTCGCCCCTGGACCCATGCCCCCCTTTTATCATTCACCTTGCCCCAGAGGCTATCAGTGCTTGCTTGACCACCATACTGAATACAATCATCACTTCAGGGGTCTTTCCACAGTGCTGGAAAAAGGTCTGCATCAGACCCATCTTAAAAAAACCTTCACTTGACCCTTTGGAGGTCAAGAACTATCGACCAATCTCCTGCCTCTCGCTTCCTTCCAAGCTACTTGAGAAAGCCCTAAATAAGGAGCTGATGGATTACCTAGACAAGAACAACTTCCTGGATTCAACGCAACATGGATTTCGAGCTCAGCACTCAACAGAATCTGCCTTGATTATGGCGACGGAAGAGATAAGAAAGGTGATGGATGGAGGGGGCAGGGCCATCCTGATACTACTTGATCTAACCGCAGCGTTCGACACCGTAAACCATCAGGTGTTGGTACAACGGCTGAACGCGGTTGGTATTGGGGAGAAGGCTCTGGCCCTTCTAGCCTCATACTTGGCTAACAGGGAACAGGCAATTCACTGGAATGGACTTCAGTCAGGAAAGTTCACTCTCCCTTGTGGAGTACCCCAGGGGTCTGCCCTGTCCCCCACTATGTTCAATGTATATGTAGCCCCACTGGCCAGACTGTTAAAAAGTCATGGCCTCTCGCTAGTGTCATATGCTGATGACACCCAGCTAGTGGTGAACCTGACGTCGGAAAGGTTCCGGAATTGCTTACTGGCACTGATGGGTTGGATGAACTCGAACTTTCTGAAACTAAACACGGGTAAAACAGAGGTCATAGAGTTCGGCCAGAAGCCCTCGGTCTGGAGCGAACTCTGGTGGCCGTCTGAAGCCGGAACTTACGCTGTCCCGGTACCGAAGGCCAGAAATCTGGGGTTCCTGGTCGACAAAGACCTAACGCTTGCCCTTCAGATTAACCAAGTGTCTTTGGCCTGTTTCTTCACACTGAAAGTACTACAGAAGATTCTCCCATTTATTCCACTCTCGTTAAGGAAAACAGTGGTTGGCGCACTGGTGTCATCCAGAATCGACTACTGCAACGCGCTATACCTAGGTGCAGGAGTCAGGCAGCTCTCCAAATTACAGTCCATACAAAACGCGGCCGCACGAGTACTGTTAAACTTACCAAAACACCACCCCACTTCCGCGAGCCTAAGACTCCTCCATTGGTTACCAGTCCGCCGAAGAATAGACTTCAAAGCACTTTGCTTAGTCCATAAAGCCCTATACGGAGGAGGGGCGGCAGACATTCAACGCCTGTTTCCGCGATATCTGCCTGCTCGATGCCTCAGGTCAGCAAACACTGGACTGGTCCTTATTCCCAGGATAAGAAGAGCCAGATGGGGCTCCTACCAAGCGGCCAAATTGTGGAACTCCCTCCCAACACATCTGAGACTGCAGAATAGAGGACTCTTTTCAGAAAGATGATCAAAACATGGCTCTTTTCCAAGATCTAGGCCTGTTACTCAGGTTGGATTGCTATTACCTCAGCGCCAAGACGCCTCGGCAGTAGTGCGCTCTATAAATATCTCAGTCAGTTAGTCAGTCAGTCAATGTGCTAGTGTGCCTCAATTATGAAATTAACGGGAATGTGTTGTGGCCGAAGGATGGGATTATTCCTGTTGTATAGAAAATGTCTACAACCAAACGTTAGGACCCCTCATTACTGATTAGTAAGTATGTCTGCATTTTAGTCAAAAGTGATTACAGATTTTGCTAGTATGATGTGTAAGATGAGGAAGGTTGCTTAAAAATTGAATAGAGAAATGGGGCTTAAGTAGGGTGTAGAATGGCTCAGGAGATTAGAAAAAATTACTACAGATTTATGTAATGGAAAAAAAAATCATGTTCCTACATGCAGCATAACAACTGATGCATGTTCTTCTGGACCAGGAGATGTGCTGGTGCAGTCCAAAGGGAATATGTGATGTTACAACGCAATCAAAATGATCGCGGTATGTAACATCGCAGTTTTTACAACGCAAGTCGTTACAACGACTTGCGCTGGAGGGCGCTGGACTTAGGAGTAGTAAGATTTACTATTCCAACACCAGTCTACGTACAGTAGGGATGGTGTTGGGATAGTAAATCTTACTATTCCTTAGGTTATAGCGCCCTCCAGTGCAAGTCGATGTAACGCTTGCGTCGTAATGGCAGCGTTCTAAATGCATCGCGGTGTAATCACCGCGATGTAAAGGATGTTTCCCTCCAAAGGAGATGAGAAAAACGTTATCTAGTTGGTTTTAAAGGGTTTTGAGAAGGGTCATCAAAAAGTGCAGTTGTTTTGTTTGGAGTATATGCACAGGAGGTCAAGGTTGATCTACACATTTTACTCAGGTTTTTATGAGAGAGTTTACATAGCACACCAAATAGGATATGTTAAGTGGGTTATATAATTACAAGATTATCCATTCAATACAGAGAATGTGCCAAAGGCCAAAGTACTTGCTGTGGATTGTTAAGGATACTGGATAACACTCCAGAAAGATGAGCAGGGGCTGGTGAATGTATGTGTGGTACAAGAAGGTGTAAGGAGCTGGTAGGAACAAAGGTAAGGATCTAAGAAAATTAATCTTGTGGGTATGCAGCTGGCAGGTTGACTGAGAATTAAAAGCTATCAGATCTTTTACATAGTCAGTGAGAAAGGAGTTATGTGACTAAAGTTCTCGCTAGAGGGGAATCAGTGTGTACTACCATACTGGTTAAGTTAGCATACAATGGACATCTTACTGGGACAGTTTTTTATGCCAGATTACTTATGACCAAATCTAGACAGAATGGTAGGGAGGACAATCAAGCAGTGTTCAGTGTGCGACAGCAATAAAGTATAAATCATAAAAACACCTACTACGGTTTGTTTGAGGCTACAAAGTATAACCCTGGATATCGTTGATCCACAATATGTTTAGTGGAAAAGTTCTTCAATATATTTTGTAGTTAGGTGTAGGTGGAGCACTTATGAAAGTGGCCCGAAACATAATTTCTGAAGAGAATTAACACGCTAGTGGTGACTGGACTTATGGACATGGTGCTCAACAGAGACGGTTTCTCTAATATAGTTTTACAGACCTTGGGTGGAATTCACCTCGGAGGCTATGAAAGATTTTTTCAAAAGAAGCTTTGCCATTTGAGACAAATCGGGTTACAGCCTATTTTAAACACAAATTAAAAGATTAAGCTGCCAGCCGTAACATGGAAAGCTTTGACAACACAAGATATTCCAAACAATCTTATTAACTAAAGTATTTGAGAAACGATGGTGTGAAACCAACACTGGCCGTAACATACATGATTTCAAATCAACTGAGTTTGCTAACTGGGCAAGATATGTACTGTGTGACACTGCCCAAAAAATAACTAAAGGTGATAAAAATGTGTCTGCCAAGTTTTTTTTTTTTCACAGAGATATGAGAAAATTAACTAATTTCAGTTGACTAAAGTAAGAGCTTATCCCCTGCACAAAGGCTCACTTGGTCAGCAATCAAATTTGTCAATAACACAAATCAATACCAGAAAAATAATGATGACTTAGTTTATTGCTGTACCTCTAGAAAAACACTGCTTGAACTGCACCGGCGGGGAGCACAAGATTGCTCATGCACCTGCCATTCACTTTCATGGAATCTCCTGTATGTTTTTGCACTGAAGAAATATATAATTCCATTACAAGAGCTAGTGGGCTTTAGCCACTGACTGTGTTTTTTTATTTCATACATCTAAGAGGCCCATTAGTCCAGCTTTTAACATTTTCTTCATCAAGGAATGGCAAGCTGCAAACAAAAGAGTACACCCACAAAGAGCAAGATGAATTTATTACATTGCTGTGAATTGCTGTTAGGTGTAACAGTCACTTATCGGTCTCTACTGTTTTGTAACTTAGTTGTATTTTCTAAAGACTATACAATTTGACATATTTAACTTTGGAGTTTATCTCATTTTAAGATATGTTTTGTATTCTACTGCAGATATTTCAGAATGTATTCTATTATTTCCGTATTAGGAGAGTACTGATGTCAATGGCACTCTAAAATGGCAGACAGGATATCAGCCACTTTTTGGCAGATGTCCTGTTCTGCCAACTCGAAAAAGGGCCCACAGTTCTCACCAAAGACGGCAAAATGTAAAACCTGGAGAAGGTGTTGGGACGGAAAAGTACTCTGCATGGTAGTAAAGACATGTACATCTGCCATGAGTACCAAACTGCACTGTTGTCTGGATTCCTATTGCTGATTTCTTTTTGTCATAGGCTAACATGGATCATTCAGTGCGCCATGACATAGGCCTGCCTCACGAATTGCCGTCTTGTTGGACCCTGAAGGGCGCCCAAAGTGCTACCCTCATAGTGGTGGAAGGCTACCACTTTCACCAGGAGTAAAGCAGCATGAGTGCGGTGGTGGCAGCATACCGTATATTGATCAGTAGTAGTGAACAGGAACCTTTTAACCATTGTCACTGGAGTGAGGCCTACAGGCTCACTCACCTTTTTAAAAGTTCTGCTACTCTGTGCGTAACTCATCCTTTACCTACATCAGGAAGTTGTGAAGTGATGCATAGCGCAGGGTTGAGTAACTCTCAGTTAGTTGTATGTGTGCCTGGGAAGGGTGCAGAACAAGGATAGTGCAGTACTGTGTACTACATGTGTGGTTAGTCCATGTGTGGGGTTTATGTATGCCTGAGAGGAATACATTACATGAGAGATGTAATGCTGTGCAGTGCATGCACAAGGACCGCATGTGTTTATGTGTGTTTGAGTGAAGAACAATACATGAAGGGTGAAGAGTTGTGCAGCGCACATAGTGAGTGTGTGTGCTGGCAGTGCATGTGTTTTAAAATAAGCACACCCTGGCTGAATATAGGAAAGCTTCAGTACTGAACAGTGTGCGCAGACTGAGTGTGGGTGCTGGATGCATGTGTACATGTCAGGGTACAAAGCATAAAGGTATTAGTGCTGAACAGAAAGTGTGCTATGAATGTACACTAAGTGAGTAAGCCTGCAAGGGCCAATGGTACATTGTATGGAGGACCCTGGGTTCCATTTTTGGAAGCCAAGGCCTGCCAGGTGAAAATATTAGGAAGAGAGGAATTCCCCCAGACAGATTTCTGTATTGCTGCATTCCTGTGAGCTGGGGGAGGACACACTGGAAGGAAGAGACTTCCTTTACATCTCAAAAGACTGCTCTTCGATTCAGTGATAGATCACAAGGAAAGGGCAAAGACACACCTGCTTTTGTGCCCTGTGATGAAGGGGAGAGTGTTGGAGGAAGCACGCTCGAGTGAGGAGCCCTACCATGAGGACTCCCTGTGCGAGGATTCTGCTGAGTACTGTCGCCCATGTGCAGGATTGTTTTAGTTGACCCCTGTATGCCAGGAGAGGGCTGCTGTAGGCTGAACAGTGTGTTGAACACTGTGAGAGTCTTGCTATATAAGCTTATTGCCGCACTGAGATGACCTCGTATGCCAGAGGGGACCACCTGTAAAGTACCAAGGCTTGTGGCTGTCCTGGCCGGGGCACTGCGGCTGAAAAAGCCTGAGCCCTTATCATCACATACCCGGCAACCCCATATGTTAAGAGGGGCTGCCGATATTAACATTGCCCAAGAACTCGGGCCATCGCCCGAAGGAAAGACTTCAGGCTACAATTTGCGGGTCAGACCTGTGCTGCGAGGGAACTGCCCCAGTCTCCCTATTGAGGACAGCTAGCGACGCCGTCGCATCCTTGTTGGCTCCAGTCAAAAGCTGAAAAAAGGATTCACTACCCCCATTGAACAAAGTCAACTTGCGCTTCTACACAAGCAGGGAGTTTTACTGACATCTGAGAGACCTCCGGCATGCCGCTCCAGTGAGAGAGCCTGAGCCGCCAGGTGCTGCAGTGAGAGCGACAAGCAGCCTGACCTCTCCAAACTGAGCAGGACTGGTGGGGGCTCGTTTGAAGGCGCCAGCTGCATCGCTGAACTCTTATGTGCTGCAAGAGTGGATACGTTGACACCTGGGCCAGTTGGACTCCGGGGGATATCCCTGAAAACTGTGCTGCAGCACTATAGACACTTTTGATTACGTTCCTAACAGGTCAGAAGTGAGAACTCTTGAGTATGGCCTATTAGTTTGCATTCCCTGATGCAGCCACCAGTGAATGAAGAATTACACTGAGCATGTTACACAAAAGAGGGTGGGACAGGGATTCGCCTGACAACTACTAGAGCCCCAACTTTAAGGGGACTGTGTTGTTGCATTTGAATGTTGCATTGCCTGAGTGGAGTTAATAATAAAATTTAAAAAATTCTTATAAAAGCAGTTATTTAGCTGGACATTGATTTATTGTATGTATTGTTTGCACTTTGAGTTATGAGTCGTGTTCACAGGCCTGTATCTACATCCCCCTCCCCCGGGAGCCTGAACTGCTCAACCACAGCTACCATTGAGAGTCAAGTCCATAAGGGGGTACTTGGCCCATTAAGCAGGATCCATAGTAGGTCAGGCCCCGGGGCATCAGAAGTAAAAGTCCTCAACCACCACTGTAGGGCCCAGTAGCCCCTGCGTGCCCAGTGGCCCTCTGAAATGGGTTCTGACAGAGGGCCTTCCTTTATAAGGGTGTGGATAGTTAATCTGCAAGAGAAGCAGGTATGTTGGACTGTCAAGCTGAAAAAAAGAGAAGCATGACCATAGGCTTTACTGTTTTAGGAACAAATTCTCCTGAACAAAAACACTTTATGCTTTCTTTTTAACAGATACAAGAATATGCCAAGAAAGATAATAAAACATTTGGGGCCACAAGTACGTAGCTTTTTCTCAGTCGCAAACGGCCCGAATCGCAGAATTGGGCTGTTTGAGACCAGCAAAAAGCCTTTTTCTATGTACCAAACCCTTTTTTGCGATTTCATAACCTTTTACCGAACTGCAAAATAGGTTAGCGATTCAGTATTAAGAAGTGGTGTGTTAAGGGTGTCACTTCCTGATAGCAACTCACAGTGGTATGTATGAATGTTCTGCCACCGAAATACAGTTGCAAAACATTCGTTTTTTTCCACCAAATTCAATTTGGTGGTAACCCCTTCCCCTTTGTGAATGTATTAGAAAACGTTTTTTAAGGGCAGGCAGTTGTTCCACGGACCACTGTATACTTTTACAAAATGAAAAGAAAACTTTTCATTTTTCTTTTAGAAATGCATACCGTTTTCTCCTTTCAGGAAAATGGGCTGCATTAAAAAAAAAATTGCTTTATTTAGAAGCAAACATAGACATGGTGGTCTGCTCTCACCAGCAGGCCATCACCCCCGTGCTTGTAGCGATTCCCAATGGGTCGCAAATTGCGACCTACCTCATGAATATTAATGAGGTAGGTCAATTGCAACACACTGGAAATCGCAAACAGTGTAAAACACACTGTTGTACATAGCTGTTGCCAATTTCCTAATAGCGTATCGCAAAAATTTGCTATTAGGAAATCGTAAACGGAACTGTTAGTAGATGTGGCCCTTGATTCCTAAAGAATTTCCTCTGAACTTCTACCTTTCCACTGTCAGAGAAAGCAGCAAGGCATAAGCTAAAATAAGTACTCAATATGAGCTGCGGGTCAGGTTTTCTTCCATTCTGGAACACACTGTGGACGCTATTCACTATTCTTTTGAAGTTTTTCTCATGTATTTCCCATGATGTAAGACTAACTTCTACTAAAAAGGAAATCATTAACTTTGTAGGGCTGATGTCCATCTTGTGTAAGTAGTTTATCTGATGAAATTATTATATGCTGCAATATCATGCTGTTAGCGTCTACTTCTATTAATGGCAACAAAAGACTGATAGTGCATTCAACTTAAAACATTTGATATTGAAAGAGCAGACAGAAAGATAGGTAAGGGCTGTGTACAGGTGTGTGTAATATAGAGACAAACTGACTCCATCCAGTCGTTCCTGTTTTAGAGGCACCAACCTCTTGTGAAATCTCTAGCATTCTGTGCCAGCACGGCGAGCTATTTAACCATCTATGCACCTTTTCAAAAGTATTGAATGCGAAAGTGCCTAATGCACAACTGACAGAGTTCTGAGATCACGCAGGGTATAAATGCAAAAAAATTAACTAATCAAAAAGGTAGATATGAAGAATCTATTCCTGTCCCTAGGAGGGACGGGAATATTTACCGAAGGCTCGATTTATCATGCTTTTGTGCACCTTAGTGGAACTTGTGTGTGCAAAAATATATCTGTGCGTGGAAATTCCATGACCCTGATGGACAGAACCAGGATTAGCACACATTTCTGCTCACAGATGGGTCCCAGAAATCTTATGTTTCAATCTGAGGAAAGAAACCCAATTAGAGCAAGAGGGTACATTTCAGCCCAAGCACATTAAAAGCATCTGCCTTGCCTAGGGGAGACCAAAGATTGTGAACTCGGAATGAAGGAGTTTAAAGGGTCATGGAGCCACACTTCCCATTTGGTCGTGATTACTGGTATCTCCCTGGGTAATCACTATTATCTAGAGGGTTACAAAAATAACATAAAAAAATGAGAGGGACATCTAAAACTCGCCAGACCTGCCCAAGGCAGAGAGGACATGCATGCACACATACACACACATGCACACAAACACACACACACTCATACTCATTTACCCCACCCTGCTTTCAGGTAAAGGGTGTGGTTGAATATCATGCACTGCACCTAGTGCCCCTTGAAACAGTGGCAGCCATACTCAGCAGAGTTGACAGGGCAGGCACTTGACACAAAGAAAGATGAAGGCCATGCCAAACAAGGGCATTCAAAGGCAGGGGCGCCGAGCAGAGTACACGACCTCAGACTACATGCTTTGCCTACAGGTTTCTGCAGACTGGGGTAATTGGTTGTCCCCTTGCAATAAGTGACTAGATAAAGAACTCTCAAGTGACTTCCTGCACCTTGAACACATATGGTTGTGAGCACCTTATTTATTTTTATTTCATTACTTTACTCAAAGAGCCCTGGGAGTGGCTTGCAATTTATCCAGATTGATTCTTTAATATTAAAGTCAGTCTTCACATTTATGGTCACTGGACATTGAGATTTAATCACTGAAATATCAAGGACACAGACAGTTGCATTATTACAGCACAGCACACCGTGTCCGTAAGAGTGACAGTAAAGATAGTGTGAGATGGTTACAAGTGTAGCAATTAACTTCTTAATTCAGTTGCAAAAAAACACCCACTTCAAAACATCAACTTCACCCTGCCCCCAGAAAGATCTTGTGACCTTGTACAGGAGATGAGCTCCAGAGATAAAATTGTACATTCGCCTTTTTAAACATTTCTTTCAGTTTATTTCCTAAACCGAAAATGGCTGAAATTATGAAACTTTAGGATGCTTTTTATTTTTGGCCCCAGTTCAATATGAGTATTATCATTTCATAACACATTCACAGAGACAACCTGCCCTTAAGATAGCCTTCAATCAGCCCAAAAGCATTTGCTCCTTACCTGTGGGTCTCCAAAGTAAACCTGCATAACGAGGGCAATTGTGACCCCTGTTGCAAAGGTCAAACAGGCTGTAATGATAACAGTCAGGCCATCTTGGCGGCAGCTGCAGTCCCCAGAGAATGGGTCTTTGGTGGTCTCTCTCAGCGGAGACACGTCTTGGCTGCCCATTTCAGAGGACGAGGAGGGAAGGCGCTGCAGACGAGCCGATTTCAGGAAGGAGTCTGGATCTTTGGTGGAAGAGAAGGAAAGAATATATTTAAAAAAACTTCACATAGACCTGAATGTAGACATTGCATAATGTACTTACATGTTATCCCCAATTCATTTTACAAAACATCAATTAAGCCAGTCAGCAGAGCATAAGAGAGGTTTATATCAGTGAAAAGATGTCCTACTTTTAATGCGGTTAGTTTTAAATGTTAATTTCGCTTTTAGCTATCGCCTTGAAAGCTTTTTGCGTCAGACAGTGCAGAGGTCTGCAACAGGATCCTCTTGTTTGCCTGAAGTTCTGGAAGAAGCCCATTTTTTTAACAAAGGATTTACTGGGTATTAGCACTTAATCCCCCATTTTTGGGTTCTCATTTTACAGTGAGTTTTGGAAAAATTGAGCAACGCCTGTTACAGAAATGTGCCACCATTGGGCAATATGCGGTCTGGTTAATCTTCACAGCTTGTTCCTAAACCACCAATCTGGGAGCACTTTCTGCTCCATTGATTATCAACAAGTGAGCTTTTGTCTGCAGGCATCCTCAGTCAGATGTGAAGGGACTTGGCTTTCTCCAGCATAGTCTGGGTGCAAGAGGAGAGCTACAACAACAGGAGACAGCAGCGCTGCCTAGTACAGGAATGAGACGTCACGTTACCAGGTATACTTAAGATTCCCTAATTTAAGACACTATGTATTGAGGAAGTATTTCACAGAATATTGCATAAGCGTGATGATATGGCAATAAAAGAAAAAGGAGAACATTTCCAACCAGCCAAGATAGTTTTAACTGCAACACCACAAAGCATGTCCAACACACCCTCTCTTTAGACTTCTGATCTTGTTCTGCTACGTGTCCTGCATTGCAATTTCTACTTCGATGTCCATCTTGCTTTTAATAATCTGTTGTATTGAGGAAACGTATTTATTTAGAATTAGTTAATGACATTGATATATCTCCTGAAAAAATTTATTTAATCAGATCCTAATTGCAATACCAATATCTGTTGTTTTTCAGTGAGTTTGACTAAAAGAAATTTGATAGGTGTCTAGATATTCTGTTTAATAGTGGGCTATTGCAGAGCAGGGGCTGCCCACGCAAATGGGATAAGATATGGGGGGCCTGGGCGAAATATAGGAGCTAATGGGCAGTGGTATGTGGGGTTGCTCGAGGCTACTAAAGGGGTCGCACAAGCCAACTGTACCCTAGATCATACTGATTGTAATGGCGGGCTATTGGGAGCTATGCATTGTGGAACTTATGGTGTAAATTGTACATGCTAAACCACCCAACATGCACATCGTATTGTTTCTATTTGAAGCATCTGTTTAATAAAAATATATTTTTTTTTAAAAATAGTGGGCTATTGATAAATATTTACCAGTTGAGTACCAGCGGTTTCTCTCTGCTCATTTTTCTAGCATTCTAATAACATGTTCCTCTCTAAACAGTGGATGATTGATTGTTGCTAAATTCGTTATGAGGGGATCATCTATGTATCGATTGTAAAGCAACCAGAAGGGTCAACATAGAAACAGGCACTGATAGAAGCATACCCAACAGAAGTGACCAAATGACCATTTATTCCACTATTCATTCAAAACACAAACATAAAATAATGGCGATAATAAAACAATTGATAAATGTGAGACATGTCTGCATCACGAATCAATGTCCAGATTTACTCAGACAGAGATTTACTCAAGCGGTGAATGCTGATCAGGAAATTGGACCTACAGTTCAACTTACAGTGGGAAGCACAGGTGCAACAACCTGGTCTAATACTTAAATTTGGAACCACAACGATCAGATTGGAAATTGCACTAGTTTGTCTCAATATTCATCCATCAAGCTTTCAGTAGTTTCACTCCGAATTCACAATGCAATCGCTTTTAGAAGGCAAACTTCAATCAGTAAAAGGAAGGTGTTTCACCTTGGCAGCAATAAAATACTCACTTGACATGCAAAAAAAAACAAAGAGATACATAGATTGCACCAGTTGGTAAGGGATGCTAACATAGCATCCGCATAAAATTGTCATTGTGAGTCATTCCAGAAAGAACAATCACAAAGTGGTCATTGTTGTGTCTCCCATTCTTCTCCACGGACTAGTTTTTTGAAGTTATCCAGTGTCATGCCTGATTCCAGGGAGGGTGAAATTTGGAAGACACATAAATAGGATTTTAAGAACAATTAGGTATACACAACTCAATTACTTTTAATTGGATTGTACATCGTATTTGTCTATATCTTTTATTAAAATGTCTATTATCTGGATAATGTTCACTTTATGTTTTATGAGAGATTGTATTTTTAGGGTTGTCAAAACTACTATATACCAGTGAAAAACATTAGTACAACAATGAACTTATGATAATGAGAAACCTTTAGCATTTTTACCATCTTTAGAGTTCAGACTCGTCCTTCCACTGCTCACTTGATTATTGTAGAACGTCTAAACAGTGTTTCACTTTGGCAGCAATAAAATACTCACCTGACGAGTAAAAACGGGAGACATGGACACCACCATTTAGCAAGGGTTGTTAACGTAACATCGTCATGAAATTGCCATCCTTAATCATACCATAAAGAACAATCACAAAATGGTCATTGCTGTGTCTCTCATTCTTCCCAATGGACTCGTTTTTCCAGCTTTTAGAAGGTTTATCTTTGTGTTGGAGGAATGTTAAATGAACTCCCAGTGTCGACTTTGTCTCAGAGGCTCAATGGCCATGGGGCTCTTTACGATTCCTATCTTAATAAACCAATAAAGAAGCTTTTCAAAGATAAAATGGGGACAGAAATGTTTATTTAAGACAATTAGATAGGAACGCAGGCAGCAGAATCTAGTATCGGTGACCTTCAGCTGGTGATGAGACATTCAGGAAAATTAAATCGAGGAGTTAGCATACTAATTAGGACTGTACTTCGGGGGCCTGGGTTTCTGGATGAATATTAAATGGGAAGAAACATGAAACTGCAACTAAAAAGGTACTGTTTACTGTCTGGTAAAGGATAGAACATTTGGGAGTCAGGCATTCAATTGGTGACAAGGGCTTAATACATTTCCTTACCTGTTGTCCACAACCTCTAAGGTCCATATACCAGGTGATGTGCATCACAACCTAGAATCCATCTTCCCTCAGTGGGCATGCATTGTTTTCTACAGCATGCTGGTTGCATTACAAACCAGCAGCTCTTTTAGACGGCAGTGCCAAGAGCTGGGCAAACCAGCAGCTCCTCATTGGATGGGCACGCAGAGGGAAACTGTGATGGATGTGAACAAAGATGTAAAACTGCGGCACAAATATCTTGCCCATTGAGCTATTTGCAGATACTGGGCCAGTTCTCAAGGTACTTAACATTCAAATAGGATTTTGTACCGGTGGAGGTGCCACTGTACTGTTTACCACCAGCTGGTCTCTGATTTGGATTAGGTGTCAGAGGAGAGTATAACTGTTACCTCATCAGTCACTTGGAGTCAAAAGACTGGTAGTGCAGTAAGTTATCCAGCGTCATGCCTGATACCAGGGTGGGTGAAATTTGGAAGACACATCAATAGAATTTTAAGAACGACTAGGTATTTTTCTTGGCACCTTTTATTGCTTTGTGTATTTATTTAGTTAATGCGTTTTACGCAGCACTGCAATGTTGCCTTGTGGCCACCTCAAGCCACTGGGAATGCAAACAATCTAGTAAGGAGCTGTGACAGCTCCAAAGCAGATGAATAGATCTGGATTACAAACAGGCGGACATTGTACTGAGGGATCTTAATGCTGATTGGGGCTAAGTCCCTATGATGGCATTAGCATGCAAAAGGGGTACTTTCCTCAGTCTTTCCTAAATTGAGGCTAGTTCAATGACCTTCTAAAGCTAGTTCGAATTCCTTCCAGATGTGGTGGACCAGGACTTTAATGGATTTTCTTTTATGCTTAAGTTGTTATGTTAAGGGAATTTGTTAAGCGCACGTACACCGGACAGTTTCATGGCGCTAGAGTCCAGGGGAGGCTGCAACAGTGAGAGGATTAGATTAGTCATATGCCTGCTTAAGTTGTCTTGGTATGCTTTGTTACAGGGGTGCATGACCAGATGCCACAGATTAAATTGGCCTTTTTAATGTAGTGCCTTGTCCGTGATACACTGTGAAAGTCTATGAATGCACTTAAAGGTGAACTCATACTTTGAGGGTCAGAAACATTCAGTTCGCCTGACTTTTGTATTCATTTTAATTTTTGGACTCATGATTCTTAGGAGGCCAGAATAAGCAGATTTGTAGTAGCTAAGTCTTGAGAAGACCAAGGGTCCTGGTAGTTCAATTATACGGTTGGACTGTAGAAACAGGCAACTTATCTCAGCATGGATAACTGAAGGATTGTGTTTTGACCACTGAATGTCTCTGGACGACAAAGGCCCTTCCAGCGCCAAAGATGATTCCAAGACTTTTTAAATTTGTTTGTCATGTTCGGGGCTTGTCCCAATATAAAAGGCCATGTAGGTAGGTATTTATTAATTTCTGTCACACTCAAAATGAGCACATCTGTTTTAACGCAATTGAGGCAAAGGAAACATTCTTCATCTACAAAACTATATGTTTCAGGTATTTGGTGATGTTACTTGGGCCAGCCAGGCCTCCCTCTACTCGACAACAGGATCTGAGAAGTGTCTGAGCTGAATAACTAGCACTGATTAGAGAGGCTCCCTGCTTAACTGTCCTCCCTCGCGCTAATACTTTATCATTATTGAGCTGGAATGTAGCAGAGATCCAATCTAAACTAAGCAACAGTGAGTGGGGATATTTCATTGATGGGCATACAATTTGCATGTTCAAGGAAAAATGAGCCAGGGAAAATGTTTTCGGATGTGGGTTCAAGAGCTTCTATACTCCAGCAGCTGCATCAGCAGCCGAAAAAGCATCTGGAGGTCTCTTAGTGTGGCTTAAAGCTCATTTGATGTGTACCGTTGTCCAGCTTGACACCCGGTCCGGAGATATTTCGGATTTAATACTTACCTCGGCTACTGGCAGGCCTGTGCTTGTAATTAACATCTATAATAGAAGTGTTAGCTTCCAAAAAGACTCCTTCACCTTTCACTTATTAAACGAAATACTGTCTTGTAACACTAACAACCACTATGCGATCATTGCAGGTGATCTAAATTTAACATTTGAGCCTTTTGGCTTTATCCAGGAGCTAGCTGCTACTGACGACACTTTTTGGGGCATCCCTGAGCTAGTTGCTCCACCTAAAAAGCAACTGTCATGTTCGGCTTTGTAAATGGCCGACATAACTCTCACCTACGGCATTCATGCCTGCAATGGTCGCTCCTTATCTGACATTAATGCTGCTCCGACATTTCAAAGGCGTGCTTATACTAGTAAAATAGAGTACATCCTCCTTGATGTCCAGATTTGGAGATCAATGAATGATCTGAAGGCCACTTCTAGAGCGGAGAGCGACCATGACCCACTAATACTCACCATCCAGTATTTGTTATCCTTCTCTTAGCTTATCCAAGAGATCCCTTGTAACAATGCTCTGGTACGAAGTAATAACCAAAGAAATGTGAAATGGAACGCCATCTGCTCCTTGTCTAATTCTATATAAAAAATATATGGGCTGGGGGCTATTACCTTGGTCAATGGTTGAAAACTTGGAACACCGCAATTAATAGTTGAGGTACATAATGAGTTATTCACAAAACGGAAAGATTGGTATCAAAAAGATTTCAAAAGGGCATCCATATCTCACAAATCACAGGAAAGGTTCACCCCAGCTTGCAGAAGTGCTAAGAAAATTCTTCTTTCTATTCTAATGCTAGGAGACAGAGTTAAGCTAGAGTTTGTTATAGGGAAGCCATAAGGCACGCCAAATCTTATTGGGAAAGCAGGAAGTGCGATGATCTTCTCTCTGTGGCCAAGAAAAAAACCACTAGGGCAGTCTTGCGTGGCATATGAAAACGGCCAGCTGCAAGGCTCTGTCTTCCCTCCCCATGAATTGTCATTTGCTGACACAGAAGCAGCGGTCACGTCCCAAAGACAGGGAAAGGCACTCGGGCTGCATAAGATTCCTGTGGACATGTTTCACTCCGATCTCACAATTTAGGTCCCCTGTGTCAACCCGGTATCTAACGCAATAGCCCCTGGAGCTGTGATCCCTGCGACTTGGAAGGGCATTGACATTGTTCTTGTCTTCCAAAAAGGTTGTCTAAAACTTCCCAGAAAAAATTGCACCATTAGTCTTTTGTTTAAATTAAAAAAGATCTTTTGCAAGAAAGTGTTTGTGAAGCTAACAGCGTGGATAATGGACAATGATAACATACTTGCAAAAGGGTTTCGGATTAAAGACAGGCACCATGGATCAAGTCTTTTGTTTCTTGCTAATTGAGTGGAAGACCGTCAACAATAGTGGTGGGAACCTTTTTGTTACTTATATTGACCTTCGAGTCGCATTTAATTTGGTGCCCAGAGTCAAGCTCTGGGAATTAGTGGCTAGTATAGGTGTTCCTAGCAACCTCCTTACTATTGGACCACCTGGAGGATAACTAAGCCCGGATATGGTGGGGTCCCTGTGGCGAACTCACAGAGAAAA
Source organism: Calotriton arnoldi (assembly GCA_963921515.1). Classification (NCBI taxonomy): domain Eukaryota; kingdom Metazoa; phylum Chordata; class Amphibia; order Caudata; family Salamandridae; genus Calotriton; species Calotriton arnoldi. Next base: position 2,203,543 of record CAWUFW010001397.1, read on the forward strand.
TCAACATTAAGGAAAGAGTCCGCCAGGGTTGTGTGCTCGCTCCAACTCTTTTCCTTTTGTTTATTAACAGGTGTATATGCTTTTTTTTGGACTGTGCTTATTCTCCAGTTATGGCAGGCTAAAAGGTGTTTGCACGATTATTTGTGCACAACATCCTTTTAATTTCCAAAACTGCATATGAGCTGCAAACTCTTATCAGCAGATTCTCACTCTTTTGCAAGCTACATGGGTTGGAATTCAATGCGTCAAAAACTAAAATTATACATGGCCTATAACAAAGGGAAGAATTTTAAGGAGACCATGCGCATAGGAACTAACAATTTGGAGGGAGTAAAAGAATTTGACTAGCTGGGGAACAGAATAGCTGACAGAGGTTCATAGTTGTCCCACATCTCCAAGATCTCCTCGTTAATTAAAAACAGGGCTTCAGCACTGGTTAGGTTTGTCAAAAAGGCCCCCTTTCATCCTATTTTGCCTGAAATGGAGAATTATTATGTTCAGATCACATTGTATGGTGTGGACTTGTGGGGTCATTGTAACACGTCAACTATGGGGTAGACGAAAATAACTTTATTAGGTCACTCTTAAAGCTTGGTGGTGGCACCCCTCTGTTGATCTTGTGGCTAGATTTTGATTTAAAACTAATATCAGAACATACTAAGCTACATAACCCTGTTCTTTACTGGATTTGAGTATGGAGCACTATAGAGCTGACACCTTATAGAGAAGCCCTTGCTGACATTATCAGCCGCTATAGCAAACACAATAAGATGATGGACGGAGTGCGGAAACTTTTCAGACACTCACCCCCAGTTACAGATCTGGGTGTAATCCATATCGTTCTTCTGCTTACTAAGCTATCCCAGTTTGGACCCAGCCATATGCAGATCAGTCTTGACCCTGTTCCTCATGGGAATAGTCCAGCCTGAACTGCCAGGCCAGGTCCTCCCTGGAACGGAAACTAGCATCTTGGGACCGGTTTCGGGGTTTCACCCCTCATCAGCCAGGCTAGCTAGAATCCAATGGCAAAATGAGCAAGGGACCCATGTCTGGACATACACTGGCCACTTAGGGCGAACATAGAAAACACAATAAGATGATGGACCGAGTGCTGAAACAGATCTGGGTTTAATCCATCTGCTCACTAAGCCACCCCAGTTTTGACCCAGCCATATGCAAATCAGTCTTGACCCTGTTCCTCATGGGAACAGTCCAGCCCCACTGGATTCAAGCTAGCCTGGCTGATGATGGGTGAAACCCCGAAACCGGTCCCAGGATGCTTGTTTCCGGTCCAGGGAGGACCTGGCCTGGCAGTAATCTTGTTTTAATTTTCCTGTGACAATCATTTCTTAAAACTGTACTTTGGGAAAATTAAATAAATTTTGTTACAGGAATATTAATTGCTGGTATTTTAATGTATTGTGTTTTTATTGCTTTTGTGCTTTTATGGCTCCGGCCGAATAAAGACTTGTTTGACTTGACTTGAACATTGTATGATTTACTTTATTTGAATAAAGAAAAAATCTTTCTCACGATCTCATTAAAAAGTGCAAATAATTGATTTTTGATATCACCATGAAGTATTTCCCAGATACTAAAGACAGTAATCGCTAGTTAGAATCTGCAAGATTCCACCTGATTACCAAATTTGTCCCGGTTGCTTATATGACTTGTTCAAACTTGGGTGGAAAGGTGCTTGGCCTGGCACCAGCAAGGATATTAGGCGGAGGGAGAGAGAGAGAGGGAACACTTTAAAGCTGTGCTGTGGTTCAGTCTACTGGGGCTCATCAGTATCGCAAGCAAATAAGAGAGTTTGATGGATGTGTAATGTGGTATGAAAGAGCACAAGTGTGGAGAGGAGTGCTTGTGTGCTTACTGGTCCAGACATGCAGGTTTACATGGATTTATGTTGGTTGCCTTTGTGTAGTGGGTGTCCTGTTGCAGGAATGGTGTTTCAAAGGTTTGGTTAGTGTGGTGCCTTAGGTTACAGAATGTCCTCTGAGGAGGAGCAACATGTCTGTGAAAAGGTATTGGAAAGTGACTAGAGAAGAAAATTACTGTAAACTACCAGAGGTGTGTTATGTGAGTTTTTTTTGTATATCTACGGCTGGTGTTAGAAGGGGTGTATAAGGTGATTAACTTGACCCTGATTTGTAAGAGAACGTGAGTAATTTATTTTTGTTGTCTTCTGCCTAGGAAACGATGAGGAGAGAAAAGTATTTTATTGTCATTTAATATTTTTTGTATTGGGTTTTCCGTTTGTATGTAATGCTACCAGAGGGTGTTTAGTTAGATACTGTACTCACTTGTTATTTGCTAAAAACAGTGTTCTATCTGTGTGGAATGTTGCTGGTGGGTGTTTTTTCCTTGTGTGGAATTTATTTAAGTTTGTGAGTAAGTTAATCTAAGAATAGGTCTTTCTTGCCAGTTTGATGTTTTGGTAAAGAAAGGGAATGATATAGTCTCTTGGCTTTTTTGTAAGATGCAGTAAAATTTGACAAAGGATCTGTACTACTGTTGCTGTGCCTCTAAGCATGCCATTTAACAAAGTGGTTCATATCTAAATTAGAGTGTGTAAAGTATCATTCATGTGAAGACCTCCACAGAACCAGCTTCAACAGAAGACCGGTGGCCAACTGTACTAGGAGGAAGGTCACAAATTACGTACTGACTTTTTGTAACCTGTCTTGCAATGCAACTAATCTACTAATAGGTTGCATCAAAAAATCTTCAGTCGTAATTGGTTGAACAACGACCTGTCTAATGAATATTAATTAAATATGCCGCTATTTGCGACCCTCTCTGGCAAAAAACACAGGGATGACGGCCTAGAAGGGACCGTACAACACCATCCTTATTGTTTGCATTCCCATATGAGAAATTATCTCTCTCTTTTTTTTTTTAAACTAGCCAATGTTTCTTAAAGAAACCAGTGCTGCTTTAAAAAAATGAAGGTTCCTTTTTGGAAAGATATCGAGGGAGCCAGCAGTGGTCCCATGGACCACTCCACTGCAGGCTCCCACTGAGCCCACTCGACACAATTCCCAAAGGAAAAGCTGTCCAACAGGGACAGCTTCCTCTTTTCAAAAATATTATCACCTCTTCAAGAATCAGTAGCATTTTAATGGTTTTCGACCTCAACTGTGGTCACAAATCATTGATCCATCTCATATCAAATAGGCCTGTGCGGAAAACTACGCTACGCTCGCGGAGTGTGCGTAGTTTGCGCAACTACGCGCTACGCGAATCGCACGTAGCACAGTGCAAAAACGCGTAGCGTAGCGGGCATTTTTTGCTCGCGGTCCTCAACGTCAAGTTGGCGACCGCGAGCGAGCAAAATCAACATCCCGGCGAGACTTTTTCCTCGTTCGCGATCGGCAACATCAAGTTGCCGATCGCGAGCGTGGAAAATAAACCTCCCGGCGAGATTCTCAACGCGGGGAGGTCAGGTTTCTCATTGCGAGTGGTCGCGTATGCTCGCGACCGCTCGCGATGAGAAACTACCAGTCCGCGTTGAGAAAGCTGCCGCTCGAGTACAAATCTACTCGAGCGGCAGAAAACGACTGCTTGCACTGTGCATGATGCCGTTCGCAATGATTGCACAGTACGGACAAGCATCCGGCACTGTGCAATCATTGCGGACAGCATTTCCCTACTGCACTACGCAGTTCGCGTAGCTACGCGTAGCGTGCGTAGTGCAAAGTACACTTCGCGTAGCTATGCGTAGCACGACTACGCGAACTATGCCCAGGGTTAATATCAAATCAAAATTAGGAGGAGAAGCCGTTTTCATACCCCTTCCTAACTGCGATTCAGAATGAGTCCCAAGACACCTGCTGCATTTAGGTAAGCCTTTTTAGTAGGCCAAAAAGTGTTTAATAATTACTAAAATGTAATTTTGCTGTTGCAAACCCTGTGTTTCTATGCATCTGAGGGTTTGTGAGAGCAAAATGCTTTAATACATTGGTCCCTTTGTTCCTTTCGCTTCAACTGAGAAAAATGTTGAAAACTACCAAAGTTTCTCCAAAGCCCTGCTTCTATTTAACAAGACTTGTGTCCACCCTATAATGGCTATGTGGTAGAATTCCATGATATCTGTACTTCCTATGCTGAAAGCTCTAATTCTCTGGTGTTTATATGTAGAACCCCTGTGGTTATATACAACAAATATAGGTTTGCCCAACACATTGTTATATACAAATCTTAGGCCATTGTTTCCCCAGTTACTATGTTTATGATGAGGTCCAACCATCTAGCTTTAATGCAGTTGTGTGCTAAGTATACAAGTTTTGCAAACTTCGCACTACAAGTGCCCCTTAGGCAGCATCATAGCATGTACACCTTCAGAACTTCTGTACATAAACATAACTGTGGTCACGGATAACTTTCATGACAGGAAGGATTAACTTGTTTTGTCTGAGTGCTCTGATTTCAGTACCTTACTGTAGTTGGTATGGTCATAGTCAGATGTTAATACTGCACACAGTTTCTTCCAAAGTCTGCCCCCTATCTGTGCTAAATTGCGGCTGAACAATTTTCCACATTTGAGCAAAGGAGCTATTACCAATTGTAAAGCTGAAGCTCGCACACAGGGTAATGGAGTATATCTAAGGAGAACCATTTTAAGGCAAACTGCGCCTTTCCTCCAGACAACTCAATGGGCAGTCATCAAGACCTTAAACTTAATGGGCTTCCTCAATGCATCTATTTCAATCACAGTAGGCGATGGGGTGGGGAGGATAGCGGATGAAATACCTTGGCTTCAGAATGAAGAAGGATCACACTGATTTCTCCTGAACCTGCTCGAGTCTCCTGATGGAGTAAGTCAGGAGACCAGTGTAAAATGATGTGTTAGCATCATAAACCGAGAATGAACCCTGGCCAGAATCAGAAAGGTTCTGTGCTGTGTGTACAGACAAGGAGACACGTTTATAGCCAAATGTAGGAAATAACTTAAGGATTCGATCCCTTCAGACATCTGCTTCAGAACTCTTAACTAGAGACTATAAAACATGACCCAAGGGTCGATGTGTACCCCATATTCCTCCCACCACCGGCTGAGTATCACCTGCATACATCAAGAGATACACTTGGAAATCCAGACAAGACAATGCTGTGAAATGATCTCAACCAAAGTGTATGTGTATATGCGAAAAAGTTAGTGTGTGAAATTCTGCATCACTTTCTGCCTCTCTCCATTCTGGATAGAAAACAATCCACTGACATGCTATTGTATAAATTAATTCCCTCTTTAGAGACACCTGCTGGTACACGGTCTCAAAGGTGGTCAACAAAGTCAATATTGGTCGTCAACCATCTCTTACTCAAGGTCTCTTTGTTATGTTATGTTATGTTAACATCATTTGCTATAGCGCTCGACTCACCCGGGGGCATCTCGGCGCTATTTCGGATCCTAACAGGAGGTGCGTACCATATGGATTCAGAATAAGTATGCTTTTAGTGATTTCCTAAATTTACAGTATGTGGGGGTGGATCGCAGGGTCAGTGGGAGTTTGTTCCAGTACCTTGGAGCGAGATCTGAGAAGGCCTTGCCCCCATGCGTGTTTGGCGGATACGAGGGACAAACAATAAGGCTTTGTCGCTGGATCTGAGAGTACGACTCGGGCGTAGGCCCTTAACTTTTTCTGAAGATACAACGGACCTTTGCCTATTAAGGCATTGTAAGTGAGGCAACAGATCTTAAAATGGGAACGTTTCTTCACTGGGAGCCAGTGCAGTTCCTTCAGCAGAGGCGCTGAAGGAGTTCCAGAAGGGCGGTTCAGAATAAGCCTGGCCGCCGTGTTCTGGACCACCTGGAGTTTGGAGAGCAGTGATTCACTAGCTTCTGCTAGGAGAGCATTTCCATAATCCAGTCTACTTATCACCATGGCCTGGACCAGTGTTCTACGAACTGTCATGGGGAGGAAGGGAAAGATTTTGCGCAATAGACGCAGATTGTAGTAGCAAGCGCTCGTGGTTGCCGCGATCTGATCTTTCATCATAAGTGATTGATCTAGTTTTATCCCCAAATTCTTTACAGTTAGTTTGGGTACCGGAATAGCACCCAGTTGGTGTGACCACCATTCATCCGACCAGATGGAGGGGGCTTTTCCCAGCAGCATGATCTCTGTCTTCTCTGGATTCAGCTGGAGACAGTTCTCAGTCATCCAGTTGGAGATTGCTAGCATTCCTGATGCAAACCGTTTTTTTGCTATTGTCAGTGTGGTGTCCGGCAAAAGGTGCGTTGGTGCCGGCAGCGCGCTGTGTAATGGTTGTGGCGCTGCGCTACAATGAGACACGACCACCACTGGTGCTGGGTGTCGGCCGGAAGTCACGAGCGACCCCGGCCCCTTTATTTAAGCTCTCTGGCCACGCCTGGCCAGAGAGTGCTACAATGTGTGGATATTATTCCGGGGGCATACTGTGGGAATGTGTGCGGGGATAAACTAGACCGCTACATCCCATCCTAAATCAGTTCTTTAACACAAACTTGAAACTCAAATCAACACACGAAATCAGCTAGTCTCTGGTTTGGTCTTGGGCTAGGTCTTAGGTCGTATCGATGTTGGCGACCACTTCGGCTTCCTCTTTGGCTGACCACCTCCGGTCCGACAGCTGGGGCTCTGGAGCTGGTGTTTGTAACCGGTGATGAAGCTGCAGGCGTGTCAGCTAGATCCTCACCATGGCTGGGTCCTGTTGTCTCACTGGTGACCTCTTCTCTCATCGTTTGTTCTGAGGTCTGCCTTTCGGCTTTTCGGCGATGACCATGGGAGATACCCAAGGGGTCGGTCCTGTCACTTTTTCTATTACTCCCTGTTGCTCAAGCTCCAGTAGCTCTTGTTCTACCAGCGGTCGTAAGTGAAACGGTACACGTCGGTGCCGTAGGGCGACCGGCTTTACTGCTGTGTCTATATGTAGTTTTACTGGTGGCCTCTTTATGCTTCCCAGACCGACGAATAGCTGCGGGAACAGTTCTAAGATGTCTTCTGTTTGGAACGATTTCACAGCGTTTGCAAATGTTATTAGGTTCAGATCTTCCGCAGTGTGACTTCCGACGAGTATGTCTGCTTCCTTGTCAACCACGTGGAACGTGGTCGTGACTTCTTGGTTTTCTGACTTTACTTGGACGGACATTTTTCCTTTTAGGGGAAGCGGTGTTCAACTTCCGTACGTGAGGATTCTGACTTTAGATGGCATGAGCGCTGGTCTTGGGCTTAGCTTCTTGTAGTGTTGACACCCCATAACGTTCACGGATGCCCCGGTGTCAATAAGAGCTGTGACGGGCGACCCAGCGATTTCAATCGTGCATGTTGGCTGTGGCCGTCGTCTTCGTTTTAGGTCGTTAGCAAAGGATATGAGGTAGCATTCTTCTCCGTCGTCTGTGGATGAGTCTTCGAGGTACTGTCTGCGGTGTGCCGCTGTCGTTGGTGTCCTTGATGTGGTGGGTTCTTCTAGTGAGAGGTGTCTCACTGCTCGCGACGGTGGTCTTCGTCCGGGAATTCCTTTGTTTCGCATTCCTCCTCTACATACACTTGCAAAATGGTTGGGGATTCCACATTTTGCACAAGTCTTGCCCTGGGCTGGGCAGTCGTCTTGGGAGTGTTCTTCCTTCCCACAGTACCCGCACTGCGGTCGTCTCGAGCTTCTGCTAGGCCATCTTCCTCGCCCGCCGCGAGTCGGCGTGCGGATGGCATCCACTCGCTCTGTCTTGACTGTCACCGCTGGTTCTGCCTGTTGGTGGAGCGCGGCTTCCATGGCAGTTGCTCTGACTTCTGATAGCTCATGGGAGCGTGCCAGAATGAGTATGTCTCCGAGGGAGATGCGCGGTTGTCGAAGAATCAGGGTCCGCAGGGTCTTGTTGCGGCACCCCTGGATGGCCTGTGCTCTTACCTCCTTGGTTTGATCATCGTCGGTGCACGTACTGGCCAGCTCTCTTAGGCGCGCATGGAACGTGTCCATGGACTCTTCTTCCCTCTGGCGGGCTTGTCGAAGTTTAAACCGTTCGTAATCGGGATTAAGCTGCGGGTCAAAGTGAGCGTTCAAAGCTCTGACTGCGGCGTCATAATCAGCGGGTGCTCCAGTGTCCGGTAGATGTGCGAACAATTTGTATATTTCGTCCCCTGCGAAATGTAGCAGCAATGACCTCTTGACTGCATCATTTGTTTCTCTCGTGGCTATAAAGTAATTGTTGAGGCGGCTAATCCATATTCTCCACCTGGGCGACGCTGTGGCCGGATCAATTAGTTCGCTGAAGGGGGAAGTGCGCTGACTTGGGAGTGCAGGTGAGTTGGTATTGCCGCCGGTTGTTGGGCTGCTGCTGCTGCTGGATCCGTCATGATGCGTGTCTACCCTGTGGCCCTCAGCACTTGTGGTTGCCAGTGCTTGTTTGGTTTATTTATTCTTAAAAGTTCTTTTCCACTCTGGGTCAGCGTCTGGTTGGTTGAAAGTTTCGGGGTGGCAGTGGAGCGTGGCAATGTATTCTGTCCACGTTGCTGAACCGGCAGAGGTTTTCAGGGTGTGTTTCCCCTTGTGTCCACCAGGTGTCAGTAGCATGCTTCAGGCTACAGGATTGGGAGCGTCAGGGATTGACTGCGCATGCGCGCACAGCTGATTTGAGCGCAGGCTCGACCGGGGCTTCACCGGGAGCACCAGCGCTACGATTTACTGTCACTGACAGGACCTGGGGAGTGGAGCCTTCCGTTCACTCACCCGGCGGTCAGATGGCTGCTCGGCTCCCTGATTTTCGCACCGGCTGTGCTGACGGGCATGAGATGGCTGGTGTGCTTTTGCGGGCGTCGTGTGCCCACCTTCGTCGCCAGTGTGGTGTCCGGCAAAAGGTGCGTTGGTGCCGGCAGCGCGCTGTGTAATGGTTGTGGCGCTGCGCTACAATGAGACACGACCACCACTGGTGCTGGGTGTCGGCCGGAAGTCACGAGCGACCCCGGCCCCTTTATTTAAGCTCTCTGGCCACGCCTGGCCAGAGAGTGCTACAATGTGTGGATATTATTCCGGGGGCATACTGTGGGAATGTGTGCGGGGATAAACTAGACCGCTACAGTCAGGTCTTGGCCTAGAGTAAACATTAGCTGGGTGTCATCAGCATATGATATAATCTGAAAGCCAAAGTGCTCTGCAATCTTCGCTAACGGGGCCATGTAGATATTAAACAAGGTGGGACTCAAGCATGAGCCCTGCGGAACGCCCTTGTCCAAGCTCATTTTGCAAGAAGAATACGAGCCCTGGATGACGGTCACTGAATATGTTCCCATAAAAAATCAGCCCAATTTCAAGTACAGGGTCATTTAGTGTTATTTAACGCCCCCATGGCTCAGTGACACTGAAAGAAAAGAGCCTCAAACAACAGTTTCCTGTTTAGGAGATCTGTGGAGATGCTATTTCCGGCTTTACAAATTAGGAATCTTAGATATATTCTATCACTAAAACGTAGTGTTTTTCGTAAACAAAAACAATAAGATAGGGACCGGCATACAAAAATCAGAACAGGAGCATCCTGTGCGGAGAGAGTTCCTTTGTAACCACTTAATGGTTTTCTGCTGATGTCCAAGGAGAGAAATCGCTCAGCAACCTCAACACAAACTGAGCGTGGCGTCACCGACTGCCCATTCACTGGCATATGGCGCCCTCTGCTGGCTACACTTATGATATGCATTTTACAGTATCGTTGAAACTCAAAGAACTCTTATTTTATTATTTTATGTACAGAGTCTTGCGTAGTGGCCACTTCAGAGCACTAGGGTGGAAGGGAAAACATGGTGATGTAAAGTCCTCAGACAGTCTTACTTTGCTCGAAGACAATATAAAAAGTGTTATAGTTTGCAAAATCTCAAACTGGGGGATGTGCTTTCAAAGCGGGTGGACTACTAACCAGTCCAGTGACTGAATCAATGACGTTGTTTATACACTTGTTTGGTACCTAAAAATTAACATTATTGTCCTAAAGTAAACACCGTGCAACTGTTAGCCTTGCGGGCTGGTTCCGCGAGAAGGAGAGACAGACAGAGACAAGCATTTTCGCTTTTGAGCACTCTCCTCGAACTACAGTTTAAGGCAGTCTTGGTGAACGACTTTATACACAACTAAGAGGATTCTAAAATCCTATCGAGCAGCAAAGGGCATCTGGTGCAAACTCCGTAAAGTGGGCGATACGTAGATGTGACATGCAATGCCAGTACATGATTTTTTGGAGCCTCATTAACATAAGAACGTCTGGCGTTTGAGACAGCTTTAGCTATCATGCATTACTATTGTATTTCCCAGAAACATACATAATGTACATATTCTACATCAGTGATACTGACTGAAAGTAAGGCCTGGGGACCGCTTGCGGGCCTCCTGATCTTTACAAGTGGCCCCCTGGTGCAGAGCAGCACTGGACTGCTGTTTACTTGACTGAGCACTAACATTAAGAAACAAGTTAAATAAATGGGCAAGCATATATTCACATATTATCTGACATAAAATAAGAAAATAAGCTGTCCTGCGCAATTCAACCTTAGAAACACCTTCATTTTCAAAGACATCATGTAAAAAAATGTGTGAAAATTTGATAAATTCTCTTCACAATTCAATTTTTTTAATTTCATTAACATGCAAAGACACTTTACGTTAGTACATACGATTATATTTTAGCATTGAGAAGTCGTTTTGAAAAGTGATAGTTTTCAAACACGAACTTAGAAATATTCATGCCGCCCCCACTCTGAAAACAGAAGTCCTTGTCCTTGGAACCACCCCCTCAGCATGGGACAACACCTGGTGGCCGCCCGCCCTCGGAAGCCCACTGACCCCCACGGACCACGCCAAAAACCTCGGCATCGTACTCGACACATCCCTCACCATGAACCGACAGGTCAACGCCGTCACCTCCAGCTGCTTCAACACCCTCCGCACCCTCCACAAGACTTTCAAGTGGATCCCCCCTGAGTCAAGGAAGACAGTCACCCACGCACTCATCACCAGCAGACTGGACTATGGAAACGCGCTCTACGCCGGCATAAACAAGTCCCTACTCCGCAAACTCCAGACGATACAGAACACCGCCGCCAGACTCGTCCTTGGCATCCCCCGGCACGAACACTTCAGCCAACACCTACGAAGGCTCCACTGGCTCCCCGTGGAGAAAAGAGTCACCTTCAAAATCCTCACCCACGCCTACAAATGCCTGCACAACACCGGACTCGAATACCTCAACAACAGAATCAACTTCCACGTACCCAAAAGGAACCTCAGATCTTCCAACCTCGCACTGGCTGAAACCCCGCGCATCCACAGAGCCAGAGCAGGCGGAAGATCCTTCTCCCACATTGCGGCCAAGACCTGGAACAAGCTCCCGGCAGACATCAGACGCGCCCCCTCCCTGAACACCTTTAGGAAGACTCTCAAGACCTGGCTCTTTGGCTAACACATCTGCTGATCCCCCCCCCCAGCGCCTTGAGATCCTCACGGGTGAGTATCGTGCTTATAATACCCTGATTGATTGATTAAATGCTAATAGTGAGGCAAGTCAGTTGTCATGTGAACCTTCTGGGTGGCCTGGGCTGTTACTATACATGGACAACATTATAGATTATTAAATCAAACACAAGAGAAGGTTTTGTACATCGCATATCCTGAACTCATGTATTTCAAGGTTCTTCTATATGTGATTATGAACAAAAAAGAGGCAAAGTGAAATAAAACAATTGTCTAAGATCATAAAATTTGGTCAAGTGGGATTGATCCGAGGTTTTCTGGTTTTTACATTGTGCAATTCAGTCCCAAGATGGGTATCTTTCATTTTACATTAAAAGTTAATGTTTTGCCTTTAATTCTTCTAGGCCCATGTGTTTCGAGTGTGGGTGGCAAAAAAAATCTTGTTTTGGGCCCGAATGTCTAAGAGAACCTCAAGCTAAACCACAGTCAGGCACTTGGATCGAGCGTTCACTGGCTCACCCATCTCTATGACATAATTGCAATTAAGGTGACACAGACATAGGAAGGATATGATTTATCATCAAACAATTTGGCGGAGCAGGAGTACCAACACCGAAGTACAGGACTTCCCCTTTTAAGATTCATACGTTTCTCACTACACCATATTTCACTTAGTGTACTATGAGACTTGGTGTTCTCTCCTCCATGGGTAAAATCAATTGATTGTCGAGTTCTAGTCCTGTTTTCTTATCACATACATACTACCAATGTTTAGTTTAATACAAGTGTATCCTATTTCTGTAAAAAGAAAAAAAAAGGAGAGAAATAGGCTGAGAAATTGATTACCCGAGCATGCACAATTTATCAGAAGGGGCAGCAGAGATTAATACAAAAAACATGCATTCAGGATCCATAGTTTCCTTCTTGCTCGTTACACAACATCTAGGGTGAGTGGCTTTGATAGTGAGACTAAGAGACTACTCTCACCAAAGAAATGCCACTATGCTATGGAACCTGCCCAGACTTTAAATACAGAGTTAACAACCAGCATATTTTTGCAAAATGGTAAAGCCAAGATTAAACATCAAGTCTCCTAGTACCATGTTACTGTTCCATGCCTAGCTGTGGAGGCTAGTGTCTGAGTCTGTCCTCCACAGGGAATTACATACTTCACTGGGTGGTCTTTGAAAATGATTTTTATTTATTGCACTTGCTACCTTAACTGAACTTGTTTCTAAGCACTCTTATTGGTTACACTAAAGGCATTGGGAGACTTTGCAGATTTTGATCATTCCAATTTAATAGTCAAGTTACTTCCTTTATACACTTGACTCACCTAAGGTAAGCAGAAAGGGTTTACCAAAGGGTGCAGTAGGAGAGAATGACTCAGATACAGCATAACACAACAATGTCAAATCTTGGACTCTTTTAGAGACTAGGGTCTTAATTTAGAGGGCAATATGGTTGAGACCCTCAAATTAACTTCATAACTCACTGTCCATACCCTGTGCATGCTTTACTTTTCCTATGCTCACCTTAAACCCTACGGGACCCATTCTGCTTGCATCAATGCTGCCCTCTGTCACATCGCAAGCTATACGTTTTGGCCCATGGGAAAATGTTTGTGAGTACCTATCTTATACATGGTTAGTGGGTTTCATCTATTGACCTATTAAACTGTCACTCACACTTTGCTTCCATCTACCACAATGTGGAGCGGCCCACTTTACCTATTATCGCCCTTCACTTGCAGTGAATGCACAAGCTTGTGCACATTGATCGTACCAGTCTGAAAATAGTTCCATTCTTTCCAGTTGCCAATTTTTTTTTTTATATTAATTTTAACTACCGGCTGTATAGTTTGCCTGAACTCCTTTTTACAGCTTATGTCATAATATTAATTTGTAGCGGCCTGCGATTTGAGTTCTTGGCTAAGAGGTGATTTATTCTTTTCTCCCTCACAAAAAAAACAATAATAATAAAATGTGAGGCACAACTTGTGGTTTAAAAAATATCACTGGTAAAAAACAGCTGCATTGGTGAATGTTTTCTGAAATTTTTATTTCAAGCATATGATGACTAGGTTTACATAACAGCATATTTTCATTTTTTCCTTTTGATTTTTAAATAATAACCATCACACCAGCTTCCCCCACTTAGATCTATTGGCTTTGCCAATGATTCTTTTTATGTCCTCAAGACAAGAGTATTACAGTAATCGCAACTTGAAGCAACAATGATTTGAGTAAGCTCCATTTTTTCCCAAAAAGGTGTAACTTTGGGAACGGTTTTCTACACAAAAACCACAGTTCTTGGTCACCCGATTTATGTTTTTAAATTCTTCACTAGCGTCAGGCCAGCCACCAAACATTTGGAGTTTCTGTGGAACCAGGACCACTGAATCTTCTATCAGGGATGCGTATAATTGTTATATAAATTGACAATTGTTTGTCGGGAACCATCTACAACTAGCTCTGTTTTTTGACAGAGTCAGTTAGTTGAAATTCATTCCTGTAAGAAGCCCATGTTACCTATTTGATTCTAAGAATGCTGATAAATGTTCTTGCAGACCAAAGAAATAGTTACTTACCTTTTACAATGATAATTCTGCTGCACACATAATGTTAATGCTGATTCCTCACCTTTGGTGTACCCCTTTCAGCTTTCTAATTGGTCCAGAAAACTTATTTTCCCACCAATGATACTCCAGCGCACCAGCTGGTAATACACAGCTCCATCCACAACTCTGTTTCCAGTAGTGACAGAACTGCAGTAAGTTAGGGACTGATGTCAGTTCCTAAAATCCTTCCTTCTCCTCATGGAGGTGTGCGGAGACCGAGAGGACTATGACTGACAAACATATCACAAATGTTTGCATGCCTAGTGATCTTATTAAGCACAGCTTTTGCTCACTGTGGAGCAGGAAGGGTGGTGATGAGTCTGCGGGAAGATTATATATACCCCAGAAATAAAGTTCCCGAATGTAAAAAAAATTCTGGTGGACACATTTTCCCACTGATTCCTCAACTTAAGAATGAACCCTACACCTAGCAGGAAGGAGTAGTAATAGTTAACTAAGGAAATCATGCCACACAGCTCAGCCAATGCCTGAGATGTGAGGTAGTCGAGCTTTGCAAAAGTATGTAAGGCTGACCACGCAGCTTGCTGCAGATATCAGCAATCAGGACACCTCTGAAAAGAGCCAGAGAAGCAGTCATGGCTCTGGTTAAATAAGCACAAATGCCTTACAGGAAGGCTATTGCCTGGTAAGAAGGACCTTCTTACCAGGCAATAGTTCATTTTGATATAGAGGATGACTGAATAGAAAATGTTGTGTTTGGTCACCGCTGTGCCCTTTTGGGCTCCGGCGAAGCCGAGATGATCATCCACTTTGCCCCAAGGACTGCGGTCAAAGAACTAGAAGACCACACGCCTGGGGTCCAGTCTCTGCAGTTCTTCCTCCTTCTAGGTTGGATTCAGAGGAGGGAAGCAAGTTGGAGGAGTGACAGATTGTGCCATACGAAAGGCTGAAACCACCTTGCTTAAGGATGGGCAGAGCAAAGAACAATTTTATCCAGAGAAGTGAAGGGTTGGCAAGTTGAAAGGGCCTAAGTTCTGAGACCCTGCAAGCAAAAGAAATAGCCTTCAACATAACTGATTTTTAGAGTTAGCTGCCCAACCTGCCAACTGTGCATCTGCTCAAACGGAGAAGCCATAATGAAAGTCAAAATAAGGGTAAAATCCCACTGCAGCACAATAAACAGAGTGGGAGGGAGGGAACAAGGGAAGCAAGCCTCTCAGAAAATGCCACTTGTGGTGATTGAAACAGGGAAATTTGTTCAGAAATGCACATAAACCAGCTGGCAGGTATCCTTTAACCATAGCCACTGCCAGATCTTGCTCTGTCAGAGACAATACAAACCTCAAAACATCAGATAGGCAAGAAAGGACAAACCGCCTTAAGCTTGAGCACATTTATGCGCAGGTGTTCCTCCGACATGGGCCAGAGTCCCTGTCTCGTTCTGTTGCACAGATGAGCTCTCCAGCCCAGCGAGGAGGTATCCATGACCACAGGAGCCAGAGCTTGCAAATGTCTGAAAGGACAACCCCTTAAGAGGATGCAGGATTCCATTCACCAGAGCCGGTCTTAATGTATCGACTTCAAAAGCTGGACATGAGCTAAGAGACTCTCTAGATGTTACAACCACTGCCTCCTCATAGAGGTTCACAGCAGGGAGATGCACAAAGAATATTAGGACTGGATCAGCTGTTGCTGACTCCTTCTATATCCACCCCATCTCAAAAGGAGAAATACTTCCGCTGAGGCATCAGAACAGGCTGAGACTGTTGCCGGGACATCAATGGCATAGACTAACTACGGAATGTCCAATACTGTGGTGGAATTGCTGTGAAGGTGGGGGCAGTCCCAGGGCTCGAGTCATTGCTATGCTGTTCTTGAAGCATTCCAAGGAAGAATCAGCTTTCTCTCCAAGTAGTCGTCTTCATCAAAGGACATGTCCATAAGCATAGCCTGGACATACCCTGAAAAGCCAGTGGAATGCATCAAGCATGTTGCCATAGAGCAATAGCCACATCATAGACCTAGACACTGTGTCTGCAGCGTCAAAGCCACATATCGTTACCTGTTTAGATGCACCCAGACTATCACTCACCAGGTCTCACCAGGGCTTCTTCAAGAGCTCTAGCAGGCTGTTAACCACGAACATTGATAGGTCCCATTAAGCATAGACATAGTGGCCAAAAGGCAAGTGACATTAGCTTTTGCAAAGCCAAACTGTCAGAGACAAAAATATACCTTTGGGTCCTGGGGAGACATATAGTGGTTCATCATTGAAGTTAGCCCTGACTTTTTCCCTTGCCAGATAGATATATTCACTTATCAATCCCATGTTTGGTGCCAGGGCCTGTTCCTTGGATGGTGTCACCGCCGACTTTGCGGTTGGCACAAAGGAAGGTCCCAAAGAAACAGGGACACAGTGCTTTAGCAATTTCAACTTCACATTAGGTGTAGAGTCTAAAACCTGTGAAAGTGCAGCATCAGGGTTAAGTCTCCAAACTGGCAAGACCGGATCTCCTCTTTTAGGGAGTGACCAGAGGATTGTGGACATTTTGTAAAGATTCAGTATAGCTACCTGGAAGGCTTCAACCTGTGTAGAGGAGACTGCCTAAGGACTAGGGATCTTCAGCTTTGGTTTCTTAGGTGCCGGGATTCTCCCAATGAAGAGGAAGAGTCCAGCATCGTCAAAATAATTGGTTCTCCAAACTGTCACTATATTGGGCTGCTTCTTCAAGAATGAAGAGGATGTCTCCTTCATATACAGCTTTTTATGTTTTCAGTGTGAAGAGCTCTTAGGAGAAGTTTCCCTACAATGAGACTTGCTCATTTTCTGATCGTCTTTTTTCAGCTTTTCGTTGACTCTTTTTTGAGCAAATTGCTCCAAGTGTGCTAAAGCCATGTCCCCTAACAAACTTACAGGTTTTAATCCTTGTGGGGAATGTCACAGAGAGATGTCTGTGTCTGATCCCAATTTGGTCTTTCTCTGGTGCCTGTGGTCAGGCCACGACCCAAGGCCTGTGCCGAGTGCAAGTTGATGAACTGCAAGGCAATCCGCGAGCGGGAGATGAAGCTCCTGGTGGCATGGCACAAGAAAGATCTGCATCATTCCCGGTCCCGAGGGAGACATCGAGGGATGTTCCTGAAGTCGTTCCAAGTGGACTTTTGTTCCCCCATTCCTCCTCGAAGTCAGGTAAGTTGAAAAAACACAAGAAAAAGAAGTCAAAGTGGTCTTTAGCTTGACCTTCCAAAAGATGTGCTTTAAGGCCCTGCTTCCACACTCTACATGCAGAGCCAGCAGTGGGCTTCGTTCCGCGCTCCCCCAAGTTCCCTGACGCAAAGTGACTGCTGCTCAGTTTAAAGAATTCTACAATGCCATGCATGCCATCTTTAGGCCTTCGGCTCCCTCTGGCACAACTTTAGGCCCCAAGGAGCCGAAAGGGACTCCTGCTGGGTTACTGCTGGCGGGTTTGCCCCCGACACCAACTGGACCCTCTGGAGCCATTCCTGGATCCAGTCCAACGCTGCCAAGGGTGCCTCCACCCACTCCGGCCCGGGTCCTCCAGACACACATCACAGGGCTGCTGATGCCGCTGGACATCGAACCCATTGCGATTTCCTCAACACCGCTTGAGGAGGACCCCGACCAAGTAGACAACTGGTATGAGGAGCTGCCACTGGACTGCCCAGAGGACATGGAGGTGCTCTCCTGCAGCAACAAGACTCCAGTAGTAAGCCTGCGATGGAGAAAGATTGAGAGAAAGAGAGAGAGGGATATCGAGAGAGAGAAAGAGAGCGAGAGAGCAAACAAACAGGTCCTCAAAGGCAGAGGAGGAAAAGCTATTGAATTTCAGTGAAGAAGAGATCACATTGAGACTGAAGAAAGACAGGTCCGATATTTGAGAACAACATTTGAATATAAGGGTAAATGATAAAAAAGATATTAATAATCATTAATGTGGACAGCCCTTCACACAGAGAGCAAAGTAACGTATTGAATAAAAGTACTAGCATGGGGGGCATGGCCTGGATGCCAAGGTGGGGGACACACGTTTGTGAGCTCCCGAACGAACAGCTCAACAAAACTGTTTCGCAGGTGCTGGTGTGCCTGAAGTCCGAGGAAGCAGCCACTACCCCCTTGGCTAACACTGGTTGCCCATCCTTAGCAGTGTAGGGCCCCCTTCACACCCCCAGCCGCTGAATCTTGCCTGAGTTACACTGCCTCCGCCGTGGTGACCCAGAGCTGACTGCCGGCTCTCTGCCGAGAGTGTGGCGAGTTGGACGTTCGTGCTTTTGGGGAAGTGACCCCTGCCCTCGCTGGGCCTCCCTCGGGCTGGCTACCCTGGTAGCGCCCCGTCCTCCATGGGGGCCTGTTGGACTTGTTGAGCCCCGTGGGTGACAAGGCCAGACGGGCGTGGGCCGCGGCTGCTCTCTGGGCGGGGCTGTCTGATCTAGCAGCAAACCGCCACTGCAAGCGTGTATGCCGCAATTCACTCTTCGCTGACCCCGGCACCATCTGGAACCGGCTGGGGGGGCCCGCTGGCTCAGGGACCCACTGGCTGTTGCGGCGCCACGCCCCCATATTACTTTGTCCCGTTTGACTTTGGCTCTGTTGGGGGCCCCTGGACTTGCCGGTCCCCAGTGGATTCCTGGGAGGCGGCCCTCGAGTGGGGAGACATTTTGCGGGCTGGACGCCTCGCAGGAGAACTCGCCTTTGGTGGACTGGCCTCCCCATCACCCTAGATGGCCTCCTGGAGTTGCAGCGTTGGTCGGACCCGCTCCCACCTACCCAGATTTTGCACTATGTAAAAGGTGGCTCTCCTGCTCTGTGACTTGGGCAGCCTGTGCAATTTTAGCCACCGATTCTGGGCTGGACGGCCGCAACTGGATCCTCCACCCTCCCTCGCGCTTGAGGGTGCAGCTCCACCTTGGCCTGGGCCCTCTACCTCCCTGGTGCCCTATCTGTGGTGTTTTCAGCCCCAGGAGAGGATGGCTGTGGTTGTCCAGGTCGCGCCCCAATACTTTTGGGGGTTTGTCCACGCTGTTGGAGCCGTGACTGGGACCAGTCCCTGACTGCTCGTGCTGCCCGGGCTCCGTGCCTAGCGCAAGCAGATTGGCTGCTGATCAGGGCTGCCCATTGGTGCTTTCCACGCTCTTGCTGCAACCCCAGGGGTGAACTACCTTCTTATTAACCACCGCAACCTACCTCAGACACGTGCCACTTGGACCTACTAAATAAGGATGGGCCGGGACAAGAGCCAAACGGGCCAGGCCAAGATGGATAAATACACAGCCCCCCTTGGGAACACGGGGATACCTCGGGGACCGGATCAGAGGCCCCACCGACTGAGGCCAGTAAGTCTCTTATCCTACGAGCCATTAATTACTCTAAACAACTCCTGGAACTCAAGATCTGTGAGGTGCGGACAGACGTGTCTCTGCTGCTCTAGGACCTCCGTCAAACTATTGAAAGAGTCTCGGAGGCAGAAACGAGGATTTCCACTTTAGAAGATACTGTTAAGCACCTTTCCTTGGAAGTATCACGACACCCACAGGACACTAAACTCCTCCAAGACCGCACGGAAGACGCCGTAAACAGAGCACACACAACAATTTACGCTATATTGGCTTTCCCAAGGGGTCCGAAGGCTAGTTCCCCCAGGGCTTCCTCAAACAGTGGATCTGCACTTGGTTGAAACCCGAGGAACTCTCCCCCTGCTTTATCCTCGAGCAGGCACATCGCTCCCTGGCCACTAAACCCCCTCCGGGGTCCCCTCGCCGACCTCTGATTGCCCGTTTTCTAAATTATAGGGATTGCGACGTCAGATCAAAGACATTAAATACCAGGCAGGGTGAACTTTGATTTTTCCAGACTACACTCGTTTGGTACAGGCACAGTGCAAATCCTTCGACCAAGTCAAAGCCAAGTTGCGGACTATGCATATTTCCTACATGCTCCTCTACTTCGCAAAGCTCAGGATCATTTATCAGTCCAAAACTCTCTTTTTCCAATCTCCAAAAGAGGCCGGGACATGGCTTACGGAACAACTTCCACTTGCCACCAACTCTCCTCTCCCCTGGGGTGCCTCTAACCTCCCTCAGGCAGATGATCAACACTGGGGGGAAACCAAAGAACCAACACCAACGGAAGCAGTCACGCCACCGTCCGACGGACCAACTGGATATGGTGCTACTACGGAGTCCGAGGGGGAGAGGAACCAATGATGAGGGGATGCCACGCTTGAGGACATACAGTTCCGGACATCACCACCAATGCAACCTCTGGCTGGCCGGTCCGCATCCTGCTAAATTTCTGTTTGCACACCAGCACCGCTGTATCCTACACAAATATTGTCAAATGTAATTTGAAAGCAATGGACGGGGGACTCTTTGGTCCACTCAGAATCATCTCCCCCAAATAATTCTTGTTTTTTTTTTCTTGTTGGGAATGGGCGACAGATGCTTCTTCTTGGTGGGAAGTATAGGGTGGTGGGAGTTGGGGGGATTGGGGAATGTTCGTTATGTTTTGGTTATGTTTGTATTGCGTTTATCTTTTGCCTTGCACGTACCTTAGATGAGCGCAGATCTCGCAGTCCCCCAGTCGAAATCTCAAGCCAGTGGTATTGCCACATGCCTTCCCTCCACTATCTTTGCCGCTTCCTTCCCATCCCACACATGCGTTCAGTCACTTATCTTTTTACCCCTAGCCATGACTCACACTCTTACGGTTTTGACATGGAATGTTAATGGCCTACTAGATCGCATTAAGAGAGGGGCTGTGTTCCAGTTCCTCCAGCGCCATTCCCCACACGTAGTTCTGATGCAAAAGACACCTCCGGGGCACCAACTGTAGATTTTTGGCCCGCATGGTTATGATAGGGTATTCCATGCCGGGCATGCCAGAGGCTTGGGGGGGGGAAGGAACATCACTAGTGTCCTGCAAATGTCCCTCCCGATGGCTGTCACCAGGGTCACACGCGAGACACTCAAGGTAGATATATCTTGCTGGAGGGCTCACTGGAAGGTATCCTATACAATATTTTATGCATATACGTTCCCCCCACCATGCACCAAACCAGGCTGAAGATCCTCAGGGACCTAGTGGCAGCCTTCCCCCAAGCAACAACGATATTAGGGGGTGATTTCAAAGACATTATGAACCTCAATGACTGGTATGGCCTGATGGCCTCACTCCCAGACGTAGTAGGGGTTTGTGGGACTGGCCTCAGTGACACATGGTGGGTGTGGCACCCTGGCGACTTGGACTTTACTCATGCTTTAGCTGCTCACGGCTCTCTCGCCCGCTTAGATGAATTGTTTTTGCCAGCCAATGACATCCTTCACAGCTCAGGAGAACAGATCCTGACTCAGGGGATATCAGACCATGCACCAGTTTTGCTCCGATTCGACTTGTCCCCCAGGGGTGCCCGCCCTATCTGGCATCTTAACCCTTGGTTCCTACAGGATGAAAAGTTCACTGAACACTTGTCAACCAAATTTCAAGCTTTTCTCAAGACTAATGGGGGCTCAGTTGACTCCGCCACAACCCTATGGGAGGCTGGTAAAGCCTATATGAGGGGTGCAGCTTGCTCCTTCATCCGGGGAGCCGACCGCAAAAAGCACCACCGAATGATTGTGCTCAAAACCTCGATAACGCGTATAGACCACAGGGACCCAGGGACAATTACAGCCCTAGAGAAACGCCAGGTAGGACTTCACCACGCCAACTATGTCTGGAAGAGGCCTGCAAATGCAGGATGGTTTCCAAGTGCCTGGGACGAATGGGGCGATAAGTGGAGTAACTTGTTGCATTGGCTCGCCATGCTCCAAGCAGAGAACAGGGTGATACCCCGTGTTATGGGGAGCTCCAGGGCTTGGGTGGAGGATTCGAAGGGGATTTCTGATGTTTTTGCCCAGTACTATAAGGAGCTTAATGCTCTTAAACCACACCTGATGCCGCCATGGCAATCCTTTTGGTGGAGAAGCTTCCGTTGCCCTGTGTATCTCCTCCGGATAAAACTGCTTTGGACCAAGATATTACTGCAGATGAAACTGGGGATGCGCTGCCGGATCTCAACCCGGGGAAACTGGGACCAGACCGGTTCCCCATGGAGTTTTAGCACAGGCTCAGCTCTGATTTGGTTCCGCTTATCCTCAAATTATACACTGAGGCCATATCTCATGGCCACTTCTGTCCAGAGATTGACCAAGCGACTATTGTGGTCCTCCCCAAGTCGGGTCGCACTCGGACAACTTGTGCCTCTTTTCGGCCCATGTCCCTCATTAATAGCGAGGTTAAATTGTATGCTCAGATTCTGGCTAATCGGCTGCTGAAGGTCCTCCAGGCCTTGGTCCATCCGGACCAATGCAGGTTTATTCCCCGGCATAGTACCAGACATAGCATCCGCCGTGTACATATAACACTTTCCCTTATCAGAACTCAGGTGTGGGACTTCGACTGGGGGCTGGCGATGGAGGATCGAATAGCCCTATATGCTGATGATGTTCTCTTTTTTATGTCCAAACCGACTGAAACTGGGCCTAGAGTACTATAAATCCTTAATGTTTTTGAGGAGGCATCAGGGCTTCAGGTCAACTGGGGCAAATCCTTATTAGTTCCGATAAAAGAGGACCATGAAGCCTGGCAATCCATAATCCCGCTGCGTCGAGTTAGCTTTCCTTGCCTTGTGGTGTACATATCATGGGAACCGGAATTGGCATGAAGCCTGAATCTCGCTCCTGTGATGTGCAGAGCTGAGAAGGACCTCTCACGCTGGCTTTGTCTCCCTCTCAACACCGTTGGTAGGGTAGCCTTGTACAAAATGATGACCTTGCCCATGACCACAGATTTATTTGGTTTGGATGGGCACCCAAGGTGGCCTTTGGGAAGGGCACTCGGGCAATGTACGACGGCGGCCTGGTCATGGCGGACATACGACTATATTATTGGGCGGCTCATCTACTCCTCATTAATGACGGGATGGAACGATCTGGCCTACAGGAGTGATTTGGCCCTGCTGGGTCTGGACAATGTACTCCACATCTTATATGGTGGCTCAATTCCCTCTGTTGTCCCGGATGTCAACCAGGTAGCATTTAAAGTGTGGAGGGCGAGCCTCCGGTGGTTGGGGTGGGATCGCAAACTCACTACGGAAATCCCACTCTGGGTGAGTAGATGGTTCACTCAGGTGTCCTCTCTGGAGGAATGTAAAGGATGGGATTCTATTGGGTTGTCAAGTCTTGGCGATGTTTGGGGCAACCAACATGTGAAATTTTCTAAGAGCTCCAAACAGAATTTCAAATGACATCCTCCCAATTCTACCATTATTTACAACTCTGGCACGCCCTGCATGGCCATGGTGATGAGCTTTGGGATCTCCCCGAATGCAATCCCCTGGAAAACAACATTCTCATGGGCCACTTGGGCAAGGACAGGATATCCCAGGTTGACAGATCCCTTGTGATACATTTATCAACTTTATTGCATTTGCTGAAATAACAGTGGGAGGGCTGGCTGGGGTCTTTAGACACATCTGACTGGAGAGACGCTTGCATGGCTCATCACACTTAAGCTAGCTCAGCCAGACCTCGCTTTATTCAATTCAAATATCTCCATGAAGCCTACATGACCCCTCTTCGCCTGTGGAGGGTGGGGCTGATAGACTCCCTGGTATGTCGTTGGTGTGAGAACCCAACGGGAGATTGTTTTCATGTTGTGTGGCAATGCCCTGTGATACAAAGATTCCGGTCTGCTGTGTTAACCGTGTTATCTGCTGGTGTGGTTATGACTATTGATGTTAATCCAAAAATTGCTATGCTTGGGATCCTGGATGAATTGGGTGGGCCTAGGGGGGACAGGACTTTGGTGGGCCTGGACAGACTACTAGCTAAACGTGACATCGATCCTCACCTCCTCTGTGGCCCCTTGGCTACAGGTGTGGACTGCGGGGATGGATCGGTGTGGCAAACTGGAGGAAAAGATGTATGAAGCCAGGGGGTGCACCCGCAAATATGATAGTCTTGAAAAAATGGTGAGAATATCACAGATTGGCGATCTAACTGCCATGTATAGCACCTTTTGTTTATGTGTGGGGGGTTACTTTGTGGGACTCGTTCCACCCTCCTGTGATATCAATGCTGCTATTTGTGCCCGTTTTATTACAGTACAAGGCAACAGGTTTGATGTGAACCTGCAAAATGTCAATTAAATGTTTCTATTAAAAAAAAAAAAGTACTAGCATGGCTAAAACTGGTCATGGAGTCATACGATCTCAAGACCTTAGAATATTCCATGGACTACATGGCGTCCAAACAAAAAAGACTATCACAATTGGCTGCAGCAAGGTACAGCAGGTCCCGGACATTAAACCCTTCATTATAAGTTGGCAGTAAAAATGATGAGGTAATACCACAGCCGGTATTACTGATGCCGCAAGGTACTTGTTCCGGTGCTCTATTCTCTTATCACTATGAGTTTCTGGGCTTCAATGGGGAATAAACACAAAAATCTGAATTCTCACTTTATCAAAATTCTGAGCAGCTTTCCCCATACATATTTCACTAGGTTTTATCTGATGACGTGAGATGGTACTGCTGCAACACTCGTAATTCCGATCTGGGCGGAAATGGGAGTTGCCACCAAAATTGGAATTACCTCAGACCTTATAATGAGAACCTTAGATGGGTCAGCTGTAGAAACGCGTGGCAAGCTCCAACCTGAATATTATACTGAATAGGTCCACCGAACAAGCTTGATACAACCTGCCTAGTCTACCTAAAAGTAAGAAGTCCGGATGCGAAAGGACCCTGTATATCCAATTTACTTAAGAGATTTTCACCAGGTTTAGTCTCTAGATCACACACACGCCATCTCACTATTTGCTAGTATATATTTAATAAGACCTGCAATACGCACAGCTTTTTAACCACTGAGACAACAAGAAGTTCACACAATGCAAATCAGCCGTGACTTGCATCACACACTAGTAAACCAGAAATGAGGCAACTACAGAGCTGCTGCAGCCCATCTAGCCTGACTTGATTCCCACACAGATCTCCAAGTGTTTAGATGTCCAAAGAGCTCTTACAAAGCATCTCTGTCCTCGCCTACACTATGAATTTGAAGCCCACTGATAAGACATCTGCAGAGCTCTCACATCACACTGCTTTATGTAATACTGCTTTGTAACATCCAAGAGGGTCTTACAATGCCCGCCTGCTCGGACTTCCTCTATGCACTAGCAAATCCACAGACCTCTCACAGTACAACTCATCAAGGTATAAATTATGCACGAATATCACCTCAGTCCTGCAACTTTCACAGAATTCTCACAAAACAACTCCTTTAGAACTTGCAGTCGTCTGCTGGCCCAGAAGTACTGAGACACTTGCGGAACCCTTAACATATATTTCACATAATGAATTCTAGTGGAGGGTTCAAGCAAGACCGTTGTTACCATGTCTGCAGGAGAATTCCACTTACCTGCAGGTTCACAGCCCAGATCTAGGAAGGGCCGACAGTGTGTGCTTTCCATACGTCCGAAGCTGACAACAGGAAAGCAATTTACTTTGGGAAGAGTGTGTGTGCGTGAAAGACAAAGAGCGAGCTGTATAACCTACAAGTTACATATTCAAATCCTAAAAAAGTAGTTCGGAGCACTGAGTACCTGCCACGGTATCAATGTTTAACCTTCAGGTTCGAGGGAGAGGTGAAAAAAGTGAGGAGGTGGAGTGGCAGGGTGTAGGAGAATGTGAGGGGCGGGAGGGGAACAGGTATGGCAAGAGGGCGTGGGAGCGCTTGTCTGTCTTCAGACACCATCATCAAATGCGCATTTTTGGATCAGGTTCGGTGACTTGAGGGCTGGGAGTTGCACGGTCTTATCTTCAGAGGGGTCAACTAGGGTCAGCAGCAAACCAGGCACATGTGCACGTCCTCCTGCCCTTTTATGCGTTCCTTTGAACATCTGTTCATTTGGCTTCAGCAGTGCAAGCAAAAACAATACAAATGATTATATACATTAAGACCGTGGTTGATGGCTCAATACTGAGCCACTGCAGAGAAACACTTGAGATGTTAAAACTTTGTTTACTTCCTGTTTGAACTGAGAGGAGTTGTTTGTGATCAGCTCAACGGAATGTGAAATTAACCTTGCTGGGAAGGGGCGGTCAAGGGGATACCGGGGTTTTCAGCAGGCTAGTCTGTATTTTTTGGGATTGTAGCATGAGAGCAAATCTTGATGGATCTACACGAAACGTTCCCCAAAAAAATTCATCCACTTTGGGTTCTTCGTGGCAAGTTCTGTGCTCATTCTTTGCTCACCCACACAGAAAAAAGGCTGAACAGAATTACTCTTACCTTAAGATGCAAGTAGAACTTTACTCAAGGTTGTGGTAAATTCGTTCAGTAGTTTTCAAGAAGTTAGCATTTAAAAAGAGCATTCAGGGCTGGAATGAAGAGGTTACACTTTAGAGCTATCTTAACTGTTAATCTATGGATCCTCCACGGATTTGTGAATTCGCGGAGGATTACCCAATCAAAAATAAGAGCCTATCATTGGACTTGGGAGGTTTTTCAGCCGCTGTCCATTGCAGATTCACAAGTCCAGCTGTGGACTTGCAAAACCACTGCACACTGATTGGCTGGCTGTCAGAGAAAAATGTCTGTTGTAGCCACCATTACCCAACAGGGTACAATAAACACTGAGTTGTGAAATATGAAAATAAAAAAGGAAACAAGAGGTGGGCCGTGAGTGTGCCCTGACCAACAAAGCACCTCCTGTGGCTTATACGAATTTAATCACAGGTTTTGCAAATCTTGTTCAAGATTCGTAAATCCCAGACCCTTCCTGGGGTATGTGGCCCTTCCTTGTGTCTCAAGATTTGCAAGTCCAGCACCGGAATCAGAAACTCAGCTCAGGATGCACTAATCCTAGTCACCCTTGAATCACTTGGATTTCCCTTGGGTCTAATGATTTCCGAAAAAAAATTAAAAAAGAATTTGGTGCACTACAGTTGTGCATGGCCAAACCCTGCTATGCATGGCCTTCAGCAGGGGTTGACTGACTGCGGTGGGTTTGGCTCAGACCCAGGCCGAAGGCCTTATACTGTGGGGTTGTCCCCCAAAGTGAGTTGGGCATAGGCCGTAGTCAAAGGTCAGGCACTGAGGCTAACTCGCTTCGCAGGGCCAAAGGCCACGCGAAGCAGGTTTAAGCCTCCTTCACCAGGGATTCATCACCTACAGTGGCTTGGGCACAAAACATGGCCATAAGCAAGGCCCTGTGGCTAACCCTGTTGCGCACGGTCAGAGGCTGTGCACTGTGGGAGTTGTCCACTTTTAGGGGATTGGGCGCAGGACCTGGCAGTAGACAGGGGCATGCGGCCAATCTTTGCTATGCATGGCGAAAGGTCACGAGGATCGAGAATTGGCTCCCCACGATGGTTTGAGCACAGGGTCTGTCTGAAGGGCAGACTCTGCTGATAACCCCCACTGAGCACAGCTAAAGGCTGCGAAATACAGTGAACTAGACTCTTGTGGGTTTAAACATGTCGATGTAGGTCACTGGAACAGCAATAAACAGTGTTTACCTGTAATGCACATCCTTTCTGCCTATACACACTATTACCCGGGAGCATTATATAAATATATATATATTACCTAGGTAGTTATAGTTAGGATCTAGTTTTCATAGGAAGAGCGTTTTTTGTTTACTAATATCTTTGGCGCTGTTTGACGAATCTTCACAAATTAACCAAACTAATAGGACGCTCACTTCATTTGTTATCTGGAAAGTTTTGGGGCGATCCGTGAAATGAACAAGGTTGTGAGTCAGCAACGAAACGCGTTGACGTTTTCTCGTTTCTCCAATAAACCACTCTGAGACCCTCAAATTGGAGTGCTGCTCTCTTCTACGTATGTGAGACGAGCTTCATTGGATATATATATATATATATATATATATATATATATATATTCACTAAAAAAAACACAAAGGTTACAAGGACATTATAGTTAGGGTCAAATTTTACTCATACAAAACCAGAGAAATTCAGCCGTTATAGTTACCCGAGTTAACTATAACTCGCACCCCCGCAATTATGCTTATGACCTCACATACTACATCACGGACATGGTCAGTGACATCACTGATGACATCTCAAATGACATCACTGATGACATCAACAGAATCTCTGACACACCCACTCACACCCCATATAACTTTTCATACACCCATACCAACTTCCACGCTACCTTTCTCAAACCCATTCACACACCCATTCCAGTACTTACACAGCTACTCACTGATTCATAGATCAACACTCACATCTACTCACTCACCCATACAGCCACTCATACACCAACTCACTCACTAATACACCCATTGGCGCATCCATTGATATACCCCTACATACACTCACACACTGAGTCAGACAGCCATAGTTACTCACACACCTACTCACTCACCCATACAGTCAATCACATAGCCACTTACCGATACAGTTACACACACACTCACTTACTCATACAGATACTAACATGTATTCACTCACCCATACAGTCAGTAACACAAGCGCACACTCACCCCTACAGCCACTCTCACATTCAGTCACTCAACCATAGTCACTCACATACCCCATCACTCACCTATACTACCTTTCACATACCCAGTCACTCACCCATATACCACTAACACATCCACTCACTCACCGATATAGCCATACACATACTCACTCTCCCATACAGCTCCTCACATACACATTTACTAAGCCATATATCCACTGACTCACCCACTTACTCATCCATACAGGCAGTCACACACCCCCTCACCCACCCACACAGATACTTATAAACATATATAGGTACTCAGACAAGCAATCAATCACCCATACAGCCACTTACGTACCGACTCACAAACCCATACACACACTTCGACATTAATTGACAGACAGATACACTCATTTACACAACCAGTCACTCACCTATACATTCACTGAGACCCCTAATCACTCACTTATACAGTCAGTCATGCACCCACTGTGTCATCCATACAGACACTCATACACCCAATGATTCACCAATACACCTTAGTATATATATATTGAAGACGCAAACGTTTTAAAAACAGTCACTGGATGATGTCATCATTGATGTCAACAGTGATGTCATTTGATATATCATCAGTGATGTCAGTGACCATGTCATGAGTGATGTAATATGTGAGGTCATAAGCAGTGCATTGCGGAGGCGCGAGTTATAGTTAAATCAGGTGACTATAACAGCTGAATTTCTCTGGTTTTGTATGAGTAAAATCTGACCCTAACTATAACGACCCAGTAACCTTAGGTCTTTTTAGTGAATTTCTAAGACTTTTTTAATACTATTGGCGAACTATAACGTCTTTGTAACCTTTGGTTTTTTTAGTTAATTTCTAAGGTTTTTTAAATGCTAATTCTAAACTATAACGTCCATGTAACCTTTGGTTTTTCTAGTGAATTTCTAAGGTTTTTTAACTAGCAGTCATGTTTGCAGAGTGGTGGAGAAAGGGGGCTGGGCCTCCGACCAGCTCTCAGGAATTCCGCTGAGGAGGACTTACAGGAGGTACCAGGAGGGCTTCTTGGCTCCCCAAGGTCCCTCTGGAGCCAAGGGGACTTTATCCCCCAACTAGAAGTGCGCCAGGAGGTACGTTTGCAAAATGGTGGAGAAAGTGGGGGTGGCCTCTGACAACTTCTCAGCAATCCTGCTGTGTGGGACTTACTGGAGGTAACAGGAGGGGTAGTTGCCCCTAAGGACGTCCTTGGGGGCCAACTACCCCTCCTATTACCTCCAGTAAGTCCCATACAGCAGGACTGCGGAGATCTAATAGCAGGCCACGCACCCTTTCTCCACCACTCTGCAAATGAACCTCCTGATGCACTACCAGTAGGGGGATGAAGTCCCCTTGGCTATTGAGGGCCCCTCCTGTTACCTCGGGGAAAGTCCCACACAGTTGGTCTGCTGAGAGGTTTTCGGTGGCCACGCCCTCTTTCTCCTCCACTCTGCAAACGCGTCGCCTGGTGCACTACTATTTGGGGGATTAAGTCCCCTTGGCTCTTGAGGGTCCTTGGGGGCCAACTATCCCTACTTTAACCTGTAGTAAGGCCCACACAGCTGGACTGCTGAAAGGTGGTCGGAGGCCACGCCCCCTTTCTCCACCACTCTACAAACGCGCCTCCTTGCGCACTACTGGTTGGGGAAAATAGTCCACTTTAGTCCTGAGTAAAGTGGAATTCCTTCCCCAACACGAAGCGCGCCAGGAGGCGTTTTTGCAGAGAGGTAGAGAAAGGGGGCATGGCCTTCAAGTCCTCTCAGCAATCCCGCTGTGTGGGACTTACTGGAGGTAACAAGAGGGCTTGTTGGCCCCCAAAGACCCTCAGCATTCAAGAGGATTCAATTCCCCAACTACTGCTGCGCCAGGAGGCGTGTTTGCAGAGTGGTGGTAAAGGGGGAGTTTTTAAAAATATTTTTTTTTAGGAAATGAGGGCTGCGTAGCCCTCTTCCCTCCGCCGATTTCTGCTCCGGGGACCCCATCCCCTGGGGCCAGTCTTTTTTTCTTTTAAATGAAGAGGGGGCAGAGTGGTCTCCCTCCCCGGGCCGATTACGGCTCCGTGACCCCATCCTCCGGGGTCCGGCCTTTTCCTTTTGTTTTAAAAAAAAAAAAAATAAATAAAGGAAGGGAGGGCTGCTTGGACCCCCTTCCCTGGACCAATTTTGGCCCCGGGGACCCCATCCCCCAGGGCCTGTCCTTTAATTATTTATTTTTTTAAAGAGAGGGGGTGGGCCGCGCAGCCCCCTCCCCAGGCCTATTTCGGTCCCGGGGACCCCATCCCCCAGGGTCAGGCCTTCAACTTTTTTTTTTTAAATGGGGAGGGGGGCCAGCGAGGCCCCCCTCCCCGGGCCGATATTGCCCTGGGAACCTCATCCCCCGGGGCATGGCCTCTTGTTGGGGACCACGGGGGAGCCTCAAAGCCCCCGTGGTCCGTGCTGGCTCCCTGCGTCCTGCGGGAGCCGGCACTGCTTTTGGACAGAGGGTGCTGCAAACATGAAGCTCCCTCTGTCAAAAAGCAATTCTGCTCGTTTTTAATGCTCTTGCTTCCATGAAGCAGAGCAGAGTTTGCTATGGCTTGGCGGGAGCAGTGCTCCTGCCAAGCGATAGCAAACTGCAATTGCCCGGGGTGGGCACCCCTGGACATTGCTGGAGCCGACCGTGGGGGGTGGTGGTCCCCAGGGCCATTTACGGCTCCAGGAGGGGGGCCCCCCTCCCATCTTGAAAATAGCCCCAAGGAGGTGGTGATCCCCGGGGCAGCGGGGGGGGGGCGCGTGTGGCCATTTAAGTATAGTAGCCCCGGGGAGGTGGCTGTCCGTGGGCTGCTTGGGGGGCCGGAGCACTCCAAGCATCTTATTTAAATATAGCCCCGGGGAGGTGGCGGTCCACAGGGGGGGGGCGCGTGGCCTACTGCATTTCAAACAGTTAAAACATGATATTGTAAACTAACAAAACCACTGAACTTCACCAGTTATAGGTATCTCAAATAACTATAACTTGTGCCCAAAAGTATATATAACTTACGCCCTCGCCAAGCACTGCTTCTACCCTCACATGTAGTGCATATGACCTCATATATTACATCACTCATAACATATTAAGTGACATCATTGATGGCATCGCAGATGACATCTCAAATTACATTATTGAACTGTGTGGCTATTAGTTGTAGTAGGCTAGGGAGAAAGACTTTAAATCCCATCTGAAGCAAGGCTTGTAAGGTGTTGTAGAGAAGTGAGGAAATTATCTAGAAGTAAGGTACGCCAAAGTCAGTGCTGACATGATTTCCAGTCTTTCAGAGAGGTAAGAAGAAATCCAGCTCGGGGTGAATCCTTCGATGCCAAGTTCCTCTAGCCTGAGTTGGAGCGAGTGGTGGTGAGTTGTATCAAAGACAGCAGACAAGTAGAGCAGCAGTAGCACAGCAACTCAATTTCCGTCTACTATCTCTCTGGTCATTCCATAATGAGATCAGGATGTATTTAGTGCCTCTGCAAAGGTGGAACACCATTTAATAACCCAACTGCAGGTAATTTTCTTCCCCCCTCAAAAAAAGAGTGGAGTCTGTGGTTGGTTGGCCAGGGCCTACGGTCAATCACACGCCACGCATGGCTGAAGACGATGCATGGCATGGTGGTGGCTGCCCGCGGTATAGGTTAGCCGTAGCCTTGACCTCCAGCCAATCCCACACCATGCACAGCTGAAGGCCATAAGCGGCAGAGAACTGGTTGCCTGCAGGGGGTTGGATGCATGGCCTGACCCCAGAGCACACCATATAGCCAACACCATGCCATGCTATGTGGAAGGCTGTACGCGTCGGGGAATTGACCACTTGCACATGGCCTACAACGCACGGTCTACAGCTATGTTCAGTGAGGGAGTTGGGTGAATATGATCAAAAAGACCCAGAAAATTACTAGAAAAAAAAATGTTAGTATAGTAGTAGGATCTTGTTATGTTGAAAAAAGCACAGAAATTCATGAAAAAAAAAGCGTTGCGGTGCGGCCCGCACCGTAGCCTGTACCACAGCCCGCGTCCCACCCAATGACAATTCCTGAGCTAATCTTGGGTGGGCGGGATACGCGGCGAGGAAACAAGCAGGGGTCTGG
This sequence comes from Calotriton arnoldi, assembly GCA_963921515.1. Classification (NCBI taxonomy): domain Eukaryota; kingdom Metazoa; phylum Chordata; class Amphibia; order Caudata; family Salamandridae; genus Calotriton; species Calotriton arnoldi. Next base: position 2,236,236 of record CAWUFW010001397.1, read on the forward strand.
AAGCACCATCGGGCCACTGCACTCCCTCACTGGTCTTACCTTACGGCAGCCAGCTTGCCGTGCAATCTCCTGCATTATTTTCCTCGGTGGGGCTGCTTAGAGGAAGCTTTCAGCGCCTCCATCTATCTGAATCTTCCTGCTCCCAGAATCTCTAGTGATTCCTGTGATATTAAGTAGCTCAAGCTAATACGGCGGTCATTACTTTATTTTCCTCCGGGTGGTTCCCAATCCATCAAGGGCGGCAACTATTTCTGATGTATGTTCCTGTTTTTTGTTTTTTTTTATATAAAAAAGTAGGATTCCCATCCCTCCTTGTATTCCAACGCTTCTTCATTTCAAGTTGGTGTGTTTCCTCGCTCCTGATAGCTCCAGAAATTTCCTGTTGTCTTCAGTCCTGTGCGTTCCAGAATTGAGTTCTCTCTTTGGTGCCATCTTCTCCTGCCCTTTGAAGTGGCCTTTCTGCTAGGTCGCCTCTAGTCTTCTTCGAGTCTTGCTGCCATTTTGGAGGTTTTAAACCTTCAGGCTTTTTCCTCCGTCTGGGGCTCCTTCTGGAATACACCATCTGCTTTGGCGCTTTCAATTGTTGGCGGCATCGTACCTACTGGAATAGGTCGGCCTTACTTCTGGCAGACCAAGCCTGTTAAAACCAGGGTTTCCCGATATAAATGCATTCAGAAGTCCTGCTCCCGAGAGTCCTGACCCAAAGGTCAAGGTTGCGTTATAGTTAGGTAATGTAATATGATTTTAGATGCTGTTTAAAAAAAAAAATTGAAATTCAATGAAAAAAAACCCCAAAGGTTATAATGATGATATTATAGGTGTTGAAATAATATAGAAACTAACGCTTAAAAAATAATTATAATTCACAAGTTACACTTTACTGAGATAACTATAATTTGATATAGCACCACACATCATCTTCTCCACTTCAGGGAGTAGGAATGTTTTAATTATATATCAGCAGGCAGAGTGTGAATTTTTGCGGTCTGGGGCCCAAGTAGCAATTGGTATTTGAAGTTCTACGAATCAAAATGTTTATTTCTGGATATGCCTGTGAGACACATTTCTCTGGTCAAATAACCCTTCAGCCTTTAAGCCAAATACATCCACGTCTACTGCTCCTGTAAACCCAGTAATCATCTTTTACTTAATCAACTTCTAGATCAATAAATTAGTGATTCACTTCGTCTTCTTCAAAATATAGCCATTTTAAATCACTAATGTAAACCATCTGCCTTTCAGGAGGACACCTTGAATGACTCATAATCCACAGAGGCTTGTGGTGCATCATCTGCTCTTTCTCTCCAATCTAAAATGGGCATCTCTGTGAGTATGATTATAACAGATGGAAAATGGGAAGTGAAAGCCCAGCCTTAGTTAAAATGGACTTCTTAACTACATGAAAACTACTTGCCAATTATGTGGTGCACAATCCTGTCCGCGATGTTAATATTAGTATCTCGTCACTTGAATATATATACATTCAACACTATTTGAATATAGTAATTTGGTTCATAGTGAACATGAGCTGGTTGCAGCCCGTTAATGATACGATTCAGTAGTAGAAGAGCTATCAAAGACAATTTTAAATCAAAAGGAGACATCTGTGACAGCCCAAATGATCATCAATTGATAATGCTTACATTAAGGGGTAAATGGAATATATCCTACATGGAAACGTTACCGGATTAAGAACCAACTTTATGATGAAAGAACTCTGCTATGTACGTAGACAGTGGCTTGAATGGCATAATTGTCAATTTCTTTACTTATATTTCATCCAAAACTATAATATTCATAGATAATTAAGTGCAAATTACCAGAGTGATGTATGATAATTACAGTTTATGTTAAAAAAAAAAACAGAAAACACTGAGGCTCAAAAGAACCTTCTTAAGCGAATATATTATTCTTTTCAGTAGATTGCTTTTGTTGTCTCTTGCTTTTGATCTCATATTGCATTGCATACTTTCACGTGATCACTCAGAACACGTGTTTCACCCTGTGGAAGATGGCAAGCAAAAGGCTTTTTCAAGGCAATATCGTGTAGTAAGGTTCACATCAGAAAAACGAAAAGTTCTCTTAGGTAGGGCATTTGGGCAGGTAAAAAATGGAAGATAGGGTTCTACAGTCCGGGATAGATGAGGATATGTTATGGTCATAAATAATGGATGAATTTCATTAGGTGGTCGGCTTGATTTAAATTCTACAATATAGAATCAGTTCAACTACAATGCCTTTATCTGTGCTCTCAGTAGCATAAGATTCTGTACCTCACTTGCAGTTGAAGGTCTCCCTTTTGGCTACTAGCTGCATTCTGTTTCTCCATTTTTTTTTGTAAACAAAGTTTATTGAGGTTTGCAGGACTGCACAAACACATACTGTGTAAAGTTTCGTAGTAATCAACATACAAAGGGGGCGAGCAATGATACCATCATGGAAGACACAGTTATGTTAAGCATTCTTGCATAATATTGCCCCTCCCTCCCGCCCTCCAAAACTAGAAGAAAAAGGTGAAAAGAACGAATCTCACATTGTGTTGCAATCACACGGCACACGTTTCAGTCGTATTTCAAATCTTAACTCTATTCTAATCTCCCAGAACTACCCCCCACCCTTCCCTCCCCCCAGGCATGTCACTCTCAACTCTCCTTATATGCTGCTGTGTGAGTCTGTTGTGTTGTATATCAAAGGGAACAGTGCAATGGGTAATTCACCACGGACGCAAAGTCACGCTGCTTATTGTTTCTTAGGTCTCCGTATCAGAACGAGCTCAGGGGAAATGACCTAATCCTCCACTTTAGGAGCGGCAACCACAGGGTCTTCCTCGCTGTCACTGTCTGGGATCTTTAGGAGCACTACTAATGCTTCCCATTTGCCGCATCTAGCGCCCTCTCATTTCCCGCTCTCTTCGCTAGTTGCATCCGAACTATTCCGTCACATTCCTGCATGCTGTTTCTCCATGTCACCTAGATTCCTCGACAGATGCATCCTGTTTTACATTGTCTATGTATTCTCCTAGCAAAGGTAGTTGCAATCCCTCCGAAATAAGCTTTTAATGTGTCCCAGATATTACGGTTCATGCTCCCCGGTTCATTAAAAAGTATAAACTCTTTTTCAAGATATAATTGATTATCTGAGCTGGTTAGTAGGGCCAGCTAAAAAAGTCAAATGACCAACTACAAACGTTTGCCCTGACACAAACCACCTCAGGGCAGTGGTGCATGATCTGATATTATCACACTCATCTCTCCACTACATTGAGTAACTATCTGACCTGCAGTTATGCTGCTGGACAGAATATGAAAAAAGAATACGACCATTTGTGGGGTGTCAGACTCTACACACACATCTACCAAACCACATGCAGTCGCCATGCTAGTATACCCCCTCGAACATTGCCCATTCTGGATTTTTTGGTACTACCGATTAAACAATTGAGATCCCCAGGTATTCATAGCACAGTACCATTAACAACTTTGCATACAACTATACAGAAAAGGGATAGGTTGTTGTCATTAGCACGTCATATAGCACACACCCACAAATGCTTTGGCTATAAAATTCTAAGGTCGCCGCTGTCTATTGCTCCAATAATCAGCTTTCAAAAAAATTACAGTTATTTGGAAACTATGAATTATAATCACAGCTACATCATTCTACGCAAACTCATCTTAGTATGGATTTTCCAATCTTTCTTTATATGGGATACGAGTGACCTACAGGCACCTGCTATGCCACTTCACTGTCACAGTTTAATATGCATATAACCACTGTTTCATTTTGGAAATGTAATCCTTAGAATTCCATGTACTGATTCTAATATTACTATCCATTCCACAGCTGTCTGGTAATAGCATTGCCCCACTTGCCACCCCTTTATTCTCGCTGTCCTCCTAACCACCTCTCTTTCCTTCCACCACCACCCCCCATCCCAAGGTACCAAAACCCTGGTTTCTCTTTCATCCCACAGGTTATGTTATGTTATCAGTGTTTTATAGAGCGCTCGTACACCAGTTGGTTTCTTGGCGCTGAAAACAACTAGAGGATAGCCAGCCCGGAACAGATCATGCGTATGCTTGTGTGAATAACCAGGTTTTGAGAGATTTTCTAAAGGTAAGTAAGTTGGTACTTAGTCTAATATATAGGGGGAGGGAGTTCCACAAGTGTGGAGCCAAGATTGCAAATCTGCATCCCCCTTGGCGCTTCAGCTTGAAAGATGGCACTGTGAGAAGGTGGAGTTGGGCTGAGCGGAGGTTACGTGAGGGGATGTAACGGGAGATGAGGTTGTCAATGAATTTAGGGCTACAGCCGTTGAGAGATTTGAACACCAGACAGCCGTCTTTAAAGGCACAGCGCTGGGGAACGGGAAGCCAGTGCAGCTTCCTAAGGATAGGGGAGGCCTGTTGCCATCTGGGCTGATTGAATATTAGTCGGGCCGCTTGGTTCTGTACCATCTGAAGCCGCCTAGTAAGGCCAAGTGGAAGTCCTAAATAGATGGAGTTAGCGTAGTCTAGGCGAGATATAACCAGAGCTATCACCACCTGTACCAGTGCGGCTTGGGACAGTAGCCTGCTTATTTTTCAGATTTTTCGTAGTTGAAAGAATCAGGCGGAAACCACCGTGCCTACGTGCGACTTTAAAGACAGGTCGTTACCTATGGTGACCCCTAAACTTTTTACTGAGGTAGAGGGGGCAGGAGGATAGCCCAAGTCGCTGGGCCAATATTGTGGGCCCCACTGATTTTGGGCTCCGCCCGTCAATATTAGCTCAGTTTTGTTCGGGTTTAATTTTAAGTTGTTGTGGTCCATCCATTGCCGGATGAAAGTCATGGTAGATTGAAAATCAGATATTGACTGTGGGGAGTTGTCAATGGTGAACACGAGTTGGAGGTCGTTTGCATAATTAAAGATTGCCACTCTTTTTTCCTTCAGAGATTTAATCAATGGGAAGAGATAGAGGTTAAATAGGTGCGGGGAGAGCGAGGAGCCCTGTGGGATCCCGCAGATAGTTTTTAGTTTAGGGGCGGTGAAATGGCCGATGCGGACTGCCTGAGTGCGATTTTCTAGGAAGGAGTTGATCCAACTAAGGGCTGGGCCTGGAAGCCAGCCTCGCAGAGACGGTCCACCAATATGTTGTGGTCGACCGTGTCAAATGCGGCCGAAAGATCAAGCAGCACCAGGGCTTGGGGAAGACCTCTGTCCGTGTTTCCACGTAGGGAGTCAAGTATTGCCAAGATCACTGTTTCCGTCCTGCTTGGCTGGGATCAAGAAATCCCGTATGTTCCAAGAAGTTGGACATGCGTTTTGCCACGTGAGCTTCTATTAGCTTGGCTAGGTAGGGAAGCAAAGAAATGGGGCGGTAGTTTGCTAGCGTTTGAGGGTCTGCGCCAGGTTTCTTGAGAAGGGGGACTACTATCGCCTCTTTGAACGCATTGGGGACACAGCCCTGGGACAGGGAATGGTTTAAAAGGGCAAGGGCTGGGTCAGGGAAGGCCATGAAGGCTGTTTTCAAGACGTGAGGAGGGCAGTGGTCCAGGGGAGAGCCAGATCTAACTTTGGCTAGTAGGTTATTTAGGGTATCTGTGTCAATGGGTGGGAAAGCATCCAGAGAATGGGGGTTCCTGGGTGTGGGCACCGTGATGGATTGCGGGGTACTGAGAGGGTGATTTTATCGATAAAGAAATTATTCAGAGAGTCGCAAAGAGCCTGTGACGGCTCAGGTTTGCTTAGCACTCTCTCTGGGTTGGATAGTTCGTCAACTATAGTGAATATTTCTTTAGCTTGGTTGTTGGAACTGAGGATGCGTGATGAGAAATACGCTGCCTTTGCTGCGGAGATGGCAGTTTTATATTCTTTCAGGGCCTGGGCATATGTCGTTTTGCCTGCTGGAGAATAGTCCGTCCTCCACTTTCTTTCTGTTTGGCGGAGGGAGCGTTTTTGAGATTTTAGCTCGGGGGAAAACCATCTCTGAGCCTCATGCCGGCGGGTGAATCGAATTCGTTTAAGTGGAGCATGTACGTTGCTGGCCGCTAAGAGCCAAGATGAGAAAATTTCCTCGTGTTTATTAACATCGGGAGTAGGAGTGGGAGCTGCGTTGATCAGCGTTGTGAGGAAGTCGTTGTTGTCAATGGAGTTCCATTTTCTGGCTAACCCCCCTTTTAACGTGGGCCTTTTTCCTGTGGGTGAGTGCTTTAAGGAGAATTTTACCAGGTAGTGGTCCGACCATACGCAGGGTGTGATGGATAGAGCTGATACCACCAGATTGGTAGTCCAGAGTTGGTCGAGAGTGTGACCTTTTAGGTGGGTGGCTGAGAAGATTTGTTGGGTGAAGTTCAGGTTTTTTAGTAGTTTGGTCAGCTCGGTGGAGTGTGGTCCTCCTAGAGGGTCATTTGCCCAGTAGTTGAAATCCCCTATCAGGAGAATTCTAGTGTGACTGGTAACAAGGGGAGCGATTTGCTCTCCTAAAGAGTGGGGGAACAGAGGCATGTACTGAGGGGGCCTATAGAGCAGTATACATATGAGAGGGGCCGATTTAGAGTCAAATTTTATTACTACGTTGTCTGTCGCGGGGAGGTTAAGCGGGGTGAGGGCGGAGAAACTCCGCTTTTTGTGAATTATGGCCGCTACTCCGCCCCCTGTCTTGCCCGGCGGACGGTTGGTTTGTAGGATATAATATTCACAAGGTAAAGCTGCTAATATGTCGGGTGAAGATTCCGAGGTGAGCCATGTTTCTGTAACCAGGAGGATGTCTGGTCTTTCAGAGTCAAGGAGATCGAAAATTTCCAATTGGTGTTTAACTAGGGAGCGGGTGTTAAGGTAGAGGATTAGCAGATCCTTTTGCAGCATATTTTCCTGGTTAGTACGTTGGGGGGGCGTGAGTAGTGGACAGCCTAACCTCGGGGAAGGAGTCTCGATCCAGACCAATGTTGTGGTGGGACAAACATGCCAGGATCTTGGGGTCAAGTTTAAGTGAGACAGAATGAAGTGTTCTAAGATCCCTGGAGGAGTAATTATGGAATTGGGCAGAGTGTCTAGGCCCTAGGCCCGACCGGGCGCAGACGGGCTTGCATTTGGCTCCCGCGTTGCAGCCGGCATTAATGCCGGCTGTTTACCTAAGCCCCTCATGATGAGTCACGTGATCGGACTCCGGGGGAAAGGCAGGAAGTTGCTGGAGCGCTCTAGATGTCAGAGTGCTCTACAGGGTAAGTGTTACAGTTCGAGTTTTCCCCTTTTTTATAAAAACAATCAAATTCATCTATACAGTACACAGTTTTAAAAGTTGTGACCAACACGTAGCAGTAAAAGTACTGGTTATTTTTAAAATTGCTAAAATCACCGTTTGAGATCGCGCAATTTCCGGGTAGCTACCTCTAGTCTAAGGTGAGCAAGAAAGGAGCACCCCCCCATCCCCTGAGATGAATGCACTCTTGAGCATTCAGCTGAGAGAATGTGCAGCTGCTGCTCAAAGAGAAGTTATGTCTTATCTTTGCCAAGTCTTCTGTCTGTGTACCGCAATATATGATTATGTATTGCTAATCCATGGACATAAACTTAAAACTCAGACTCCACCCACTCTCTCCATATCACCTTGAAACCCGATCACAACTAATTTATAAGAACACCCAAAGCCAGTTGTGAATTATATATATATCACCTACTCAAAATGTACATTACAGCAAAATTCCTTCTGGGTAACATATTTGACGTGTTAATTTCTCTTCTTTGAATTGCTGCAGGTATGCAAATGTTTCCTGGATTTCTTACAGAAAGTTCAATTCTCCCTTCAGCAGTACTTTTAACCTTGTCTGCTGTATACATTAGGGTAGACTCCAGCCCCCTTTAAATCAGCCATCAGAGTTCTCATCCGTTTACCGCACTGGATATTTTCAAATGACCAATCAACTCTGAACCTACCTTCATACACAATCTTTTGTGAGATACCAACAGAATGCAGCATGCCATGAGACCTGTCAACTCTGCTGTCTGAAAGGTCCAGTTTGGTAGGAACAAAGAAATTATTTATTTTATCAGAGAAGTGTCCATCGCTGCTGGTATTAGCTGGATTCTTCAGGTTGGCATATGCTTTGATACCTAGTGGTAGCGGGGAAAAGTGTAATTTGTTTAACTAACCATTTGTGGACTGAAGGACAAGATACTTCCTCTCCTTGGAAAACCCTCCATAAGCCAGTCGTTTAAAGAATCGCCTGCACTTCCTGTTAACACAGATGTACCTCTGATAGTGCTACTAACTTTGTGAACACCAAAGGTGCTGACGTGAGACCAATCGGAAGACCCATGAACTGAAAGTGCCCACTCTACACCACAAAATGCATATACTTGGTGTGGTAGCAGAGCCAACATATTAAAATATCACACTTGTGAATATAAAGACTCTTTGTTCCAGTTTCCTTAACTACATAAGAAACTATCTGCAGAAAACTTGTGTCTTCCACTCCACATTTGGCACCTCTTCAATACTCCATTTTTGCAACATGTGTAAAACTTTCACAATGAGTTATCCTCTGGATCTTTTTCATACCTGTAGCATTTAGTAGAGAGATGGGTAAAAGACTGGAACGTTTTTTCAGCCTGTAAGCCCTGCTGATAACAAGTTAAGTCTTTATCACAGCAAGAAAAAAAAAAAACCTGCCCCAAACCATGGTAGTTTGTCGTCAGGAAATTATAAAAGTGGCTGCCCCAGCGACACTGATATAATCATATTTAAAGCCTAAGTTACCATCTTCTTCACCTGTCCTGTTGTGGCACAGGACTGCCTGTCTAAAGCCTGCTTCTGTCAAACACAAGTTAGATAAAATACCATAAACTATTGAACTACTTAAAATTGGTTTGACAATGGCAGGAAAACCAAAGATGTTGGGATATACCTCAGTAAATTTAACCTTACCATATTTTGGTCCACAATTTTCCCCAGACACGTTTTCTCCATCGAGAGGTATGCCCAATACTTTTGGACCCGTTCTTTTCTGCAATTCTCCCCCAGCTTTTTGCCTTCTGTTGCTGAACCCACTTTTGTTGGCATTAGGACTCTGTGCACTATTCTCCTGCTATCCAGTGGCAAAGAGCTTCTGTTCTCTCCTTAGAACATAGTACAATTGGTGCATTTAATTTATCTGTAAGTCCCTAGTTTATGGTGCCACATGTGCCCTGGACCTGTAAATTAAATGCTACAAGTGGGCCTGGGGCACTCATTGTGCCACCCACTGAAGAAGCTTTATAGGTTCAAATCAATTTTTATTAGCATTTAGTTCCATTGATAGGACAGGTGCTGGAGTCCGTTCAACTGGACTATGCTGATACACTTTGTGTAAAGAACAGAGAAATAACAATCCATCCTCCTGTCTCTGAATAACTTCTGCCCTAAAAATCCCCTCTCCCCCTCCGTCTCCCATCATTCAAAACTTGTTGGCCTTCATCGAGGTAAATTAGGGTAGTGAACCTCCCCCCATCACGTTTGAACTGTTCAGGGTTCCGACTGCATAATTGATGTCTGTCGTACACTGAATAGGGGACATCATTGTGGTGCTGACAAGGACTCCAGGACTCAGTAACCACCACGCTTGAGAGCACCAACATGAGGCTGAAAGGAGGGGAGGAGGAGTCTGACACCCTCAGCGATATAAAGAGCTTCTACCTCTCCTGCTGCATGGAACACCACTGTTGTGCTGATGGGGACTCCAGGCCCCAGTGACCACAGCGCTTGAGAGCGGCAACGCAAGGCTGAAAGGAGGGGAGGAGGAGGCTGACACCTTTAACACTATAAAGCGCTTCTACATCTTCTGCTGTGCAGGATGCGCCCCGGCAAAGACCAGGCCAAGGGCAGGCTCATCCACGCAAGTCAGCGTCAGGAAGAGGCAGAGCAGGGTCACCCCCCTTGGCCCTACACCCGGACAATGTTTGGTCATTGCTAGTAAGACTGTTGCCTTAGTTATGCTGCTGGGTGCCCCTCTGTTTTTCAATTAAAAGTGCTTGGTTTTAACCTAGACAGTTTTTTGAGACGGGATTTTACTATGGGCAATTGAAAGGCAGCTGATAATTCTTTGGGTGTTGGGCAGCAGCCCAAGACTGCATGGAGACATGCGGCTGAAAACTGTACTTTATAGGATATCAACAATTTAATAATGGAGGTAAAGGATACCCTCAATAAAGGGAGAAACCCGCCCGCAGCACAGGTCCGGAAGGCTTCGAAGACTAAGATAACCCAATTTTATAAAGGGAAGTCAAATGATGTTTGTCCTATTGCCTTAACTTCCTCTTCTCCAAATGTACAAAAAGAAGGGAGGAAAGGGCTTTGACATTTATTATCCCGCACGTCACACTGATAGCTTCCACTTATGGTCGGTCACAATTGGAAGCTTCAACTGCAGATCAGCATACCAGTTTGACTCCTGTAATTCTTTCTAATTGTCATACTTCATTAACCGGCGTAGACTGAGAAGTGGAACGGCACCCCGTCTGTCCTTCCAGTCTATCCAACCCTGTTGGAGTACCTCAAGGTAACTGTGACACAGGGGATAGCCATTTGACTTTTACTCTGCCCTTTCCTCATCTAGAGATACTACTGACTATAATTGTTTAGGGCGTGGGGGTATTGCTGCAGTGAAGAAGGCCATACATGCTAAACTCCAGGCAGTTAAAAAGGACAAAGCGTTCATCACTCATGACTTTACCCCAGATCTGTCGGAGAATACATCTGCCCTGCATTCTCTAAGTAAGGGGCAATCAGTGACTTCTTCTAGGGGGTTAAGTTGTCAACGTCTGCCTAATACCGACCAATTGGATCTTCTGCCTGATTATATACGTTATGTGGCTGTTTTGGTAAATGTGCCCCCACTTAAATCAAATTTCAGTGAAAATGTTCTTCAGTTAAAAAATAAAGTGACACATTGGCTGACTGCAGGGGCTGATGTTAGTATCCACACCCAAATCAACATGGTACGTAGCATAGGGGGGTGATTAATTTTACTAACATTTGGGTTGCAGGTAGAATTCTGACCTCTTTTGAGGGTAAGGAAGGTCCAACTGTGAGTTTTGTGTTACAGCCATTGTTTTTTTAGACCAAGCACTGCGTTTAATCCGAGTACATCTAGGCTTGCCCCATCCGTCCAAGGACATCATGGGACCCATTCTAGGTCAATCAAGGGTATTGTTACTCCCTTCCACCTTTTGAATAGATTTGATGCTCTTAATACACACAAGGAGGTGAATTGACTAACCCCTGTTAGTTGCAATGTTGTTAAGGTCTTGCAGGGGGAGGGAGTTGATCCTCTGTTCATAGGGACTGATGTCGTTGATCAGCTTAGTTTTTTGTCATGGAACAAAGCTGGGCTTGAGAAGAAGGTTAACGATCAAATTATCAGAATTGGCTAGATTTTATTAGGCAATATAGTATTTTTTCCCTCCAAGAAACCTGGTCAATCAGAAGCACTCCCTTAGATGGGTAGGCTAGGAAGGGGTGGGGGGATTTCAATATCATTGACTTTGAACTGTCTAATGAAAGAGCTCGAGACAAACTCTTCTAATTTAGGAGCAGTCTTTCTTACCTTCCATAATAAAACAAATCTTTTAATATTAAACATATAAAATTCTAATGGCCAATCTCCCTACTCTGATGTTATTGCTTCCATGGGTACGATGATTGGGAAACCTAAGACACATTATCTAGAGTGTGGCTCAAGCCCTACCCCTTTTATCCCAATAGTGGCTATGGGTGACTTTTATATTCATCCTCGTCATAAAGTTTGCCAGATTGTTCAGGACCTCACCTTGGGGGATGAAATTGAGCACTCTGCCCAAGGGGAACAGGAAAACGTTTTAGTTCAACCCCTGAACCTGGTCATACCAAGCTCCTCGGAAAATCTACTTATGTCAGTAGGGGCTGTGGATTCCATCTTAATTTTTTCATCCCCATCTTATTTTTTAACTGATTATAGGGTTTTATGGTCTGGATGGAGTGACCATACCCCACTGGTATTATCGTTAAAGTATTCACACCAGAAATTGTATTTACTAGCCCCCACGGAACAGGGTAGGTATTTGAAATTAATAAAAGTGAATCTAGAGGAGATTTGGGGAAATCTGTTTAGTTAGAGGAGTAGTGAGATTGAATGCTGCCTTAATCCTGACTCCGAACCTAAAGATGTCAAACACTTTTTCTGTTCTTTGTGACAGTGTGAGGGATGCCCTCTCCATTACTAGTAGAGGCCGTACTGTTTTCAGGGCGAAACGTTGATTTGACCATGCATGCACCAGGGACCGTCATGATCTAATGAAGGCCCTTAAAAGCGCACCCAGGGACAAAGAGGGGGGGAGGGGAACATTTTACGTGATATTTATAAAAAGGACATCAAGGAAAGAAAAGAGTCCCTTAAGGAATGATGCCTGGGACTAGTTACTGAGTGCCTGTGCTATTCACGATAGTGCCGCCTTTTGGAGGATTAATAGTCCAATACTAGCAGCTGAGGACGTCCCAATCTTGACCTCAGTGATAGATGAAGTTAAATGGGTTGGCAATTTCTCTCACAAATACTCTTTTGAGCTAGGGACAGATTTTCCCTCCCAATCCACCATGGTGGAACAGCCGGGAAATTCAAAACTTTTATTTTCTATTGAAGACGCTGTGGGTGTCATTATGAGACTAGCTGGAAAAAAGGCAATGGGTCAAATGAGTTCCGACAGATCTTTTTAGGAGTGATCCCCGTATTTGGGCCTCCATGCTATCTAAGGTATTAAATGCTGCTGAGTTATTAGGTCTCCCTAGTTCGTGGGATCATTATATTATTGTTCCCATTTTTAAAAAGGGTGACTGAACCGACCCAAAATGTTATAGGCCCATCCCCTTGATCGATACAATGGTCAAGGTCTTGGGTCTGGTGATTTTGGAAAGGCTATGTCTGTGGGCCAAGGAGAAAAACATGATTTCTGGCCTACAGTATGGGTTCAGGCCCGGCTTAAGTACCATCGACAAGTGCCTAAACCTATACTTAATAACCCAGAAGTACGCTGCGGCTAAAAAAAAGAACCCTTTTTTTGGGAGTTTTATGGACCTTAACTCAGCATTTGACTGGGTAAGTCGCACCAAGTTCCGGGCCATGCTGTTGTCAATGGGGATAGACCAGCATTGGTGTCCATTTTGGGGGGCATACATAGGGACATGACTGCGTCTGAGATCTGGGTGGGGTGATTGTTGGACAAGATCTTTCCCAATAACCTGTGGCGTCAGACAGGGGTGTATTCTGGCCCCATTTTTGTCTATATTAACGGCCTAGAGTTTGTGCTGACTGAAAAGAAATGCAATGTCACTCGCATGGGCTCCCGACCGACACAAGTTCTGCTTTATGCAGACAATGACGTCCTTATGTTGAGGATGGCTATGGGGATGCAACTAGACACTTTTGCACATTTTATGAAACATTCAGATATTTTCATAAATCACATGAAGTCATATATGTAATGGTTGTTGGTGTTAAGCACACCAAACAAAGCTTTTTTTGTAATAAAACTAAAATAGAACAAGTGCACGCTTTTAACTATTTGGGCATTTTGTTTGAGAATAGGAATGCAAGGGGCCCCTTGTTCACTTCAAAAAGATTAATGCTCGTCCGTTCATGGGGGGCAGTCATGAATTGTGGTGCAAGGTTGGGCAGGAAACCAATTGAGGCCCTTTTCCAAGTTTACAACGATAAATGTGTGTCCGCTACATCTTATGGTAGTGATATTTGGGGGTTTAAGGATTATAGTGTTATCCAGGTTGAGGAGAATAGGTTTGCCAGACGTTTACCGACTGTCCCGCAAAGTAGCTCAATGTTCGTCACCCATGAGGAATTGGGTCATAAATATATTTCAGATACCAAAACATTAAGACCATTGTTATGGTTAATATCTGTATTGGTATAAGAACGAGCCAGCCCTGACTAGAGCGATCATTAGGGACTGTCTTACCCTGGATAATGTAAGAGCTAGTTCATGGATCTGTTATATAAAATCAGAACTATTTTGGGTCACACAGACTGTTTTATGCCCTGAAAAGATCATTAAAGCAGGCTATGAGAGGGTTAAAAATAATGTTACCATTTGTACTGCTGCCCTGAGGGAAGGTAATGAACTACAGAAACCTGCTTCCCGTGTCTACTGTTTAATAGAAACTGCGCCTTCAACTGAATTATATTGGACTTTGTTGACTAACACTTATCACTGTCAGTTATTGACAAGGTTTAGGTTGAATCTTTTTGTGCAATTAATCAGCTTCCCCAAGGGCTGGTCTGCTTATGGTTCTCTGGGTCCCTGTGTGTGTGAAAAAATATCAACCCAGACCATTGCACATTTTGTATTGTTTTGTCCATATTTTATTTGGCCTAGAAAAAATGTTTTAATACCTCTTTTAAAAGATTTAAAATGTAAACAAGTAAGACCAGCTATGTTACACCTCATGATGCTCAAGGATGTCTTTACTTGCGTGTGCGTAGGCAATTTTTTGAGCAGTGTCATTAAGCTACGGGAGGCATGGATCTAATTTTAAAATGGGCCCGAGATAGTGGCCTGATAGGTAGAACAAATAATTGAGTGCCATTATAGCTTTTTCACAGTGATGACCTTTGGATCCCCACGAGTTGTGGTTTTCGAGCAGGTGTCATTTCACTGTTCTTTAGAGAGATCATAGAGGACCCAGTTGAGGTTTTTGTACTGCCTGGAATACTTGAGGTCATATTGTATGCCGAAAACTGTATTGCACTTTATGACGTAAAGGCTTAAATGTAGGCTGGTCTTTATACCATGTGTTCACCGAAGTCTCTTTGGATACTTTTTTCTATATGTGTTAGTATGTTTTTCTGGTTTTTAATTTATTCTAACTTTTTTCATTGTATTTTATCTGGTGTTATGGTTTATAATCAATATAATGAAACTGTTATAGTTACATTTTAACTGAATAAAGTTAACAAATGAATGACACTGAATAGAAACTATCCAATTTGGAGTCATCTAAAATATTTAACGTTCATAGCCTCTTGGGGCAAGAGAGTTCTTTGTAGAGGGTGCTAAAGATGGTGAGCAGGAGGCCCCATTGTTTGGAGAACTCCATTTCCCATCCCTGTGCCGTGTAGGATAGTTTCTCCATGCTTAGGGTCTACTACAGTTCCTCCAGGCATGTCTGCTCTAAAGATGGGTGACGTTGCCCCAAAAGCTCCACGACTGACTGCTTAGTCACCAATAAGAGATGGGAGATCAGGCACCCTCTAGATCCGTATAGAGGGTATATTTCTGCGTATTTGGCTAGGGTGAAGCCACTGATACCTTCCATGTGCGCCAGGACCATTGTCCAAACATTTGTGAGTGCAGGGCACGACCATAGCACATGCATCAGTGATCCCTCTTCCCCACATTCCCTCCAGCTATCCAGGATCCTTCCACCTCCTATCTTTGCCAAGAGCAATGCTGTGTAGTGCCACTGATAAAGAATAAAGCAAACACAAGGAGATGATGGACGGAGCGTTGAAACTTTTCAGACACTCACCCCCAGTCACAGATCTGGGTTGAATCCATCATCATTCTTTAGCTCACTTCGTCACCTCAGTTCAGACCCAGCTATATGCAAATCAGTCTTGACCCTGTGCCTCATGGGATCAGTCCAGCCCGAACTGCCAAGTCAGGTCTTCCCTGAACCGGAAACAAGTATCCTGGGACCGGTTTCTGGGTAACACCCTTCATCAGCCAGGCTAGCTTGAATCCAGTGGCAAAGTGAGCAAGGGACCCACGTCTGGCCATACCCTGCCAACTTAGGGCGAACAAAGCAAACACAAGGAGATGATGGACGGAGCGCAAAAACTTTCCAGACACTCACCCCCAGTCACAGATCTGGGTTGAATCCATCATCGTTCTTTAGCTCACTTCAGACCCAGCTATATGCAAATCAGTCTTGACCCTGTGCCTCATGGGAACAGGCCAGCCCGAACTGCCAAGCCAGGTCTTCCCTGAAACGAAAACAAGCATCCTGGGCCCAGTTTTTGGGTAACACCCTTCATCAGCCAGGCTAGCTTGAATCCAGTGGCAAAGTGAGCAAGGGACCCACGTCTGGGCATACCCTGCCAATTTAGGGTGAACAAAGCAAACACAAGGAGATGATGGAGGGAGCGCTGAAACTTTTCAGACACTCACCCCCCAGTCACAGATCTGGGTTGAATCCATCATCATTCTTTAGCTCACTTCGCCACCTCAGTTCAGATCCAGCTATATGCAAATCAGTCTTGACCCTTTGCCTCATGGGAACAGTCCTGCCCGAACTGCCAAGTCAGGTCTTCCCTGAACCGGAAACAAGCATGGTGCTTCTGGAGGAGGTCTTTAATCGAAGTATCCCGTCTGTGTCTGGTGGTAGCCATGGTTGTCCGGTCACCTAAGGTGTCTCCCAGCGAATTGGGTGGTGGTGCCAATTTCGACTGGCTCCCAGTCTGTTTTGGGACCCCAATCAGAGCCCCAGCTACATAGTAATGTCCTGCATTTGTCCTGGTCCCAGCATGGTTGTCATCACATGGGGCCCACTATCTCTTCCACAATCCAACAGCTCTGACCCACCGCTGTCTTGTCCAGTGCCACGCCGCAACCAGGCTGATGAAGGGGCCATGGGCCAGTTGCAGGTAGGCCCTGGTCTGTTATTCTCGAGCTGGAGAAGCTGCCCCCGGTCAGGCCCTTCTGAAAGTGATGCTAGGCCAGCCAACAAGCACGGCCAGCTCGGTTCGGTCAGCAAGGCCCTTTTTCTCCGTCGTTCTAGCCAGCTAGTATTTTCCTCAGTTTAGGGAAAGCTGATGCACACAGGGCCTTCCCAATGCTAGTATGGGGCCAGTTACCAAATCTAGCAGGCTCGGTTTAAAGAGTGCAGCCCTTGCTCTCCACACATCATTTCCAGGAAGTGGTCTTGGCAGACACTGCGGTCAGTGCGCCACGCCAGGGCCCCAGGTTCCCGCTATTCATTTCCTCGTGCTGGAGACGGTGGGTACAGGTCAGGCCTTCCTGATGATGGTGAGGGGCCAGCCGTCTAGTCTAGTTAGCCCAGCCTGAATCTCACAAGTCCTTGCCCACCCCTGGTTGTCACTACAGTGTGGTCTTGGTGGGAACGATGATCAGGGCTCCGCACCAGGACCCTGGGTGTCGGTCCATTCGAGTCTGTTGGGGCTCACTCCAGGCAGGTCGGGGCACTCTGTTGCCAGGGGTCCTCCACACCCAGTGCCACGGAGACCATGTCATTCGGGGCCGCTGTCAGGCAGCCTCTGCCATCTTGGGTTCCAGTCGGTCGTCTCAGTTGCAGCCCCCATGGCCTGCCCAGCTCTCGGATGCCCAGACAGGCCCTGGGATTTCTGGTTGCGGCCAGGTGTGGCACACATCCAATGCCATTTCGAGTTCGGCCATGACCCCTCTGAAGTAGACTTTTAAAACATGTCTCAGGCTTGCCACTGCAGCCTGTAGCGCAGTTTTAAACTGCCATTACAGCCTGTCAAAATTAACATTTTGCTAGGCCTAAACATTCCTTTTTAGTACTTATGAGTCACCCCTAAGTTGGCCCCTAAAAGCCAATACGGCAGGGTGCATTGTATTTAAAAATTCGGAAATGTAGGTTTAAGTTGTATATGTCCTGATAGTGAAAAACTCCTAAAGTCGTTTTTCACTACTGTAAGGCCCATCTCTCCAATTGACTAACATGGGGTTACCCTGTTACATTCAACTATGGCTAACTTTGGATTGGGAGCAGATAGAGTGGTCATGTTTACACTTAAATGAATTGTAGTTTAAAACCCTCTTCAATGGTGAAGTCTGTTTTTAAGTAACAATTCTGAAAATGCTACTTTTAGAAAGTTGGTATTTTCTTTACCTAACCATTTGTGCCTTAGTCAATATCCTGGATCACATGACTGTGAATGGCTCTGCTGTTGGGGTGTGTGTATTTCTTCCAGACAGTGACACAAAGGGGACTTGGTGTGGGCAGGATGGGCCATCCTGACGGGATGGCTGGAAGCAGAGCTGTGCCCTCTCCCACTTGCTGCTTGCTTCCAGCACACATCAAGGAACCTGATACTACGCTTTTGACACCCTGGACCCCTGGGAGCCTTGACAGGGGAAGGTAAGAATTTTCCAGTATCAGATGTGGGGGTAGGACAGGGTGTCCTCCCCGTACACAAAGGCGTCACCAGGTATAAATATTGGACCTCAAGTCACTCTTCAGTACACTCTTGGACCTGTGGACATTACAGAAGAAGAATTCCCTGCCACTAGAGGACTGCCTTGCTGCTACCAGAGGACTGCCTTGCTCTCTGAGAAGGAAGACTGGACTTGCTCCCATCATCCCAGGCTAACCTGAGTGATTCCAAGGGTTAGTTGGATGACTCCTGTTTGAGCAACAGGGACAGGACAAGCTACTGAGGCCTCCCTGCAACTGCCCAGCTGACCTGCTGCAACTGGGCCTGCAACTGGGCCTGCCTGAGCCCTGCTGGCATTTGCTGGAGTGAGTTCCTCATCCCCAAGAGGTGCCTCCTCTGTCCTGGACCGTTGACTGGCATCAGTCTAATCTCCTCCCAAGGCGATGGTGACATTCTAAAGTTTGGGCTCTTCCTGAAAGTGAATGCCCGCGAAGACAACCAACACAAAGCTCTGGTGAAGACCTGCTCTTTGCGCTACAGTGATGACTGGCATCACGAAATCTGCACGATGCTCTCCCTGCTCCTCCCTACCTCCACCACCATGAATAGAACTCTTTGCGCCAGACTTTGAAAAGGTAACTTTTTCAGAGATACAAACCTGGTCCCTGTATCCGACCCGTGCTCCATCGCGATCGACCTGAACTTGTGACTTCCCCCAGTCTAGCACGATCAGATAACCGCGAGTAGCGCTTTGCGCTTTTAAGTGCTATATCTACCCGAATATTGGATTTTTGTTGTTTTGGTATCATTTTATTTATTAAAAATGTAGTCTATTTTTCTAAATTGGTTTGGGATTTTTCTTGTATTGTGTTTTCACTTTATTACTGAGGAGCCGCCGCTGTCTGTGTTTTCACTTCTTCCTATGCCCCTGGTCGCCCAGACTCCTGTAAAGGACTGTGCTGACATAAAGGGAAAATGAATATATGACGATACAACGCGTTCCATTACAACGCAGTATTTTACATCGCGGTTATTACAACGCAAGTCGTTACAACGACTTGCGCTGAGGGCGCTGGACTTAGGAATAGTATGATATACTATTCCAACTCCAGTCTACGTACAGTAGGGAAGGTGTTGGAATAGTAAATCATACTATTCCTTAAGTTAGAGCGCCATCCAGCGCAAGTCGTTGTAACGACTTGCATTGTGAAAACCGCAATGTAAAAGCATTGCGTTATAAAAGTTGCGTGGTTAAGGATGTCTCCCAGGGAAAATGTATTTCAGGGAAAATATACAGGTGGGCAAGAAGAAAATCAATAGGGAGTGCTAAACCATAGCTAAGCAAATTGAATGATATGTTTCTAAGCGCCATAACACAAACCTAGCCTTCTGCATGGTATGTAAATTGTCATGTAAAAATGAGCCAAAGACTTACAAATCTAAAAGTATATTTCTTTAATGTGAAAGTGTTTCACTTCAGAACACTAGAGTTAACTGCTGCATTAAATGACAATTATCAGAAATTTCAGGGGAAGATTTACTAACATTCTGAGGCAAACTGGCGTAAAATGCTTATTTGAAATTTGCAGCTTTCCAAAGTTGCCCTTAAAGTAACAAAAAGCAGCACATTGCGCTGCTTTGCTTTACTTCGCGTCACTGGGGCGTTCCAAGGGCAGTAAATGGGTGTTCCAGGGTTCTACAGTTTTTGTTATGAAAAGCCCTATCTGCTAACAGTTAGTTTTGTACCAAATAAATAACACCCCTTTGAGGCAGGTGCTAAAAATGGGAATTATTTTTTAATCTTCTCAAAATATTTCTGACTTTGCACGTGTGGTGCACTGTACAGCACACATCCAAAGTACGGCACGTTTTGAAGTTTATCTAAGCATAGTATTTTGTACTGGAATAGTACCCTTCCAGTACAAAACCTGTGCTAGATATGACACAAACATCTTTGCACTAGTGTGCAAAAATGTGAGAGGCGCTAGACAGCCTGATTGTGCACCAGTGCTAGGGAAAGAGCAGGAAAGCTCCCTATCTTGATAGAGATGGACCTGTCCTGCTCTCTCCCTCTCACACAACGCAGCACACCAACTTTGTTTGCTGTGCTGCGTTGCATAAGTTTAGTGCATGAACCCCATCGTTTCTAAACATAAGCGTAGAAACATTCATGCCATTGATGATGATGCTATTAATGAACTAAGATACAAGTTTTCATATGAACGCTGCTAGGGTTTTAATAACATATGAAGCAACATAGGAGGTTTTTGTAGAGCACACATCCTAAAGTGGGGTTATTTTAGGTTGTCCCAAATGTGATGATAAAAGAGAAGGAAGAACAGTAAAATAAGGAACACAATTTTGTCAAGCAGGTAAACTGATGCCAGGTATCTTGGTTTCACGTAGCACAATTTAGGCACTAGATAAAGGGACAGAGGGCTTGGTGAATGACAAAAGGGGGTGGGCGGCAGAAGCCATATGACTTGGCGCGAGGTTCCAAGAATACATCTTTCTGAGTGAGAGCTCAGTATCTGACTCTGAATTTCAGGGTCACTGCCACCTCTAGAAAAGTAACTTTAGGCATGTCCAAAAGGCTGACATTTTGATGCAGGATCAGCTGATAATGTATTTTATCTTCCCAAAGTCCCTGATTGACGTCACAATAGTCCTAGTTTAAATTACACCCAAAATCCCATTTACCAACCTTCAATGACATGGTGAGTTACTTAGTGTCTAGAAATACATTGTCCTGCATTGACACAGCTCACACTCCTCACCCTACACTGGATTCCACACCCTCATTACACAGCTTATTCTCAGCTCACATGGACACACTGGTCGTGCACCTCTTACTTGGGCACACCACTCGCCCTACACCAGCATGGGCACACCTTTCACTCAGCACTTACACCACTAACCCTGCACTCACACCACTCAGTCAACCAGCACTTACACGGGCACATCTCTCACACAGCACACATTAAATTACCTGACAGTCATGAATATGCAAATATGTCAACGAATGCACCCACAGAATATCTGCTCTTCTCGTAGTACTAGATGCCTATTCAGTTTCATCTGCAACTAGGCTGGTGCAAGAGGGAAAAGTGTACTGAGAGTGTGAGATGGTAAAGGAAGGGAGTTTGGACTGAGGCTGTGGGGGCTGGTGTGGGAGGCAAGATCAGCCTCAGACTGTGGGGATGAGCTGGGAGGGAGTGGGTATGGGGTACAGGAGGGGAAAGCAGGTGAAGGCTGCAGAAGGAGGAACAAGCAGAACAGGCTATGGGTGAAGCACTACATTTGAGGCTGTGGGCTGGTGTGAGAAATGAGTGGAGACTGCAGCTTGTGGGTGCAGTGTAGGTGGGCACAGGCTATAGATGTAACTTAATTTTTGACCCTGTACCCAATCCCTGTTGGCCTTTATAAAGGCTGCTGTGAAGGAATGGGGTGAAGGTGGATCACCTGTGGCCACACCTGTTTTTGCTGCTCCTGAAGCCACAAAGGAGACTAGCATCTTTCCCTTACTGGACTCCATTACGGTAGTGCGCTGCAGGGGCTGCTACTGGAAAGGAGAGTGAGCTGAGGATCTTGAGGCTGGTGTGGGAGAGGAGAGCTGGCTGTGTAGAAGCTGGTGCATTTGGGGAGAGTAGACTGAGGCTGTGGGTTGGTGCTGGAGGAGGGATTGGCAGGAGGCTTTTGGGGCATGGGACCATAGACTGTGACAGCAGCAACCACTACATCTATTGGAGGGTCAGAAACTGTGGAAGTGTTTTCTGTGTTATAGGAAATGTAAAATTAAGCATACCGTAAAAAATATAAAACACAAAAATGTAGCGCAACAACAAACCCATGCAGAAAATACACAGCTGTTCCGTAAAAACCAGTTTAGGCCCAAATCCTGCACTGACACGAGTAAGGTGAAAAGTTCACTTGAGGGCATAATGGAATAGGAAACCTGAAAGGGTTTTTAGTTAAAGTTTGACTCATGTTTAGTAAGCTTGAAAGCATTTATGATTTTTGACATACGACTCATTCATTCATTAATCTTTATTCGGTTTAAGAAACCATAAAAGATACAAAATAGAACAATGCATACATAGTAAATAAAATAAACATAGTTTAAATAATCATTTCCTTGATACGTCCTTGGTCAGTTACAATTGGTAAAATTTTGCCTATACAACATAAAACCAGCTACTCAATAGATCTGATAAAATACAATTAAAAAATGCTAAGCTTACTGTTCACTACATTTAAAACATGGAGGGAGATGTAAGTTTCGGGCAGAGAAAAAAGGTGCAAGTGCTAGAAAAATACATATAAGTATTTAGAGCTTTTTGCATGGGTTCTAGACAAGAAGTAAAGTGCAAATGCTATAAAGGTGCATATAGGTTCCTAGAAGCAACACGTAGAGTGTGCAAAAGGTCCATATAGGTATCTGGAACTTTCTGCATAAATTCCGGGCAAAAGAATAAAGTGCCAGTGCAAGAAAAGTGCATATAAGTACTTAAAACAGGACATGAAGATTTGCAACATTAAAATGTCATGCCTTTTTCTTTCCTTAATAAATTGACGGCAAACAAGTATCTGCTAACGCTAAAAACTATTTTTTGTGAAATATCAGTTTTTAGGACTCTCGTCGCATCAGAGCAAGACCTAATTCCCAAGTTCCGACCGATGGGTTTGATCCATTTTCGCCTTGGGATGGCATATGCTGGACAGAAAAATAGCATATGGTAATCGTTTTCTTGCACGTTAGGTTGACATAAGGGACAGTAATCATCACCATTTTTCCGACCCCATTTGACTGTGTTAGATTGTACTTGCAAAACACCATAGCGAAACTTCATGTACAAAGATTTTGCCAATTGAGGTTGGACTTCGTCCAGATATTGCTCAAAAGACGGGAGTGGTTTTATAAGGAGGAACTGAGATGTCAATTCACCAATATCTGAACTATGGGAGCCGCTATTTTGCATATATGCCCAAAATGTGTGTTTCAAGATTTGTTTTGAAGATGGTGTCAATAGGGTGGGCGCTTCCCAATAATGATTTAACCCAAGTTTGCAAAACCATGTATGCACATGCTTGACCCACTGAAGGCTAGCACACTGATCAAATCTTAAAATCTCTTCTAGCCCTTCTTTGTAACTTGCAAGTTCTAAAGTGGTCCACAAACGCACCCAGAACAACAGGGGTCTAAGTATAGCCTGGTGATCAATGCGCTTTATATTCAAATCTATGGTAATAGGGATCATGGGTGTGTGCACAGGAAGACGTAGCCGCATCCTAAAAAACTTGTTTTCTTCCCCCGCAAACGTGTTCCTGCAAGTAGCCCCCCAAAGTTCTGCACCATAAAGGGTTGCGGATTGTGCCCTGTATTTGTACACTTCAAGTGCAGGAGACACTGCCTTGGTAATACTATTCTGATGTTTTTTTAGTATTGACGAGGAATTTTGGAGCAAAATAGTCTTACTTTTTTGCAGATGCGGGTACCAAGTGAATTTAGTGTCAAGTGTGATGCCTAAGTAGTTAAAATTCGGCACATATTCTAGCTTCTGTTTTTGGACAGTAATATTCTTCTTAAATGATTTGTGCGGTTTAACTGCCATATATTTTGTTTTGCTAGAATTTATTTCAAGGCCTTTTGAATCGTAATAGTCACTAAATGAATCTAGTAGATTTTGGAGTCCCTTTGGGGTTTGTGATAATAAAATAGAGTCATCCGCAAATAAAAGGGCCAGTACTGGCACACCACCCAGCTTCGGTGAGTCATGTCTACACCCCAAAAGATGTTTCGGGGCATCGTTAACGTAAAATGAGAAGAAGGTGGGTGCCAGCACGCAGCCCTGTCTTACACCCCTCCTTATGGGGATTGCCTCAGTAAGTTCTCCCCTGGGTCCCCATCTAACTTTTGCATAATTGTCTTCATGTAATCCTACTATCTGTTCAAGGAGATCTTCAGGTACACCTTGGTTTTTTAGGCAATTCCAAAGTAAATCTCTGGACATACGAGTCCACCGGCAGGCACTTTGTGCTTCCAAACAGATTGTGGCCGGATTAGACAATGGGTCCAGAAAAATCAAATTAGCTAAGAGCACACGGAGGTCTAAAGGTGCCCGATTAGACAATGGGTGTAGGGAAATAAATTAGTTCAAAGCACATGGAGGCCTTACGTGCACAATGCTGAAACCACACACTTCACTTAAATTACATTTACCATGAACTCATATGCATTCACGTGCAGAAGAATGCTTCATTTACTAAGCATTGTTGGGAATGCAATAAAGAATAAGTAATGGATTGGGTCGGAATCTGGGGTTTATGGGATCATGTGTCTTTGGGTGGTTTTTTTCAGTCTTAAATCTGTAACTTGAAAGTAACTTATTTACTATTTGTAATAAACCATTGTACGATCGTGCATAAAAAGAGCTGCCTGTGAGGAGCAATGTGAGAAAGACTGAGAAGACTGAGGCATAGTCCGTGTTGTGTGTGTTGAAGGTATTTCTCGCTGTCACAACAGTAAATAGCTGTCTTTGCATAGCCGAGAGGCGTCTATGCCTTCCTTTATTTTTGAAGGGTTTTGTCACGGCTCAGACACCACTGTGTCATCATGCTAGACACATATGAAAAAAGGTATCCCCTATCTGCTTTTAGGTCCTAGAGGAGGGGGAAGAACAAAAAAACATGAATGACCTCTAGCTGAACCTATCTTATTTATATTTATGGCTCTCTAAGCTCATACTTCAAACATGTCCCCAAATTATGGTGCAAGCCCGCATAAGTTCATAAGACCACGTTTCGTTAGTATTTCATCAAAATATTTTTATTTTTCTCTTTTTCAAACATTGTTATATATTAAACATTTAGCCTAAAAAGACATGCACAATGAATTCGGCGCTTCTGGGCATTATAGTTACTATGCTCAGATATAATTACATACTACAACCAATTGCACAAAAAAGATTGACAAAGCAATTTCATACTGAAAATTTATACAAGACAATAACTAAAGTGAAAGTGACTAAAATGAAAATAACCCCACACTCATTCATTTACTCTACAGCCATACCTATCATCTCAGCCATTCTTACTAACATACATACTAACAACACTACAACATAGTAACAAAGACAGTTTAAAACATATATGGGATCCAATACATCTAATACGAGACACTAATGCTATTTCTGCGTTGGCGCTAAAAAGTCCCAACAATTTCTTCTCCTTTATGTCGTGTGCAGGATTCCCATATGACTCATCGGTCAACGCACGTTTCGGTGGGACATGATTTGGACCACCTTCATCAGGACCAATACTTAATTCAAATTTTCAAAGGTAGGGTGGGGTTAATCTGATTCTGATTATCTTCCACAAAACGAATAGACCGGTAGTCACGGCTCTACCTCTGAGCCTGTCTGTCCTGGCCAAATAAAAATATTTTGATGAAATACTAACGAAACGTGGTCTTATGAACTTATGCTGGCTTGCACCATAATTTGGGGACATGTTTGAAGTATGAGCTTAGAGAGTCATAAATATAAATAAGATAGGTTCAGCTAGAGGTCATTCATGTTTTTTTTTTTATTTTATCATGCTAGACCCAACAGCTATTTTAGATGAGGGAAAACTCTTTATTGGCAAGCTCTATTCATCATTTCTTCTACCGGTCATACTGCTGCTAGATAATGGAGCAATACTCTTAGCCAATACAATCACATCATGATTGAGAGATCATTGTCAGGTCATTACATTTTAATGTGGCAGCCATGTTAGGTAAGGGAACACCCCTCAGAAGCCAACAGGAGTGCAGCAAGCAGTATTTCCGGGCAGCAGCACACAACTTCTACCCAATCAAGTGCTGTATTCAAGGTAAAAAACATGGGCAGAACCAACACGCTCTCCCAGTTCTACCTCTATAAGCTCCTTTTCTGTTGATCATGCAAGCTATGGCGACAGTGTGCTGTCAAACTAGACCGAAAAAGTAAGTATCAGAAGTATTGAAACACACCCAAGAAGGAGCTCAAAAAATCTACGAAGCACTATACATGTACATGAGCTCCTCAAGAACACATGGAGTTATATCATGTGTTCTTGAATAATGGTGATATCCAGAATCAGTGAAGTGGTGTTTAGAACACTGTTTATTCAAAATCACCTTTTTTTGTTGTTGCAGATTTATAGCGTGAACTTGACCCGAAGGTATTGGAGCGCTTTACATGAGCACCAGTTACGTTACACAAGGACACATTCATTTTGTTTTTTGGGTAGGCACAGGGAGGTTAAGTGATTTGCTCAGAATCACAGGATGTGGAGTCGACCCGAGGCTCGAACCTTGGTTTCTCAGCTCCAAAGTCGGCAGTCTAGCTGTGAGACCACATCCTCCCCCCTCTCCCAGTGAACCTTCTGTTCACTGCTTTGCTTTGATGCCTTTAGTGCCAAGGATCTTGCACCATTCCTATCAGCACCCATTGTGCCCTTGACTCCCATTGGATAATTAGTATTAGGTGAATGGCAGTGTGTATATAGAGTTAAGAGGCACATAGTGCATGGTCGGTTGGTTTGAATACACATCCTTTTTTATTATAGGACTTGTCAAACCCTGTTCAGGGGGCCGTGAGGCAAGCATGGCCTACTGGGCTTCAGCCTTGGGGGCAAGGGATGTTTGCCTCTATTGTACGGGAATCCATCCTACTGTAGCTCTGCAAATTGGGCTAAATACACCACCTTCAGCACTTGAGTATCAGTGGTAGCAATGGCAAGCAGTCACAGGCTTCTCAGGGAGGTGGAGTAGGGTGCACCAACCAGAACTCAGCCAGCCAGCAGCACAATATCTGTTTGTCCAGTACAGTGCTTTACTTGGATAAGAAGAGGACTTTAGTATACACACTTAAAATGGAGTACCAGCATAGGTAATGGTAGCAGGTGCAATAATATACAATGGAACTTGGGCTGCTGCACCTAGGGATAATACCCTCTCTTTCCTGGGATTCCCGCCTCTTGTGAGATGAGGCATGTCTCCGTTAGGTTAGAGAGTTTTGTACAACATGAATCAAGTCTCATGTGTAAATATCCCAGTTCAATAATGCTTGCAATCAGTTCAATACAGTCCCCTTGATACAGTCTCTCCACAATGTAGGTCTCCATGTTCTATCAACAGCACACGTCTCCAGTCTCTCCCACCTCTGGGATGAGACACGGTGGTTGCAGAAGCAGCACTCAATCTGGGTAGTCTGCAGCACAAGGGGCTGCCAGAGTGGCAGACTGAAGTCTTTCGTCAAATGCAAATTCTGGCATTAGTGGGGGCCACGGCAGGTATCGAACCCACTTCTGGGTCACTCGGTGTTGAGTAGTAGATGGGCTGCCATGTAGAGGGGGACACAGCGGCCTGCTAGCAGTAACGGGGTGCACTTTGTAAATGTAGCAGTGGTGACCGGCAAAGGTCTTGGCTTCAATGGCGACAACCATCATGGGCACAGATTTTCACTTTGATCACGAGGTCAGCAGCAATTATTATTATCGTTCTTATTTCACCGAGGTTAGATGATCATCCATGATTTCCACTTGACACCACAATTTTGAAGAGACTGAGTCCATTCTTTCAGTCTTGTCAGTCGCTCTTGGCAGTCTCCCTTCTCCTGGTTGACCCTAAGCACCAGGGTCTTGCGGATTCTGGCACTCCCTAACAGTAACACCTCCTGTAGGGTTGACAGGATTTTTCACTAGACAGGCACGTTGCCTTTCAATCAATCAATCATATCATTTGTAAAGCGCACTACTCACCCGTAAGGTTCTCAAGGCGCTGGGGTGGGGAATGCTGCTACTGCTCGAAAAGCCAGGTCTTGAGGAGTTTTCTGAAGGTCAGCAGGTCTTGGGTCTGCCGTAGGTGGATGGGGAGGGTGTTCCAGGTCTTGGCGGCGAGGTGGGAGAACGATCTGCCACCGGAGGTCGCTCTTCGGAAGCGGGGGACAGTGGCGAGGGCGAGGTCGGCGGAGCGGAGCTGGCGGGTGGGGGTGTAGAAGCTGAGTCGTCTGTTGAGGTACGTTGGTCCGGTGTTGTGGAGTGCCTTGTGTGCGTGGGTGAGGAGTTTGAAGGTTATCCTCTTGTTGACCGGGAGCCAGTGCAGGTCTCTCAGGTGGGGTGTGATGTGGCTGCGGCGAGGGATGTCGAGGATCAGGCGTGCAGAGGCGTTCTGGATGCGTTGAAGCCGTCTCAGGAGTTTGGCCGTTCAATTCAAGTCAGATACAGCTCTTCCAGCAAGGCAAGACTTCAGGGGATATTCCCTCTTATCTAGGAAGCTTGCCATCAGACACCAGCTTTGGGTGCACAGCAGTCCACAGAGTACACGATAGAGCACTCTCTTCCTTGGTAAAAGAGTACTTGGAGCTGGAACAATAAGGTCAGTGGCTCTCACTTTTATACAGTCAAAGCAGGCAGGGGATTTGAATTTTCAGTCTGCAATCTCAGAACAGGGTTTGGGTTGTCTAGGGTGCTGTTCATCATAGCAGGGTAGTCTCCAGCCTGGAGTACCCACAACAGAGGCACAAAGAGGCAAGAGCATTCTATACCTGGCTTATCAACAGCCAAACCGAGCAGTGACCAGAAAGAATACAAAAGGATGGCCTCACCTAAAAGATCCTTTCCACCCTGAGCGACAGAGACTTCTATCCCACCCTTCAACCCTACCATCTTCCAAATGGCAGTGCCACAGAAAGACTAATCAGCAGCTCCTCTCAGCAAAAGGGCTTAGATAAATATCTAAAGCAGTCTTGTCTCCTCCCTCTCCACTTCATTGTCTACGTCTCCTGCCTCCAGCTTCGGGAATGTCAACAAAACACCTCCACTGCCTGGGAAAACAATGTAATTGCCATCTTGTGCAAAAGAGCAGGTTAGGGACTTCCAAATTGGAACACGCAGGCCTCCGTTACGCTGGTACACTCATGCACATACTGCACAAGCATGTACATAAACATGCATAATATATATTTGGGAAGTTAGTCCAAGGACTAAGGTTAGCGCATTGAAGCAGAACTTTAAACCAGTAGGGTCGATACTCCAGTGGCAGAGATAAAAAGGTATGGTGATGACTATGGATTCACAAACTGTGGTATGTGGCACCACTGATCTAGAGACGAGAGTATCAAAGAGATCAAACGGCCTAGAGATCTTGGAGTCGTTGCATTTGGTTTCCTTTCGGATGGGCCCTTTGGGTTTGTTGAGTGATTCCATTTGGTCAAACAGTTTAGGGAAATGTTAAATTTGCGCAAGCACACAGCAGCCACACGATGAAAGGCCTTTAGTCGAGCAGGAAGAGCATTCGAGTGTGTTTGGACAGTTACATCCCTTGATATACCCACAGACTGTGTCATCAATGCATCAATGGGTGGTCATATCCGGGTGACTGCGTGCGATTTTGGGATGGAGACCAGACCACCACAAGGAGTAAGAGAGAACGAAGCTAAGCCAGAGATGGGCCGCCAACATGTTGTTTGGAAGAAGTCACGAGTCTTATGAGAAAGGGTCAGAAATGTAAACAGAGACAGAGAGCCTTGGGGGAATAAACAGAGTGTGTAAGTGAGCAGAGGGCTGCAATAACCACAGGCGGCATCGAGGCTGGAGAGGGGGTGGGGTAAGATATGGGATATTATTTCACAGACAGGGCAGTGCGTGCCTGGACTAGGCTCCCAGCAGGCCTGTGTGTTATACTGTAGCATTCGGATAGCGCTTCCCTACACTTGGTGAGGCCCCAAAGCGATTTCAAGATGGCCTGTTGGTAGCTACTCAAGTACAGATGATAATAATTGTTTGTTTATAAAAGGAATAGGACAAAGACAGGAAAGCGTTACTCCCCAGTGTCATGTCAAGAAAAGGCGGGAAATTGTCTTTACAGCGCTAATATGCTTCTTTTCAGGTCAGTGCAGCTCTACAACCTACCACACAATTATAAAAACCACATAAATGACGTATTGTTAAGACAACTATGACGCCCACAACATAGTAAACAAAGTGCGCCCCCGGTGGCTGTATTCGATAGTGCTCTAACCGTCATACTTAACTTCAACACCTCATCAGGGGTAGCAAGCGCTATATAAATGCAAACCTTTTTCCCTCTTTCCTTCCACTATCCTTCTCAATCCAAGTAACTGACTTACATATCCACCTCTCAAATTACTTTCACATTTTCACTATACTAATTCACTACTAATCCTTTATGGGTTCCGGAGTAGCGTGCTACTCGCCGAAAAAGCACTTCAACACCTTATCAGGGATAGCAAGCGCTATATAAAGGCAAACCTTTTTCCCTCTTTTATCCCCCCACTATCCTTCTCAATCCAAATAACTAACATACATATGCACCACTCACATTACTTTCATATTTTCACTATACTAATTCACTACTAATCCATTATGGGCTCCAAGGTAGCGTGCTACTCGCAGAAAAAGCGATTCAACGCCTCGTCAGGGGTAGTAAGCACTATATAAATGCAAACTGTTTTCCCTCTATCCCTCCACTATCCTCCTCAATCCAAATAACTGACTAACATGGCCACCACTCAAATGACTTTAATATTTCACTATACTAATTCACCACTAATCGTTTATGGGTTCCGGAGTAGCTTGCTACTCACTGAAAAAGCGTTTTGACGCCTCGTCAGGGGTAGAAAGCGCTATATAATTGCAAACCTTTTTCCCCTCTATCCCTCCACTATCCTTCTCAAATCAAAAAACTGACTAACATGTCCCCCACTCAAATTACTTTCATATTTTCACTATACTAATTCACAACTAATCCTTTATGGGTTCCGGAGAAGCGTGCTACTCGCAAAAAAAGTACTTTGACGCCTCGTCAGGGGTAGTAAGCGCTATATAAATGCAAACCTTTTCGCCTCTATCCCTCCACTATCCTTCTCAATCCAAATAACTGACTAACATATCCACCACTCAAATTACTTTCATATTTTCATTATACTAATCCTTTAAAGGTCCCGGAGTAGCGTGCTTCTCGCAGAGAAAGCACTTCAACACCTTATCAGAGGTAGCAAGCGCTATATAAATGCAAACCTTTTTCCCTCTTCTATCCCTCAACTATCCTTTCCAATCCAAATAACTAACATATCCACCACTCAAATTACTTTTATATTTTCACTATACTAATTCACTACTAACCCTTTATGGGTTCCGGAGTAGCGTGCTACTCGCAGAAAAAGCGCTTTGACGCCTCGTAAGCGGTAGTAAGCGCTATATAAATGCAAACCTTTTTCCCTCTATCCCTCCACTATCCTTTTCAATCCAAGTAACTGACTTACATATCCACCACTCAAATTACTTTCATATTTCACTATACTAATTCACCAATAATCCTTTATGGGTTCCAGAGTAGCGTGCTACTCGCAGAAAAAGCGCTTTGACGCCTTGTCACGGCTAGTAAGTGCTACTTAAATGCAAACTCTTTTCCCTCTATCCCTCCACTATCCTTTTCAATCCAGATAACTAACTAACATATCCACCACTCAAATTACTTTCATATTTTCACTATACTCATTCACTACTAATCCTTGTTGGGTTCCAGAGTAGCATGCTACTCACTGAGAAAGCACTTCAACACCATATCAGGGGTAGCAAGCGCTATATAAATGCAAACCTTTTTCTCTCTTCCATCCCTCCACTATCCTTCCCAATCCAAATAACTAACTAACATATCCACCACTCAAATTACTTTCATATTTTCAGTATACTAATCCTTTAGGGGTCGCGGAGCAGCGTGCTACTCGCCGAGAAAGCACTTCAACACATTATCAGAGGTAGCAAGCGCTATATAAATGCAAACCTTTTTCCCTCTTCTATCCCTCAACTATCCTTCTCAATCCAAATAACTAACTAACATATCCACCACTCAAATTACTTTCATATTTTCACTATACTAATTCACTACTAATCCTTTATGGGTTCCGGAGTAGCGTGCTACTCGCAGAAAAAGCACTTTGACGCCTCATCAGGGGTAGTAAGCGCTATATAAATGCAAACCTTTTTCCCTCTATCCCTCCACTATCCTTTTCAATCCAAGTAACTGACTTACATATCCACCACTCAAATTACTTTAATATTTCACTATACTAATTCACCAATAATCGTTTATGGGTTCCAGAGTAGCGTGCTACTTGCAGAAAAAGCACTTCGACGCCTTGTCAGGGCTAGTAAGTGCTATATAAATGCAAACCTTTTTCCCTCTATCCCTCCACTATTCATTTCCATCCAAATAACTAACATATCCACCACTCAAATTACTTTCATATTTTCACTATACTAATTCACTACTAACCTTGTTGGGTTCCAGAGTAGCGTGCTACTCGCTGAGAAAGCACTTCAACACCTTATCAGGGGTAGCAAGCGCTATATAAATGCAAACCTTTTTCTCTCTTCTACCCCTCCACTATCCTTTTCAATGTAAATAACTAATATATCCACCACTCAAATTACTTTAATATTTTCACTATACTAATTCACTACTAATCCATTATGGGTTCCGGAGTAGCGTGCTACTCGCAAAAAAAGCACTTCAACCCCTCGTCGGGGGTAGTAAGCGGTATTTAAATGCAAACCTTTTTACCTCTATCCCTCCACTATCCTTCTCAATCCAAGTAACAGACTTACATATCCACCACTCAAATAACTTTCACATTTTCACTACACTAATTCACTACTAATCCTTTATGGGTTCCGGAGTAGCGTGCAACTCGATGAAAAAGCACATCAACACCTCATCAGGGGTAGATAGCGCTATATAAATGCAAACCATTTTCCCTTTATCCCTCCACTATCCTTTTCAATCCAAATAACCGACTAACATATCCACCACTCAAATTACTTTCATATAGCACTATACTAATTCACTACTAATCCTTTATGGGTTCCGGAGTAGAATTCTACTTGCAGAAAAAGCGCTTCGATGCCTCATCAGGGTTAGTAAGCGCTATATAAATGCAAACCTTTTTCCCTCTTCTATCCCTCCACTATCCTTCTCAATCCAAATAACTAACTAACATATCCACCACTCAAATTACTTTCATATTTTCACTATAGGAATTCACTACTAATTTATTATGGGTTCTGGAGTAGCGTGCTACTCCCAGAAAAGGCGCTTTGACGCCTTATCAGGGGTAGTAAGCGCTATATAAATGCTAACCTTTTTCCCTCTATCCCTCCACTATCCTTCTCAATCCAAATAACTAACTAACATATCCACCACTCAAATTACTTTCATATTTTCACTATACTAATTCACTACTAATCCTTTATAGGTTCAGGAGTAGCGTGCTACTCGCCAAAAAAGCACTTCAACACTTTTTCAGGAGTAGCAAGCGCTATATAAATGCAAACCTTTTTCCCTCTTCTATCCCTCCACTATCCTTCTCAATCCAAATAACTAACATATCCACCACTCAAATTACTTTCATATTTCACTATACTAATTCACCACTAATCCTTTATGGGTTCCGGAGTAGCGTGCTACTCGCAGAAAAAGCGTTTTGACGCCTCATCAGGGGTAGTAAGCGCTATATAAATGCAATTACAATACAATGCAATACATGCTAAACCTGTAATTGGACCAGTAGTCCAACGTCAGCAAAATGAGAACATGCTTGGAGGGCCTCTCCAGGTGACAGGACAGGTCCATTGCCTCAGTCACGTCAAGAGAAATCATGGGCGTCTGCACATACGCTAGATTAGCGTGAGGCAAGTGCCAAAATCAAAAACTGGGATACCAGATACTCACAGTCTGGAACTCAGGACAGGACAACGTGTTTTTACACCTTAGAGAGAACCTTTCCGCTCCAACAGCATGTTGAGGCAATAACATGTTTTCCTAAATTAATATAGCTTCTTCTATGGTCTTTTCACTCTGTAGTTGTTTAGTTGACTCCTGTAAATCTGATTTTTGTGGATAAAGTTAATGAACACAAGACCTGATGTCTGCCTTGCTTCATGGAGACTTGTGCTATCTCCTGGAGAGCTGAGCCGCAGCCTGAATCGCTGACAATGGCCAAGAGCCCGTAACATGGGACTGGAAATTTGAATAGGGAGAGCAGTTGAGGAGTCTGTAGACCTGGTGAGAGGCCTCAAGATAACAAACAGTCCCTCTAGAAGAAGTAAGAGGAAAAAGGGTCAGCCAACCGTAATACCTGAAATGATAGTACTGATGGAGCAAGGTTTCATAAACGAAACTTGCTTGTATACAATCCTCCTCATAGTATTAATTTATTAAACTTGTATTGTTTATACTAACCTTTGCATACACTACACGAAAGGGAAGGATGCTTGCCTATGTGTTTTACTAATGAATAACGCTTGTATGTAATCTAAAATGGCCGCTAAAGCGTGGGAAACTATCTGCGCATGTCTCAACCATATCACGTGTTGTGACGTCTCTCTTTGCTTGGTGGGAAATTTCTGCTTCTGCGCAGTGTGTATTAAAATGGCTGCTTGATGTTTTCACATGCTTCAGCTTGCTCTCATGTCATTATTAAATTGTCGTTTTCTTAACGCTACTAATGCGGGACAGTATTATAATTAAATGGGAATAGAGTAGAAAAGGTGGGCATACAGTGAAACATTTTATTTGTGATTTTAATATTTTCTTCTTTGACTTTTATTAGTTCGCAAACTTGGGCCTGGGTTTGGTACAATGAAAGCTCGTGTGACAAAGATTCCGCACATGCGCCCTGCAGTGGCAGACCAGAAAGAAAAAGATGAAGTCAACTTGGACATCACCCAAGGCCATAACCTGCTGGCTGACACCACTACATACCAAGATGTTCTTGTTAAAACGCAACATTTTATATGAATAAATTGTCAATTTTGTCGTGAGACGGGTGGGAAATAAAGCAAATGTATTAAATTGAATGGGTGGGAATTTAGAGACAATAGGCTTTACAATTTAAGCCAAATCAATATGGTACGAGAATCCACCCCCTGTCCCTGTCCAATCAGAAGTTGTGGCCCCATAATTTAGCAACATTAAGGGGAGGTACATGGGTGTAGAAGGGTATAATAGAATATAGCATTAGTTAATTAGAGAGAAGGAGATGCTGCAGAGAACAGGTGTCCATGCTGTCAGAGCGCTTCTAGCTCCAGACTGCCAAGCTGATCGATTGCGGACTGAACCGCTGTCCAGAGAGGTCCTGAGGAGGGGGCGGCGGAGTCCATTAGAAGGAAGGCATGGGAGAATCGAGGAGAAGTCGAGTATCAGAGAGGGGAACGACGCAGGCGTCGTTGTAGAGAGGTCACCGGTCCTGTCCTGATCCTGGAGGAAGTCTTTGCTCTTCATCCTTCCTGGGTCCTATTCTTTCCAACTCCTTGGCCAAGGGGTTTGGTTCTCGCACTTAGGTAAATATAATGCAACCTTTAGTTGCGCTGCTGTCTCTATTCTCTCCTTTTCCTTAAACACCGTCATTTATTAGCAATAATTATTCTATGCTTCATCTTGGGTATTTCGATTAAGTACCATGTGTTTTCTGTAATTTACTCTGCTAAATCTTTAGATAAACATTTTAAAACTTCCTGACTCAGTGGTTATTTCAGGATTATGTACTATAATGAATGTCACTCATTTTAAACTTCCCAATTAGCAAAGGATTCATTGGTAAGTCATTACTCTTCATTCAGAAGGTAATTGGTAGCAGGGATTTTGATAAAGAGTAACAACTGATAAACCCAGCGTAAGTATTAGCGTAGTACGAATGTATGGGCCCAAGTGAGTGTTTTGTGTATGAATGCTGTTTGCTAATATCGCACTGGATCAGTACCTTAGGACATCTTGGTTTCTTGGCAACACAGCAAAAGGCCTCCTCAACACTGACCCTCGCTGTTTGCAAGGCACACCTGCATTAATACCCACTGACCAGTTTCAGTCTCCATCCTTGCCTTTCCACTGCTCGACCACAATTCCAGCAGCACAGCTCGGTTCACCAGATAACACAAAAATAAACTATAGTTAATCCCCTTTAGCCTCTTTACCACAGAAGACCTGATCAATGCTGCAAACACTTGTAGGCCAGCAGAATCAACAGCAGACCTGTGTCGTCTTTAATAGCTCTGTAGTCACTCGAGCTGAACTATTAACAACGCCTTGAAACACACAAAAGGTGATGGGAGGAATGCTTGCAATTTATCTAACCGCTAGCGATCGCTCGGCGTAGCATCCCAACCCACCGTTTGTTTGCTCAGCATGTCACTTCAGTTTGGACCCAGCCATATGCAAATCAGTTTTGACCCAGCTCCTCATGGGAACAGTCCAGCCCGAACTGCCAGGCCAGGTCCTTCTTGAACCGGAAACAAGCATCCTAGGACCGGTTTCGGGGTATCACCCCTCCTCGGCCAGGCTAGCTTGAAAGTGAGCATGGGACCCACGTCTGGGCATACCCATGCCACTTAGGGTGGTACATGAAACACACAAAAGGTGATGGGAGGAATGCTTGCAATTTGTCTAACCACTGGCGATCGCTTGGGGTAGCATCCCAACCCATCATTCTTTTGCTCACCTTGTCACCTCAGTCAAGACCCAGCTATATGCAAATCAGTCTTGACCCTGCTCCTCATGGGAACAGTCCAGCCCAAACTGCCAGGTCAGGACCTCCCTTAACAGGAAACAAGCATCCTGGAACCGGTTTCGGGGTATCACCCCCTCCTCAGCCAGGCTAGCTTGAATCCATTGAAACAGTGAGCATGGGACCCACATCTGGGCATACCCATGCCACTTAGTGCGGCACATGAAACACACAAAAAGGAGATGGGAGGAATGCTTGCAATTTGTCTAACCACTGGCGATCGCTCGGAGTAGCATCTCAACCCATCGTTCTTTTGCTCACCATGTCACCTCAGTTGGACCCAGCCATATGCAAATAGTCTTGACCCTGCTCCTCATGGGAGCAGTCCAGCCCGAACTGCCAGGCCAGGCCCTCCCTGAACCAGAAACAAGCATCCATGGCTGAGTCCAAACTGGAATGGTGTGGCGAGCAAAATAACGATGGATTAAACCCAGATCTGTGACATGGGGGTGAATGTTTGACAATGTTCAGCATTCCATCCATCATCTTTTTGTGTTGCATTTTCGCCTTAGTGGGAAGGGTATGCCCAGACGTAGGTCCCGCGCTCGCAACGCCATTGGATTTAAGCTAGCCTGGCTGATGAGGGGTAATACCCCGAAACCGGCAGCAGATGGGTCAAACACCGCCTAGCAACAATATGGCCTCAGCGACCAGGCGTGCCACCAAACAACTGAGCCCAAGTAAGGAATCTAGGGGTAACGAGTGCAATCTTTCAATCATAATCCAATTGGGTTTGTCCAATATGTTTCAACGCCATAATTTGTCACGTCTTTCCTTCCTACTGGCAATAAAGATAGCTCTGCCCACATTGCTTGGAATGCTTGACTCCCACCACTTGCTGAAAGTGTTAGTGCCCCCCCCCCCCTCCTACGAAGGTAGGGTCTAGTTGCGCTCCTGGAGGGGGCACAGTACTTATAAATCACATGGGTGCAGTGCACTTACAGGCTCAATAAGGGGTTCACCAATGCTGGCGGAAGCGCTGGGCGCTGAATTACAGACACCACCTGTACACAAGGTGTTAATAGAGCTGCGTGGGCTCATTCTAAGCAGTGGGCACACGGAAAGGGTATACATAATGCCTCCTCCTCCTGGGGATAGACGGATATATTCTCAACATACATTCCGTAAGACCCACCGGTGTCCCCCTCAACCAGGAAGGCGTCCTCCTCCTTGCGGCAGCGGAGTCCGCTGTCCCCACCGC
Source organism: Calotriton arnoldi (assembly GCA_963921515.1). NCBI lineage: Eukaryota > Metazoa > Chordata > Amphibia > Caudata > Salamandridae > Calotriton > Calotriton arnoldi. Next base: position 2,274,184 of record CAWUFW010001397.1, read on the forward strand.
CCGCCTCATCCTCGGGCAGCCGCGGGAAGCTGGTGATGCTCATGTAATCCACCGGAGAGTAGGCGCCCAGATTGCTCTCTTGGCTTGGGTCCTTCTCAGATGCCATCCCCGTAAGATGCACCTGCCAGGCCTTTCCCGGTGCAGTGCTATTAGGGTGATGGGAGCGCAGCAACCTGACAGAGGAAGCCCAATCTGGGGAAAAGAGAGATACCAAACAAGCCACGCCCACACAAGAAAGATTTGACACTAACAAAGTGAGACTCATTCATCACCATTCTATAACAAGAGCTAGATTTGGCACCTTTCTTAGAGAAAAATACATGTCATATTTTATGTTTTTAGATTCTCGGAGGGCCACGAACTGCCCTCTGAAATAAGTATTTGAATATGAATCGATATTTTTTGGCTTATATTTACTTTTTTAAACGTGCACGAATAGTTTAGACAGCTCCAAAACATATTTGAGGTGATAACTCGTATTTTTTAATTTAAGTTTACATATCAAAGGGGAACCAACTTTGTTTATTTTCTGAATATTTTTAGCGACACTGAATTGAAAATACCAGCCATATCGGTAAATTACTGGCCACTTGCTAGATTTTAATTTGCAACAAATATCATGTTGCTGAAAGAAACAAAAATACACAAATAGATAATAGTCATATAAAACTCATTAACAGGGTCCCTAAATTCGGTCACAAAAAAATAGTAGTATTATTCATGTCTTCATGGGAAGTGACCTCTCAAAAACTCTGCAGAGACAATGTTCCTTAGCTGAAGAGATTGATTCCTGTAGTATCAGGTGAACCATTTAGAGCACTGCCTCAATAGGTGTGGCACCCTTGCTGATGCTAACGAATTAAACGAGGCAGCAGGGGGCACGTTTTGAGTTCAGTGGTCAGAACCTGCTGGCTGAGCAGTGACTGACCCCTGAACATAAACGTCTCATGACCTCCCCCAGCGGCCCCAAATCATCGCTAACTTAGCTGCCTCACGATGATGATGGGTTTGTTGGTGATTGTCAGCAGGGGTGAGACAGTGAAAGGAGGGCAGGGAAGGTGGCAATGAGGTGTTAAAAACATTGCCCACTGTATGATAATGAAGGATTAAAATCACTTTAAACTGGCAAATCAGACAGAAACGTGCACGCAGAAACATGGACAAGGCTGGAGCAAGATGACAGGGGTTCTGCTGTTGGCATTACCTTAATGCACACAGCTCCGTGCGCCCTTCAGAATTTTGACGCCCTGGGCACTGGCCCAGCTCGTTCATGCTAAAGGCCAGTCCCTACTGTAGTGGTAATATACTTTTATTGTATTAATCAAAAGATTACAATAAAAGGTATAGAACATCGCAATCAGCACAAGTATCAGGTGGTCGTTAAAAGTTTTAGTATCAAAGTATTTTAAAATCAAAGATTAAAAAACAGCTTGGATCTGGACAAAGATGAGTTCAATTCAGAGTATAAGGCAATATATTTAAATCACAAAGTTGACACTTTATAAGCGTGGTCTAAGAATTTGATTGGCGTTATCAGTGCACTGTTGTCCCTGACGCTATCACTGTATCAAGCAGCTCATACAGTAGATCTTATTTTGGCTTCACGAGAGTCGCTGGCTGATACTTTTCTCACATACAAGATTTTGAAAACAAATTAGAGTATAAAAACAATTTACTTAAGTTACAGAATAAATGCTTTGTAAGCCTAGTCTAATAATATCATTAGCGTCATTATTGCACTGTTGTCCCTGACATTATCGCAGTCTGAAGAAACTTCTACAGTAGATCTTAATTGGCATTCTAAGAGTCAATGGGAGATAATTTTTCTTGAACATGAGAGTTTAGCGCAAATGCACAAAATGTCCAAAAATGTAATTTAAGATCAATGTGTAAAAACAACTTGATTAAATTAAGATACTGATGGAATCGAGTCAGGGTATAGAAATAAGTGCTAAAATCATGAAGTTAGTGCTTTAAAAATCTCATTAGTGTTTTCATTGCACTATCTTCCCTGGCACTAAAACAGTATCCAACAGCATCCACAGTTTATCTTAATCTTGCCTTATTAAAAATAGGTTGCAAATACTTTTTTCTTAAATACAAGAGTTTGGGGCAAATACATAAAACGTGCAGAAGGGATTCGGTTGTGAGGCCACAGAGTGAACAAACGGTTTTGTCTGTGAATACTAGGTTCCATTTCCACACATTTTAAGCACTATATACAAACAAATATTAGTCACCGACGTTCCGGCCCCTCAACTTGCACCAGAGACAAGTTGGGCTCTGGAGGAGGAGATCACGGAGAGGGAAACAGTGGAAGCGCTGACGCAGATGAAAGGAAGCAGATCTCCAGGCTCGAACAGCCTGCCACGTGAATTTTTTAAGTGCGTCAAGTAGCGGGTGGTGGGTTCACTCCATACACTGTTCTACAGGGCAAAAAGGGATGGTTGGCCCCTGTGAAATCTGCGGCGGGCGACCACAGTGATATTCCACAAGAAGGGTAAGTCAGCAAAAGAATGTGCCTCTTACAGTCCAAAACCATTGCTAAATGTGGAAACTAAGGACTTGGCAAAAGTACTTGCCATTAGTTTACTTCAGATAGTGGACTCTCTTGTGGCCCCTGATCAATTGGGCTTTATGCCATATAGGGAAACGAGGCACAACCTAAGCAGGCTGGCTGGTTGTCTAGTGCGGAGCGAACAGATAGAGGAGCCAGCAAATATTTTGTTGCTTGATGCTGAAAAGTCATCCAACTCCTTAGAGTGGCCCTACCTGATGGCAATACTGGGCAGGAGGGGGCTCGGCCTGACATTTTAGGCCCTGGTGAAATTGCTGTACACCTACCCGGTAGCCTGGGTCAAGGTGAACGGGGGGCTTTTGTGCGAGTTCAGGTTGGGTAGGGGCACCCAATGGGTTGCCCATTATCCCCCTTACTTTTTGCCCAGATTTTCCGAGATTCTGGATATAGTCGGGTCCTACTCGGGACTTTGGATTAACTGGCACAAATCAGTGGAGTTCCCGCTGCCAACCAGGTTCTCGGGAAGGCATGAGAATATCCACTCAAATGGGAGCCAGGGGGTTTCAGCTACTTGGGAATTTTCACAATTAAAGACCGCAACGTATTCTTGTGGGAAAACCTAACCAGAATCCTAGAGGCATACTGAGTAGGAGCAGGTCATGGGAGAAGTCTCCCACTCTCCCTGATGGGTCGAGCAGCCCTGTACAAAATGATTTACATCGTGAAATTTCTCTATGTGTTGCAAAACACTCCTTTCCAGATCCCAGAGTGATTCTTTCACTCAGTACATGAGGAGATGAGGGAGCTACTACGGCAGGGAGGGGCGCTGATGATAGCCATGACCACTCTGACCTGGAAGCCTTGAGAGGGCGGAATTGCCCTCCGAGACCTAAGGCTCTACTATTGCGCAACACAACTGCAAGTGATAAATGACTGGGCCTCCTCAACACAACAAGAGATCTCCCTGCTGGTAGACAGGTGAGCGATGGACCCATAGAGCTCTATCAGATGTTTCTATGGGCAGAAGGGGCCGATGCCACTGCACACACCGACAGCAGCAGTGATCACTACATGGCACCGGGCGACTTGCAAAATGGACTGGATGGGGAATTTGGATTTGGAAACCACCTGTGGGAATCAGACATCCTGAGGGGGCTGCGGAAGATAAAGAGCCATAAAAAATGGGACCTGCTGGGCATCTCCAAGGTCGGGGATGTGTGGGAAATGACGGAATGATACCGCTAACTGAGCTGCAAGAGCGGTACAAACTAATAGAGAGTCAGTATCTCTGATACCAACAACTAACATACTTGTTGCGAAGACCTCTTGAATGTGGGGCCAGATGAGTCACCACTGGAATAGAGGGTGCTGGGATCCCCATTGACTCAACATGCAGTGTCCCAAATATAATCTACACTTCTGCACAATAGCCCCCCCCCGACGGATAGCCTTAGAGACAAATAGGAAAGAAGCCTTTATGGACTGGTGGACAATGACTGGGGTGCAGCATGCTGCTACCCATGGAAGGTGGCCATACGGGCAGGGTTCCAACTAATCCAGCTAAAACTACTCCAGAGAGCGTACATCACGAAGACCCAGCTGTATTGTATGGGAAGGTCCGACACTGACCTCTGCCAAAGAGGCTACCAGCAGAAGGGTTCCCCGATCTACACGCTCTAGGGGTACCCCAAGATCAAGGGTTTTTGAGGGTTAAGTGGGCCACCAGATATCAGAGGTCTTGGACTTTACCCTAGAACTTACACCACAACTGGTAACCCTGGGCATTTGGCGGGAACAAAAGTTGGAGTGGTACGCACTCTTGTTCTACAATTTCGTTCTGATGGTTGCCCATTGAGATGTGATCAGATACTGGGAGAGGGATAGGATCCCATCTCTGAGTGTCTGGGAAGCGAACCTGGACTGGTGCATGAGGGCTGAAAAACAGGTGTACCAGGCACGGGGATGCTCACAAAAGTTTGAGAAGGAATGTGGCCCCTGGAGAGCCGCAGAAGACATGGACCCCTGAGCACGGAAGCAAGGCTCGGGGAACACTCGGTGGGAAGTGAGGGAGGTTGCCCTGGGGGAAGCATGAAGCTTATAAAAGTATAACAAGGACTGGAAGGCCTGTGAGCTGCCAAATGTGTAGAATATACAGATGTTGGCCTAGTGATATTTCTGTATTTGAACTGGTATGCCTCGGGCACCTGAGTACAGGTGACAGTTGTTTTGGTGCATTTTTCTGTACTGAAAATTCCAGAAATAAAGTTTATTAAAGCAAAAAGGAACACATTTCAAAATTTGATGATTTCATCATCTATCTAAATTAGCCATGAAATGAACCTGAAACGCTTGGCAGGACTACTTTAGGTAGCTATTTCTTGACAAAAAAAGTATCTGTACTATAATTATCGTCATCAATAACACTTTTATTCATTTTAGAAAACTTAAAAATATGTAATGCATAAAAACAAAAATAATTGAATGCTAAATACAGAGAGCCCATGAGGAGCGATTATGGGAGCCAAGTCCAATAATTTACTGAACCCAAATAATCATGACTCACCAAAATTTACCTCAGGTGGGCTGGCTCCGTGATTCTTCCATTGATCTAGTGGCAAGGGACACCACCCTCTACAATCATCAATAATTTAATTAGCAGAGTATAAATCAAGTAAGAACTGGAACCACTCAAAAGCTGAGTTGTAGATCATGGAAAAATGTAAAAGATTTACTACAGAATTCTTTATATAAGTGATACAGAGAAATGCAGCAACTCCATGAAAGTTCAAATAGAGAGTACAAAATCTGAAAGTAGATGAATAATTGCTAGTTAAGCAAATAACCCCTCTTGGTTCCAAGAGATAAACTCATGAAAATACTGACAGCATTTTTAGGGAGTGTAGGAAAGCGCCCTTTTTGTATGGTCATCCCCCCCAACACTTTTTGCTCCAAATGCTGATGGTTATGACTGATAGATGGTTATCTGATAGAGGGTTATGACTCTGCTGCCCAGACCCAGTGCCTGGGCTCTCTCCCAAAACTGTTATGTTTGACTTGATAATCCCAAATTGGCAAAGACTTTACCTCCTTATGAGTCCCTAGTATATGGTGACAGGGTTACCCAGGGCAAAGGTAGCAGAGGGGTCCCCAAGGCTGCAGCACGGCTTTGTGCCCCCTGGGTGATCCAAGCAAACTACTGACAGCAGGTCTGCCATTGCAGACTGCAGGGGCAGGGCAAATTGCTCGAACTCAACTGTGCCTTCACCATGTGTGTCACCGTCAACACACTATCTTTAATATATGTCTGGCACCCTTCAGGAAGGCCTCCTCAGCCCAGGAGGCAGGGTGCAGTATGTAAAAGGCGAGGACATATAAGTGCAAGCTTATATGTTCCTAAAGTGGTGTTGTCCATTGGAAAATGACTATAAGTGTTAGCGGTTCATAGGATAACATGGGCTGACACACGGGCATTCACGAGGTTTGCAGCTTCATTATGGTACAGCTGAAATATGTCATGTTTGGTATCAAAGAACGTGCCTTCTCACCCCTAACACGAATCTCATGCCCTGGGTGACGTGGCATTCACCTGGTGGCTACCTTAGAGGTTGCCCACCTGGTTGCCCCACCTTCTCTGTGCTCTGGCTGGCAAGCCCATGTTTCCCGCACCTGCTGCCACCAAGACAGGATTCTGACCTCCTTTCATGCAGTCTGATCACTCCCAGGAGTCTGGAACAAAGGCTTGGGCAGGAAGTAGGTAACACCTCCCTCCTCAAAGGAAGCAGGCTAGTGAAGTGGCACATCAAGGCGGTGAGCTTCAAAGGCAACACCATCTCTGATATGCATCAGGGCTGACTGCCAGTGGAGGAAACAGCCCTCCCCCTGCCCCAGGCACATTTGCACCTGGGCAGGTGAGAAATTAGATATGGAAGGAGGTGTACACCCCCAAGAGGCTAGCCACACCTTCAGGGTAAGCAGCCTGGTCTGTACACTAAAATTTGATTTCTGCCATCTTTAGAAGTGGCAGAATAGAGGGTTTTGGGTAGAAAAGGTGACCCACACCACCGGATGTGGTCATCTCAGGGGCAGATTAGCTGCAGGGACTAGCTGCGCATTGGTTACTAACTCCCCTAAATCTAGGATGTAAATGTATGACCCCCTGACACCAGAGCCTCACTTCTGATTCACCTGCATCGTAGAAGGACAAAGAAGAGACCAGAGTCTACGACAACAGGACTTTCCCCACAAGCCAAAGCAAAAGAGGGATACTCTATCCCTGTGCCAACAGACTTGGAGCAGTTGGAGTGAGCTTCATCCTTGGCTAAAATCAGCACACCCTGACTGAGGGACCCCAGTGGAAGCAAGAACCACCCTCAGACTCCCCTGGACTAGTGGCACTAGTACCCTGCACACTGCAGGTAAAAATACTCTCTGGAACTGAAGAATCGCTGGCCATCGGACTCTCAGTGGGATCGCCCAAATCCAGATGGTCTAGTGAATTGTGGGAGTTGTAGTCCAGCCTGCCACGAAGTTTCAGGCCACTACCTCACTCCTCAGGACCCCGGGAAATGCCAATACAGTTTCTCTGTGCTTACCGCTGCCATAGCTTGTTGGTCACCGATCCAGTAACAGACCCCCACGCTTGATGCTACAACTACAGGGATCACCCTGCAACCCACAGCTGGCATCAGCAGTGACGGCCCTGTTGTGCTTTTGCATCCTGTTCTTTGCAGCACTGTGTAAGCGGTAAAATCAGCACCACTGTGGCTCCCATTCAGCACCAAGGACAACCAGAAAACCTCTGCACCTGGACTCTATGGGCCAGGTAAAAAGGAGCTGACTGAGGTGGCCTGGTCCTGGGACCACCCAGACCTCTACCCCCTTAGGTACAACGCAATTCAACCTGTAAGTGGACGTTTGTCACTTGTGTCTTTTCTCCCATTGACCGCAACATTATCATTTCACTATATTATTTGCACTGATTTTTATTGCTTCAAAAATCTACAACTCCAGTTATATGTATGCTACTCTGTTCGCTTTGGTGTCTAAAATAAGATAAAAATATACTTTATTTTTATAAATTAGTGTTGCATTTCTCTCTAGTCATTGCAATTACTTATCGTCCATGTTGGTACTCTGAAATGCTTATCACATGTTCCTAAGTAAAGCCTGACTGCTTGTTGCCACTCTACCAGGATTGAGCTATGGATGTATTAGTGTGAATCCAAGGACCATCTTTTGGGTATTGTGATAGTATCTCGCTTATTCAGCTCTCTCACATCCCCCCTACTTTGCCTTGTTCCGGTAAACCCCTCGGTGTAGCTGTGCACACTATAAGTCCCTTAAATATAAAAGAAAAATAGTATTACATGGCGAAGACTGACCCCCACACCACATAATACTCCACTTTCCTACATTGGTGTTACAAAGGTGGGATCCTGAACCTGTGTTTCGCAGTACTACTTGGACATTACTGATTTTACACAAGAAATCCACTCAATTGACTTTAGCATCAAAAATAATTTTTTCAAATCTTTTTTGATTTGTTCTAATTAGATTGTTAGGGCCCTGTGTGTAGGAGAGTAGGATCTGCTTCACATGGGTACCCCCACTTTTTGCTGATGCTTCACTGTTTTTCGACCTTAGTCTGGCTGGGGCCCTGCTAATCAGAACCCCAGCCTAGCTGCTTCCTCTCTAAAATGGTTTCCATGTGCCTTAGGCACATCTCTGATTGGAATCTGGAGTGCCCTTATAAGTCCCTAGTATATGGTATACTATGTACCCAGGGCATAGGTACCTCAGAGGCCTACCAGGGGCTGCAGCATGTATTGTGCCACCCCTGGAAGGCCATCCAAACTGACACCACAGGTCTGCTACTGCAGCCTGGGTAAGGTGGTGCATGCACCCCTTACTGTGGTATAGGCTACCTATATCACTATATACATACACACATATAAACCTATAAGTCACTCCTATGGCAGGCCTTATCAATCCTGAAGGCAGAGTGCGTGGTTCCTATGTGAGAGGGTGCCCCTGCATGAGCAGGGCCCCTCTGCAGCGTTCAGAGACCCTTCTCTGATGCTGTTTGTAGTGCAGCCTGACCATATACTCTTAAGCGCATTATAACCTCGCGTTAAATGCTAACTTTGGAATGGCTGCACCGAAACATGTCGTGTTTGGTGTCAAACATCTTGGAATACTACCCCCCGCCAACTCTGGCGGCGGGGGTAGCATTCCACCCTTCTAGAGGGAAAGACATGTTAACCCTGGCTTGGCCGGTAACTTCTTTCTAAAGCCCTGGCATCACAAAATGGATGCTGCTGCCACAGACACAAGTCTGGCCTCCTGCTGCTGACCGAAACTCCGGCAGGGGAGGCCTGGACAACAGGTTTCCTGTCCCAGGGAGGTGTGACCACCTCCCCAGACAGGATAGTGTGTATTGGGGCTGGGCGGGAGCACTCTCGGGTGCTTTGAAGTCCTGCACTGGGGGCACATTTGGTGTCCCTAGTGCATACCCCAGTTCAAACCGGATCAGGGGCTTGCAGCCCCTGCCTTGGCGTGAACTGGACAAAGGGAAAGGGGTGTAGCCACCCCTCTGCCCTGACCCACCCATAGGTGGGGCCACAGAGTAAGTCCAACCCCTAAACTTAGTATAAGTATAGGAACCCAGTCCTTAGGACTTTAGATTATCCCTGGACGAAACTCTGACACAGAATCCTGGACCTTCAACGCTCTACTACAAGATTAGAGGACAGAAGAATCTCCCTTGGGGTCAAGGAGTGACTCCCCTGCTTGGCAGGCACCAAAGAAGCAATTGTCCGGTCTGCATCGCCTAAGCTCCCGTTGGACGCTGAAGTCTTTGCATCACTAGAGGTGGATTTCCAGACTTCCCCGAGGCTGCCCTGAGTCCCCAGCAAAGCTGAGGCCCATAGCTGTCGTGGGTAACGTGGAACCATGACCCCTGGACACCGCACGCATTTGCAAGTGCATCCTCTTCTGGGTCTCCCACGAAGGCGTGCTTTGGGCTCCGAGTAGCCCTAGCCTCCAGCACCAACTGCACCAAAGATCACTGGCCTCCACTCCACGAGTGTCCTGTGAGCCAGCTCCACGTGCACCGTCTCGAGGCTCCTTCGCGGTCGCTAGCCCGTTGGCTAGTAGCCCTTCACGAAGGCCAATCTTTTTCTACTTGGGCTCCCTGGTTTCTCCAGGCTTGCCCTCACTTACCCTTGCTGAGTGAGTTCCTCAGACCTTGCTGGTCTGCATCATCGTCAATCTTCATCTTCATCAAGACTTGCCGTTGCCAAGGCTTGTTGGGTCCAATCCGGTCGCCGACACCTCAGCACTCGACAGACATTGTGTACCAGCCCGAATCCTGCTCCTGGTTGCCAACAACGCCTCCTGGACCTCGTGGCTGAAGAGTCAAGATGACCGTCAACCTACCTGAAGCACTCAACATCGGTGGGCATCTGCTCATCGCCTTCCTGGTCACTGGCTAGTGACCCAGACTCTGTCCCCTCTGCTTTCAGGTTCTTCAGATCTCCGATCCACCTTTGGATCCACCCGGACACTTTTCACTTGGTCGCCAGCAGCACTTTGCAGCAGATCGCCATTCAAATCGACGACGAAACCCGACCCCGAAAGGCACCTATGCACCCGGCTTCCCTGGGTGAGGTAACAAGAGTACTCCGGTGCTCCCGTGGGTAGAGACTCTAGAACGACCTAGTTCTCAAAGGGTTTGCTCCAAGTCCTTCCTTAAGTGTCCCTTTTCTTTAATTTCCAAACCGCGACTTTCTCCATAGAAGTTAACGGCGATTCGCGGCTGTGTTACTACACTGCACGCGTCTCCCGTGGGTCCCCTGTGTCACTACCTTGGGTGGTTCCTTGTGGTCCAAGCACTTCTAGAGGCTCTAGGCCTAGTGTCTAGCTCAGTCGTGGTTCTTATACCACTTTATTGGTATATGGTTTGGTACGCCCCTAGGGCCCAAACGTGTATTTGTGCTATTACTGTGTTTAAATAACTTATAACTTATGTATTTCGAACTCTAGCCTCATAAAGAGACTAGAGGGGTGTGTTTAGTAATAAATACATATATTTTGAATATATACCTGGTGTGGTGCTCTTTCATTTGGTCACTCAAGAGATTATAGACTGGTAAAACAAGCTGCTTTACATTCCTTCAAGACTTAGCCTGAAGGCTGCTCTCCATAGCTACCACTAGGATAGCTTTCAATAAAGGTTGTCTTTAACCTATCTCCAATAAGGGGTTGTTTGGACTGGTGCAAGGTGCCCACTATAATTAGTGGACAGCATATGCCAGGCCAACTTCTCACATTGGTGTGCAGCGTGTGGGATTCCAGCTTGCTATTGTTTTACCAGATAATCTCAATTGAATTGATCAACTGAAAACCACTAAAGGTACCTAAGGTACATATAAATTAAGCTTAGTATACAGTAAGTTCTACTGAACTTAGAGTTGTGTGTCAAGGGATAGCACACCCTTTCTACAACTCAAGAGAGTTTAGTAGGCCACACTAGAGTAGGTAGTGCATACACCACACCTCACTAGTGATGTCTTCAAAGCCAGGACCCAGTGAGTCCTTGCCAGAAGCCAATGGGCTTCTTCCCTCCAAGTATGATACACTCCCATTCTTGGAATTGAGAGCAATATGCAATGTGAGGAAACTGAAGACAGGCCAAAGTCCCACCACCCAACATCTGAGAGAGATGTTAATGGCTGATGATCTCAACAGGCCCTTAGGGACTGAAGGGGTAGGTGCAGAGGGTGGGGCAGAAGATGAGGATGGGGCCAGGGGTAGCAACACCCCCAACCCCCCTCTGGAACTGACCAGGAGGGTGACAATGACCCTGACCTGGAAAACCCAATTCCTCCTGTGGATGAGGAGGAGGCTCAGGATGACCTCCACTTTGTCCCCCCAGGAAGGATTGTGAGTGTGCCTAGAAGGTCTAGATCTCCTTCTCAGGAGTCTAACCACTCTGGCACCTCAATAGGGACCTCTGTCTCCTCTCATAGGAGGGAATCCTCTCATGAGAGGAGAAAGAGGCTGATTCAGTATGAGGAAGCTCAGCTTGAACTCAGAAAACAGCAATTGGCCCTAGACAGGGAGTCCCTAGATCTCCTTAGAGAGAGAAAACAGTTGGGACTAGAGTCCCATGGTGGCAGCAATATCCCTAGAGATAGGGAAAGGTCTTATGACCATAGAAACCTGAGCAAGATTGTCCCTCCCTACCAGAGTGGGGATGACATCCACAAATGGATAACTGCTCTAGAGAGGGCCTGTAAAGTACAGAAGGTCCCTCAGGGGCAGTGGGCAGCAATCTTGTGGCTCTCCTTTGCAGACAAAGGTAGAGACAAGCTCCTCACTGTAAGAGAAGAGGATGCTGATAATTACAAGGTCTTGAAGAGTGCTCTTATTGATGGGTTTGGCCTAACAACTGAACAATACAGGTTGAAGTTCAGAGATGCCCAAAAAGCACAGACTCAAGACTGGGTAGACTATGTGGATTGTTCTGCTAAGGCTCTGGAAGGCTGGTTGATGGGCAGTAAGGTGTGTGACTTCTCAGGATTGTACAATCTGATAATGAGGGAGCAGATTCTTAATAACTGTCAAAATCAGCTGTTGCATCAGTACCTGGTGGACTCTGATCTGACCTCTCCCCAAGAATTGGGAAAGAAGGCAGACAAATGGGTCAGAACCAGGGTGAGGCAGAAGGTACAGAACCAAGGTGGTGACCCTAAGAAGCAAGATTCTAAGAACTCTGATAAGGGTGGGGAGAAGGGTAAAGATCAAAAGTCTTCACAAGGCCCCCAAAAATCTTCTTCAGGTGGGGATTCACAGTCTACCAAAGGGAAAGGCCAAAGAAAACCATGGTGCAAGGTCTGTAAGCAAAAGACCCACTGGACCAGTGATTGCACCAAGTCCAAAGACTCGACTCCAGCCCCCACCAATGCCCCTAAGGCACCTGTTCCCCCTAGTACAGTTACAGTTGGTGGTGGGAGTACTACAGCCAAGGGTTTAGTAGGGTTGACCCTGGGTACTGAGATGGGCTCTGACCTAGTCAGAGAACTCACTCAGGCTGTGTTAGTCTGTGATGGAGGCATGGATGTGACCTCCTCTGTGAGTCCCAGTAATCTGGGCAAGTACAGACAACAGCCTTTAATCAATGGACGAGAGGCTTTGGCATTTAGGGACACAGGGGCAAGTGTCACCATGGTGACACAAGACCTTGTGAATCCTGGGCAAGTTATACTTGGTGAGATGTACCAAGTGACCAATGCTAGCAATGTCAGAACAGACCATACTCTGGCAGTTGTTAACTTCTCCTGGGGAGGGGTAACTGGCCTTAAGAAGGTTGTGGTAAGTGCAGACCTACCAGTTGAATGCTTGCTTGGCAATGACTTAGAAACTTCAGCTTGGGCAGAAGTGGAGCTCAGGACCCATGCAGAAATGCTGGGGATCCCTGCAGATGTGTTTGCTGTGACCAGGTCACAAGCCAAAATGTCTAGCACTGAACAGGCCTTGGATTCTGGAATAATGGACCAAGTGCCTTCCAAGAGGAGGAGTAGTAGGGTAAAGGCAGTGCCTTCCCCCTTGGCTCAGAAGGAAGATCAGTCCCTTGAGGGGGATGATCTCAGTCCTGAGGAAGGAACTGTCCCAGAGGAGCTTGAACCTGACCAGGTTGAGTTCTTGGGGACAGGGGGACCTTCCAGGGCAGATCTGAGCCAGGAGCAGCAGAGCTGCCCCTCTCTTGAACCCCTCAGACAGCAAGCTGCTGCTGAGGCTGCTGGGAAAGCTAGTGGTCCCCATACTGTGTATTGGGATGATGGACTCTTGTACTCAGAGTGTAGAGACCCCAAGCCTGGTGCTACCAGGAGGTTGGTTATACCTCTGAAGTTCAGGGGCTTCCTATTGACCCTAGCCCATGATATTCCCTTAGCAGGTCACCTGGGCCAGAACAAGACTTGGGACAGAATTGTCCCTCACTTTCACTGGCCCCACATGTCTGAAGACACCAAGGAGTTTTGTCGCTCCTGTGTAACCTGCCAGGCCAGTGGCAAGGCAGGTGGCACTACAAAGGCCCCCCTGATACCACTACCTGTGGTGGGGGTTCCCTTTGAAAGGGTGGGGATTGACATTGTTGGTCCCATGGATCCCCAAACAGCATCTGGGCACAGGTTTATCCTGGTGGTAGTGGATCATGCCACCAGGTACCCAGAGGCTATTCCCCTTAGGACCACTACAGCACCTGTGGTGGCAAGGGCCCTCCTGGGAATTTTCTCAAGAGTGGGCTTTCCTAAGGAGGTGGTATCAGACAGGGGTGCTAACTTTATGTCTGGATACTTAAAAGCAATGTGGAAGGAGTGTGGAGTGACTTACAAGTTCACCACACCCTATCACCCACAATGCAATGGTTTAGTTGAGAGATTCAACAAAACCTTGAAGGGCATGATTAAAGGGCTCCCAGAAAAGCTTAGGCGAAGATGGGACATACTCTTGCCCTGCCTTTTATTTGCATATAGGGAGGTGCCTCAAAAGGGGTTGGCTACAGCCCTTTTGAACTTTTGTTTGGCCACCCTGTCAGGGGTCCACTGTGCTTGGTGAAGGAAGGATGGGAGTTACCTCTCAAGCCCCCAAAGCAAGACATAGTGGACTACGTACTTGGTCTCCGCTCCCGGATGGCTGAGTATATGAAAAAGGCAACTAAAAACCTTGAGGCTAGCCAGGAACTTCAAAAGGCCTGGCATGACCAAAAGGCTGTGCTGACTGTTTATCAGCCAGGACAGAAGGTGTGGGTGTTGGAGCCAGTGGCCCCAGCAGCTCTCCAAGACAAATGGAGTGGACCCCACACCATTGTTGAGCAGAAGGGTGAGGTTACCTACTTAGTAGACCTAGGAACACCCAGGAGTCCCCACAGGGTTCTCCATGTCAACAGGTTAAAACCATATGTGGACAGGGCAGACATGGGCTTGCTCATGGCTACTGATGAAGGGCAGGAGGAAGAGAGTGACCCACTCCCTGACCTGCTCTCACAGAACCCTGACGATGGGTCAGTAGATGGTGCAGCCTTGGCAGGCAGCCTCACTACCCAGCAGCAAACTGATTGTAGACAGGTGCTCAATCAGTTTAGACACATGTTTTCACTGACACCCAGTCAGACCACCTGGTGCACTCATGAAGTGGACACTGGGGACAGTCTGCCTATTAAAAATAAGATTTATAGGCAACCTGACCATGTCAGGGACTGTATCAGGACTGAAGTCCAGAAAATGTTGGATTTGGGAGTTATTGAACCCTCAGATAGCCCTTGGGCTAGTCCAGTGGTCCTTGTGCCAAAACCTCACACCAGTGGTGGAAAAAGAGAGATGAGGTTTTGTGTGGACTACAGGGGTCTCAATGCAGTCACTAGGACTGATGCCCATCCAATACCAAGGGCAGATGAGCTAATAGACACTTTGGCCTCAGCCAAGTATCTAAGCACATTTGACTTGACAGGTGGCTACTGGCATATCAGACTAGCTGATCATGCAAAGCCAAAAACAGCATTCTCAACCCCTAGTGGGCATTATCAATTTGTGGTGATGCCCTTTGGTCTGAAGAATGCACCTGCCACTTTTCAGAGGTTGGTGAATACAGTCCTTACAGGTCTGGAAGCCTATAGTGCAGCATATCTAGATGATATTGCTGTCTTTAGCTCCACCTGGGAGGATCACCTGGTCCACCTCAGAAATGTTTTACAGGCCCTGCAAAAGGCAGGCCTGACTATCAAGGCCACCAAGTGCCAGATAGGGCAGAGTCAGGTTGTGTACCTGGGCCACCTTGTGGGTGGAGGCCAGGTTCAACCCTTGCAGAGCAAGATCCAGACCATCATGGACTGGACTGCTCCAACTACCCAGACTCAGGTGAGAGCCTTCTTAGGCCTGACTGGGTACTATAGGAGATTTGTCAAGGGGTATGGATCAATAGTGACACCCCTGAATGACTTAACTTCCAAGAAAATGCCCAAAAAGGTTCAGTGGACAGTTAGCTGTCAAAAGGCATTTGATGACCTGAAGCAGGCCATGTGCACTGCTCCCATTCTACAGAGTCCTGATTACTCCAAGAAGTTCATTGTTCAAACTGATGCATCTGAATTGGGGGTAGGGGCTGTACTGTCACAATTGAATGAAGAAGGTCAGGATCAGCCAGTAGCTTTCATTAGCAGAAGGCTGACCCCTAGAGAGAAACGTTGGTCAGCCATTGAGAGGGAGGCCTTTGCTGTGGTCTGGGCTCTGAAGAAGTTGAGGCCATACTTGTTTGGTACTCACTTCCTTGTTCAAACAGACCATAAGCCCCTCTTATGGCTAAAACAAATGAAGGGTGAAAACCCCAAACTGCTTAGGTGGTCCATTTCCCTACAGGGGATGGACTTCACAGTGGAACATAGACCTGGGAGTAACCATGCCAATGCAGATGGACTCTCTAGGTACTTCCACTTAGAACATGAAGACTTAACTGGGCAAGGTTAGTTTAATGTCCCTACGTTTGGGGGGGTTGTGTAGGAGAGTAGGATCTGCTTCACATGGGTACCCCCACTTTTTGCTGATGCTTCACTGTTTTTCGACCTTAGTCTGGCTGGGGCCCTGCTAATCAGAACCCCAGCCTAGCTGCTTCCTCTCTAAAATGGTTTCCATGTGCCTTAGGCACATCTCTGATTGGAATCTGGAGTGCCCTTATAAGTCCCTAGTATATGGTATACTATGTACCCAGGGCATAGGTACCTCAGAGGCCTACCAGGGGCTGCAGCATGTATTGTGCCACCCCTGGAAGGCCATCCAAACTGACACCACAGGTCTGCTACTGCAGCCTGGGTAAGGTGGTGCATGCACCCCTTACTGTGATATAGGCTACCTATATCACTATATACATACACACATATAAACCTATAAGTCACTCCTATGGCAGGCCTTATCAATCCTGAAGGCAGAGTGCGTGGTTCCTATGTGAGAGGGTGCCCCTGCATGAGCAGGGCCCCTCTGCAGCGTTCGGAGACCCTTCTCTGATGCTGTTTGTAGTGCAGCCTGACCATATACTCTTAAGCGCATTATAACCTCGCGTTAAATGCTAACTTTGGAATGGCTGCACCGAAACATGTCGTGTTTGGTGTCAAACATCTTGGAATACTACCCCCCGCCAATTCTGGCGGCGGGGGTAGCATTCCACCCTTCTAGAGGGAGAGACATGTTAACCCTGGCTTGGCCGGTAACTTCTTTCTAAAGCCCTGGCATCACAAAATGGATGCTGCTGCCACAGACACAAGTCTGGCCTCCTGCTGCTGACCGAAACTCCGGCAGGGGAGGCCTGGACAATAGGTTTCCTGTCCCAGGGAGGTGTGACCACCTCCCCAGACAGGATAGTGTGTATTGGGGCTGGGCGGGAGCACTCGGGTGCTTTGAAGTCCTGCACTGGGGGCACATTTGGTGTCCCTGTGCATACCCCAGTTCAAACCGGATCAGGGGCTTGCAGCCCCTGCTTTGGCGTGAACTGGACAAAGGGAAAGGGGTGTAGCCACCCCTCTGCCCTGACCCACCCATAGGTGGGGCCACAGAGTAAGTCCAACCCCTAAACTTAGTATAAGTATAGGAACCCAGTCCTTAGGACTTTAGATTATCCCTGGACGAAACTCTGACACAGAATCCTGGACCTTCGACGCTCTACTACAAGATTAGAGGACAGAAGAATCTCCCTTGGGGTCAAGGAGTGACTCCCTGCTTGGCAGGCACCAAAGAAGCAATTGTCCGGTCTGCATCGCCTAAGCTCCCGTCGGACGCCGAAGTCTTTGCATCACCAGAGGTGGATTTCCAGACTTCCCAGAGGCTGCCCTGAGTCCCCAGCAAAGCTGAGGCCCGTAGCTGTCGTGGGTAACGTGGAACCGTGACCCCTGGACACCGCACGCATTTGCAAGTGCATCCTCTTCTGGGTCTCCCACGAAGTCGTGCTTTGGGCTCCGAGTAGCCCTAGCCTCCAGCACCAACTGCACCGAAGATCACTGGCCTCCACTCCACGAGTGTCCTGTGAGCCAGCTCCACGTGCACCGTCTCGAGGCTCCTTCGCGGTTGCTAGCCCGTTGGCTAGTAGCCCTTCACGAAGGCCAATCTTTTTCTACTTGGGCTCCCTGGTTGCTCCAGGCTTGCCCTCACTTACCCTTGCTGGGTGAGTTCCTCAGACCTTGCTGGTCTGCATCATCGTCAATCTTTATCTTCATTGAGACTTGCCGTTGCCAAGGCTTGTTGGGTCCAATCCGGTCGCCGACACCTTATCACTCGACAGACATTGTGTACCAGCCCGAATCCTGCTCCTGGTCACCGACAACGCCTCCTGGACCTCGTGGCTGAAGAGTCAAGACGACCATCAACCTACCTGAAGCACTCGACATCGGTGGGCATCTGCTCATCGCCTTCCTGGTCACTGGCTAGTGACCCAGACTCTGTCCCCTCTGCTTTCAGGTTCTTCAGATCTCCGATCCACCTTAGGATCCACCCGGACACTTTTCACTTGGTCGCCAGCAGCAGTTTGCAGCAGATCGCCATTCAAATCGATGACGAAACCCGACCCCGAAAGGCACCTATGCACCCGGCTTCCCTGGGTGAGGTAACAAGAGTACTCCGGTGCTCCCGTGGGTAGAGACTCTAGAACGACCTAGTTCTCAAAGGGTTTGCTCCAAGTCCTTCTTTAAGTGTCCCTTTTCTTTAATTTCCAAACCGCGACTTTCTCCATAGAAGTTAACGGCGATTCGCGGCTGTGTTACTACACTGCACGCGTCTCCCGTGGGTCCCCTGTGTCACTACCTTGGGTGGTTCCTTGTGGTCCAAGCACTTCTAGAGGCTCTAGGCCTAGTGTCTAGCTCAGTCGTGGTTCTTATACCACTTTATTGGTATATGGTTTGGTACGCCCCTAGGGCCCAAACGTGTATTTGTGCTATTACTGTGTTTAAATAACTTATAACTTATGTATTTCGAACTCTAGCCTCATAAAGAGACTAGAGGGGTGTGTTTAGTAATAAATACATATATTTTGAATATATACCTGGTGTGGTGCTCTTTCATTTGGTCACTCAAGAGATTATAGACTGGTAAAACAAGCTGCTTTACATTCCTTCAAGACTTAGCCTGAAGGCTGCTCTCCATAGCTACCACTAGGATAGCTTTCAATAAAGGTTGTCTTTAACCTATCTCCAATAAGGGGTTGTTTGGACTGGTGCAAGGTGCCCACTATAATTAGTGGACAGCATATGCCAGGCCAAGAGACCCCCATTCCAATAGTCCATTAAAAAAGGCTTAGTTGAGTTAGGAAAAGTTTTTACATTTTCAAAAAGGTCTCAGCTACAAAGTACAAAATTAGGCACAATAGAGGCTGGTCAGAATCTCGACCTGGCAGTCATCCCAGCCCTCAGGATCATGGATCTAAGGGTGTTGTGCAAAGTAAGGGACATTCGCTACAAGGTGACAGCTAAAAAGGAGGAACTGGAGAAGCTCCTCAGTTCCTATGAGAGAAAGAATAGAGAGGGAAGGCCACACCTCAGAAGATGATCTTGAGGAAGGTGAGGATGACGTCAGGGCCCAGACTGAAGATAATGAGGAAGAAAGTGAAGACCAAAAAGCTCCACCATTTCCCAGACCCCCTTCACCAATGGGAAGTGACATGAGTCACTCCAGCAGACCCCCAATTGTAAGGTGGTAGGAACCCTTGAGGATGAGCTTAACCTACTCTCCCTGGAGGAGAAAAATCTTGAACTTAAGGACAGGAGACTAACCCTTGAGGAAAGAAGGATCAAGTTGGGCCTTAGGCCCAAAGATGGTGGCAGCAACAATAGTACCAGGGAGAAGGAGGAATTCTTTGACCCTAATTCACCAAGGGATTGTCCCTAAGTTTAGTGATGGTGAGGATAATGGCAAATGGTTTGAAGCCTTTGAGAGGGCCTGCAAAACAAGGAGGATAGCACACCAGCATTGGGGCACTCTACTTTGGGAATTTAGGGACACCCATAAAGGTCAAAATCAGACATATGTGGAGTTTGTCGACTCTTAAGTCAAAGCACTAGAAGGCTGGGAAAAAGGCAATGAGGAGGACGATTATGATGGCTGTAGGAAAGTGCCCTTTTTGACATGGTCCCCCCCACATTTTGCTTGGTATTTGATATAATTTCGACTGGAATTGCACTGGCTTCCTGCTAACCAGGTCCCCAGTGCCAGATCTCTTTCCCAAAACTGTGCAATTGTTCCACCAATTAGTGATACCTTTAGTAACCTCTGTAAGTCCCCAGTAAATGGTACCCCTGGTACCTAGGGCCTGAGGTACTAAAGAGGGTCCCCGAGCGATGCAGTACGAATTGTGCCACCCCAAGGGACCCTCACCAAGCTCAAGCAAACTTCCACTGCAGGCTGCGTGTCTTGGCGCAGACAAAAGTGAAAACACAACATGGCACACAGCCTGTGTGCCCTGCCTGCCAGCACTGCATGCAGTATAAGTAAGTCACCCCTACAGCAGGCCTTACCTCCCTAAGGCAGGGTGCCCTATACCACATGTGAGGGCATAACTGCATGAGCAGATGTGCGCCCGCACTGGTCAGGTCCTTAAAACAAACCGGTTACTGGAGTGCTGACTGACTGGTGTTTACCAGCCTGCAACCAGAGACAGGTTTCAGACCCCCAAGGGCGAGGGCCTTTGCTGTCCGCTCAGTGTTGACACAACAGTCAACGCTCAGTGCTGGTTAACTGTAGTGTTGACACTACAGTCAACACTGAGGGGAGCGCATATTGTGGACTGCATGTACCATGATGCAAAGGAGCAAACCTTTCTGGGATATGATGTAGTGTCTGGCAACACCCTTTTCCCTGCCCAAACTGATTTTTATGACCTCCTCTACCAGTTATCACACGTTCCTTATGTTCCTTTTTGTAAAAATTGAATTCCGGCCCATTGATTACGCTTCATCTGGCCCGAGCCGGACAGTACGGCCCGGGTGCCGAAAGTACGGCCCAAGCCGGAGATTTCGGCCCCACTCCAGACGTAGGGATGCGACTCATAAATGACATCTGTAAATACCAAAAGTCGTAAAGTTAGACTTTTGTCTCAGATTGCCTTTGTGAATTGGGCCCTATATGTTTCACTATCCACCCCTAGCCGCTCCAAAATATTTTTCTTAGTATAGGGCCTCAATACTCTAGGGTTGGGGGCTTAGTCGGCGGTTTGTAGGTCTCCGGTGAGAAAGGGACCTAACTACTGGCCCCACTTGTCTGTAAGCCAAGCCGCCGCTTGAGCCAACAGTTCAAAATTGTTGGAAAAAAAAATCGGGGTCCTCCCCTCCACATACTTTTGCAACACACTGAGGGGAGAGCGGTATGTCCTCGCTGTTGCCCCAATACACTAGCCAGCCCCCCAATTGCTTCATCTTGCGACTGAGCCACCTTGTCCATTTTTTCAGCCTGTCCTGTCAGGGCTGTCTGGAAGGTCTTTCTATCCTCTTTGGCAGCCAACAAAAAGCGTTCCATGAACTTTTCTAGTCACTTGTGACCTTCCGGCATTTTGGACATCCAAGCCTCCATTTCCTTCAGTCACACTTCTGACACCACTTGTGGGAAGGAAGGGTGGACATTTGGCTTTGGAGGCTTGGTAGTATGGTGATTATTTTCCTTTTTATTGAGTATTTATATGATAGGGAAAATACGAGGCATTCAAAGCTTGAACAAGGACTTATAATCCCGAGTGGGGCAAGGGTGGCGTTATTTCCCGTCTTGACAGACACAGAATCAACTTCTTTCTATCTGTTCCTCTTTTACAGCGCCCTGGAGGTGTGGGATCACTGCCAGAGCCCTCAAAAAAAAAATACGAAGAGTAAGGTGAGAACAACAATGTCCTTTCTCTCTACTTGTTTCTCCGTCTCGAGGTCACCCGAGGTGTGTGAGTCTAATTTTCTCTATGCTTTTCTTTTCTTATAGGGACGTCAAGATAGAGGAGGTGCCCAACTCATACTTTGAGTACTGAGGTAAATAAATAAAGTAAATAAATACATTTAAAAAAAATGAGTGTGCATAAATTATAGGGATAAGGAAAAGAAAATATGTAGCTTTTCTTCTCTCAGCTTTGTTCCTCAGGTTAAAAAGGGGCTTTCTTAGAATACTTAAGCTAGGGAGACCGTTTTGTCTATTGCCTGTCTCTATAGTGCTCTCCCATTATGTTTTAGGCTTTTGACTTCCCCACCCTGCTCCCTGCACTCACCGCACTAGCCACAGCTCTCCTGAGCTGTGGAGGGCTGCTTCAGCGTCTCTGGTGGTATCCCCCAGGTGATGTCGAACCACTCCTCTGCCGATTCCTCCTCTTCTTTGGTGCACCGTAACTTTCTCCTTCCTCCTCCTCTTCGTGAATGTACGCGTCAGCGTTCCTTTTTTCTCTCTCTCCTCTTTCGCTCTGTTGGTGTCTGCGTTTTTCTCTCCTCCTTCTTCCTGCTCCGCCTCCAATCGGCCGGTCTTATAAGGCTATCCATCCCGCCCCTCATTCCCTGCTGGGAGAAGTCCTTTGTTAGTTTCGATGTGTTCTTTGTTTCTGTCCTCCCTTCTTGTAATGGTCCTTCTTTCCTTTCTAGGTCTTCCTGCCTTTCCCACCTGCCATGATGAGAAGACGGACTTCGGGCCCTCAAAACAGGTATTGGAGACAGGTTGGGTGGGGGTTCTGTCACAAACATCTGTTGTGTAATTGTGTTCCCTAGAGATTACATCAGTACCTGGTAGACCTAGGTCCACTTTCTCCTCAGGAGTTGAGGAAGAAGGCAGACCACTGGGCCAAGATGAGGGTAACCAAAACAAATCATGGTGGGGTGACCAAAAGAAAGGGGTCGCTAAGACCCCCAAGGGAAAGAGGGTGACCAGTCCAAAGACAAAATCAAAGAGTCTTCTGAAGGCCCCCAAAAACCTGTTCAGGAGGGTGGGCCCCGAGCCCATACACATTGTAGGGGTGTGTACCAGGGTAAGAACTGGGATCCCAAAAAGGCTTGGCGCTTTAATTGTAAGGCCAATGGGCACCCCCCTAAAGACCCTAGCTGTCCCAATACAAAGAGTCCCCCAGTGCATCTGCAGTGAATGCAGTGGTAAGTCTCCAGATGGGATCCCAAGTGAGCCCTGACCATGTCATAGAGCTCACCGAAGCAACTTTAGGCTCTGAGGGTGGGGTGAATGTAGCTGCCCTGGCTGTCTGGCCCATTAACATGGAAAAATACAGAAAACACCCTCATGTAAATGGGATCAGAGTTGAAGCACTGAATGATACAGGTGCAAGTGCCACTATGGTGACCGAAAGACTGATATCCCCAGGACAATACTTGACTGGTGAGACATTCACAGTCCTTAATACTGATAATCAGGCTAAGGTCCATCCCTTGGCGATGGTGTCCTAAGAATGGGGAGGGGTCATTGGCCAAAAAATGGTGTGGTATCCTCTGCAATTCCAGTAGAATGTCTGCTAGGCAATGATTTGGAGTCCTCAGCATAGGCTGAGGTAGAAAGAAAAGCCCATGCAGCTATGCTGGGTATATTTGAATGAGTGTGTGTCAAAACCTGAGCATGGTGCAATGCCCAGGATGAAAAAGAGGAGTTGGAGTCTGGAATAATGGCCCAACGCGCCAAGAGAAAAGGCAAGAGGTCTGGGAAACAAGCTTCTGAACAGACCCAAACTCAGGTCCCCTCTCCTCAGTGAGAAGACCTGTCAGCTCCAGAGGGAACTGAGCCCCAGGAACCTGGGACCTACACGGCA